>OU911056.1:10872500-12122500 GCA_918358695.1 Melinaea menophilus ssp. n. AW-2005
CTGTTACACATTTTGAAATATTACTAAAAAATGTCGGTAGCACATTATTTGGACATAATAGCAACTACAATCTCTATGGACATTATTGATTTACATCATTCGTGATATCTTTGTATCATTTGTATCATTTGTGTTCAAACGCAGGGTTGCACTGACAATATATTGATAGGGATAATATAAGGATTTATATCACACGTTGGAGCTTTGCGTGGCGAAAACAGATATTACTTTATACAATACATCTTCCTAACAAATATATGTGTACGTGAAGTAAAATAAGCTTATCAACTTTTGCACTTTTGCACTTTTGAATCGACAATTATAACAAAAAAGAAAGGTGAGTACAGTCAGTCCGTGAGTAAGCTACCACCGGCTCGGAATTCTACTCTGTTGAGAAGAGCCGCCCAGAAACTCAACTGTTGCTCATTTTAAATGAATGTGTGATAATGAATTACATTATTAAATAATGTTGATCTATAAATAAGATTTTGTTACAGATTTAGTTTATAATGCATTTAAAAGTGTTCTATAATTTATCTATCGAATTAAAAAAGTGATTCCGCCATTACAGTATTACAGCTACTTGGTGTTTTATTACCAATTATATACAGATAATGTTGTAAATATAAATGCTTTTTATTACTTAATCATGGACGTGTTATAGTCTCTAGCTTTGTTGAAAGTTAAGATTGTTAACTTTCAGCCTAATATAAAATAAAATTGAATGAAATGAAAAAATATTTTGAAAAAAAAAAATTGTATAAATTTAGACATTGTTATAAGAAAAGTATAATAATAATAACCTCATAAGATAAAGGTATTCATACGAATCCTCTTTCCAAAAGATAATTTCTTTATAAAATATTAGGAGCTTAATTACATCTTTATATCCTTGACATGGGTTACATATCATATCTATATCATATCTAGACTTAGAAGTTTTGACTATGCATTAATAAAAAATCAGAATAAAGGCTCTCATAGGTATATATAAAAGGTTGAAAATCAAAAAGGTTCTCTTACAGTTCTGATCCGAGTAACATAAAAGTGGAACAACACGCGTCGTTATGAAACATTACGTGATTCAAACAGATGAGTGAACAAACAGATTTACCGTCCACTGAACATCTGACCACATATTATTCTCTCTCATAAATAAAACACCACCAATGGTCTACTTTAATATAGTTGAATTAAAATGCTTTATTATGAGACTAGTTAGAAACGAATATTAAAAATATACATTGAAATTGCTAACACCTTAAAATCATATATTTATTTCTTTCAATAATAGAAATATTATATTATATGCTGAAATAAGGTTTTGGAAATCTGTTGAGTTATAGAAGTAAATTGCTAATTACAATTTATGCTAAAATACAATTAACAAAACAGGTCTCTTACTAATACTCACTCACCGACGGAACATAATCAAATGAACTTGATTACTATATGTCGATCTTTCGTGAGAGTTAGTTCTTCCTCGGTGGAGCCAACCGTAGTAATGTATACACAAAGAAAGCATTCTCTACCTACATGAAGCATGTTCTTGTTGAGAATGACATTTAGTTACAACAAAACATACTATTTTTATAACTATTTTATTTATATTTAAAATTCACAAGTTTAGTCATTTTATTACATTTCTGATGTAAGACAAATTTAATTTCAAGTTACATAATTTATTAATAGTTGCAACATTGTAGATAGTGAATTAAAATGATAATAAGTATGACACATAACTTCTATTCATTATGTTTCATCACTACTATTAATATTATTATATATAATATTGGTTCAATTCAAACTTCCACCTCTGATATATGTATCAGAGGTGGAAGTTTGAATTAGATTATGATCTATGTCAGTGGAAACTCACATTGAGATAATAGCGGATAGTGCTGGAACTTTGTCGGTCGTCTCTTTTGTACCGCTGTCGCACTTTGAAATGCATAATGATGAACATTACTACACATTGTTGTATTGTGATATTCCTGATTTAATATCTCACCACGTAATATCGATAATGTAAATGGTAGTGTGGGTGTTGAATTTATTTGATAATATCTATTGTGTATCAACTTTGAATGATGTTTTAAAATTGTTTATAACATCGTTCAGATTTCTCTAGTTTAATTATTTCTTTAAATATAAAAATGATTTAACATAAACAAAAAATTGTATCAATTATTAAGATATATATAGATTTTTCGATGCAGGCAGAATAAATAAAGTTTCGAGTACCTACTAAAGGTCAATGACCCCCACTCATACGTTGATGTTAATTAGTGACTCTATCAAGTACCCTCTTTGTGCTCGCTTTGATATGCTGTTTGCTCACTTCTAGAATAATTAAAATATGGTTTTTAAATTTTATATTACTTATATTTTTTAATGAAAGGATTGTTGTTTTATATGGGATCTGGAAACAACATTGAGAATGATGTCAAATGACATCATTCTCAATGTTGTTTCCAGATCATACATACATACTTATAATAACTAATTGATATGTGCTCATGAACGGTTAAATACTCCATGACTGACTGACTGACTGACTGACTTGGGATGCGTGACTATCTAAATTAACAATATTTATTCTGAATTTATATTGAGATTTATTTGTACATATACTCTAAAGGACTGTTTGCTTAAATTGGATTTTAATTTAAAATACATTATGTAGTATTTATAGTATTTATTTTGATTATAAGTATTTTTTTATTATTAAATCTTATTATTACAGTAGTATTTTAATGTTGATCCACATTTCAAATGCTAGAATACAATGTGTTAGTGAAATTGTTATTTAGTTAAGTTTGATCCCAAAATAAAAACACTCAAAGGAATTGAACGTTGTCTAGAGAGGGATGTAATTTCCGATTTGACATCACCAGAATAAAGTATTTTATTGTCACGGAACTTTAATGTTAAATAAAAGATATACTTCTAAAGTAAATGTTTGTAAAAATGTACATCTGACGGTAATTTCCGACGAGCATCCACAGCATCTCAAACTAAACAGTTTTTTGGTTTTTGTAACTAATTTATTAGAAATAAAGACAATGTAGATTAAGTAAATAAAATAATGTTTCAATGAAGTTGTTCTTAATTGATAAGTAAACAGCAATGAACACAAAACACTCAACGCAGGACAAAGGGAATCAGCGAATCGCTAATTAATGTCAACAGACGAACGTTGTATGTTAGAACCTTTGAGTCTTTTTCCAATTTGGAATCTATGACGCGTATCAATGAAATAGAAAATAATTTATGCCGAGCATTATTATTACGAATTTTTCCTATAATGTGACCGCAGTTCATATTATAGTAATTGCTTTAATATTGTGATGGGTTATGTGGTAATTTATGAATTACATTTCATTTATAAAGACAAATTAAATATTATCTCACAAATTTTAAGTTGTATAATAATATTATTATATAATATTACTACAGAATTACAAACTATAAAGCTCTACTAAGTGAAATTGTTAAGCGAGATTTAACCAAATTAAGCGGCTAACTAATAAATGAACACTCAGAACGGAAGTTTGTTTTATCTTCCTATAAAGATAATGCATTTTAAATTAAGTAATATTTTTCTTATACATTTATTTTTACTATACATTTATTAACACTTTCTTTGTAATTGATAGTGACTTAACAAATGAAGTGATTATATAATGTAAGTAATAAATAGTAATAGTCCATTAGTATGTGTAGTATCAGTGTTGTGGTTTTGTACAACAGAGTAATAAAACAACAATTAACCTTAACAGGAGGATGTAGCCGAGTAACAAACGACGCGCCATGACGCGTTACATGGAACTGCTCTCAGCTGTGTCCACCTTTACCACATTGTTATATACATGTATGTATGAAATAGGAATTAGAATAAATTTGCATATTCTTTCATATTTTGACTACGTGTTTTTAATAATGTTTGTTGGTTACCTTATCACAGAAACAAAACAGGATCAAATAGGGAACAGCTTATCCAAATGTTATTATGTGGTTAGTTTATGAGGATCCATAGCTGCTTTGATTGTAATCTGACTTTTTAGATTCCAGATATATTTTGTTTTACCGGATTGCTGCAGCAGGACAAGTAGGTACAGCTTATCTTATTTGGATGCGAGGTACCTTTAATAATGTCAGCTTCCATGATTATGAGTAGACAAAAGAATAATTCAATTTTATTCCAAATTTAACATCCATATATCATAATACGTATTTGGAAAAATTATGCAGTACAACAAATTATTTCATAAAGCTAAATTTCCAAATGATATTTATTTTAGTTTATTTTTAACTAGACTAGTGAGAGTTGAGGAACTTTTTCCTATTTACTATGAAGACTAATTCTATTGTTGTCTAACACATTGTTAGTATAAATTTAGTTTTATGTTGTTATACATTTTTATCTATATTATTTTTGTTTAGGATCTATATAAAATCTAAAGAATTTCCCATGTAAGAGTATCAAATAAATATTTATTTTCAGTGCCAGATACGTCTTTTAACTGTTTCCAACAAGCGGATGCTATTTCTAAAAAATGAAAAAATTTTGAACTTTATCTGACGTTTCTTTACCTATGACTTTATATTGTTCTGGTGTAGAATAATATCAACATTTTTCTTCATATGTGTACACTTGGAAATGTCTATGACAACTGTGTAAGTCTAGTCGGAAATACATGCGGTCCATGTTTAGACACGCTCTATTTGCCAAAGCGGAGGACACTAGCAGAATCATGCGTTAGAAGCGTTTAGAACCAGTGCGTCCACACACAATTCAAGCTTATAAAGTTCGAAAATCTTATGTTTATTTGTATATAAGACCGCATTTTATTAACACTAAACCTACCAAGTACCGGTCAAATTTACCGTTCTTAAACTTTTGTAAAACTTACACATTTTTAAACGTTATAATATCGTTATCAAACTACGTGACAATTCTTAAAATATTCATATAATATTTTCTTCACTCTTTACTTTTAGTTATTTCCATTATTACCTGCGTTATATAATTAAATAACTTTTAATTACCAATCAATTTGACCGCGTGCGGTAGAAACAGGTATACAAGAATTGTCAGTCGGTTTACTGTTAATATAAATATTTTAATTATTTACATTTTAAATGGAGCCAAATGAAGTGACAGTGCATCTGATGGTGAATTGTTACATTGTTGCATTGGATATAATGTCAATGAAGGGTCGTAAGGTACACTACCAGTTTTGTTTGATCCGAATTTTTTATTAAATATATTTTTGAAATATCTTTCTGAAAACTTATACTGATATTTAATAATGAAAACATATTTTTTCGTTTTGTTTACTTTACGTTTTATGGATAACAATTTAACACATCTTTTTTACATTCTATGTGAATCACAACTTCCATTTATGTAATGATGAATAGTGTTGTGACTTTGTCGGTTATAGCTTTTGTATCACAATGACACAAATTTTAACACATTTATGATATATATTGCATATGATAATAAATATAAAAAAAATATAGATTAAATTGAAAAGAAAGAAAAAAAGATTTGCTATAGTAATTCAAATTGCACTTCTTACTTAAAATAAGTAACTATGTTTAATCTATTACGTCTTAAGCCTTGTTGTAATAAGAATAGTATTTCAATTGTTATTCCATATATAACAAATACTAGAGTACAATTTATTATTCGGATGATTTGATTATGTTCGATCCCAAAATAAAAATACTCAAGAAAATTTAAGAATGTCTACTGATTGAAATAATTGCCGACTCGATAACACTGGAAATACACATTGTCTTGTAAAGATTTTGTTATTTCAACATTCATTGACATTTCAGTATACACTTAAAATAAATAAAATATGTTTAGGCAAAGCAATGTAGGTTGATTAAATAAAATACTAAATATTTTAAATGAAGTTGTCATTAATTTATAATTAGGAATCAACAAATGCAAAAAGAAAAGTCTACAGAAGACAAAGTGCGTTATCAATCACGTCGCTAATTAATGTCAACGGACCAACATTGAACAATGAGCTTATACATCTTATTTCACTTCATTATCTTTATTAAGCCTATCGTATTTAAACGGAAGGTAATTTATTCCTAAAATTGTAGCTGGATTTAAAAATACTTATAAGGAAAATATATCAAGAGCATTGTCTCTTCTTTATTTTTATTCTGTCCATAATCTCTCAAATATTCTTAAAAAGTTTTTTATTTCTCTGCATTACCTAACCGGACCTCGACGAACGATTACTTCTCATTATTTCTATTACTAATGCTAATTTCAGACTACTCTTTTCTTGTTTTATCCATTGTGGAAAATATGGTTAAATATGTTGTTAATATTTTATTAATTATTGTTTACATAAGACTTTAAAATCATTCATAAAATCACATAAAAGATTTTCAAAAAATGATTTTACTACAGTATGAGTATCTTTGTGTTAAGACTCGAATATGTGACCGCAGTTCACATTGTAGGAATTATATATTATACTGTAATTGTGGTGTAAGTTATGACTTGAATTTGATGACTGTTATATATCTTTAATATGATCTATTCTTGTTGTTTTCAACAGTATATCATATATGTACATAGTGTTTTTTATGTACTTATATATGTCTAAACTTTGTAAGATAATATATTTTTATTTTAAGACAAATTTAGACAAACTATAAAAAAACTTCATAATATTTAATATTATATAATGCAACACAAAAATAACAAACTATAAGGCTTCAAGAGAAGTAGTTAAGCGAGATTTAACAAGCAGCTAACTAATAAATAAACACTCACAGCTTAGGTTTAATCTATCTTCTTTTACTGACAAGAAGCACTCAGCACTTTATACTTTTATACAATTCGAAAAAATGCAAAATAAATAATAACTTAAAAGTAAATACAAAAATAATTCTTAATAATGACGTGTGACTAATCAGAAAACTATTTCTAAATTATTGAAGAAAAATAATAAAAAGCTCAAACTCAAGCCAGAACTTACAAGTTTTGTTAGGAACTTGTAACTAAAGAAAGTTCGTAGGAGAATATAGTGCTATGGTTCATTAGGGTGATACTTTCTAAATACATTTTTTAAGTTAGGAACTGGACTCTTGTCGTATTAATTTATTCTGAGAGCTCTAGTTGAGAGTTGGGTCCAACAATATCCATCGCCTAGATCAAGGCAAAACTTTTCTTACCTCAGCACAGAGTAGATAAAGGAAATTAAAATATGTATAAAATTACAACAACATAAGTTACAAACATATCAAATTAATAGTTGAATATATTTTATATAAATAGATAGGTAATTTAAATTTGGAATAAATATATTTCTCAGTAATCCAAACGAAAATTTTTTTAGCAAAACTTGCTAATTAGTCTACTAATATACTACTAGTTCTAATATATTGACTTCTGGTTACTAAAAAGTGTATAAATTGAATTTCGTTATTATTTAATATGTCGGAATTAAATATACCTATATTTATTTTAATAATATAAGCTCATACTCGGTCAGTGGTTACTCTGTAACTGATTACCAAACTATAATGTAAATGACAACACGCTGGTACGGTGTACACTATCAAACTGTCACCGTGTGTTACAAACTTTCACAATATTGAGTTCAAGTCGAAGATCTAATAGTGTTGGTGCTGTGGTCATATTGTTTTTTACGTAGTAATTTACCTTCGGTTTGAGAACTGAAGACTTTTAAATGGCTTTTTTTTGGGGAAAAAATTACATTTTAGGAGCTTTCGTAAAACGACTTAAAAGCCAGCCCTCGCCATGGAATTCTCTTGTGTACATTCTAACACTCAAAGTTATTTAAGGCCTCACTGAAGGTTCACAAAGGAGCTTTTATCACTCTTACAAATAGGCGTCAGAGATTCCGAAAAATATCTGTTGTTATTATATAATAATGTGATATAGTAGACTATTATATTCGAAAGATAAATGTTTCTGTGTATATATATCTATATATTAAATTTCATACGCAAAGCGTCACGTAAAAAGTACTGAAGGGATTTTGATGGTGTTGTATTTTATATTAGTGTAGCGTCACAGTCATTTGTTGAATTTAACTTTATATCAAATCAATATTTGATAAGTACAATATATATTGTATCAAAAACGAATTAAAATATTGAATAAATACAAACAGATATTAAATGTTTAACTTTGAATATTCCTTTATTTTTAAACTTTAAATAGAGTTAATGAAGAAGCAGTACATGTGATAATAATTTATCGGTCGCATTAATAAAAATGAAGAATTGCAGATGTATTACAGTATTTATGGAGGTAGGTAAGGTAAAGAAGAGTAGGGGGAGCTACTCCTTTTGTTTGGCCAAAACAATTTATTATAAATCCTTCTGAGATTATATTTCATGGTCACTTATTTAATTAAATAAATTTATTTTTCGCAAAGATTCGATTTGATACCATTTGATAAAAAAATATAATGAAAATATTTTGTATTTTGTTTTCTTTACATGTTATTATTATTTTTTAAATCATTCTCGATCTTGTGAATTTCTTAATAAATTGCCTGCATTCAACTTTTTCATTATTAATCTCACTTATACCGTACTTGTTGGTTGTATGTTCGTCATTTGTATGAATTTCAAATACACTCAGGAGACAACTGCAGAAAAATCACACACTCGGCTATTCATGTATTCCTTCTAAATTAACTATGCTTTATGATTCTGGAACGTTCCAAAGCGAGAGCCAAATCTCAATGAGAATACTGAATAGTCCTTGAAAAGCCTTCACGAGTGTAATATAATTATTCATTAAAAGAAAAAAACACGAAAGTTTAATATTATTATTAAAAATTAATAAACAATCCTTCATTTCAAACAAAAATTAAAAAAATTGTATAAAAAACTCATCGACATCAAGTAACTATCTCTTAATGAAGTTATATAATTTCTATACTGACATATAATGCACTGCTTGTTATTTAATATTTAACTTGAATACAATTAATGAACTAACAAACCAGTGAGGCGTCACAGGTATAGCAAATACGAAGCTATAAAGGCTTATATCGAGATCAAGCGTGCATTCGCAGAATACAGTGTTCAATCAGTTGAATGATACGAGCTTCATACCAATACTATACCGTGTGCTTATACTATTGATTTTATATAACTATTACGCTATTTATTATTTATTATTGTCCTCATATATTTAAAAAAAAGATAGACTCGGTTTCATTAAGAAAATTCATATAATTTATAGTTTTTGCTACAGTCTTGTTATAATAAAAGTATATTTTGTTTAAAGTAGTATGTTAATTAAATATAACATTATAATTTTTTCTTAAACTAAATAAACTGTCTCGGTTGAAAATAATTCTATAAACATTGTAAAGTACATAACAACTCTTAAAATATTCTAAATAACACTTCAAATATTTACTAAACATATTATAAGTCAAAAAGGATACAGTTGTAAATTATTTCCGGAAGTAGAAGCCTTCAATGCTTGAGGTGCAGGACACTGTAAGGACTCTCATGGAACCGCCTTTGTATCCACAACACTGTGGTGACGTTATTTTATACACACTTTGTCAATTAACATAAACATTTATCAATAGACTAATGTTACATTTCACACCCATATTGGTCTGAAAGAGTGTACGTGTCTCATAGTACGTAAAAACTAATTGTATTGTAAATTATAATATACATTTTTATCAACATACTCAATGAAAATAGAAAAAAAGTAAAAGTAGCGAGAGACATGTTTTAAGAATAATTAGTATTCATATGGAAGTGCTTCACAAAGTCCCAGGGTTGCAATCCTCTGAAAAGTCTTATTTTTGTTAAACTGCTCGTTCATTCGCTCGGACTGTTAACTTTAAAAAGAAGGTCTGTTGAGAACACTTCGGAAAAATAGACTACGAACTAATAATATGAATTAATAAAGATGCACGTGAAGGTGAAATAGTAATTATTACACAATTTACGAGTCGCATCTTTTTTTTATAAATTACTTACTTACAATGTTCAGGTATAGTAACAAAACACACCATATATTACAAGATTTATATGAATATCTATCGAAAATCAAAGTAATCTGTAGTATACGAAATGTCATACGATATAAATAAGAAAATCAATAAATAATAGGTTCGGGTTCAAATCCTGTCGACGTTAATGAAGTTTTCATTCCATATAATAAAAAAATAAAGAGGTTCACATGTTTATAGTTATTTTAAAATAATAATATTAGAAATCTTAATATTCCTAAAGATTTCTGTTAGAAAATCTAATCTTGTTCTCAATTTTGCTAAAAATATAAATACAAGAATTATCTTATTATGTTTGTAATATGAACTTGTGTAAGCAAGTGCAAGTAAAACGACAACCATCACAATATGTGCGTATTACACTCGGATATGAATACAACAATCAAGAATGTAAAACAAAAAGAACACTTAAAGGGTTTTATAAACTATTTTTATTACAAAAGATGGCATACTATCACATGGTCCATCCGGTAACTGGCGGTAGTGAAAACTTTAATTGTCTTAAGTAATATCATATCTGTCTGTTTATTTAATAATAAGTGTTCTCGTATTTAGCATAATAATAAATCGTGTTAAGGAAAACTATGCATTTGCATTATATTATAAACATTACCATTTATTGAAATATAATTCAAAATAGCTCCTTTGTCGTGTTTCATTTGAATATTAATATGATTACAACATACTAAAGAGATGATACGGCGGATGTTGAGAGGATGTTCAAAATATCATACATATTTATATGAGCGTATCTCAACGACACGCGTGAATGAAGTTGTATGAGATACAAAATGGCTCTTAATGTAGTTTCCTCTTTTACTTATAGCTCTCGCACGTGCGACCAAGCTCCATACTATGTGTAATTCACGCTGCATATTAATAATAATGTACTTAAGCTTTTGCGATAATTTATGCGCATTAGTTAAGCGCCAAAAATTCGCCGTAGCGGCAAAAAACACATATTTATATACAAAACAAAATTATGAAAAACTTTATACGAAAAGTGGACAGGTGACCTCCATTCTCACATTCATTAGTGTTTATAGCAATATATTTAAAAATATATTATGCAATACAATATGTAATGTATATTATCTTTATCTGATTAACTATATTTCATATATATAGTTCATATGTTTTTCTAGAGTGTTTGTTTTGTTACACACACAACCAAGGAAACTTGAATTTGGAAAAGTTATGAAAAATAGTCTTGGTGTTTGAAGTTGGAAATTTGAAATTTTTTATTAAGCTTCTGTTTAAAATTTAATAAAAATCCGTAATAGGCACCTTTAAAAAAAACTGTTTTTATATAGAGCTGACGGAGCCGCTGATAAATATTTAGTTGCTACTTAAAATCGTGTTAATAACAGTTGCTTTACTCAAGAAAATATAGTAAATAAACATATCTGAAGTCGGATGTAGAATGCATTCCGAAACACGATGCTCGCACGTCCGGTACCTTATCGCTTTTATGTTTCACCTGACAGTTATTACGTAAGATACAATACATGAAATACAATAGCTAATTCGAAATTTATGTGTGCATATCCAAATCTGAGCTGTTTTTTATACTAATATCATTTATTAATTACAGTTAAATATATACTTAAAATATTTTATATGTAATATATTGAATTTTTTATAGAGTGACGGCAATGTGCACTTTGTCTTTTGATGAATGGTCTCAGGTTTTGCTTTAAACTTATTAGTTACATCATATTCAGCTTGAGTATTTCCGTCATATATCCGTGTATTGCATTAAGTGTTAAAATTGTATATGATATATCAACAAATTATGCATACAGTTATTCAATCAATGTGTTAGAAAATAACAGCAAACTGTGGTCTATATTATACTTAATACATAGTATTCTATGTACGTCTATAGACCATATCATAACACGAATACATTTCTCTGGTTTGACAAAAAGCACCTCCACTATTTTTATATTATATAACTGATACCAGGTACATAATGTAATGTTGAATACACTACTATTTACTATACAGCAAATAAGTTAAATCTTTATTTCTATCCAACTTTAAACGTTAGACGAATCGTGCAGAAAATGTGCTTCGAGCGAGAACACCGCAATACAACGGACCACGAAAAACTTTACAAAGACAACAATATATTTTTAAGAAGTCAATCACTGCTAGTACGCCACTAGCGTGAACAAAATAAAGATGTGGAACTAACTATTTACTTTAAAGCTTAAACAGTACGAAATTCATTACTAAAAGTATTTTATGAGTCTGTCGTGTGCAATTGTATATTTCACTGAAACAAACGTGTTCTGGTGTTAGGATAACGGAAAGCTTATTTCTTTTATAAGAAAATCTGAGCTAAACGTTTTTTAGTTGTTACTCTTTTTATATTTCTTATTCTGTTGTTATTATTTTTTATTTGATTTTTATGTGTTGAAGTTGTTTATACAGCTATACATTATGTTTTATCGTAGTAAATTATTTTATTTAAGGGTCGTATGAGGTCTTAGAATAATTTATATAATTAATTAGATTGTCATCGAACAATATTTCATATTCTTCAGTGTATGGAGACGCTTCAATAATAGTTCGTTATCACAAACAAATTCTGTTAATTAGAATAAACCTTTGAAATATTTTCCGACTAGGTATGAAATATTCAAAGAATAAGAATATATAAAACATGAGTACCGCGAAGTAATTGAATAAAAAAAGCATTATTATGTGTTATTTTATAATGATAACTTCTTCACTTCTGTTACAATCATACAATCAACAATATAATTGTAACAGAAATAACTCCATAGTTGAGAACGAAAGTGAGTGAAGAGAATAAAAAAAGGTAAACGTGCGGACAAGCCGTCAGAGTCAATCATTCAGGCACAACCGTGCGCAATGTTATAGAAAATTAAAAATATTAATTGCATTTTTATGGTATGATGGAGAGTCGTCTGATATAATTATTATATGAAGTTACGAGTATATCGCACCTCCCCTTCAGTTTTCATTGTTCCTTTGTCTCATGTTCCTGTAATTGTGTTCACACTTTATTTTATATCTGTATGTTTTTGCTGAATTTTATTTCTAAGTTTTAGAGCGTTATTACGAAAAATGAGTACTTCTTTCTTAGAAAATTTAAATACATCGCGGTTAATGCAAGTGTATAATTTGCATTAACTGTAATTTTACTGTGAAATCCTTATGTAGTAGTCTTGCTTTTATCTTTTCTATAATCCTTGAATCTTAGAATAATTATATTTATATCAGAGTTTAGTTTTCAGCAAAGACATATATTTTTAATAATACTATTATGAATAATATGAAACTCAAGGTTGATTAGGGTAAAACTTCGACCGACCATAAGGACATTTTTTTTTTGGTAATACATGATACATATACCATATCAGGTACCAATAACCAATGTTCTGTTTACATTTTAAGGAAGATGAGGAGCTTGGAAAAAGTGAAATATTATGAGAAAGATATGAAAGGAAGTGGTCACTGAAATGAGTGCTCTTAAAAGTTTGTCAAGAAAAAGTGATGATTATGACCTCATTTTGAGGATACATTCCTATATAGAGAAAAAATATATATTGAATGATCTCACAGCAAGAGGATTAATTTGCTGAGATTTAAATAAAGGCTTAAATAATTGAACGCCGAATAAGAGTTACATGAGTTAGATTATTTAAGACTATACGAATAAAGATGGCTAAATAATTAAGAAACTCTATTAATCGAGCTATATTGTACTTTTTAGTAAATAAACGAATATTCCTCAGAACTTATTGAAATGAAAAGAATTGAATACCAAATAACATATTTGATAAGTTTAAAATATACTTATATATATATATTATAACTAAGTGCGTAACTACTATTACCGACGCAGCACCGTTCAAATTCTTAGGCAAAAAAAATCGATTACCAAGGGCGCACTCCATCGTTGGATATAAAAGTCGATAGCTTTTTGAATGATCTTAAAAAGGTAAACAATCGGCTAATAAGTAACATCAAAAAGGCTTGGATATATGATAATTATTTAACTTTAAATTGGCCTTTCCTCGTTTACGATATGAATAAGACCCTTTTGTTAAAGTTAGATGCAAGCGTCATAAGGACATTGAAGTCATGGCTCGGGTTAGCGCATCCAGCGGACTCTTCTACCTTATTTAGAGACCGACACAATTTTGGGTTAAAATTAAAGAAACCATCGGAACTCTATAAACACCTAAGAGTGACCAAAAGACATATCATCTCAAAGTATCAAATGATGATTCTGTAACATCTCTCCCAAAAGATAAAATTGCCGCAGAGATCGAGTCACGACTTCAATTTCATAAACAATTTATGATAGGTGCTCAAACAAATAAAGCAGGGCTAGGATCAAATAGGAATGAACAAGACATAGAGTAGTAGAGTAGAGTAAAAATCATAAAATCCTTTATTCGGCACGATGAAAATGATAGTTACCGATTGCACGCGATGAGCCTAGAATTGCAAAACGAATGGGTGACCATAGGAGATTTTTGTATTCCATTAGCTTTACGATGGCGCACTCTGCTTCATGATTGGTGCCCAGCATTATTAAAATTTTATCTTGCAACGCAATGGGCCCGACACCCGCACGGTGAATCCATGGAATGCTAAGAAGCTTCGTCTCTGTTGTTCTTATGAAGGAACAAGCTGCCTTATGGAAAAAAAAACAAGACAAAAATAAAGTCACATTAACATACACTCCTAACAATAAAATTACAAATATTTTATTGTCTATTTATTAGGCTTTATACTTTAGTTACTAGTTAGTCTAGTCGGCTGTGTGTTTGTCCGCCATAACAAATTGTCCTTTATTTATTGTAGCTATACAGCACGGGCAAAGCTGCTGACAAAAGATAGTAGTAAATGTATATACCGATGTTAGGTTAAATTCAATTCAATGCACTATGCATTGAAGGTATTTAACAGTAATCCGATTTCCGATATATTTTGTCTATTAATACCGATCTATTTACTATGCAAAATGGACGTTTGATCGTCTGTGATGTCATTACATACAGAAGCCACTCGGATATATGATTAATGATAAAAATATAACACTTATAAGACATCAACTAAATATAGACGAAATTAAATATAACAATAAATAAATCTCATTCTGTTAGAATATCGGTTCAACAACAACGAATTATACACTTTAATTTAAGAGTTATTATTCGTATATAATTTTATTTCATATTTCAATGATAACAGTAATTAGTTTGTATATAAATATTTTATTATATACAAACTTTTATTATAGCAATTAATTTAAATATAACATAGTTTTCGGCTTCATTTTAATAAATTACATCTTTATAATATTATTGTAAAAAATAAAAGTATATTTTTCAATAATCAAATAATTGATACAATTTAGTTTCTTTATTTTATACCACACACCAATTTTATAGAACGAATCAAACCAAGAGTTGTGTCTTGGTTTGATTCGATTCAGAGTCTTTTTATTTCCATGCAATATTAAAGGAGAATAGTTAAACATTCCTAACTTTAGCATATACAAATATTTGATTAACTAAACACACAGCACATATTACGTAAGACTTTATAAAATGTATATTATTAAGTTTAAACTAATAAAATCAAAACGATAATATACATTTCGTGTAAATGTAAATCTTATTACCCTTACGAGTATAACATTTTTATGCATTCGAGATATTCGGGAAATAGAAATGTTAATTTTGCTGATTTTATAAGTGAAACATATTTGCTATATACTATAACGCTTTGATTTAGATATTGGGATTTTAAAAGGATAAAATTCATATTTTTATAACAAGATAGTTGTTATAACTTTGTGTTTGTTTTAATATACCGTTTTTAGTTTACAATATGTATGTTTCCGTTGGCGATGAGATCTATAATAGGTTTCTGTTGGTCTATGAAAATGTTTTAGACGATTCAGCGTTTCTTTATCTTTTCCTTACTTAGATAAATCAAAATCAAAACAAATACTATTAGTAGAG
This sequence comes from Melinaea menophilus ssp. n. AW-2005, assembly GCA_918358695.1. Classification (NCBI taxonomy): domain Eukaryota; kingdom Metazoa; phylum Arthropoda; class Insecta; order Lepidoptera; family Nymphalidae; genus Melinaea; species Melinaea menophilus. Next base: position 10,888,573 of record OU911056.1, read on the forward strand.
TAATTGCTATTACGAGCCTTATTAGCAAGTAAGCGTCGTGGGGAGGCCGAGTCGGAAATGACGCCTCTCTAGACAACCTTCATTTCCCTTTCTGCTTTTGCTTGTGAATTCGTAATTTGGTTACGTTCGGACTGTGACAGGAATTCGTTATAATTCTATTGTTAAAAAAACACATTTATTATTAATTAGAATAATAAAGTTAAAGGAGTCAATTTTCAAAACTAAGACATGTTAATACATCTCCAAATGATTTTACGTTTATATACAACTATTTTTGTTTAAAGCACCTTTTTATTTTTTCTTTTTTTTTCTTTTTTTGATAAAAAATAAAATAGATAAATATTAATAACTTAAATTTGTCTTTTGGTTATTTTAAGTTCTAATAGTTTGAAATAAAGAAAAACATTTTGTGAAAGATTAGTAACATCGTTAAAAATTTTATGGTGAAGCATATGCTGATATTTTGCTTAATAATTTTCTCCAATAAAATTCGGAAGGCGACAGTAGCAGATATCTTCTTTACAAACACAGATATACCTTTCGGATTCTCTCACTCACCGACGGAATATAATAATAAATGAATTTGATTACTACACGACAATCTTCTGTAAAAGGGTGGTCCTTCCCCGGTCGAGTGCAATAAGAACTGCAACAAAATATCTAGGTTCTACCACCTTACAAAATAGAAATTAATGTTATTTTTTAAGTTCTTTCAACAATTTCTTAGATCGAAGTTTCTGGGGTTTATAAAGTAACTAACCAACAATATTTTTGACTTATGTGCGTGTGTTATTATGTGTGCATTTTATGTGCGTAAATGTTTAATATGATATTTTCTTTACGCTGTTGATACATAATATTTTGGATGCAATGTAATTTCAATCACTTTGAACACCTAGATTCTGCATTCTAAAATGTTAGTTCATGTTAGTGTTTTACAACTTAGTAGTTGTAAAACACTAACATGAACTAACATAGTTGCCACAATGTCAGATAAAACTTGCATATTCGAAGCCTATTTATGAATTATTTCATTCATTGTATGTTTATAAACATTTAAATTCTTTACATACTATAATGATTCTTATTTTGGTAATAGAACAAAATGAAAACCTGAGGTATAACATTCTTTTCTTTCAGTATAATTCCGACACAGATTTGACCATCCACTTTTTGCTTAGACCAAAAAGGTAATGGCCAGATAGTTACGTAGATAGTAAAGCTATTTAATACTAACGATCATCTTCATCACTTTCACACTCTTCGAGTGACTCCTTCTACATCTAGTAAGACATTTCTCGTAGACAGAGAAAGCTTGGTCCGTCTACGTAAAGCCTGGTCTTGTTAAAATTTAAATTTAGCTTACAACAAAACAAATAATAATTTTTAAACATATTTTATGTTTGTAAAATATTCACAACTCTAGTATTTTTATTACTTCTCTGATACGAGTAAAACTCAATTTAAAAATAAATAATTTATAAGATAATAATAATAATAATAATATATATTTACTTTCATCAGTATTTTTCACGAACGAACTTCGTTCGTTCTGTATTGTTTTCACTTTTCTCGGATGGATGTATGTATGGATGTCTGTGGACAGGAAAAATTTTCATTACTGTCGAGAGATGGCGCTGTTTATAATTTACTTATTTAGTTTATTTTCATATTTAATTTTAATTATATTACTACTTTGTATTATTATTAATCACACTTTTTTGTAATTGTTTAGTAATTATAAATAAACATGTATTAAACATTTTCTTTTCTTCAATAAATAATAATCATGTTATTTAAAAACCAATTGTTTTTTTATTATCATTTATAATTTCGTCAAAGTTCGTTCGGGAAATACCCTGAGTATTTGCATCTTCACTTCTTAATATTATTTTATATAATTATTGTATTTTTTGATCAAATCAAAGTGTGATATCTGTAACATAATCTATGTCCGTGGAGATACACATTTAGATAATAGCGGATGTGTCTGAACTTTGTCGGTCGTCTCTTTTGTACCGCTGTCGCACTTTGAAATGCATAATGATGAACATTACTACACATTGTTGTATTGTGATATTCTTGATTTAATATCTCTCCACGTAATATCGATAATGTAAATGTTAGTGTGGGTGTTGAATTTATTTGTTAATATCTATTGTGTACTAAATTTGAATGAAGTTTTAAAATTGTTATAAGCTCGTTCAGATTTCTCTAGTTTAATTATTTTTTTAAATATCGACAGGTATAAAAACGATTTAAGATTGGAGGCTACAAACAACAACTTATAAAGTTTCATTGCAATTTTATGAATTGTTTAAGAAGGAGGAAGTTACATATAAACCAGTTTACATATTATATGTGGGTTGATGAAGTACTCAGTAACAGTAATTGTTACATATCAATTGAATTATTTTACCCTAATTTTATAAACTGTAATTATATGTTGTTTCCGTTTTATAAATCTGTCTTTCTTTAAAAGATAAAGCTATATAAATTTTATAAAGATATCACATTTACTATAGCTACGTTTCCTTTGATCGTCCTTTGACATTAATAGGTGATTGTATAAAGCATTCCATGTGCTCGCTCTTATATTCTTTTTACAATCGCTTCCTGCTAACATATATGAATATTCTATTTTTATGTAATAAAAATGAACCTGTATTAACAGCGGTGATTAAATTAAGAATGACTTTGTTAGAAGACAGTCCTAACTAATCATATAACACACATAGTGAAAGTTTATTATATTAATAAAGCCAAATAGTCTTTTTAAAATATTTTTGCGTTTGAGAGCTCAAATATTATTTTTTTGCTTTTCAATTGTTTATTGGTGTTTCTTTTTATGTGTAGCTATTTTTTATATTAACAATTGTATCATTAAAATTAAATAAATTACAGCAAAGAAAGGAAAGAAAAAACAGAATATAAAATTAACAAGTAAGTTTAAATATCTAAATATCTTACTACGTAATGTTATAAACTTTAACAATATGCAATTCAAGTCTAACGTGTAATGGCGTCGGTGCTGTGGTCACATTATTATTTATGAAGAGATTTCAATTTGGTTTGTGAAAACTGAAGATATTCAAAGTCTTTTTTTTTGTAAATAGGTTTTTATTTTAGGAGTCTTCATGAAACAACATAAAAGCCGGCCATTGAACTCTTTTGTATATAGTCCCTAGAGTATATACAGACTCAGACTCAGACTCAGAGCTACTTAAGGCTTATATACAGGTCCATAAAGAAGCTTTTAACAACAATGCGGACGTCAGAGATTGCAAACAAGTTGTTACTATTACAAGTCGTTAAGTTGATTATTTTATTGCACAAATATATATTTTTTATATCTATGCATGTGTATAATTATCTGCTTTGGTATACATACACGTCACGTAAGAATTGCTGAATACATTTGAATGAGGTTATAACTTTTCGATGTACTTCTTGTACTGTCAGATCGATATTTTGATTAGTATTATTTTTATATATAGTAATAGTTTAATAAAAAAATATTTGTATTCATAAATTATCAACAAACGAATTAAAATGTTGAAATAAACACAAAATGATATTGAGTAACAAATTAAGGTCAGTAAGTAATTAAATGTCTAACTTTGAATATTCCCTCACAATCCTATTAAGTGACAATATTAATTACTTCATTAATTGTCTTTTTAATGCATTTAAAACAGTAATAAAGAAATATAAATGTATAAATTTTGTTTTTATTAATAGTAACTAATATATTAATACCAAAATTTTATATACAAATTATTTTATACAATAACGTAATAAATACGATTAGTTGACATGATGATCGAGTTGTATAGTTTGTAATAATATTTGACTCATCAGAAATACCGAATTACACCCAACTTGGTAAACGTGATTTTTTATTATAAGTGTACAATATATTTTATGTTCTTTTACTCCACTGGTCTATGATAATATAGACATTTCTTTTTATATTTATATAATGGGTATACAGCTATACTTTGCAGTGACCACTGTCCTCACCAAGTTTCCGTTCTTGTAAATGTTGTCGGATATACATACGGTCTGTGTTTAGACACGCTCTGTTTGACACAGCGAGGAAACTAACAGAATAAATAGGTTATAGGGTTTAGAAGACTAGTGCTTTCACAGGAAATTCAGGAATAGCTTATAACTGATAACCATGTGATATTAGTAAATTTTAGTTTTAAATATAATAACTTCTCATGATTTAATATTTAAATTTCAAATGGAGTCATATGAAAATAGTATATTCGATAGTAAATGGTTGCCGTCAGAATTGGATATGGTAAAATTAATAAATTGTAGATATATTACGGTATTTATGGAAGAGGATGAGATTGAGGGGGGGGGGGTAGGAAGAAACTGCTCCTTTTGTTTGATCAAAATATTTTTGAGATTATTTTTCAGGTTTGCTTACTAAGTAAATATTAATAAATTTGATAAAAACATTATCTGTTTTATAAACTTCGATATCAATTCATATAAATTGTATTTAATAGAGAAAACATTTATTTTGTTACGTTACATTTTTTGGATTAATTAAACAGCACATCTGTGTTATACGCTATGTGAGTCTCAACTCATATTATGTAATTATGAATAGTGTTGTAACTTTTTCGGTCATAACTTTTGTATTACGATGAACAGTTCACTCCATAATTCCGCCATGTTCATGTGATTACAAGCTAATATATTATATATAAAAGTAATTCTAAATCACAAATTAAATAAATCAATGATTATTTAATATACATAATATACTTAAAGGTCACTATTTGAGACGAACTTTGGTTAGAGCTTCTAGTAAAATAAAAAAGTATAAGTATAAGAGATTAATATCAAAGAATTTAATAAAAAAGAAAAATAAGGATCATAAATAAATATACGAAATAAAAGTATGATAAATATTACATTATATTTTTAATTATAATCTTACCTTGATATATTTTTCATTATTAATATTTATTTTGTTTTTATAAAGCTGTTATATGTACAACGGAGCTACGTTGTACGAGTCTTAATTAAACAACGCAATCGCCTGCTGACGACGAGCTCTAATGAGATGGATGATGTTCTGACTTCGTTCTAGGATTTCGTGATCAAACACTCTGAAAATAATTACATTGTATTATTTACTATAATAATCAGTTAAACCTGATGTTATAAAGAGTATCTTAGGCTACATTTTTTAATATTTAGCCTGAATAAAGTCGTGTAGGAAGATAGTTGTTAATAAAATTGTTGTTTAATTTTATTACAAATTCGTTAGAACAGAACACAAACACTTTAAATATTTTTTATTACGTTTACAACTACCTAAAATTTGTAAAAGTATTTTTAATATGAAAAAAGCGTGAAATAATGTGAACTGGACTCGTTCGAAAGTTATTTATTATTTAAGAATATGTACAAATCTAATAAGTCTTAAAAATTACAGGCTTCTTTTTTCTATTAGACTTTTAATTTAATTTTCCTGAAACAATAAAAATAATATGTAACATGTATGCATGGCAAGTGCCTGTTCATAGTTTATTAAGACATGTAACAATAGTAATAGAAATTGTAATAGAAATTGAAAATGTATCAAAAATAAATAATAAATAAATCTATCAACACTATGGTAACTATACTACACTATACACAATTCCTCTTTTTACACTCATTTTTTGTTATTGTTTGTTCATAAATCAATTTCCCTCACTCCTTTACTTGGTATTATAGACAGATGAAGGATAACATGAAAGCATCAGCTATCCCATTAGTGTAATGAATCCACATTTTCGGTCCGACGCGACAGAAACCAGGGTTTCAAACAGATTGAATGAAATCGATATCTGTGATGAAGACATTATTCGTATTATTTAGATGAAAGGAAGGGATCGTATTGCGTATTACAAATTCTCAAAGAGAGAAAACTGTTTCATTAAATTAAATAGAATACCACATAGTTTATGGGAACGCTTTTTCACCCATCCTTTATACGATATTATATATGGATATTTTAGAATCGATAAAAAAAAATTTATCGATTTTTTAAAAATATTGTTATAAATATATTTGACGATAAAAATGAATCATCTTAGAAAATTTTTTCAAACTTTTACATGAATAAATAAATTAAAAAAACATGAAGTATAAATTTTTATGATTATTAATATTATCTTTTGGAGCTACTTGTAATAAAAGTAGTAAGGGAACAGTCCATATTAGTTTTATAAATTTAACTCGTGTTTCTCATCGGTTTTAATGACGATAGAACATTGTGGTAAAGGGTGTTGAGTAATGACTTTTGATCACCAATAGCCAGCGAATTCAATGACACTCGACAAGAAAATTACATGAATACTAGAAATCATTAGTTTTATGATTAACATAAGTCATTAGAAAATTATTAGATTTAAGAGTAGATCAAAGTAATATAATGCATAGAAAGGTTATTTAATTAAGATACTTTAGTCTATTATAGTGTTTTTATTTGTTAAAGTAAGTACTAAGTACGTCTATTTTTCATATTAATAACATAATATAGAAGTGTACTCGTTTGATTTGAGGCACGGAAGCACCTCAACTACATTTATATTATCATATAACTAATACCAGTAGTAACACTACGCATAGTGAAGACAAACTGTTTATATTATATATACTCGTTAATAAATTTAACATTGAATGATTTTGTTTTATAATGCAACAAATAAGCGAAATCTATTTCTATTCAACTTCAAACACTAGAAAAATCGTGCAGAAAACGTCCCCGAGTCCCGCAATACAATAAACCACGAAAAACTCTACAAAGACAACAATATACTTTTAAGGAGTCAATCACTACTAGTACGCCACTAGCGTGAACAAAATAAAGATGTGGAACTAACTATTTACTTTAAAGCTTAAACAGTAACCAACTCACTCGTAAATGCATTTTACGAGACCTGCGTGGTCAATTGTATACTTCAGTGAAATAAACGTGCTCTGGTGTTAGGATACGGGCTATTTATTCCTTTTATCAGAAAATCTGGGATACACGTTTATTATTCAGTTTGAATTCAGTTTTATTTCTTTTTTGTATGGAGGTTGGTAATACATATCTTTATGTATAAATTTTAATTAAAGGTGTTTTTTTACATAATTATATAATTATTTTAAACTTGTATTCAATAAATCTGAAAATAACAGACAGGTCCAACTACAGGTTAACTCAGTGACTCCATTGATGATTACATTTTATCAATGACACCAGTAGTTATATTATATTCAGCTCTGGGTGTTTTAGTAATATAAAGTTTTTCATACCTATGAAGATAATATCAAGCAGATAGATACTGAAAATATTCTTAAAGTGGTTAATAAAATTTAGATCCAAAGGAATTTAATTTTTCCATTATTTTACGGTATCTGGACCATAAATTAATAATCTTCCTGCATAACTAAAAAGTCATCACAACAACGTACTTACTACAATAAGGAAGTAAGTACATTACTGTGACACTTTAAACTATAGTCAGCAAGTTATTTGTCAAGTCAAGCAAGTTCATTGTCATTTATTTATTTATTTACTGTTTTTTAATTAAAATTAACAAAATCCAGATCATTGTTATATTTATTATTTTGTTGCTATAAAATAACAAAAGTATTAGTGTACAATGTTATTTAAATTCTAGGAATAAGAAACTACACAAGTAGTCAAGATACATGATAGTTGAATTAATATTAGATCGTGGAGACGTGTCTGTTAGTTGAATGTTTCTAAAAGAACAACACACTTCTCTAGTAGATACTAGTACTTGTAATAAATACTAGCATTTATATAATTGTAATAAATACAATATAGAAATAACATAAATATATAAGAGACACTACTACTACTAGAGGAAGAAATATTAGAAATAGCTAAAGTAACCATTTATCTCATATTTACAGACTAATATTAAAACAACGCCAGAGTAATTTCTCTACCGAAAGTTGAGATTTTTACATAAAAATATAAATATCAATTCTATTTCTAATATATTTGTTCCAAATACTATTTATAAACATTGTATATCATGAAAAAGCTAACGTTTCGTATTTATGTAGTGACGAATTTTCTTTGCTGACACTTCCGTCCCTCTTCAATAATAAAAGCCTCTTTGTGGAACGTCAGTGGAGTTCTAATAACTCTTTCTTTGTTAGAATGTAAACAAGTAGAGGTAAAATGGAAGGCCGGTGTTCACAACAGCGATTTACGTCCTTTCATGTTATTCAGTAAAATTTAGATGCTTTTTCCCGGAACCGTAAAAATATCAATGTCAGAATAACAATTTTCGAAATAATAGAATAACATGAATATTCAATATTCATTTATCTTTTATAGTGTAGGATATATTTCAAGGAAAAGGAACTGTCTGTTAATAAACATTTGTACTATTTTGTAATTAAGAGGTAAGTGCTATATTGTGTTAGACGATAACCTTCAACTTATATATGTCCAACTATAACTATAAAGGCGCTAGAAATATATATCATAAATAATAATAATGTGAATTGGGATTTAGACATACATAAATAGATATATATTAGTAAGTAGTTATTTATACGTATAAATATATTTACCTAGTTGTATGAATTCCTGCCGTAGCCCCAGCATAACAAGATGAAGGCTTGTCAGGCTGAGGAAATTAAGATTGTTTGGAGAGAGGCATCATTTCCAACAGAGCCCCACCGGACTACATTCCTCCGTAGTGACCGTAGTTTACTTGTGAACTGTTTTGGATAATTTTCAGTTTATATTTAACCTTGTTAAATAAAGTTTTGTGAAAGCAAATCCTTTTTTAATTGAATATATCGTGTCTTTAAAAAGTTCTTTCTCTAAAACGAGTTATTCGAGGCCTCGTGAACGGGAACAAAGGGGCTTTTAACGCCAAAGCAGACGCGTGGAACTGCCTCAGAATAAAATTTGTCACTTTAATGAATAACCATCAAGTAGGTAAGAGCATTTACGGACAACGACTCTTTTTTAATGTTAAAAATTAAAACTTGACCGATATACTTTGATGTGTTTCGCAAAAATTTTATGTACATTGAAATTATACTTAAACTATTTCACAATTATTCACATTATCTCATATCATAAATGTTACTTTGTTAACTATTAATGAACCTCACATTTATTCTGGTTTCATTTACATTAGTAATTATGATTCAGAGTAGATTTTTTCGGTTACATAATTTTAAATGATCACGTTCTGTTGTACATCTAATCACAACAGAAAACATTAAACATTAAAAATAATTTCTTTTCGTTAAATCCCTAGAGCGCTCAACCTCAAGGGCTCTAGTCTAATAGTCCCTTTAAAGTTACATTCAATTTATTGCCACCTACAATTTTTGATTGATTCAATATAATTTTTTCAACTGACGTTTATTTATACCCAATTAGAATAATTGCTAATTTATTGAGCGAAGCGAACGAAGTGAGCGGAGCGTTTTACTGGAGACTTTTTGCAGTCTTTGTCACGAATTGCCTCGAAAACTACTTGACGGAAAATTATGAAACTTTGCATTCAAAAAGACACACATTAGGTGATGGTTTAAAAAAAAAATAGAAAAATGTCCTCAAAAAAAATTTTTTTTTTTTTTTAGTATCATGTTAAAAAAACTGATATCTCATTGAAGTCAATGGGAAACGATGAGTCAATTCAATACACTGGGCTCGCTTCGCTCAATATGCAAACGGCACCCGAGATTTCGCGAGCGCAGCGAGTCGAAATTGAGGGTTTGTTGGCGCCCCTAGTTAAACCATCCTTTAATTTTCAATTCAAAGTAAACTCTCGCTTAAAAAATTGTTTTATTGGCTACAACTTTCAGATACATTATTCGGAATGTAGGCCGAATACTACATTCTGATATAACTTTAAACCGCCACGATTTTTAAACGCCTGCAGTATAAAGGAAAAAGCGAATAAAAGAAAAAGAAAAAAGCGCTGCAAATTCACACGTTAATACAAAGAATTAAAAGGATATATGTGATTTTTATTTTCTGCTTTCTGCTGCAATCCGATGACATTTTTTGAATGCTATTTACTTTATATTTGAAAATGTAGAGAATTTATATTGAAATTTATTAAAAATCTGTTTGAAACAGTTACATAGTTATTATGAAATTTCTTGTTTTTAATTATTTATTTATTTTTATTATTTTAAGATTGGTTTATAGTAATTACAAACAATTGAGGATACAAAAAATAATCCTCTATTAAATTTATAAAATGTTTGAATCACCTTTTTAATCTAATAAGCGTGTATATTAAATATCAATTGCTCTTGAACTTTAATTAATATAATATATATAATTCTAAATTTCAATATAAATTAACGGCCTCTCGAACAAATGTAAATACATAAATATATTTTATATTTATTTTGATTATCATTTTATTTTTAAGTGAACCGTGGACACGAACCAAACAGTTTTCAGTTTTGTAGTAAACAAAAGAACGTCAGCAATTAACGAAATGTAGTCTTTCAAAGTTCTACATTTTATATTTGTGTATTTGTAATGCACTGTACTTTGTGAAAATCAAATATAAAATGTCACATTTATTATGGAGGAGATTTTATGTGTAAAGCATAAATAATTAAAATAAATTTGTACTTTTGAAAATATCTATTGTGCTTTTATTTATGACTTGATTAAAAAGTAATGTTAGACAATATATAAATAGAAAGTAAAAATACTTAAATAATAGTAAAACTAAACATTCTTTTTGTTCCATCAAAAATATAATGACAATAAAACTCTATTTATAGTATTTGTTACACTGATACATAGTTTTAAATATCGTATTACTTTTATTGTATTTTTTTGTTATTTGGATGGAAAAACTCAAAATCAATACTTATTTAAAAAATAATGTAAGTCTAATCGAATCTTAGTTCAAAGAGTTAAAATTAAACTATTTATTCGTGTATACAATCTAACAGTAAAAATAATGTATTTGCTACCGGATACTGTCGAGACTGGTTGTAGCAATCCGGACGCGTTCAGAATCGCTATCAACACAGCATTTCCGTTTCTCTGTCTATCCTAAATGACATCGATGGAATATAGTCATTAATCACATTTTAATTTCCAGATTTATTTTTAATTTGTTCCTATCTGGCTTTAATTTTATGCCATAAATGTTTGTTAAAGTGCTATTTTTATTATAGTTGAATGAATTTGATAATAAATGTACTAACTTTTGGCCCCGGCGTTAATCTTATGCAGAATATCTTGTCGCTGAGGATTCTTCCAACCAAAAAGAAATATAGTCCAAGTTGTTAGATTTAGATTCCAACGGTTTATATTTAAAGTTTTATAGATATTGAGAAAAAACTTTATAAAATGCATGTTCATATTATTTTTATAAATATACATTTTAGTTTAAACCATTTTTTTTAATTTATAGTTCGGATATTTTTCCTAGATGTCTATTTTGTGTTCACACACACAACCGAGAAACTTTGAATTTGGAAAAATGATGAACATTTTTTTTGGAGGTAGAAATTAAGCTTCTGTTCCAAATGTAATTAAAGGCAGCAATCAGCAAAAACCGTTAAAAAAGGCAGTTTTTTATAGAGCAGACGGAGCCGCTGCTAGACGTTTAGTCGCGTCCTAAAATTGTATTAATAACAGTTGCTTTAATCAAGGAAATATACTGAACGAATGTATCAGAAGTAGGATGTAGGATGCATTCCGGAACACGACATTCGCACGTCCGGCACCTTATCGCTTTAATGTTTCACCTGACAGTTTGCAAAATGTTGTGTGTTTGTTCTTAGCAAATGTCTTATTATATTTTAATACTTTGTCACAGATATAAACCGTATTGTGTACTAATATCAGTTATACATATATACAAACATTTTAAATATAATAGAATGATTTTTTTTACACAATGAAGTATTGTGCAATTTGTATTTCGGTGGACGGACTCGGATTCTGCTTTATACTTATAGTTACAACATATTAAGCTTTAATATTTAGGCCATAAATGTCTGTATTGCATTCTGCCTTAGAACTATACCAACAAATTGTTCATGATAGTATTCCAATGTGTAACACATTATAAATAATAGCAAACGTTGGTCTGTATTAAGTACTATGGCATGTGTCTATGTATCATAACAATGACAGGGGTAGATTTCTCTGTTTGATATACAAGCACATGAAGGCACCCCGCCGTTTATATTATCATACAACTGATACCAGAAGTGATACTTTAAATAGTAAAGATAAACTCTTTATTTTGTATACACATTAATAAATATAATATTTATAGGACTTATATTTATTATGCAACAAATAAGAGAAATTTTTCTTATGAATATGTCTATGTCTAACTTTAAGAATATTTGTATGTAGAGATGAATTTGCTTTTAGGGAGTCAACCACGCGTTGCTTTGTACGCCACGAAATAAAGATGTGGAACTAACTATTTACTTTAAAGCTTAAACAATACGAAACTCACTTGTAAATGCATTTTACGAGTCCCAGTCATAAACGTGTTCTGATGTAAGGATAGCGAAAAGCTTATTTATGTTTCATAAGAAAATCAGAGTTAAACGTTTGTTAGTTATTTATCGTATTTCTTATGTTGGTATTCATTTTTATTTCTTTTTATGTGTGAAGGTTGGTAATACAATACGGTTATAGTTCTAAGTTGTTTATGCCTTACTTGTAGTAAAATTATGTTTTATCGTAATTTAATAATTGTAATAAAAACTCGCATTGACTAAATCTTAAACTAATTTGTATAATGAATTTATTTGTCAAAATAATAAAATATGAAACCAAACAATGTTTTTTATTCTTCGGTGTCTGGAATGGCCTCAAAGATAGCCCGTTATCACAAAGAAAGTCTAAAAGAAAAATAAATTTATTTAATTCTCTAAAGAATAAAGAAACCGGATATCAAAAGATGCTGTTAGCTTTTCCTTGGAACTTTGAAGAAGTGTTATCTGACAGTAATATTATAAGTATAACTTACTACCTATGTATTATTAATAATAGTTTTATTATTGATATTACTATTATTTATAATTTATTTGGATTTGTTGATACATGAATTATGTCACCCTTATACTATCAAAATAAATTTATTAAACACTAGCTTTTGCCCGCGACTTCGTCCGCGTTTCCGTCGTTTTTCGAAAAAAAATTAGCAGATGTCCTCCCTCATAGTTTTGACGTAACAGGCAGATTCACTTTCGTATTTTAGAAGGGCAATAGTAATATAATATGCCAATCCACAAAACTGTTGAAAAATATAAGTAACCGCAGAATATTATAATATACCCACGCTATACTCACGACTCGGTCAGCGTGTAACTCCTTGTTTTTTATTAAGATAATATATTGCTAATATTTTTAGATCAAATTAAAATGTTTCAGCGCAAAGCTTCTGGGTAGACTATGTTAAGAGTCGACCCGTCCGGCACGTGAACGTAAAGATTCCTAGAATTGCTAACCCGGGAAAGAGCGACGTATAATTGACCATGCGAGAAACAGCTAACACCGAGATCTACTCCAGCAACACGAAAAGTCTGCCCTTGAGCTTTATTGATAGTCATGGCATAGCACACCGATACTGGGAATTGCGTTCTTTTAAATTGGAATGGAAAATTATTTGGTATTATGGGAATTCTGGGAATAAAGACAGTTTCTCCTGCACCGCAACCTGTTAAAATTTGAGCCTCGATTACATTTTGTTGCAACTGGGTTACTTTTAGCCGAGTTCCATTGCAAAGTTGAGGTGGTCTTAAATTTCGGAGCAGAATTATCGGTATGCCAATTTTTAAACAAATTATATGAGAAGGTAGTCCAGGCATACTTAAAGAATTAAAAAATTCTATCGGGTAATTAGTGGCTTCTTGTTCATCAACCATTCTATTTATTGAACTATAAACTTTGCTTTCTCCCTGTATATTAGACAGTATTTTATTATTAGTTTCAGATGCCTGGTCATTGCGAGGAGTCAAAATGGACCTTTCGCAAAGCCAAGAATTGTCCCTATTTAATATAATTGTTATGTCACCGTAAACCGAAGATATAAGATGTTGTTGGGATTGCACTATACAACATAACTCAGGTGTCAGAATAAGTTTTCCTTGGTGTAGTTGTGGATAGGTACCTTCACCAATCTTCAATAATGTATCAGAAAATTCACGATTATCTGCGTTGTCTCCAGTTCTCACTCGCATATTTATAGTCAAATGCACCGATTGTATATCACGCCACAAATAAGAGCTTTTCAGGCAAGCCCTAATCTCATCAGCTCGGGTTCCCCGTGGTATTACCGGTAAGGTTTGTCGGAAATCACCACAAAATAAAACCGTAATACCGCCCATTGGTCGATCATTTTGTCTTATGTCCCTTAGAGTTCTGTCTACTGCTTCTACTCCTTTTCGATGGGCCATCGTACATTCATCCCATACGATTAAATTACACTCACGCAATATCTTAGCTTTGTCGCTATTTCTTGAAATACTACAGGTTGGACTTTCCGTGCGATCTAAATTAATTGGTATTTTAAACATAGTGTGAGCAGTCTTACCTCCTGGTAGCAATGTTGCAGCTATACCTGATGAAGCCACGGCAAGAGCGATTTTACGCTGATTTCGAACATAAGCTAATATTAATTTAGTCAAAAAAGTTTTCCCAGTTCCTCCAGGTGCATCTAAAAACCATATTGTTCCTAAATTATTCTGCACACTCTCGCACACGCGATCATAGACTAAGCGTTGTTCTGCAGTCATCATTGGGACACCGTTTTCTAATGTTACCAGCAGTTCCATTGGGTTGTAACCAATCTCTGCGGAATATTCCCTATTGGTAACCTCTCCGACTGAGGTTGGCGTTGGCAAACCATATTCACAAAGTGATTTACCGCCTACTGCTGTTAAGTCTTCCTGAAGAGCTAATAAGCACTGATTTATAGCCAGATCTCGAAAATTATCATTAGTTGCGCCTTCATTATTGTGAGATAAATTCCGAAGAAAGTCTTCTGCAAATTTTTCTTTATATTTTTCCCATAATTGGACAGGATCAGATAAATTACAAAATGTGAGTAATGTTACAAATAAATGGCGTAACCGTCGTGGATTATCACTAACACAGGATTCTGCTAAAGCGTCATCCCAATGTTGATCATTTTCAAGCAAATGACGCGCTTGGCAAGCTGCATGATAAGTTGGATAAACAACATCGTCTACTTTTCTCAAATCTATAAATGATGTTGGTCCTCGCACTGTATGTAATAATAATCTCAAATAAAAACACTCTGCGTTGTTAGGATGAACAGTATACACTCTACCAAGAACATGTTCTTTGAAAATACCTGTCTCGCCATCTACAGGCCAGCCTCGGCGTCTACGGTTAAAGACACCTCGTTGTTTATCGTAGGTATAATACGATGGAACTTCTTCATACAAAAGAGACTTTGCGAAATTATCAGTTTGGCAAAGTCGAAAGAATGCCAATAAAGTTGTTTGTCTAGGGTTCTCTAATCGTTCTGTAACATTTTCGGCGTTAAAATATATACGTTGACCGCCTTCCAGATGAACATCCAGATGGTTCATAGGTGGATATCTTTCGTGAATATTAAAACTTAAGATCCGCCACACAGCTTCTGAAGAGCTGATATATCTGCCTGACTGAAATCTAGTAACTTCATCATGTTCATTTCTTAACGCAAACGTAGCTTGGTCACTGCCCTTGTTAATGTACTTACAAATATATTTAATTGACTCTACACTATTACACATTTCTACATTTATGTGAGCTTGAAATGCTCTGGACAATACAGGCGAATACGGAACGACCCACCTATTATCTAAAGTAACCTGTTGTCCAGACATTCGCTTTTCAACAGTAAAACCACCATTGTCTCTTAAACGGCGACGATATAATGGGTATCCATCATGTCCTGTTACAGTTTCATCCACTAATGCTTTTGGATACCTTTTAGTGCAACGACCGTCTTGCATGCAAGGAGCATTTGCGTTAAATGCACCACATGGACCATGTATCATATGAGTTTTAACAATGTCGTATAACAGGGGATCTGCAGTCGGATCTGGAATTTCAGCACTGATTAATCTGTCTACATCATTAGGTCGAACCTTATCTTTTAACTAAAGCAAGATATGTGCGTGAGGTAAGCCGCGTTTTTGCCACTCAACACTATACATATAACACAATACTTCTCCAAAAATGTTATCTTTGGTAAGAAGATCTATCATTGATTTTAATTTTAAATGAAACACTTTTGCAATAATATCATGGCGGTCATGACCGCCATGATATTATTGCATGATATTATTGCGGTGCCTGACCCTCAAGAAGCTCCCGAGTGATTTCATCCCACTTGGGATTGGTAGTTACAGTAACAAATAAGTCGGGACGTCCATATTTTCTTACGTAACAAAAAGCGTCTTGAGTACGTTCATGCATGTAGCGTGGACCACCAGTAAAAGAAGAGGGTAAAATAACTAAACGACCCATATTCACAGTATCGTTATCTTGCTGCATGGCATCGCGAAGGTGCACGTATTCTTCAGCGCGCAGCTGCCTTTGATTAGATCGTATATAAACTAATCTTTCGGTTTCAATTTTTGCGTACATGTCAACAATAAACTGATTAAATAAGCCACGAAAACGTTGAAAGTATACCAATCTATTCCGTCTCACTTGCAGGTGGTAACAATAAAATTGAAGGCATGACACCTTTTTATTATAATTAGGTGCGCCTGTGCGCGGATCGGTTTGGTATACAGCGAAATTATAACCATCTTCCCCTCGACAGTATATCATAGGATATTGCAAACTGTCGTAAGCCCTGTGGGTTTCGAAAATACGTTGCAAACGATTGTCTCTGGAACGTATAACGATATCACGCCTATCACATTCCTGGTCGACCAGTACTACAGCAACTTCATTCGTGGATGGAACGTTATGACGCCCAGGGTGTTCCTGAGTTGGACGCTTATCGGCATTTATAACAATTTTATAATTGTTATTACCATCTTGAGAAAGGGCTTCTAATGCCGATTTAAAACTGCATACGTACGAATTAACCTGATGTAACATGTTCTGAAGTTGTGAAATGAGTTCAGTATTTAAATTCGGAAAATATTGATTTCTTATATTCGACTGTTCGTTGTAATCGGATACAAAATATATTTGAAGAAATTTAGGTTGTTCTTCAGGCAAAAGGGACCCTATCAAATGGTAAACCTGACCTTGTACCTTAAAAGTAGGCATGAAAGGGCCTTCTGAGATTTGTTTAGCACCAAAGGATGTCATTTGGAATGCACTATTATAAGTGCGAATATTATCTAAAAACTGTTTGGATTGCAAATGTTCCCCTAAAAGTAGTGATTTTAAAGGTTCCGGTGGGTCTTCGAACGAAGGCAAATTTATTTTACCTCCAGAACAACAGAAACCAGCAGACTCCTTCCTCCACTTCGAAGCATTACAAAAGGAACATACTACGTTCATATCGCCTATTTCAGAAGATGATCTGTAATCAATTGTGAGGTTATAAGCAAACCCACTTTTATATTTATCGGACCACGCCACCGAATTTGTAGATTGATCTACCACGTGTATATCTAAGTCATTAAGACCATGTCGAAATCTATCTGCAGTAAGACGGGCCTCTCGCTGTTCTTCTGTTTCAAGCGACCGAATATTTTCAATTCTTAATCTTTCATTAGATAAAGTAATCAATTGTTCTTGTCTCAAAGAATTGTAATAATCGCGTCCCGACTCTAGTCGTTGTTCATGCTCATGTTAATCTTCAAGAGATCGAATCATGTTATGGTGCGCCCTATCATTTGTCAAACGGTCAATATCAAGATATTGAGTAAAAGTTTCAGATTCTCGAGACAAAATATGACGTTCGCGATCAGCTGTAAGCCGTAATTCCCTCTCAGTGAAGGTTTCGGACTCGCGAGATAAAATATGACGTTCGTGGTCAGCTGTAAGCCGTAATTCCCTCTCAGTGAAGGTTTCGGACTCGCGAGATAAAATATGACGTTCGCGGTCAGCTGTAAGCCGTAATTCCCTCTCAGTGAAGGTTTCAGACTCGCGAGATAATGTATGCCGTTCGCGGTCAGCTGTGAGTCGCAATTCTCGTTGTAAAGCAGTTTCAGCTTCTCGGGATAACGCATGTTGTTCCCGGTCAATGGAACGCCTTAGCTCTCGTTGAGAAGAGCTTTGAGAAGCCCGTGTTGTAGCTCGTCTCGCTCTTTCAGCTGCTAATCGCATCTCTCTTTCTGGAGAGCTTTCATTAGCTCGAGATGTTGAGGCACTAACTCTCATAGAGTTTAACCGATGTGCTCTTTCCTCTTCCGATTCTTGAGAACGCGTCATTCTCATTCTCCTAGCTTGACTCGAAGTTCGAGATAAAGATGGTCGTTTTTTAGGTGGCATCGTTTATTTTATTTTTAATCGACGGTAACTTAAATTCTATTTAGTTACCCAACAAAAAACTTACGTCAGAGGTCCTAACTATAGCTAAGTATATAATAAATAGAATATAAATCTAAGTGCCTATTAAAACTAAAATAATATTCTAATCGAATTATAAATATGTACGTAGGTACCTACAAATTACAAAAGAATAAAAAATGAAAATAAAGCTATACTTAATGCGTGTGCAATACTATCTACACTTACCTACTTCACTTAAAAATGAATAATAAGAAATACCTACAACTACTGTAATTAATCAAAGTACCTATGCTAATACAAAAAAAACCTTAGATGTTCTAAGTACAGCTGCTATATAATAAAAAAATATAAATCTAAGTGCCTATTTAAACTTAAATACCTAATATTCTAATAGAATTAAACTAAGAAATATGTACCTACCTACCTACAACTTAGGTACAAAAAAAAAAGAAATGAAAATAAAGCTAAACACGTGTGCAGTATAGGTAGATAGTAGGCAATATCTACCTATACCTACTTCACTTAAAAATAAATAAAAAATACCTATGAATACTATAATTAATAAAAGTACCTACCTACGCTTTTATCTACTCAATACAAAAAAAACTAAACATAAAATGCCCAAAACTAACCTATCAGTAACTAAAAATCTAACAATAATCTAATCTATCTATCTATTATCTAATCTAAAAATCGAATCTAAATCTACTTAAAAAGAAATAAAATAGGAACTATTAATAGTTAAGAATTTAAACAAAACTAAAACTAATTTAGAAAATAACAACAAAAGAAATTAAAATAAACTATTTAAAGACAAAAAGTCGCGCTGATAAGCACGGTTTATAAAATAACAATTATTGTCTGTCAATAAAGTTCAACACTCTGAACGCATCAACAGCCAAATATTGAATGACGCTTGCGCTCGCCTCCCGCCCCTTTTATACTCTGCCGCCGCGAGCCCCGTCGAGCGCGGCAACCGTTACGCAAAAATAATCCTTATAGCTTGATTCACTATTCACGCGCGATGTCTTGTTGGCGTATTTCATGTAAGTAAGTATAAGTTTGGTGTTTCTATACCGATTTCAATGATTCTTTTTTTATTGAATTGGTGCTAATGTTTATTTTTTTTTTAATTAGGAATGATGGTGAGCATTATTGGTTTTATAAACGTAAAAGTAAACAAATATAATAAGAAATCTCCGAACTGCTAAGCTATCGAGAGTTATGCGTGTTATTGTGAGTTAACTATAAAAGGTAGATATATGCTGTCTTGGAATATTTTTCGTGTATTTTTATGTAGAATATTTCCGTTATACATAGTTTCTATGTAGCTCTAACCATTAAGGCTGCACACGCGACGGAAGCTTAAAAAATCAAGCAACTTCTCCCATTTTCTCAACATTTCCTTTCACTGCTCTGCTCCTATTCATTGTAGTGTGATGAAAAGTATACTATTACCTGCCCAGGAGTATAAAGAATAATTGTACTAAGTTTCGTTAAAATCCGTCGAGTAGTTTTTTTTTCTATAAATAACATACAAACAGACAGACAGACAGACAGACAGACAGACAAAAATTTTTTTAACTGCATTTTTGGCATCAGTATCGAACACTAATCACCCCCTGCTACTTATTTTGTAAATATATTTCATGTACAGAATTGACCTCTCTACAGATTTATTATAAGTATAGATGACTTATAAATTAATACATAATTCTAAAAGTTTTTGCTTTTTGGGTATAAAAATCGAGGATTTAGAGGACTTGTAGGTCCAATTCCTTGAAAAAATAAATCACTTACATTATTCCATAGGATTAATAATTTTATTGTTTGTTTTATTATAGTAATAATTACACCTTTAATTACTTATCCTTTAATATTGTTCTTCTGTCCTTCTCTCGTTATGTCGGTGGATCTCACAAATTGTAATTGTTGTGATTAGGAATGAGACTGAACATTATTTATTTTGTTAATGCAATAATCAATATACTATTGCACTAACAAATTTAATAGTTATATAAGAACATAACGATTGTTATTTAAATTAAAGTTTATATTTTAAATAAAATCAATAAAAACTGCAAAAACGATATATCTTTATTGTTTTATTTGAGATATTTTAGTGTTTACATTAAAGGCTCGTTTTGTATATCAAAAGTTAAACGATGTAGACCATTGGGTATTAATTAAAAGCTGCAGTGCCGAAAACGTTCAGAGTAGCCTTTTGAAGCTCTGATTGATAATAATAGTTCCCGGACTTATAAAACGATCATTGTCAAAGTTACATTGAGAATGAAATATAACAATACATAAGTTACAAATTCAATAACATAAACTATTTGTTATTAATTGTATATAACATGTGTTATATATTTTGATAGTAAAGAATATTCCAATAGTATTAGATAAACTAATAATACCGCTGTGATATTTAAAGAAATAAATTATGAGACATACGGTTGAATATCTGCCGTTTGGTGTTTGTTATTTTTTTGCATATACATTATATTACTTAGAAAAAAGTACTGTATTATTCACGAACATAATAATATTGTAGGTAATGTTATATGTATTTAAGAACTTTAAATATTTGTTTATTATGATGCTAATAGTGTGCACAGTAAAATCGATATGAATTAGCACTTGGTAGAATTCACTGCAAGTTATATAAGCCAGTTCCTCAGTTTTTAGAGCTTCAAAATTTTAGACTTCATTTTAGTCAGCAATGGAATTTTCGACGGTTTTCTTTATATGTCTAAAAAATCCTTAAGACATATAATAGAAAAATTTAATTATTTTTTATTTTCATAACATAATATAATTGCAAAATAATTGTTTTTTATATAAAAAAGTAGTTTAAAATATTAAAAATATTTTAAGAATCACATTAACAATTAACTTTATATTTTAATAAATTTCGATCATAGAGACTTGTTCAATTGCTGTATTAAATGTTCTATTTGTAACTTATACCGTGCTAGTTGGTTTGTATGTTCGTCATCTGTATGAATTTCAACGAGTCTCCCGAGACAATTGCAGCTGAATCACACACTCGGCTATTCATGCATTCTTTCTATTTACTATCCTTTATGAGAATGCTGAATAATCTTTCCAGAGCCTTCACTAGTGTTACGAGTATATAACTATTCATATAATTTGAACACTATACAATAGAGAAATGTTGAGGTATACCGCTACTATTTGCATATAAAACCCATAGAACAGGTTGCTTTCGGAGTAGGATAAAAGTTTTTTTTTGTCAAATCCGTATTTACATAAATTATATCATCAGCTATTTATTGTTAACTTGAATTAAATTAATTTACGAACAAACTACTAAGACGTAACAAGTATAGTAAATACGAAACTATAAAGACTTATAGTGTTACAAAGGTTGAGTGAAATGTACTTCAAACAAATACTATATCTTGAGCTTATACCATGTACTTACTAACACTTTTAAACTTATACAATAAAGTAATTCATTATTGTATCATATTTCATATTAATATAAAAATAATTAATATAAAAAAATCTGTACAATTTTCGGTCAAAAAGTTATTAATAATTAATTTATTGTTTTATGTAGACTTTCCATAATCTTTACAGTCAAGCCAAATTACTCAGTTCAAGTTAAGTACTTAATATTCCGCAGTCAACTTACCGTTTATTTACATAATAATACCAATTACGTTTCAGAAGTGTTCATTTTGAAGTCAGGATGAGTGACAAGATTTTATCTTAATTTATTTACAAGAAAGATAAACTTAAATGGAAATTGGAATTCAAAAGAGCTCCTGTGTCGTGTTTCGTTTGAATATTAATATAATTACGTACTTATCTGTAAAGAGATGATGAGGCGGATGTTGATAGGATGCTCAAAATATCATACATATTTACATGAGCGTATCTCAACGACACGCGTGAATGAAGTTGTATGAGATACAAAAAGGCTCTTATTACAGTTTCCACTTTTCCTAATAGCTCTCGCATATGCGACCGAGCTGCATATTATATATAATTTGCATGTTTTTAAATTTTAGTGCTTTTACGATAATTTATTTGCATGTACTTACACTCTAAGAACTCACCAAAGTAGACAAATCATATTTATATGAAAAAAACTTATGAAAATCTTTAAACGAAAAGTGGTCCTATGACCTAATTTCTCACATTCGTTAGCATTCAACTAATATACTAAAAACATATTATGTTACACAACATAATTATATATATTATTTTCATTCTACCATTTTTATATTTGACTTTCATAAAATTCTCTATTGTAAGTGTAAATTTACATTTGTCATGGGGGAGAGTTTTGTTTTCCGAAATGGAAGATATTAACTAAAGTTCTGCTCTTTTTAAAATAAATATTTTAAAATAAATTTTGATTTATTGAACAAATCTTGTTTCGTATATTTAAAAATAAGTATACTAAAAATCATATTACAATTAAATATTCTCTTTGCAGTCCATCAAAATTATAATGAAAACGTGTTTTTTTAACTGTTAAATATATTGATAAATCTTTTTATATGTAATATTTTTATTTCTAAATACCAACGCATCTCATATTAACTGTAACATTGTTTAATTTTACTCATTGTGGATAAAGAAATCAAAATCGCAAAAATAGTTATTATTTTTTTAAAAGAATCAAGTCGAGATGATAATAGAACGTGTTAAAATAGATTCGAAGAGTCAAAATTGAAGCTTTCTTAAACGTACATACAATTTCCGTATTTCTATCGTGCAAAACAATATAGTCGTAAATTCCTTTTTTTAATTTCATGTGCTTATTATATATAATACTCTTTCTATTATAATAAAGAGAATTTGTAATTTATAAATGATTTACCTTTTGGCCCCGGTGCAGTATCGTGGGTAGAAAATTCTCTCTTTGTGGATTCTTAAAAAAAAAAATACACTGTTCGAATTGTTACTTTTAGATTCCAATCCAATTTAGGTTAATGTCTTAATAGTTTCTAAGAAAAAAAACATTACAAAACCTATATTCATGAAAATGTATTAACTATAAACCAAAAAAATATACATATGTTCAACTAAAAATATTCTTTTTATGTCCTGTTTTATCTTTCTTTTGAAAGTAAAGAAGGATAGTGCCGTCTGTCTAAGCCTATATCATAAAAAAAAAATCCGTGCCCGCAGGGGGACACGCGTGGGTAGACCTCGTGTTTAACTCATTTAAAATATAACTCACTACCTAAGAATAACACATGATGCCGTTGTTTACATCAAAAATTTTCAAGCAAAAAGCGATTTTTATTTTTTTTCTCGGAAAAGGTATCTTTTTTGGAAATACTTTTGATACTTAAATTTAGAATAAAAAATAACCTTTCTATTAAAAATATTTGCGAGGCGGGAATGTTTATCAGAAAAAAGTTGCCGTAGTTTTACCTACCTTAAATATTCAAGCTAAAAGTGGTTTTTATTTTTTTTCTCGGAAACGGTACCATCTACGGAAAAACATTTGGTACCTAAATTTAGAGTAAAAAATAACCTTTCTATTAAAAATACTTGTGATGTAAGAATGATTTCCAGAAAAAAGTTATGAATTTTTTTCCAAAAATTTTCGGTTTTTTTACCCCCACCCCTACGTTGTTGAAGTTAGGTTTTCGGTTTATCTACATTAGTTATAGGTATTCATCAAAGACATCATATAATATGAACGCGATTGATCTACTTTGTATAGGGAAAAAGCTATGGTCGAAAAACTGAAATCAGAAAAAGTGAGGCCCTAGCGCCCCCTGTGGCCGGATTTCTCTGGTTAACGAACTTGTTCTTCATTTTTGGATGGTTGATTTTTGTGCAAAGTTTGAAAGCGATCCGAGCGAAACTGCGGCCGCTATCGTGCTGACAAAGTCGAATCTGGACGCACGCACGCATATATATACTCGTATATATATATATATATATATATATATATATATATATATTTTAACATTTTGACCAATGGTCATTTCGGACTCAGGGGGTCATGAGAAGACCTCCTGTGAAGAATTTTTTTCAAAATTCGAAAGTCGGGTACAAATGAATGGGCAGACCGAATTCTTCGAGGTCTACCCAATAAAATAATTCTTTTTTAATCTACATCATACTTAATTAAATATTAAATCATAGGAATAATGAGCAAGGGAAATCTTTTATATACGATTCGTATGTTTTTGTCAGGAAATTGTTTTTTTACCTTTATACACAGACGCAAAGACCCTGTGGTTTCAAACAGATGTATTGTAACCAAAACTTACATGATTTTTTTTTATAAATTTTCAACTATAAAAGATGGTATTAGAGTGGATAACTGTATAAGAAAGTTTCTGTTGTTTTAAGTTAGATATGTAATTGTATATAAGGCTTCTGTTTAGAATTTAATTAAAGCTAACAATAAGAATAGTTTTTATTCGGGATGCGCTGCTTAACAATGTATTAATAACTTCTTGTGTAGCGTTGTAACAGAGTGCTTTTAATCTAGAAAATGCAGTGAATAACTATTATATCGTAGATAATATCAGAGGCCGGATGTAGGATGCATTCCGGAACACGATGCTCGCGCGTCCGGTACCTTATCGCTTTAATGTTTCACCTGACAGTTATTACGATACAATACATGTAATATAATAGGTAGTTCGAGATTGTTATATTTCTTTATAATAAATGCTTTTTACTTATTAATTGCATCATGCAATTCATTAATTAGTTATTAAAATCAAATTTCGTAGTACGTACATCTAAATATGATATATAAATGACAGGAGTACATTTAAGTAGTTCGGCAGAGAGGAGCACGGAGGTACCCTGAACACGTTATATTATCAAATAACTGTTGCTAATAATTCAAAGCTAGCTAGTCCCAGTCATACCATGCTCTGGTGTTAGGATAACGGAAAGTTTATTTTTTACATTTGGAAATCTGAGCTAAACGTTTGTTAGTTATGTTAGGCTTTTTTATTTATTTTACTTATTTTTTTTATTATAACTTCACGCCATATCCCTTGCGGGGTAGCTAGTGACGACGAAGCGCGAATTGTTTCTTTTTTATTTCGTATATTGATATTTTTATTTTCTCATGTTTTGTTTCGTTATTGCTTAATACCTACAATTTAGTTAAAGTTGTAATTTATCGTAATAAAATAATTGTATTTAAGAGTTCCATCGGACGAATCTTAAAGTAATTTGCATATTTAATTGGTTTGTCAAAATGATAAAGTATGAAAGTCACCAAACAATGTTTTATGTTCTCCAGAGTCAGGAGTCGCCTCAAAGATAGTTCATTATGACAAAGAAAATCTGTGAATTAAGATAAACTTTTGAAGACTTCCAACCAGTTAAAAACTATTTAAAGAAATGCTTTTGATATAACTATATATTTTGATATAATAATTATCATTATTATTAAATAACAATCATTTTATCGAAATCAATACATAAATACTACATACAATTAATACTTTATTCTTATTAGGTATTAATTATATGTCGTATATTAATTTTACATTAACAATGATACAAAATCAATAATTGTATATCAATTTTTCGTTTCCTTTCCCCGTTTAATTTTGGAAATTTGGAAATTTGGAATTCTGGAATTTTTGAATTTTTGAATTGTGGAATTTTGGAAGCTTGGAAAAATAGTACATTGTAACGCGAGTGTGATGACACGGAGAGCAAATCTACCAAACAATGGAAAGTAATGTCCGGAACACTTGAATGGCGTTGGAGATTTCGAGATTCGGTGTTTGTAATCAGAAATGGGGTACGTCAAGTACCTTGTCATTATTATATATATACTAGCTGTTACCAGCGACTTCATCTGCTGCTTCATAAAGTATTTTACATCAATTCAAATTTTATTAATAATACTACTCTTTATTGGGAAATAAACCCTTAATGTTCAAAATATATCAAATTTTACAACAAATAGAAAGAAGACGTAAAATAATATTGGTCGAGATAAAACTTCTTCTTATCTTAATAGATATCTACAAAATTTTATAGAAACCGCTTCAATATTTTAAAATATTAATGCGAACAAACATTGTGACTCGGAATTATTATATTATATTTTAAGAACCAAAATGAATGTATTAGAGGGTTAGATTACATACATTAAATGCTGAGAGAGATTCCAATATGTCCATCAGTGGTAAGTGAATATTAATGAATTCAATTGTTTTTAGGTATACACAGACATTCACTTGGATAGACTATAATTGATACCAGTAATTATATTATGGCTTTGAGTATTTTAGTAAAATAAATTTCAAATGTTTTTTGTACATCTATGAAGTTAATAATAGGCAGATAAATACTTTAGATAGAAATATTCTAGTATAAATATTCTAGTCTAAATATTCTAATAGAAAATATTCTTAAAATCATAAATTAATTCTTAAAGTCATCAATTTGTCATTTGAAATGTTAAAGTTAACTAACTGACTCTGTATATACGAGTATAGTACTTAAGATATTAAATATATTAATTGGAGTATTGGAGAATAGCAAGCGAGCTGTTAATTAACGCCACCGGATGTGTATATAACATATTAATATCACTTTTGCATGAAAAATAATTAAAAAATGTTACCTTCATTTCTGTTCTGTTCTTAATCAATCAAGAAGGAATTGTTTAAATTTGTAAATACATCACCAGACCTTTGACGTTGGTTAATCGTGTCTGCACTCTATCAAAAGGTGAAGGTACGTAACTAAAGTACATGTTGTAGCAAATATCATGTTTTATAATAATTATATTATATTTAAAAAAATACATTTTTTTAATACTTTGTTTAAAAATAAGCGGATAAATGATTGCTAACTTAAATAAAACACAGCGGTAATAAGTCAATCCTAAAAGAACTTAATTAACTACAAGAAAAGTTAAATATTAAAACAAAAGAATCCGAATACAGGTCTTCGCGATTACTTAAATTCACCAATAACAGAATATGGAAATAAATTTTTATTCATCACTCATATATTTAACTTATTATGTTCTATCATATATAATTCTAAGTTCTGTCATATGACAGAACTTAAAATTATATATGATAGAACATTTTTGAAAAATAAAATATAATTTTCACCAACAAAATAAATATAATTAGTAAGTAAGGTAAGAATATTGGTATTTAGGAAGTTTTTTTATCTCACAGCGCTTCATAATAAAGTTAGTAAAATACACATTAAGATCGATATCCAATAGTATTTAGTTAAATTCATATAAAGTTTTATAATTAATTTCAACCTGCAATGGAATTATCAACGATATTTTTTTAAAGTTTAGGACTCTTAAAAATGAAACTTTCTTATGGAAATAGAATTTAAATATTCCTTTAAAAATTGATAAATTTAAAGTAGCAATATTTCTTATAACCAAAATAGTATAATTAAAAATACCTTAATTAGTTTTAGATTCGTAGTAGATTTAATTCACATTTTAATAATATATATTTATCAATAAATCTGATACAGAGATAGTTTTTAATTAAAACTTCTGGTTTAAACGATTTCCTTGTTAATCTAACTTATACGGTTCTAGTTGGTTCGTTGTTTGTATGAATTTCAATGAGTCTCCCGAGACAACTGCAGCGGAATCACACACTCGACTATTCATGTATTCCTCCCTAATATAACTATCGTTTATGACTCTGGAAGGTTCTAAAACGAGGTTTGAATCTAAATGAGAAAGCTAAATAATCGTTGTAGAGCCATCACTTGTATTGTATAACTATTCATGTAAAAAACCTATTAAATAAAGAAAAATTTTATATTATTGTTTTATATTAACTCCAAAATAGTCTTATATTTGACACAAAAAACAAGAAATGTTGAAGTGTGGTGCTTAAAAACTAATCGGATTCAGGTAAAAATCATTACTTGTTAAATTTTGTCATGTCAATACTAACTTATAATTTATGATATGCCAATGAACTTCAATACATTTTATGAATAAACAAACTAGTGAGATATAACAAGTATAGCAAATATGAAGCTATAAAGCCTTATAACGAGATTAAACGAGATTATAGTGTTTAAAGAGTTGAGTGGCATGAGCTTCGTACCATTACTATATCTTGAGCTATTGATAATAAAATAATATTACGTTTTAAATAAACTTATTTACATATGTTAATATTTAGAGAATTACATTTTAAGAAGTACAAATAAACGTTCAAAAACTTATAGATGTTTTCGTACCCATAACTTATTCTTACAATGCAATTGTTTTATTTTTGTAGACTTATTATAATCTTAACTTCCAAGTCCAGTCAAGTAACTCAGTATAAGTTAAGTACTTTAAAATTCCGCAGTCAGCTTACCGTGTAATTATGTAATAAAAATATCAATTTCGTATCAGAAGTGTTAATTTTGTAGTCTAGATGCATGACAAGATTGTATCTTAATTTATTTATAAGAAAAATAAACTGAATGTTATTAAGAATCGATCTTTTTTATCCGCTTCATTTAATATATTTTGTTTGAAATAGCATTTTAATTAAAATGTACTTTGTTCTACATAATATCTTTCTTTGACTTATTCGACATAAAGTCTCTCGCACTTCAGAATAAACCTCTGAAATTTTAAGAACATAAAGATTCTTAAAAAGTTTAAATCACAATTATTACTTTAAAAAATATCTAGTCATGTAATCTTGAAAAAGACACAATTGTACAATATTTCCCGAAGTAGAAACCTTCAACATTATAAGGACATTGTAAGGACTCTCCTGGCACCGCTTTTTATCCACGACACTATGGCGCCGTAATTTTACACACACTTTACCATTGAAAAGGAACTTTTCTCAAAGGACTAATTATAAACTTCACGCCCACTGTGGTCCAAAAGAGGATTTTGATTCTTTCATCCATTTTAAGGACTTTTATTTATTTAATTGTAATCTTTCAGTCGTTGATATTTTAAAATACATGTGATCATATTTTTTTAGTCTCGCAATACTAAAAATAAATTTTCTTTTCAAATATAATATACATTTTAGCAACATACTCAATAAAAAAAGCAAAAGTAGCGAGAGGCATATTTTAAGAATTTTCACAGTCTCACGATTGCAGTCCTTTAAAAAGGGTCCGTTAATAACTTTCCAAGAAAATAGACTAAAAACTGAGTATATGAATTAATAATTGTGGAAATAACAGCGATATTGTACTCGTAATTACTTCATGAATCGTATGTTATTTTTGTTAAATCACAAAATACACACCATATATTCAAAATTTATAAGAAAATGTATTAAAAATATAAGTTATTTATAGTAACCAGGTTGTTAATAATATAGGATAAGAAAATCAATAATAGAACAAGGTTCCAGTACGCAGGCTATGATGATAAGATTTTAATTCTTAAACTTAAGCTTTAGCCAAGCTTAAGCTTGAAGTGGGTAACATGTTTACAAATTAAAAAAAATAATATTATAAATGCTTATATTTCAAAAGATTGTTGTTTATTTATTATATTTAAAATTTTGCTAAAAATATAAAAGAACTATTGCAAAGATCTTATATTGCTTAGAATAATAACTGGTGTAAGCAAGTGATTATAAAATAAGAACCGTCATTTTTGGGAGTATTACAAAAAAGCAATAATGTAAGACAAAAAGAATTAACATATAACCCATGTAAAAAAGTATTAAGGAGGCATCATTAAGATAAAACTCGAAAATTTAATAACGTCACGTCCCTGTTGAGTCACAACAGAGAAAGATACTTGTACATCATACCTACGTCATACTGACATAATTTCAAAGTAATTATAGAAGTTAATATGAATTTTAAAATGAAAACATTTTCCAATGTGTATATCATACCAATGACGTCATTTTTGAATACAATTATTAAGAACTGTTTTTAATGATAATTCAAATAATATTCGATAGATAGGAAATAAAACAAAAATTTAACGAAATAATTGCTACCACCAGGAAACCTATTAAATTATTAAAAAATAGTGTATTCTGATTGAAGTACTCACTCAATAGATAATTATAATAAAATCAAAGATTCTTATATCAATGGAATAAAGGATATATTATTATTAAAATACTATAACTTTCCATATATATTATTTAATATATTTTAAAAGTTGTTATATATAAGTTATAATTGAATTATTATTAACTTACACTGAATGATTTATATTAAAAAAATATATCTCGGTATTATTAAAGAAGTAACTTACGAATTACCTAGATATAATAAAAATACTTACAAAGATTTGTTTTTGAAATGAATTCATATGTTATTTATATGGTCATCATTTATTTTATATTGCTTTTAAATTATTAGAGTTTCACTTTTCATTAGTCTGAACTTATTCTCGATGAATATATTATTAGAGAATAGTCAACAGACAACCATTGTACTACTATGGACTGTTTGAATTATCATGAATTTGTATACAATACTTTAAATAATACTTAAAAAGTTATAAAACGTAATAAAAATTTAATTCTACTGATAACTTTGATATAAATTACAATTTATAAGAATCTTATTCTACCGGTAACTAAATTTACACATCTTTATGAAATGTACATTTATTATACAATATTAGCATTTTGTACGGAGTGTATATAATTAAAAAGTATTTATTAGATTATGTAAATCACAAAACGTGCTCAATCAACATCACACTTAAAGAAAAATAACAACAACATGTATTTTTTTAACATCACTTATTTAAATTACATCTCTTATAAAATATAACCACTCGTCGATTCAGAGCTATGAAATAAAACGCGATCGCATTTTTTGTTTTGGTATTTTTTATTTTAGTAGCCGTAGCCGCACTGGGCCTTTTAATGTTCATCGTGCCGTATCTACATCGAGAGCTCTCACTCTGTCCGGATTTACATCGATACTAATTAATAACGTAGCTCCGTTAATGTTTTCAAATATACTTTATAATTACAAGTAAAACATAAATATTTTAAATAGATAAAATATTTCAGCTATATGAAACCTTTTTTCTATATACTGAAATAAAACTTTTGAAGTTTATATTACTTACTTACCTTCACGTCATATCCCTTACGGGGTAGCCAGAGACGACGGAGCGCCAAACGCTACGGTCCCTGCATACCTCTTTCGCCTTGGCCACAGACATCAACCTCTTCATACATGCCCTCCGGGTGTCCTCATGCTTTATATTAGATTACTTTTATTACAAAAGGTGGCTTATGATCACATGGTTCATGTGGTAGCTGGTGGTGGTGAAAACTTTAATTATCTTATATAATATCACATTTGTCTTTGTATTTATTAATAGTTGCCCTTTTATTTAACATAATAAAAATATCGTGTTAAAAAAAAATTGTAACATATTGAATATTGTCATTAAGTTTTAATCATATGGAATTCAGAAGATCTCCTGTATTATGTTTCATTTGTATATTAATATGATTACAACATACTTATTTATATGAGCGTATCTCAACGAGCGTATCTCGACGACACATGTGAATAAAGTTGTATGAGCTTTAAAATACTCCTACTGTATTTTTTACTTTTCCTAATAGCTACATATTATACATAATTTGCATATTTTAGTACTTAAGTGCTTCCACGGCAATTAATGTGCATTAGTAAGTACAAGAACTCACCACAATGGCAAAATCACGTAAATATAAAATGAAAAAATAAAAAACTTAATACGAAAAATTATATGGTGACCAATTTTCTAACATTCATTAGCATTTAAACTTGTATACTTAAAAATATATTATGCAACACAATATAACATATATATAATCTTAAGAACACAGGCAACATTTCTAGTAATTAGTAATTAGTAATTCAGGAATAGTAATGCTTATTTTCTTAAAGAAATAAGGCAGCTACAAATAAAATACGTAAAAAATTTAAAAAGAAAGTAGTCTTGCAAAAGAATTACACTTTAACAATATCAATATATAGAAGATATGTGGATATCAACATGTACTGGGACTAGTGACGAGACAAGACAGAGTACTCTAGAGCGCTCAATATCAAGGGTTTTAGTTTAATAATCACTTGAAAGTTGCCTCCAATTTGTTGCCACCTATGACAAAGATATTGCCACCTATTGTTCGCGATGGGTTTGTATTAGCATGTTTGTATAATGATGAAATATAAAATAGGAACTACGTGAAATTTGTATACTGCTATAAGTTATGGCTTAGGTATTTATCTATTTTTTACCAGTCTGTCATAATTACGGAGTCCAATTATTAAAGACTTTAAACCGTAATAGAATGATATTCTGTAAGGCCTCTCATGTTGCTTATAAATTTCTGTTTAAACTTTATAACATTTGTCTAATATAAAAAAGATATTAACTGTTTCAATATTTTATTTATGAATGTTGATAAACATAATTTATAATGTTAATATCATAATATTACTAGCTTATTCACTCCCGCTTTGCTTGGCACACTATTCATTTGGATGTAAACTTAGGTTGCTATGGTAACCGTTGAAATACAAAAAGTTGAAGTTCGTTACGATAGGAATTTCGTAAATTCCGTTCTTAGTGGACGTCTACGTCACAAAAGAAGTAACTATGTAATATTTTAAGTTAATCGGACAGATAGTTTCGGAGATCTCGTGATGAATCAGTGAGTGGGAGTGAGTATATAAGTGATTTACTTATATATATATATATATTATTGAATATTAATGTTCTATAATTATTTTAATACATAATAAAATAAATAGCTAAATATTTTTTTTTCCAATAAATTGACATGAAATTGACGCAGCTCTGATCATATATTTTAAATTAAATGTGACTTTGATAAAATAATAAAAATTTCTTTTTAATAATATTTAGTATTGAAATACCATATTAAAATATACTGAATAATTTTATAAGTAAAACTTTCTTATCAGAAGACAGGTAAGCTTTTTTTTTTGTTAAATATTACGATCCATATATATGAGTACTTCCATTTTAATTGTTTTTAACTAAATATAAATTGATATCGAACTTATAGCAAATAAACAGAACGTTCTGACATGGATAGTTCTGCTCGGTGTTAGTTGTAAAAGAACGAGTGACGGCGCGTCGACATGACTGTCTTCCATTGTAGCGACACCCGGTTTATTGTTCTTTGCGATCTAAACAAAAGGATTTAATGAAAGCAGTAAGAGCTTTTAAAAAATATACTTCTAGTGTCAGTTAGAAGAATAAATTTAGTGTTTATTAATATATAGATGTTCCGGTTTCCTTCTACTCTGTAAGTACTTCTATATATATATATTTATGTTTAAATGTTATTGTAATAGTATTCTTATTACGAAGTCATACCTATCATTAAAAAGTGTTTGAAATGATAATTAATTACGCAAACGCAAAAGATTACACAACAAGGACAAAAAGAGTTAGCGATCTCATCGAATAGACGATTATTGAACATTAGACCTTCAAATCTTATTTCAGTAAGTATTTATATTAAGCGTGTCAATGAACGAAAGATAATTTATTTCCAAAATTGTATTAGTTTTTATAAATACTTCGAAGGAAAATATATTAAGACTTATTTCCTTTATAAGATTACTTTGTTTTTTATTCATAATCTCTTAAGCGCTTAAGACTGAGTTCATATTAATGTCTTAGAATATTGTTATAAATAATGTTGTTATTTATACAGTTACATGTTCAATGCTCTTCATTCGTGACCTTTACGTGACCATATCACTATAAACGATTAGGTATTGTCATTTTACTTACTTCATCCATCGCTAAAAATAAGTTAAAATATCTATTATGATTAATAAATAGTATATCTATGGTAAAACATTAAAACCATTGATACAATCACAAAGAAGCATTATACAAAATGATAATCGTACAATATGTGTATCTTTGTGATGAGATCGTAGTTCACTTTAGAAGAATTACTCAAATATTATAATGAAGTTTGTGTTTCATTATCATCATATCATATATTTTATATACACTTTATAAAATAATATTCTTTTAATCATTATTATATATAGTTCAATATTTAACTTTGATTCTTATATTATCCTATTATTTGACATTGAATGTCTTACAATACCAATGTTCAATATATATAACTGTAATCAAATAAAGTAGTTAAGTAATATCTATCAAGTGGTTAGCTAATGACTAAACACTGAGCTTAAGTTTATTCTATATAAAGATCAAGAATTATTAAAATTTAATCATATAAGGAATAAGTACTTCTTAAATATTATTATGTAATTATAATCGTGGTAATAATAATATTTAACATATTAAAACAGTTATAATATTAGATACAAAAATAATAACTGTTGTAAGAAAGAATGGATAATAATGATTTAGATACACAATATCATAGTATTATTGCATTGGCATGTTCCGATCACTGATTCCAGATAATCAAAAGAATACCATTCTGGGACAGAGGGAGAGTTCTCGAAGTTCTCTCGAGTTCAAAACTGTTATAAATATTGTTTTGCTATATTATTTTTATTGTATTCGTACCATGAAACATTTCATCCCTTTAATAATATATACATTCAAATAGATAAAATAAAATATAATAATTAATTGTTTCTGTAAACAGTTTCTTGTGAACATTTTCGAATGTTTATGTTTCAAAGATGAAAACAATAAATGTTTTAAACTTAACAATAATAAATAACCATGACATCTAAACTAAACATCGTGTTAAGTTATTGCAGTGAACCTTTAATAATGGTTTATCTAACTAAGTATATATCAAGTTTTGTTCTCACAACAGAATTCGTGTCACAGTCCGAACATAACCAGATTACGAAACCACAAGCAAAAGCTCTGCAAAGGGAAATGGTTGTCTAGAGAGACATTTCCGGCTCGGCCTCGCTACAACGCTCACTTGCTAACAAGGCTCCTATTAGCAACTGCTCTACTACCAGTATTGTGTTTTGCTTTATGCAAAATATAACTTACTTACTTTAACTTATTTAACTTTTTTAACTTTAGTAACTTCCCTTGTGCAGGTATCACGGAAACCGAAATTCTCAGAAAATCTATTTACTATAGTTGATAAGATTGGAGCATACATTGTTTTTGAAAGTAAGTAGTTATATATTATTATAACAAATTAAACTACAGTCAGTATGTTACAACAGGTTTGCAACTTACTCTATAAACTGAGTAAATTTATTTGTGGATTAATTTCAATAGTTTTGATCTTTGTCACTGTGGATAAAATAAGTTGAAATCCTATTCAGACCTTGATAATGTTAATTACTTAGTAAGTTAAGTCATTCCTGACTGTTTCCTGACTTCAAAAACTGTTTTGTGATTCCTGATTTATGATTCCTGACTTCAAAAACTGTTTTGTGATTGTAAATCGTATATGACAAAGTGTAAAGTATTTATTAATTTATTTAATGACGTCTATGGTTCCATTTTAATCCTGTTGGAAACAAAAATACTAATTCAAATTGATATTGCCTTCACTGACAATTAATTCGTGTTGTTTTTTGTTTTTAAAATTAAAATTAACAAAGGCGAGATTACCGTTGTATTTATCATTTCTATAATATAAATTAACACAAGTACTACTGTACAATGTTATTAACTTATAGTAGTAAGAAGCTACACATAGAATTAAGATACTTGGAAGTTAAATTAATATTAGTATCCTGAAGATGATAATAACATTTCTTTTACTTAATTATTTATGTATTAATTAATGGAATTTATTGTAAATAAAAGATTTATGATTATCTTTCTTATATATTCATACAAAAAATTATTCTGACATTTTTCATAATAGCTACCCCTTCAACTAATGAGACAACTGCTGCTGACGCAGCTCTAATGAGACGATCAATTACGTCTAGTCCTTTATCTTTAGAAGTCCTTGTCTTATATTACTCTTTTAATATTGTCTGTAACGAATTCGAAACAAATTATAAGATATTTAAATAAATAAAAGTAAATAAAACATAAGCCTTTTACTATTATAACAATAATTAATACTATTTTGTTATTTTCTGTATAAATAATGAAAAATAATACATCACATCATAGATCCCATATGTAAAGTGTACAATACCCATCTTTCCGAGCCATTGCCTGAATTGAACTGATGAGTGGACGCGAAGAGATTTCTCTCCCATCGACCATCAGTCCACGTACAAAGCGTTCACTCATACATTAAACAATATTGATGACTTACACTTAATAATACATTTTAATTTAAGCTCAAAAATATATGGCAGTAAGGATAATTGGGTTTAAAAATTATTCCTCTTCCTTTTAATCATTCTGGAATATATTACATTAACATATCAAACTATTGAAGCGATTATGATGAAATTCCTTAATTATTATAAGCTCTTGGAACTAAATAGAAAGATAGTGTTCTAGAAATGTTACAATTGTAATCGAAAATATTGTACTTGCTGAGAAAGCTTAGTAGACTTGCATATTATTATATAAATATTTTACAGATATTATAAAATCTTTAGTATTAAATAGTATAAGTATAGGAAGGAAAGAAGGAAGATCGTTATAAAATATCTGATCCTTAACAGTTAATATGTAGTGTGTTATATGACACTAAACATGGGACTTCTCTCAGCTTCGTCCATCTCTACTACACCTATAGTAGATCTATACACTATTATGTGTTGTAAACATGCGTATTACTGAGATACATTTCAAGAAAGTGTCACAAGTTAACCTTACATATGATTTATATACATTTATAAAAAAATATTTATATGTATTTTATATTGTGTATTAAACTACAATAACATGTATATTGTAATAAATAACAATAGAGTCTCAATTATTTCTGAAATTATTTTTTTGACGACTTTATTAAGTTCGAGACTATCTTCATAGAAGGACTTATTTCGATGAGTATGGTATCATAAAAATCCTGAGACTCCCATTTAACGTAGACAAGTGATCACTGGTATTGAAAAAAAGTGGAAAGAAATATAAATAAAAAAATAAATTAATAACAGAGTTTTCCTAGACATTTAGATATAAACAAAAATAGACTTTCTATTAATTCCTGTAACAGTCCGACCTTCAGACGAAGACTTCACAGACTGAGGAAATGAATGTTGTCTCGAGAAAGGCATCATTTCCAAAAGACTATCATCGGAAGTGTATAGCAACTTCCTTGCATAGCAACGCTCCTAGCGATATTTACTGGTGAACTGTTCTTGATGATTTAGTTTATAGTATATTTATTAAATATTGCAATTGTAAATATAGTTTTGTGTGATATTTTAAACAATTTATTATTTTTTATTTCTTATATTGTGTATTGAAAAACTTCTTATTGTTAAAGTCCATTTGTGGTCGCTCTACCTGCCATCTCAGCTATTTAGCCATCTAATATCTTTTTATATACTCGTATATACAATTTTTATCTGCAATATGTTTTAAAATAATATTATAGGTGTGTTTAAAAATTGTTTTGTATATAAGTAACTTAAATAAACAAACTGATAAATAAACTGTCAATATTAATAGTAGTAAAGAATCGAATAGTATAGTACAGTACAGTACAGTATAATAGAGTACAGTACAGTACAGCACAGCACAGCACAGCACAGTACAGCACAGCACAGCACAGCACAGCACAGCACAGCACAGCACAGCACAGCACAGCACAGCACAGCATAGCATAGCATAGCATAGCACAGCACAGCGCAGCGCATATGCAAGATAGAGAATAGAAGATGCATATGCGCATATGCAAGAATGTACAATATATACAATAACTTGAAATATCAGAGAATTGTTTTTATAATAATAAACATAGAATTTTTTTCCGATTTAAATAGTATTTTTTTACGGCCACACTTAGTATTTTGAAAGACAGTAATATTGTACTCCCTTTTTGTACAGTCTGACAGAGAAAGAGTTATTCGAGGCGTCGTGAAGGTTCACAAAGAGGCTTTTAACGCCGATGCTAACGGGTGGAAGTGCCGCGGAACATAATCCGTCACTGCAATGAATAACCACCAAGTAGGTTACAGCTTTTACGTACAAACACTCTATTTTACAATTTTTTATTAAATATTAATTTTTAATATAAATTATACTTTTTTTAATTGTTTATTATCTTGTACGTAATTTCCATTTAAGAAAAATAGATTGAGCATAATATTATATTTCTTAATTATGATTTTGATTATGTTATTTACAGATATACTAAGTAACATGATCACGTTCTGTTTAAGGTAGTATATTTCATCTCAATAGTGCTCAGTGAGGAGGATAAGACATTCAAATTACAGATAAACTAATGACACCACGCTATGTAACTTGAATATCTATTGTTTTGAATGTAAAGAAGTAGTAGTTTACTAATATACTTATTTTGAACCTCTGAACTTTCTTCGCATTCACATTTCGGGATTTATTAAAATATCCACTATTATCTTCTTACTTCTCAACTATAATAATAAATAGTTATAATAAAAACAATAATGTCCTACTTTTTAGTTAACTTTTCTATTTATTATCAATCATGCTATTATTCCCTTAAGTCTTATAAATACACTTCAAAAATCTTTCTGTGTATCACTTGGTATGTATATATGTATATGTAGGTAATTGTAACTCTACCTATTATATTTGTTTGATAAAAGAAAAGTGTATTTAGTTTTGTTATATTTTAAAAACATGTGAATAATTTGTTGTATTTTTTTTTCATTTATATATGTAGTTATGTTTATATTTTTGTATGATAGTTTATTTGAAAAAAAATTTATTGTAATGTCAATGAATAAAGCATTTTGTTTAACTTTTTGTTAAAAAATGGAATTGGTTTAGTTATATTTTGAAAACATTTTAATAATTTGTTATAATTTTTTAAGTAATTATTAAAATCAGATAAATGGTTACCGTTATCATCGCGATAATTGACTCTTTGCTGTTAAACAATTATTCAATAAATTAACCACAGTTCATGTTATACTCAACACTGGTCTATTCATATACTTAAACAAGGAATATGACTTTGGTCAAAATATTCAGTTATAATGCATACAATAAACAATACAGGTTTTAATGTTTGTGTAATGAAGCAAAATTTGGTTTTCTTACCTTAAAATGAGGAAAATCTAATATGATTTTTTTAATTATTTTATTATCTAGCTCTATCTAACGCAGTGCGCCTCCAGGTAACTCCTGCATGCTTTCTGATTTCATCTTCCCATCTTTTAATTAGCCTGCTCCTTCTTCTTAACCCCGTCTCGAGGATACCAAACTGTTACCTTTTTATATTATTTAGATTATTATATATCCTTGTACTTTTATTTCTTTTTTACAATATTAGAGATTATAAGACTATTTCTTAGTTCTTCGTAAAATTACTAAGTGCTTTGGTAATCTACTATCAGAATAAATACTTCATGACTCCTGTTCTGTTCCTTGAAACAAAAGATTAAAATCACAATCCGTTTCTTAATTTATCAATATTAATAAGTGATCTTTGGATTGTTTGTTGAAATTTGTAAGTTATATATAAATATTAGATTATAGATCGGTTAATAGTTTTGATCGTTTGTGGTCTGTTTTTTAGATAGTATATAGTAATAAATTTTCCAAATGTTGTGGTTCTTGTGAGTTTTTTGTGAATTTCTACTCAGAACAATTTGTTGTGTGATTCACATATTTTTATAATTTGTAAAATCACCCGTGGTATATTTAATCGTAAGTTCACATTGTCATACTTCTCATGCTTACATTCTACAAATGTTTACATTTTGAGATTATTTACAACTTTAAATAAATATAATATTGTATTCGTTTTCGGAGCTAAAGAAGGCACGAATATAAAGACTTCAATAAGAATTCATTGGTAAACCCAGATCTAATAAAAATAAACGCATTTATAATGTATGAGTTCTCGGAGCTTAAGCTTATTTTATTCCTTTTCTTCTGATATTTTTATCTTTCAACAAGTATACCTTTATTAATAAAGTAAGCTAGAATAAATTTATATTAACAAACCAAAGATATCAAATAGATAAAGCATAAACATATGTCGCAAAATTTAATACATATATATAATACATTTAGAAATTTCACAGAAATTCAATTTCCCTTACGACTACGGAATTTCGATGGATTCGGGATAGGTAATATCAAATAGTAATTTGGTGATTTTGTTTCATGTCATGAACTTTAAATGGAACATATCTAGTGTATTATTTATTTATTTATCTTCACGCCATCCCTTGCGAGGTGGCCAGAGACGACGGAGTGCCAATCGCTACGGTCCCTGCATATCTCTTTCACCTCGGCCACAGATATCAACCTCTTCATACATGCCCTCCGGGGGGTCCTCATGCTTTTAATCTATATATTATTTAATATCTAGTGCATAATATTTAGATTTTTACTTTGGGGTTGTAAAATAATGGCATTTATATTTTGATTAGTGGACAATATTTATTATGGAAAAATATGTATGTCTATAAATTAGATATAGATATCTGTTAGTCTGTAGAGATATTTCATAAGATCCAAAATTGTGACGATCATTCTTTTTTAAAGAGAAGTATTACAAGTAATTAAAATTCTTAAGAGCACTTCTTTTCTCATTTCTTTTCATCATTAATTAAACTGATTAATTAACGTAGTATTAAAGTGCTTATATTTTAAAACCCATTTAAAAATATACAATATAAATGCTATAGTAAATCTATTTCATCCGCATAATAGTGCACAATACCCATCGTTCCGAGCCACTGCGTGAATCAAATCGATGAGAAGACATTGAATTCATCGTCATATCCTGAAAGTCGTTCGATATTCATGGATTCAGTCATAGTTAAAACACTATGAACTTAATTTAAAATACTTTTAATAAATCAAGATATTAAACGTGTTTTGATATTTTTATGTATTTAACTATTGAAATTAATTATATGAATAAAATTTTATATTATTGAAAACTATATAATCTCTACGTAGTATTAGAATATGTTAAAATGACACGCTATATAAATTATAATTAAAATAAATAAGATTATAATATTATGAAATACTTTTACACAGCACAGCAGAGCACAGGACAACACAACACAACATAATATATATACACACAAACATAAATATATGTATATACATTATACATTATGTATAAACATATATATATGTATATATGTATATTCATTTAGTATAATTTTATATATGTATATATAAAATTATACTAAATGAAATTGAATTATACATTTTTAATTAATCAATATAAGGTTGTATATTTTATGTATTTAAAGTTATAGTGATGTCACTTTAATACACATAAATATCTTATAAATATTGTATTATATTTCAGAAGATACCAAGACAAGAACGATATCAACAAAGACAACAAGAGCTTAAGCACTCTTACCAATGACAGCAATTACCTCGATAAAAGCCAATTCAGAACTTAATTTGGTGATATCTATTTGATATCATCTTTAGTTACTCTTCTAAACAAAATTGTTAACACATATTAAGGCGTGTCAATATTAATATTACTAGGGGCGCCAACAAACCCTCAATTTCGACTCGCTGCGCTCGCGAAATCTTGGGTGCCGTTTGCATATTGAGCGAAGCGAGCCCAGTGTAATGAGTCATCGTTTCCCATTGACTTCAATGGGATATCAGTTTTTTGAGATGATATTAAAAAAAAAATTTTTGAGGACATTTTAATTTTTTTTTTTTAAAACCATCACCTAATTTTTGTCTTTTTGATTGCAAAGTTTCATAATTTTCCATCAAGTAGTTTTTGAGCCAATTCGTGACAAAGAATGCAAAAAGTCTCCAGTAAAACGCTCCGCTCACTTCGTTCGCTTCGCTCAATAATATATGTTGATACACCAAGTATGTAAAAGTTAATAATTCCAAGTTTCTAAATTTGAATATTTATGTCCATTCAGCCTTTTTATTTTCACTCACGGTATGTCTGATTTTTTTATAAGTTTATGACTATTTAATTAAATTCTTATTATAGGATTAGTTTGTATGATGGAACAAAAACAACATATTTAGTGTAAACTATAGTAATATCTATAATTTTAAGGATAAACCAAATTCACACAACCCATGAATCAATATACTATAAATTAAACACTCTTGAAACATAATTACAAAACATATATTTTAAATTAGATTTGCGTAAATACTTATTCATTGTGATAAAATATTTATATCGATTAATCAGCTACTTTTTATTTTACACTTTGATGGAGGGTGCAATAGTTAACAAATGTCTAAATCACAAACATATCTTTGACATGGATTGTTCTCTTCGTGTGTTTGTAGAAGAACGCGTGACAGCGTGTCGTCGTTGTCGCTCATTCCAACATGCTTTATTGTTCTCTTTTACGATTAAAATAAAGGATTCGAAAGTCACAAGAAGTTACTAAGAAATACTACAAAATAATATACAGTGATTCATTTTATAATATAGTATAGTCATTTTCCATTCTCTTTAGATTTATTCGTATGAATTATTTACATTGTTGTTGATATTCATAGACTTAAATTTTTTAAAGCTATGTAATATAGAATCTTCTATATATTTTTATAAAAAATAGCACACAATTGACATATTAATAAGACATCAATTGGTGGTTTGAATTCTCGTACACATTTTTAATAGTTAAAGCATTAAATAAAAATTTAATTTAAATAAACGCGTATAACTTAAATAGCTACAAAACACAACTATTAATATATAAAATATATAAAATAATTTAACAGATCGTATAAACAAAATATTCAATAATATCTTTCACTTGAAAGTAAGAAGAAACAATTTTGTTAAGTATCTCCCTATTATGTGATTAG
The DNA here is from genome assembly GCA_918358695.1 of Melinaea menophilus ssp. n. AW-2005. Classification (NCBI taxonomy): domain Eukaryota; kingdom Metazoa; phylum Arthropoda; class Insecta; order Lepidoptera; family Nymphalidae; genus Melinaea; species Melinaea menophilus. The sequence continues at coordinate 10,931,904 of OU911056.1, forward strand.
ACACAGAGAGACAAGGCTTCTTAGCATTCCATGGATTCACCGTGCGGGTGCCGAGCCCAGCGTTGCAAGACGAGGGGCGCAAACAATGCCTGGGACTTGCGACCCAGGTGTAGGTTTAAGGTGCCCCTTTAGTATGCGCATACACGCTCATCTTCACTGGTCACGCTCCTCTCCCTACCTAACCGAAAACTTCTAAAGAGATATAAAGTAGGTGTTACAGTTTATCTTTATATAATGCTAACAGTTTTCTGACTCTATTATATTATTCTATACTAATAGAACGTCTCTCCAGCTTCCATTGTTCCACTGCGTTTCTCTGTATCCACACTTTGTTTTTCTTTGTTTTTGTTAAGTTTTGTCTTCATTTCATTTTGAAATTTCAGTACGTTATTAAAAAAATAACTATTTAAATATAATAAGAAATGAAACTGGAAAATTAAATTCGATTCGCACTGGGTTCTGTATATCTATCTATATATTTCGATCACAATAATAATAATAATATATAAACTCTTTAAAAATTTTCACGTACAAGACTTCTGCAATCAATACATAACACATGTAATAGCTCCAGTACTGTATATAAATATTTTAATGATAACTAAATATTTTCTTATATATTATTGAATAAAATTATCATATAGTCGGATTAATAAGATCTTTAAACTTAAAGTTAAAACATATAGATCGCTTTATTCATTTAACTAAATAAAGCTTACAAGACGACAACTTGACCATAAAAAGTTTTTCAGCTAAATACAAATCTCGAAAAATGTAGTGGCGTGACTGGAACCTCTTATCGATTACTTCAGAAAAGTTTTCTTTATTTCATTAAGTCATTTTTTTAAATTATATTTATTATACTTCAATACTAATGGCAAAGATAATAATCGAACTTAAAACAATAATTAACATGTAATTTTTATATTGTCTCTTAACCGTTTGGGAAACCTTTTTTTGTCTTTAGTTGTCTCCAGAATGCGAAGAGATAATTAGTTAAAAATGTTCTCGTGTATGTTTGAGTCGAACGCGGATGTTATAGCGAAAACGGATTAAAAAGATGTTTAGCCATTCAGAAGTTATCAAGAAAAGAAGAAAGGAGAGGGGTTCAGCTCAACACCCGCTGCGCACGGTTGGCGGATCCTAGTATAATTTGGAATATAAATATTTAATTACTATATTGTCTTAATAATATTAAATATTATATATATACATGAAACAGTATTTAAGACCCCAAGTTCTATTACTCTAAGATGGAATAGAATAAGGGAATTAAAATCTATACACTGTATCTACAAATGTATGTCTGTTAGTATACAAACGACAACCTCGGTATCCACAAATAACAAATTGTATCTCAAACTACTTATCCTTTAAAGTTCTTTTAAATTCTTCTCATAATGTAATGGACAAACTGGAATTGAAGAAGTTTGCACCAATTTGAATAATAAAAATGTAAATACGAACAAAGTATACAGGGACTGCTGAGTAAAGGAAAGATGGTATTTTTACTTGGTTAAATATTAGTCAATTTTTTTTTGTATGTATATACATATATTAAATTACGGATGAATATTTATTTAAATTGATAATTATAATATTACAAGTGACTGATTTAGAATTATGTAATAATACTAAAAATCTTACATTATATATAATAAAATTGAAAAAAATCTTAATAAAAAGAATACTCCATATTATTCACTTCAAAATAAACACTCAAAAGAATTCACGCTGCTGCACGAGTGCTTATGACGGTTATGTTGTTTAAACTTTAGCGTTAAATGGAGATATACTTTTAAAGCAAACGAAATATGTGTCAATGAAACGGACGATGTGTCATTCCTAGAATTAATTTGGTATCTAAATACACTTATGAGGAAAAAATGTAAAAGGCATGCACCAAAAGAGTGCTGGGTATGGTAGTGGAAGGATAGACAGGTAGAGGACAGCCGAGGAAAAGATGGATGGATTGCGTTAAAGACGATATAGAGAAGAAGGGAGTGTGTACAGAGATGATGAGTAACAGGAGAGTATAGAAGGAAAAACATACTGCGCTGACCCCAAAATTGGGATAAGAACAAGAAGACGATGATGAGGAAAATATGTAACACCATTTGTTTCCTTTATACGTATAGTCTGACCTCAACCTTTCTGCCCTCGTAAAGGGTTTCATGTCATTGCTAGAGTACTTCAATACCGTACTTTGAGGTAAGAAACTCGTGTATGGTTATGTTTTAAAATGTATGTAATTTTGTTTTTATTAATAAAACTATATTAGGAAGCATGAGGACCCCCCGGAGGGCATGTATGAAGAGGTGGATGTCTGTGGCCGAGGCGAAAGAGGTATGCAGAGACCGTAGCGTTTGGCGCTCCGTCGTCTCTAGCTACCCCGCAAGGGATATGGCGTGAAGCTAAGTTAAGTTAAGTTAAGTTAACTATATTATTGGAACTTATTAAAAAGAAAGTATTTTTTCCATTATTAGATAGAAAAAGACTCGCTATGAATAATGAGTTCCATTAATATCAGATAATATGTTTAAATTAACATCATACCCATATATGTTTTATTTGGGGTCAGAGCATTTTTTCAATCTGTTACTATCTTCTCATTTGTCATATGTCATATGTCAACTCAATGGTGACTTGCCTCTTTACTATATTTTTTAACGCATTCCACTCACGTCTTCTTCAATAACTCATTTTTATTATGGCCATTAACTATCATACCTAAAATTCTTCAAACGCTTTACCTTCGCTTGCTTCAAAGTTTTTTGATCCATCTAATAGTACTATATACGATAAAAATATTAATTCCATTGGTAAAATGATCTTTTTAAAAAATTACTATACTACATGATGGGCACGTTTGCATCACAACACGAATATCTGACCGCAAAATTAACTTCTTATTCTGAACCGGATGATGATTCTTGATGAATTCTTAACTGTAATGAAGATTTAGTTTGTTCCTTATATTTTATAGTATTTATGTTGTACCTATACTAATAAATATTTCAATAATCGGGGTCAATTACACTCATATTTTATTGAAATAGCAAGAAATAATAAATAAATAAATAAATATTATTCATATTTGTAGCAATAATAAGGTTATTATTTTATAGTCTTGCAATAGTATTGTTACAAAGAAAAAAATATATATTTTTATTCTACGTTTATTACTATAACAGTGAGTTAGTTTAATACATTAATGTGTAATAATTAAATGGCCTCCATTGGCTGCGATACAATCCTATAAACGTTGAGGTCCGTTCTTTCTTTCTATGGGAAAATTCTTCACTGACAATTGTATGGGTTGCACTTGGTCTCCAAATTATCATGGCATAGCAAGTCTTACTCTCTAAACCTGACCTTAAATCATAATCCAGTGGATTAAGATCTGGACTAGATGAAGGTCACTCTCTGATGAAATCCGGAACATTCGTTTCTAACCAAAATTGGGTTGATCAAGGTTTATGACCAGACCCTGAATCTTGTTGAGAGAACCATTCTTGGCTGTAGTATATATCTTTGTATTTTTATTTCTCTTATAACTACAAAAACTTATTCTTAGTCCTTCGTAAAATTACTAAATAATTTGGTAGTGTACGATCAAAATAAATAACTCCGAGAAACAGCTCTGATTCTTTACAACTAAAGATTGAAATCACAATCTGCTTCTTAATGAATATTAATAATTAACCTGTGGATTGTTTGTACAAGTCGTTTAAACTAGATTTTAATCTTAGATTATCGTATATGGTTATCAATTATTTCTCAAAGTTGTAGTTATTGTGGTTTTTCTCAAAATATTTTTTTGTGTGATCTATATAATTGTAGAATCCTCCTGGTGTAGAACTCGTATTGACTACATAATTTTCAAAATGTAAAATGTACGACAGTTGAATGTAGTATAAATTTAAAGAAAATAGCATTTTATTATTCTCTAAGAAGCGGAAGAAGGCAAGTTTATTAAAGGATAAGACTTTAATTCGCGTGAAGTGGTAAAATAAGATCTAACAAAAATAAATGCATTTCTGTTAAGGAGTTGTGGAAGCTTAAGATTATTTTGTTCTTTTTCTACTGAAAGCCACGGATTTATTTGCCTTTTTATATCTCTCTAATATTTATTTATAAAGTAAGCTATTATAGCAAAAGATAAATAAATTTAGCCAAAAAGCATATCATAATGTGTAATAAGTAGTATCACAGTTAATAGATGTTACATATTTATCCGTAAATGTGTATTGGAATTTCATGGAAATTCGTTTTCCCTTATGACTATGAATTTCGATGAAAACGGTATAGGCAACGTGCGTTTGTAATTTGGTGAATAGCATATTCGAAAGCAAAAAGAGATATTTTTATAAAAAAATAACTAACATATATATTTATTATTTTTTAAATTTTCTTAATAAATTAATTAACGACCACGTGGTATTATCCATTGTCAATCTATTTTATCTGCATATTATGTCACAGTACGTTCTGTTATTACGTTCTGAGCCACTACGTGAATCAAATCTACGGGTATACGTGAATCGATTTCCCTATAGCCAAAAATATTTAGATGTTTATAGATTCAATCATACTTACTTACTTACATACTTATCTTCACGCCATATCCCTTGCGGGGTAGCCATAGACGAGGGCCGCCAAACGCTACGGTCCCTGCATACCTCTTTCGCCTCGGCCACAGATATTAACCTCTTCATACATACCCTCCGGGGGGTCCTCATGCTTTTTACGTGATCTTCCGTGATTCAATTATAAATAGAACATATGTTGAAAAACACTTTTAATTAATAAAAATATTAATCTGAGCAGGATTTTACATTAATATAAATGTTTCATAATAATATATATATATACATCCAAAATTATTATAATTAATAAATTATCGAACTATGGGTGGAGCGGTTAATGACGATAACTGTCGAACCAAAAGGTTGTGGTTTTAATTCTCACGCAGGACAACACTGCGTAATTTACGGGTGTTTTTTGTACTTTTACAACGTATATTAATTTAATTATATGTTGATGTTTTACTCATAGACACGGAATTTAATGAACATACCAGATACCAGATATAATAAAAGTAAATTTACCTGTAACATGTAAACCACATTTTACACCTTAATTTGCTTTTGTGGTGAGACTCTGCTTCCATCATACGAGGTTTACTATAACATTATATCTTGTTATTTTATATGTTTAATTATAACCAATATTTATATAAATAAATTATATTAATAAAAATGTAATACAACTTCATATTGGATTAGATACTGTGCCACATTATATTAATTACATGTTATGTAACAGATAACAAGAACGTTAATGAGATAATAATACAATTAATTATATTTTAAGTTATTCTCAAAAGACATTTAAAAAAAGTTTTATATTTAAAACTATAACTATATTATATATCAGCAGAAACTGCTAAACGATTATATATCGAATAAAAACCATCAAACTTCAGCTAATATCTATTTAATATCTTGGGTTTCTTGTAATAAATAAAATTCTTCTCACAGTGTTAATAGATATATTAATATTTTATTTATTTAAATAGACGCAAACGCAAGAAATATAACATATATTTTTAATGTTTAACTTATAACAGACTAAGTAACTATACAATGAATAACTACCTTATCTTATAATTTTTATCTCAGTCACTGAAACAAAACATGAAGACGACTTATATTTCGATATCTAGTTAATGTGTGTAAATGTTAGAGACAGATAAAGTACCTTTTACAATCGCAAGACAAAAATATTAATTAACACTAGGATCCGCCAACCGTGCGCGTTGGTGTTGACCTGAGCCCCTCTCCTTTCTTCTTTTGTTGATAACTTTTGAATGGCTAAACATTTTCTCAGTCTGTTTTTGCTGTTTCGCAACATCCGCGTTCGGATCAAACATACCTACATGAGAAAAATTTTTAGCTAATTATCTCGTCGCATTCTGGAGACAACTAAACACAAAAAAGGTCTCCCAAACGTTTAAGAACTTCGCTTACGTTCAGTGATCACACTAAAAAAAACCCGGCTGAGTTTGTTGTGTGTTTCTGATCAGACCAGGGTGCGTTTAAACCCTCGTAGTCCTATTTTAAGTTAGCGTGTCTTTACAGAAGGGCTTGTATTGATACGTACGATCAAAATAGGCCCTCCTGTCACTTCCATTTGACGTACACAAGTGATCACTGGTATAGATACAAAGTGTAAAATACATAAATAAATAAACAAATATTATAGTTACATATAACAGTATTCAAGACCACAATTTATATTATTCTAATATAGAAACCAATTAGTAAAATGTAAGTTATATATATGTCACTATAAATATCTGTACATATAAATGCCAGCCTCGATAATTACAAAAGCCAAAATGGACCTCAAATTACTTAGCATTTAAAATAGAGCTTTATCATCTCGTAAAGTCTGGCGGCGTGTAAATTGTAATGGACAGCGAAAAAACACTGGAATCGTGAAAATTTACACCAATTTGAATAATAAAAGTGTAAATAAGAATAAATTATTCATGTACAAATACAAATAACAATATGATGGTATTTTTATTATATTTAAAACATATTTTTTAATGCATAATTATTAAAACAGATAATCGTAACTTTACAAGCGACTCATTCAATTATGTATGATTCTGAAAGTTATAAAAGAATAATCAGTTTGTAATTGTCACGATTGAAAAAAAATTAATTAAAAAATATATTTCTAAATAAATAATACCAACATAAGAATAAAGATTTAGTAATATTCTCAACTCTAGTTACATCATTTAACTGAAATCCGTCTCCAAGGTGGCATACCCTATAACACTTAGTATAGGATGATGACCACAGAGAAGTACCAACTTCGTATAATGGTATTAAAGAAACGCAATATAGGATAAATTGAAATCTGCGTTCTGCAATCCGTCACAAGAACAATAAAAAAGCTGTGAACCTTAGCAATTAAAATAAATATGGAATACATTATCTAAATAGAACGATTCAAGTTACATACTAAGATCCGCCGCCGTGCGCTGCTGGAGTTGAGCTGAGCCCCCTCCCCTTTTAAATAAAATATTATATAATATATATATTTTTTTTATTTAGTAGTTTCTATGTGATGTTGCTTATAAGCGTATTTTTACGTTGACGATCGGTAAGCGCGCGGAGGTTCTGATAAAGTTAGACCTATGGAAAAAAAAAAGGGGTATAATTTTTTTAACGGAATGAGATATTTTAATTCTGTTTATTTAAAAACATGCCTCTTCCCAGGCCCTACAACGCTGCCGATTTTCATGCAAATCAGTTTAGTAGTTTTTATGTGCAACAGCAACATTGCTTCAAAACTTACGATCAACTCAATAAGTACATAAATTTATGGATTATTATAAAACTAAGTTTGAATTTTTAGAAGCCTTTATGGAACTGTAAGTACAAATGAACTGACATGTGCTATAACTAGTATTGTAGGAACGAAACCATCTCTATTTATCTCAATACTATATAATATATTTGATTACCATAAAATAAAATTAATTTGATTTAAATATGAATACATTCCTCTTAATTATGTAACATGATCACATACTGTTTAAGTCTAAATATCTCAACTCCCTAATGTCCAGTATAAAGGATAGTTGAAATTTAAAATACAGATAAACAAAAGAACAGAGATACTCGTAGTAAATAAATAATATTATCTTTGACATTTCAAACCATGATTAAGTAAAAATATTATAACATATAAATATATTTTAATAACACTATTTATCTATAAAAAATAATTGTATGACGATAAAATATCATTACGTATATTTTAATGATACTTCATGTATTAAAATATAAGCTATAATAAAAGTACTGTATATATATATATATATATATACATATTATATTGAAATATACTTGATTGAAGATTTCATTTCAGTTCTTTTCATAATTAATCATTCTAAGGAGGTATTGTCTAAAATGGGGCGGACTTAAATACATCCGACTTTGACGTCAATTAACCGTATTTGCAGTCTATCAAAAGGTACTTAAGACATCATATTGTTGTTCAAATATTATATAATAATTACGTGAAATAACGTAAATAAATTAATTCTTAATAAATAAGTCTTTGGGACTAAGTTTTATTATTATTATTGTATTGATTTGAAGTTAATCTACAGAGAAACAAGTAAACTTTCATAATATTTTAAAAAATCGCGACAGAATCGATACAAAATAGCATTTGATAAAATTCTCTGGAAGTTGCGCAACCTAGTTTGTCAGTGCTTTAGAAGTTCAACATTTTAAAATAAATTTCAACCTGCAACGGAATTTTTAACGAATGGGTTTAAAAGTTTAATACATTTATACAAAAGGAATGACTCATAGTAACTAGATGTTCATTTTGAAATGTAGTACAAAAAAAAATTACAATATTAGTATTTTTATTAAGAAATCACACAAAAAACAATTTTAAAGTATTAAAATTAGTTTATCACATTAGTAATTAACTTCATACTTTATTAAAATACATTTACTCATAAATCTCCATAGAAAATTTTCTGCATTAAATAACTTTCTTGTTAATATAACTTATACTGTACTAGTTGGTTTATATGTTCGTCATTTGTCAAAAAAACTCCCGAACCAACTGCAGCGGAATCACACACTCGGCTATTCATGTCTTCCTTTTATTAAATATCGTTCATGACTCTGGAACGTTCCAGAAGTAGACCTGAGTTCAAATGAGATTGCTGAATAATCAGTACAAAGCCTTCATTAGTATTAGTTAGTATATTAACCCTAGAAGAATTACCTATTTTATGGATCCTAGTGATTGGCATAGCAAGTTTAACTATTTATATAAATAAAAAACTACAAGACACAAAAAACTTCAATATTAATATTTTAAATTACATTAAAATAACAAAAATATTATTTGATACAAGTTCGTACTTATATATTATATGCTGTCTGCTAAATATAATTAATTACGAACAAACCAAGGAGTCGTGGCATGTGTAGCAAAATTGCTACGAGTATAAAGGCTTATATCGAGATACAGCGTGCGTTCACATTCAGCTGATTGATACAAGTCATACGAATAATATATCTTGAGCTTATATTATTAGTTTATAACTACTATTACGTTGTAATTTAAGTTATATACATAGCAGTTATTTAACACTAAACCTACCGACAATTCTTGTATACCTGTTCCTACCGCACGCGGTCAAATTGACCGGTAATTAAAAGTTATTTTATTATATAACGCAGGTAATAATGGAAGTAACTAAAAGTAAAGAGTGTAGAAAATATTACATGCATGTTCTAAGAAAAGTTTAAGAACGGTCAATTTGACCGGTACTTGGTAGGTTTAGTGTTCATTATTAATAATTAAACAATAAAACTTAAACAACTCTGTACAATTTATTATTCAAGTTTTGGTTCTAATATTGTTACTTTAACGTACTTATTTTACTTTTTATGTAGACTTGATAAATCTTAACAGACAAGTCAAATTACTCAGTACAAGTTAAGTACTTAATATTCCGCAGTCGACTTACCGTGTTTTTACATAATAATAACAATTACGTCTCTGAAGTGTTCATTTTGAAGACCGGAAGTGACAAGATTTTATCTTAACTTACTTATAGAAAGATAAACTAAATTATATAAAGAAAATTGTCAGAATGTTTTATTATTTTAATTTTTTGTATATACATATTTTCTATATCTCATACAAAATAAATTATATTCTCTATTTAAAATGAACCTATTTTATAGTAAATATAATTCTTACAACAGTTTAAATCATATTTATTACTTCAAAGAAACTCAGTTATAAAATATTTCCTTAAGTAGAAATCTTCAACCAGGACATTGTAAGGACTCTTCTGGAAACGCCTTGGTATATACAACACTATGGCGCCGCAATTTTACACACACTGCGTTAAAAAGGAACATTTCTCAATGGACTAATTTCACTCTTCACTTTAGTCGCAAAGAGGGTTGGAGTCTTCTATTTGATCATAATTTTTTTGCTACCTTCATTTTAATATACTCGTATGTTATATTTCATAAATCCCTAAGGATATTAAGAACAAAAACTCTAGTAAAATATAATACACATTTTTATCAACAAAAATTAGAACTCAATGAAACCCGAAAAAAAGTAGTTAGAGAAATATTTTAAGAATTATTAGTATTCTTGTGGAAGTCCTTTACAATGTCTGTTGCAATCCTTCAAAGAGGGTCTGTTAAGAACTCTCCAGAAAAATAGGGCATATTAATTAATAATGGTGGACGTAAAAGCGAAATTGTAATTATTTACTTATTTTACGAGTCAAATCTTTTTGATTACTTTTTATTTATACCAGATTTGTAGGATATTTTATTACAAAAATATAAAATATAAATATATATATACATATATATATATATATATATATATATATATATATATATAAAATAAGCATCAAAAACTTATAATATATATTTGAACAATATACAATGAAAAGGCACCAACAGATCTAATTTCGAATCTTGAACGTATTTCATGTACTATTGAATATAAAAATAAGTTTTATTTCAAACAATAAAACTGTAAATGGAAATATACTCGTAGCAAAATATTTGCATGTGTCTGTTACTTTTTAGTTATGCTGAAAATATTCTAAAACCATTTCTTATAAACATCTTAAATTGTTTGTAATACTGGAGTCATCTCAATGTATGTATTTCACTTGTAAATGGATACAACAAGCAAGAATATAAGACAAAAAGAACAAACATACACTGTACATAAAAGAATATTAAAGAGATATATAACACAAAACTTTTAATAACGTCATGTCCCCGTTGAGTCATAACAGAGAAAGGTGAAGCTTGTACATCATAACTACGTCATACTGACATCATCCCAAAACAATTACAGAAGTAATTAAAAATTTTACGACGAGTCGATTTTTACGATTGTCCCTTTGTTTATTTCATGGTAATGACGTCATCCTATATATATTTTTAAGATGTCTTTTAATTACTATGAATATAATTTTTGGTAAATCTCTTTTATATAACATTTATTGATGAAACATATAATATATTATGATAAGCCAATTAGAATAAAAACATATTAAACAACACAATATTTAATACATATTGTTTTTATTTATTTAACATGAATCTCTGGGTATTTATAGACATCAAAAACATATTAAAATGTTTAAATACAGAAAACTTACTGCAGTTGAGTGTGCAGTTGAGAGTAGAATCTCGCAAAAGTGTGATAAGAACACAGGCTAATCTTCTTGGAATACCAATGCCTACTTTCTAAGAAAAATTAGGCAAAATCTATAATGAATATACATAAAAACAGGTAAGCAAAGTGGCCAAAAGAGTTACAAACAAACGTGACATCTAGAAGATGAAGATGTCAACATATACTGGTACAAGTGACGGGTCAAGTGTCTAGTTCAATCTCAAGGGATCTAGTCTAAGAGTGACTTACGAGTAACATATTGACTAAAACAATTTATAAAGTTTAATATTATTTTTTAATCATACAGCTTAAATACACGAAAAAAAACTAATATATTTAACTATCGTTTAGTCTTAAATGCAATATAAAACTTGCTATTTTTTTATTGAATATTTCAAAAATACAATTCGAAATGTAGGCGGTATGTTACATTCTGGTGTAAGTTCAGAACGCCACTGCGAGTTTAAAATAACTGCAGTGTAAAGAAAAAATCGCTTTGAATTCTCACTTTGATATAAAGAATGAAACGGATGTGCTTTTTTTACTTTTTGCAGCAATCCAACGCGTTTTTCTGAAAATTATTTTATATTTGAAAATGTTACTCAGTTTTAAAATATTTCATTTATCAATTTATTTTTTAATATGTTACTTTAACAATCCATTTTTTATTATTTATGAATAACAATTCATTTTAATTTCGATTCTTCACAATTCTTAGCAATTATAGAAACATCAAAAATAAATTGATAAAATATTTGGAATTGCATTCCGTTACTAAAATATATATACATTGCTTGGAAACTAATAAGCACCGGCTTATTATTATCACGTAAAAAGCATGAGGACCCCCCGGAGGGCATGTATGAAGAGGTTGATGTCTGTGGCCGAGGCGAAAGAGGTATGCAGGGACCGTAGCGTTTGGCGCTCCGTCGTCTCTGGCTACCCCGCAAGGGATATGGCGTGAAGATAAGTAAGTAAGTTATTTTTATCCCTTCATTTCAATGCTGTATCAATAACTAGAACTCTTGGACTTTAATTATTAAAATAAATCACAATAAATCACAATATAATTAAAAGTATCTCAAACTTTAATGTAAATACATAAATATATTTTATATTTATGACAATTATTCTCTCTCAAAGTAAAGCGTGGACACGAACCATTGTAAATAAAGGAACGTCAGCAATTAACGAAATTTTGCCTTTTAAAGTTCTCCATTTTATATTTGTGTATTTAATTTGTAGTGCTGTACTTTGTGAAAGTCAAATATGAAATCTGTGGGAAGTCACATTTGTCATGGGGGAGAGTTTTTGTTTAATGTGAATAGATGAGTTGAAGCTTTGTACTTTTGAAAATAACTATCCTGCATTTCATTTTGATTGAAAAGCAACGCTATATGAACTGAAAGTTATAATACTTAAATAATAATAGTAAAATTAAACATTTTCTTTGTTTCTTCGGAAATATAATGAAGACAAAACTTGATTTTTGTTCTGTCTCACAGTTATACATCGTTTTTAATGTCATATTTTACATCAGAATCCCAAATGTATTGTAACTATTTATTTTTTTTAATTTTGGATGAAAAAATGATAAAACTCTACTTAAAAAAAATCTGATCTCAGTTCAAAAAATTAAAATCAAACCATTTTTATTCGTACATGCAATCTAACAGTAGAATAATATTTACTACCGGATGCTACCGAGACCGGTTGTACCGAACCGGACACGTTCAGAATCACTATCAACACATATCCGTATGTATATCTATCGTGCATAATAATAATGGATTATAGTAATTAATCTGGGTTTAATTTTATGCTAAATGTATTTGTAAAAATATTGATTTTGTTATATTATAATTGAGTAAATTTGTTTGTAAATGATTTAACTTTAATTCCCGGGGAAATATCAGAATACCCTCTATTTGTGGATTCTTCCAACCAAAACGAAATAGTCGTCAGTTTTAGTTTCCAACATTCTATATTTGAAGTTTAATAGATTCTAAGAAAAAACTTTATAAAATGATCATAATATTTTTTAAATATTCATTTTAGTTCAAACCAAAAAGTATTCAGCTAATGTTGTTCATATTGAAAAGTAAAGTCAGTATACATTAATTTAATTAAAATTTAAGATAAACTAAATTTCTTATTACTTATTATTTAGTATATTCTATATTTTCGTATATTAAGTATTTCTGTGTATCCATCCAATGATAGGAATATATTTATCTGGTTTGACATACAAGCATATGACAGAACCTCGACGATGTCTATATTTTTATATACACTTGACATACACACACTTATAATGTTAAAGATAAATGGTTTACTCTGTACACACATTAATAAACATAATTTTTTCATGCACTTATATTTATAACGCAACAAGTAAGTTAAATATATATCTATTCAACTTTAACACTAGACGAATTGAAGAAAACGCTCCCCGAGCGAGAACACCGCAGTACAATGACCACGAGAAACTTTACAATGATAGGAGTATGCTTTTAAGAAGTTAACCACGCACTGCACGAAGTAAAGATGTGGAACTAACTATTTACTTTAAAGCTTAAACAGTAACCAACTCACTCCTAAATGCATTTTACGAGTCTCGCGTGATCAGTTGTATACTGAAATAAACGAGCTATTCTGTTAGGATAACGGTAAGTTTATTTCTAATAAGAAAATATGAGTTAAACGTTTGTTAATAATGTTATTCTCTTTTTTATTTTTATGTTTGTATGCAATACTTATTTCTTTATATCTGTAAAGGTTTGTTCTAGTATCAGGTGTAAGTTTAAGTTAAAGTCGTGTTTTGTTGTGATATGTTCTAATTTGCGATTATTTAATATAAATAAGAATTATACTCCAATAGAGTAGAGTATATGTTTTGTCTTAATATTAATATAATAAAAGCAACCTAAGCCTTATCCATAGATAATATCGCAATTTATTGTAAGGTCGTATACCTCAGCTCAACAGTGCTCAGTGGATATTCAACTAACAGATAAACTAAAGACACTGCGCAACTATTTATTCGTTTATATATTTTCGGTAAACATTTTTTATTTCTAAATTTTATATAAAAATATCTACAGTTTTTGTTGATGCCCTTAGGAGATATTTTCTAATATTTCAAGAATCTTTTCATACATTACTGTACCGTATGTATGTATTTGTGTGTGTCTCTGTGTGTGTGTGTGTATGTATGTATGTATGTATGTATGTATGTATGTATGTATGTACGTATGTATGTATATGTCGATATTTGTATGTTAAACATAATACAACTTTGAAAAGGTTTAGAAATAATATCATATTTTTATCAATATTGGTAAAACACTATTCTTTTGTGTGTTAGATCAATAAAACATTTTGTTAAACTACATTTTCTTGTTTGATATAAAACATGACGGAGTAATATTTTAAAATATCTTAATGATTTGTTATCATTTCATCCATTCATCATTAATATCAGATAAAAGCTCTCTGCATATTATAACATTACAGTTAATATCTTGGTGTTGAAACAATATTAACCGCAGTCCATTTCATACTCTGATCTGTATTATATTCATTTTAATATAATTATACAACATAATTAATAATGCATACAATTAAATTGTCTTTTTAACACTAAACCTACCAAGTACCGGTCAAATTGACCAGTTCTTAAACTTTTGTAAAACTTACACATTTTTAAACGTTGTAATATCGTTATCAAACTACATGACAATTCTTAGAATATGCATATAATATTTTCTACACACTTTACTTTTAGTTACTTCCATTATTACCTGCGTTATATAATAAAATAATTTTTAATTACTGGTCAATTTGACGGCGTGCGGTAGGATCAGGTACACAAGAATTGTCGGTAGGTTTAGTGTTAATATAAGAACCAAACATTAGGCATCAATTATTACATCTTTAATAATCAGTACAGTATATATATTCTTGTATTTTAGAACAATAAAACTTTTTTGAGTCCTTTATAAATATACTGTGGTTTAGTAATTTACGATAGAGATAACTACCTCATTAACCCTGCTCTGCTCTTTAAAAGCTAAACTGTATTCCATAACTATACAAAGGTTCGTTAAACTAAAATAAGGTCGTGGTTGTTTTGGCAGAACAATTTTTTGGGTGTTACTCAAATGTTTTGTATACGTATGTATTTAAACGATATGTCACGCAAAAAAATTCTTTAGTTTAAAAGATTGTTTTCATTTATATATTAATATCTAATGTGGTAATGAATAAATATAAAAGCTCAAGAAAGCACGTATATTTAAGGAAAAATCTGTAATTCGGATGAAGCAGTGAAGTTACATCTCACTAAAAAAAGTAAAGGCCTTTCCTATGAATTAGTTTTCGGGGATTAAGATATTTTTTAGATAAGGCTGCGGATTGATTAACCTTCTCATAACTTTATTTATAAAGTATGTTAGAACATATTCACTTTAACAAAATAATAAAATCTTATTTAACAATTATACGAACGGATAATATAGGTTTTGCTGTAAATGTGTACATATATTTATCAGATATTCTATTTCACTTACGACTGTGGAATACCGATGCATTCAGGTTATATAACACCCATTTGTATTTTGGCGATTTATTTCATGTTATGTTGTTGAAATAAAACATATACTACTACACCACTACATTGAATAGATGTCAACTCTTATTATGGTACAATAACACTTGTTTATTATTATATAAGATTTAATTATGTAAATTTAAAACTTAAATCTACTATTTATTTACTATAACCGTGTACACATTGAAAACAAGATATAGTATGTAATATTCGACGTACTACGAAGGCTTCTTTTTAAATTCTTAAGGACTTAAGTAATTAGAATTCTTAACAGCACTTCTTTTCTCATTTCTTTTCATCATTAATTAAACTGTTTAATTAACGCGTGGTATTATAGTGCTTATATTTTGACAACCAATTAAAAATATACAATATAAATGCTATTGTAAATCTATTTCATCCCCATAATATCACACAATACCCATCGTTCCGAGCCACTGCGTGAATCAAATCGATGAGTGGACATTGTATCGATTTCCCTATCAGCAAATCGTTCGACAGTTATTATTCAATCGTAAATACAACATTGTTGACCTGTATTTGTCTAAACATATGATATATAATGTAATTATATATACGATTAAATAAACAAATATATATAAGATAATTTGAAAGTGTTTTCAAATCAAACGATAAATCTTGAATCTGAAATAAATTACAAGTCTTAATTGTTTTCATTAAATAAGGTTTTAAAATAATATCTATCTATATTTTTATTACTATATTATGTTGGTAATTATGAACTAAAAGTAAATAAATATGACAGATTAAGTAGAGTGATAAGTTATATAATCTAAATATATAAAAGAAAGTGGTGTTAGTTACACTATTTATAACTCAAGAACGGATGAACCAATTTAGCTGAAAATTGGTGGAGAGGTTGCTTAGAACCAGGAGACGGGCATAGGATACTTTTCATCCCGTTCGACTACGTTTCCGTCAAGTCACTATAAAACGTGGTATAACAAAAACGCATCTGACATGGAATAACAAAACGCAAATGACAGTGGAATACCAAAACATAAATGACAGCTAAACGTAATTTTGTCTTTGATTAAGTATGGTAAAAAATTTACTGCAAAGGCGGAACAGAGATCGCCGGGTCAGCTAGTGAGTTTACATAAAATAGTCGTAGGTACGATATATACTCTTACTAATAAATATAATGTTAAATTAAAGTTATTAAAGTAAGGTGACACTTATTCACAAAGACTTTATTACTATTACACTGTATTTCAGTTGAAACTGCTCAAAGATTTAATATTAAGTAAAGATATCAACAAAGCTATTAAAAAAACTTCTCCTTACCAATGACATAAAAGTCTATAAAATCATTAATTTTATTATCTATTTCATATCATTTGGGTTCTTATTTGTATGTAATATTCTAACAGAGTTAATAAGTATCTGATTAATATGTTTTTTTTATTTTATTAGACGCTGATGCAATAAATATTTTTAAGTTTTTACTTATGACAGACTAAATAACCACACAATAAATAACTTAGCTACCAGAGTAACTAACACGAGTATCTATCTGTTATATCTCTGTTTAACTTTTAAAGACGGGTTGATCAAAGTGGTTATCCACTTTACAACCGGAGAAACAGACATAAGTTTAAGATATTTAGTATAGAAATTTATTTTATATAAAGATTTAATAAAAAAACTAATTTTAAAAACTTTGGTGTTAATTTTAAAACAGAATATTATCATATATAAACTAAATACGACAATTAATTATTATTAAATTAAATAATATATATACATTTATATTATAGTTGCACATAACAGTTTTCGAGACCGCAATATATATTATTCTACACGGAATACAATCAGTGAATTGTAAACTATATATATGTAACTATAAAAGCCCGTCTGTACATTTACAAATGACCTTGACAAATACAAATACCAAAATGTACCTCAAATTACTTAGCCTTCAATATTGTTTCATCCTCCTCTCGTAAATCCGGAGACGCTCATACATTGTAATGGATACTGGAATTGAGAAAACCATCAATTTGAATAATAAAAGTCTAAATAATAAAAATTATACACGGACTGACAAAAAAAAAATTATGGTATTTTACTAGATTAAACATATAAAATAATAGTAGTATATAAACCAACAGAACCAGAATTATATACAAAAAGAAAAACTATAAAATTTTTAACCTTAATTTTGCACTTTTAAAATTATACAATAATAACTAATAATGTGTTATCAAATTATCAGATATATCGCTTGCGAAATCTCGGGTGCCGTTTGCATATTGAGCGAAGCAAGCCCAGTGTAAAGACTCGTTTCCCATTGACTTCAATGGGATATCAGTTTTTTGACATGACATTTTCCAAATTAGAATTTTTTTTGTCATTTTTTTTTTAAACCATTGCCTAATGTGTGTCTTTTTCATTGCAAAATTTCATAATTTTCCGTCAAGTAGTTTTCGAACCTATTCGTGACAAAGAATATGAAAAAATCTCCAGTCGAACGCTCCGCTCGCTACGCTCGCTTGGCTCAATTACGTGACGATTTTATATAAATGTGATATGTACTGAAAAATATTGCGATTGCCAGCTGTTACCTCTGATTAACTAATCGTGTTTGCGCTGTCAAAAGGTTCTTAAATTTCCATATTCTTATGGCAAATATTATATTTATTCCATTCTTAGTACTAAATAAAAACATTAATAAATATTGTAAAATATACTATATAATAGATAGTTTGTATAATTACTACACAATGTAATGTTTAACATGTATTTCTATTATATCTTTGTTTTCAATTATGATTATATTTTAAATTCAATGTATGCGTTGAAGGTATTTAACTTTAATCCGTTTTCCGATATGGTATATGTATTATACGATGTATTTACTATACGAAATGGACGTTTGATCTGACGTCACAGAAGTCGATCAGATGCACGTTTACTGATAGGACAATAACTAGTAAATAATTAATAATCCTATAGGATCTGAAATCCAGATGAAATTCAATATAACTATACAAAATATAATCCGAATAATATCGATTATCAACAGCGGGATACTATATATTTTAATTTAAGATCAAATATGTAACTTAGCTTCATTTCAATTATTACAGTAGCTCGTAAAATGACATACGTAAAAATTATTTTTGTCTTAATTTTTAATAATAGCTTTATGTAGAGTGTAATGAAAGAATCTTTAATAAAATAATTCATATAGATATTTTATTTTCCAACAATTTTAATAACAGTTCAACATCCTTAACCTTAGCACATACAATTATTTGCATCATCTAAGAACATATGATTACATTTTACACACGACTTTATAATATATATGATCTAGATATGACAACTGTTATATATTTCATATATTATAAGGATTTTAATAAATAAAAATACAAAATACTCATTTGAAATAAAAAGAGTAGGTATAAGGTGAAAGTCGACATTTTTATTTTTATATAGTTTTATCTAAAATATATTTAGTTACTTAATCATATTCTTGCCCTTTTCCCAATTTTGGGATCGACGCAGTATGTTCTTTCCTTCCATAATCTCCTGTTACTCGTCATCTCTGTACACACTCTCTTCTTCTCCATATCGTCTTTCACGCAATCCATCCATCTTTTCTTCGGCCGTCCTCTACCTGTCCATCCATCCACTATCATATCCTGCACTCCTTTGGTTATATGCCATTTGTCTCTCCTCATAACATATCTGTCTGATTAAATTAAAATTTGACATAATTACTTCTTTTGTAACGTAGACGTCCACTAAGAACAGATCTCACGGAATTAATATCCCAACGGATGTCAACTTTTTGCATTTCGCCAAGTTTTAAACCTGGAGGAGCTATACAGTTAACGCGGGAGTAAGAATTATTACAGCAACGGTTACCATAGCAACGGTTGGGATGACAACGGATAATATAACAAAGGTTACCATAGCAACCCAAGTTCACATCCAAATTGATAGTGTGCCCAGCGAAGCAAGAGGGATTATTTTGTATCTTGTAAAAGTCATTGAGAATGAGTTTTACAAAATACAAAAAGCAAACAGCGGTTCAAAAGCCTAGACTGAGCGCTTAAAGCCCTGCCGCTTAATTTTTCTTGATTTTCTGCGCAATTTAACTTTTGATAAACAACAAGTGCCTTTTATATGTTCAACTGGAACATGTTTATCCTAAACAGATATATAAATATCGTTTTCTTGCAGTTTTTAATGTTTTGTTTGTTTTAAAGTAATGTATACTATATTATTTAGACATTAACTTTTAAACGTAAGTAAAAAGTGTTTATTCAGTGTGTGTGTGTATGTATTTGTTTGTCTAGCTAGCTAGCTTTAGAAGACTCTATTTTTTTCTACAATTTCTTTGTAAAAACTTAAATAAATAAAAATAAGTATAATATAAACCTTTAACAGTAACAACGTAATGTATAATATATCACCATATCATTTTCTGTATAAACAATAAAAAAACATAAATCCAAACACAAATCACAGAGCAGGTCCCATATGTAAAGTGTACAATACCCATCGTTCCGAGCCATTGCCTGAATTAAACTGATGAGTGGACGCGAAGCGATTTCTCTCCCATCGACCATCAGTCCACGTACAAAGCGTTCACTCATACATTAAACAATATTGATGACCTACACTGAATAATACATTTTAATAAGCTCAAAAATATATAGCAGTAAGGATAATTTAGTTCTTAATTGTGTAGTGTTCTTTGTAGTCATTCTGGTATATATTACATTTATATATCAAATTATTGAAGCGATTTTTTTTTGGAAGGAGATCGTTACTATATAGCTTGTCCTTAACAGCCAGTATGTAGTGTAATATGGACTGCTCTCAGCTGCGTCCATATCTACAACTTCTATAGTACATCTATATACTATTATGTGTTGTAAACGTCTGTATCACTGAGATACATTTCAAATAAATTATTGCAAGTTTTACTTCCATATGAGTTACTTGTGTATTTAAAACATAAATTTCTTTATAATACACTACAATTAGAATCGACGTATAATATAAAATAAAACACTTTATTGCACACAGATCAGATATATATATATATATATTTATATATATATATATATATATATACGAGGGCCAAACTGAAAGTTTTTAGAACTGGCCACTTAAAAGCATTATATTAAAAAAAATAGTTTAAATTTTGAAAATAGAACCTGTTTACCAATATTATTGAGTGTACATTTCATTCATTTGTCATTTGTTTTACGATTTGGCGGCAAATTGAAAATTGTCTGTGCACGTCAGAATGAATTTAAGCCGAGAAAATTTTCGTGCAATGATTTTTTATGACTTTCGATGTCCTTTAAGTCAACAAGAAAGTTATGATAGACTTCGATTGGCTTTTCACGATGAAGCCCCATCTCGTGCCACAGTTTACAACTGGTTTAATGAATTTAAACGTGGTCGAACTAATCTCACCGATGATTTGCGTGAGGGACGGCCTTCTACAGCGACGACTGAAGATAACATCAGTGTTGTGCGGCGTATGATAGAGACTGACAAAAGAGTGACCTATCAGCAGATTCGGACAAGTCTAGGCATAGGTATGAGTCAAGTGCACAAAATCCTCCATGAACATTTAGCGGTCAGGAAGCTTTGTGCCCGCTGGATACCGCATAATTTGACCGAGGCTCAAAAACTCCGCCGTGTTGATTGGTGCCGAGAAATGATCCAAAAATGTAACGGAGGTGACTCAAATGCTGTGTTCGACATACTAACGGGTGACGAAAGCTGGATTTACTGTTATGATCGGGAAACCAAAAGACAGTCTGCTCAGTGGGTGTTTCCTTCCGAAGAGTTGCCAACTAAAGTGAAGAGAGGTCGAAGTGTTGGAAAAAAGATGGTGGCCTCGTTCTTCGGAAAGACAGGTCATTACGCGACAGTAGTCTTAGAGGATCAGAAAACGGTTAATGCAGAGTGGTCTACTAACAATTGTTTGCCACTTGTCTTGGAAAAAGTTCGAGAGAAACGACCTCGCAGCAGGATCCTCCTTCATGCCTCGTCGCACACCGCCAGGCAAACGATCGACTATTTGGTGACCTCAGACGTGGAATTACTGGGTCACCCGTCGTATAGCCCCGACCTCGCACCCTGCGATTTTTATTTATTTCCGAAAATAAAAGAAAAACTTCGAGGAAAACGTTTTATAGACCCCGAAGAAGCAGTGGCGTTTAAAAAAACGCCGTCGAAGAGACCCCTAAGGCCGAGTGGGCAAGGTGCTTTTCTCAATGGTTCCATCGAATGCAGCGATGTATTGATGTAAATGGACGCTATTTTGAAAAGTTACAATAAAACTAATAACTTGCTAGAATGCTTAGTTTTTGATTTTCTAAGAACTTTCAGTTTGACCCTCGTATATATATATAATAAAGTATTCAACTTAGAATAATGTACCTAAAACCATTCCAAACCTATTTTTTAAAATAAAACATATTTTCATTAAGTATTCCACATTCTCTTCTAATTTTTGCGTTATGACAGTACACTGAAACTTTTTTATTAATTTCGTATAATTATTGTTTATGTGATTATCAAAGATTAATCAAAGTATTTATCTGATATGTACACAAAGAAGTAACTACATACACTAAACTAATATCAAAATAGTTTCACAGTCATTCCTCTAACGAAATGTGGATATAAAAAAAGTACTAAATTATTTCAACTCATATGTTTTTTAAATATTATTCTTAAATTGTATATCTCGAAAACGTTAATCTTCTATTCATGTTGTGACGAATTTTATTTGGCGGCATTTCCAAACCTCTTCAATAACAAAAGCCTCTTTTTGGAATTTCGGTGGAGTTCAAATAACTCTTTCTTTGTTAGAATGTAAACAAGTAGAGGTGAAATGGAAAACTGGTGTTCACAGCAAGGATTTACGTCCTTTCTTGTTATTCAGTAAAATTTTGATATTTTTAACCGGCATCGTGAACAAGTCAAAGTTAAAAGAGTTATTGTTCTAAAGTGTTTTTACATGACATGGGAGAATGAATGGTTCAGTGAACCTTCATTTAAACTTTGAAGTATAAGATACGATTCAAGGAAGATGAAGTATCTGATAATAAACAATTATTACTATTTTGAAATTAAGATTTTGTGATGGATGTACAATAAAGTTTATTACAATATATATAATGTTATAAACTATAACTATAAAGCTACTAGAAATATGTATGGGATTTAGATATATATCTATAACAAATCTTTCTGGTAAGCAATATTTTTCGCTAACGTATCAAGATTTAGTTCTATTTGTATAAAGTTACCATATAAAATGTATAACAATCATGTCACGAGGTAACTTACACTGAGACGGTGTGATTTGCCTCTTGGAGTATTTCACTATCGCTGTGACAACGGAACTATCATGTCGTTACTAATGTTAATAAAAAACTATTAGATCTCTTTAGAAATATATACACTGTCTTTAGAAATATATTATCAGTAGATAAGAAAATATATATATGGATTTTAATTACGCTTGTTTAATAGAAAATAAATTAATACTAATAGCATATGAAATAAGTTAAAGTACTCATATTAAAAGAATATAAAAGTTAACAAATCTTTACTTAATTACTAATTATATAATAGATTTAAATAAATACGAAGTACTAACATAAAATGAAGATGTTATAAACAATAGAAGTAAAATACTTAGCTTATCAAATGTTCAGTACGGATGTTTTCAAAAAAACATTTTGGGGCTAGAAGTATTTATTCTATTTTAACAGCTACAGAGGCGCCAGCCGCATAAACATTTAAACATTTGAATAGGTTCAATACTAGCAAAATAGTTATTCTGCCATGGCATGGGCATGTATGAAGAGGTTGATGTCTGTGGCCGAGGCGAAAGAGGTATGCAGGGACCGTAACGTTTGCCGCTCCGTCGTCTCTGGCTACCCTGCAAGGCTTATGGCGTGAAACTAAATAAATAAATAATAAATAATAGTTATTTTGAACAATACTAAATTCCTAAATATATTTGTTGCAACCATAATTCACACATTTGTATTTAACATTCAAATATACCAACATAATATGTAAAGATGGATTTTGCCAATAGGTGAAATCACAAAATTTTACCACTTTCATATAATATATTAAGTAATAACAACTGTTCTAATTAAATCTAAATTCATAAATCTAATTGATACAATAATAATTTATTTTAACACATTTATATTACTTAGTTTTTCTACAATTAAATAGTTATATAAACAATCCTTTAATTACATTACTAACATTACAAAATATTATATCATGAAAGTTCAACACATAGGCAATAATACATATAATATTATACATATATATACTTTGTTCGATGTCGAATATTGTTGTCTACATATTGTGTAGTTAATAAATCTAGTTGAGAGATTTCAAAAACAGATTTGCTATGAACTTCCTGTCACAGCATAACCAGATGAAGGTTTCACAATCTGAGGAAATGAAGGTCTCGAGATCATCCGGACAGAGCCTGACTGGAAGTGCTGCCTTGCATAGTAACGCGCCAATCAGCGACATTTACTAATGAATTGGTGTTTGTAATTTTAAGTTTACATTTTTCTTTGTTAAATATATAATAAAAATATAATAGTTTTACGAATAAAAATTATTGTTTTCATTTTATATCTTGTATCTTCAAATTTCTTGCAATATCTTTACTTAAAAATATGTTTCAGAACAAACAAGTAATTATATAAATACTTTAAATATTAAACAACATATTGTACTTTTGGACGACTTTTTATTATTAAAATTGGACATATGACTATTTTATATGTTAGTAACGTATCATTTAAATTTATATTTTCTTACATCATCATTAACTTCATAACTTATATGTAAAATAATTTAAATTATTTCAACATATGTTTCTGTATAATAAAATGTATTATTAGCATGTACAAAACTTAATAGATCAATTAATTTTAAAGTTGTTTTGTCAATTTGATTTTTAAAAGCTAGAATTTATCCGACTTATCATATACTTTCATATATTATTTATTTATTTATTTTATCAAGAATGTCTTTTAAAATATTTTACATAATCCAAAGTTATTAATTATCTTGGGAAAAATAATTAAAAACGAAATAATAACAAAACTACCAAATCTAATTATCATTAGATGCATCATAATATAATAATGTATATGTATTAGAATAACATATAAATAACTACAATATAGACCGAGGTACGTGATGTCCGATGTCTCTTACTTAATTTAACACACTGAAATAACACAAATATAAGTTATTGAGAGAATTAAAATATAATAATTTTTACATATATAAGATGTATGGATATAATTTTATATAACACACTGACGCTAGAACAAATTTACTTCATGTTCATTTAAGAAAATCTGTTAAATATAATACTAATCTAATGACCCGTTCTACAAACAGGTAAGATCTAGAAACGTTTCAGAGCTTCGCCAACGGTAGTTGTATTTTTAATTAAACACAGAAAAATTCCAAAAGATGTTATTTTTACTACATTGTATTTACTAAAATAATGTTTGTATAAAAATGTATATAATGTATTAACCATTCCTGTTTGGAACTGGATCCTACTGTAGCGATAGGAGCGTGCCCATATAACCAAATGGTTATTTGGTCTACGGTTCTCTACGGTTGTAGAGAAGTATTGTAGTATAGATTATAATTACTGATTGTGATTTAGAGTAAACTATTTGCTATTATATTAAGTAACATGATCACGTTTTGCTTAAGGTATATCTCATCTTAACAGTGCTCAGTGAGGAGGATAAGACATTCAAGTTACAGATAAGCTAATGAGTACTGCGAGACGTTACTTCAATATATATTGCTTTGAGTGTAAAGAAGTAAATAGAATTGTAGTATAACAATTATACAATAACAAAAATATAATAGTCCGTATATACAACATTACTATTTCTTGAAATATATTTTAAATTAAGTTTCAGTATTTTTTCTGGTTTCAGAATATAATTTAAAAAATATATACCATTTTCTTTATTTCATTTTGAAAATTGAATTGCCTTAATTTTAAATAAAAAGTTTATATTATTTTTACTGTATTGTAAACACATGTTTACTACAAAACATTAAAGAGTGTTTTGTAATATTATCAGATAAAAGCTCTGCGTTTGTGAAATCATATTAGATACTATACAATATTAATCGCAGCTCAGGTTATATTCAATACGGATCTATACTTGGATCCGCCAACCATACGCGGCAGGTGTTGAGCTGAGCCAGTCTCCTCTCTTCTTTTCTTGATAACTTTTGAATGGCTAAACATGTTTTCAATCTGTTTTCGCTATAACATCCGCGTTCGGCTCAAACATACATGAGAAAATATTTAGCTAAGTATCTCGTCGCATTCTGGAGACAACTAAACACAAAAAAAGGTCTCCCAAACGGTTAAGAGCTTCGCTTACGCTAAGCTCAATAAAACAATAACTAAGACATATTTCGTTATTATTAATTATTATATTAGTAATCAGTATAGTATATATTTGTCTACTTTTATTATTTTACAGCATATAAAACTCAGTTGTTTGGTAATTTGCGATGGAAATAAAAGTTTTACGGTCGGGAGATCCCCGTCAGGAACAAAGTTTATTAGGTTTTTCTTCAATTCCGAATGAAATAATTAAATTAAATTTTTATTTTTTATCATTTTTTAGGCGTTGAGTATTCATTTTCGGTATTTTATTTGCACTCTGATGTTTGAACTTTTCATACTCTCTTAGAATTTGATCACATGATTTTACTTTTGTCTTCCCGTATTTTAAATAGTAAAATGTACAATAAACTAAAGTAAACATTAAATACTTGTATCAAGTTATGCAATATTATCATCTTACTTTACTATCATCGTGCTCACGTTGATGATGATGTCACAGCATGTACGTTAGATGATGATTATTATGATGAAGATTGATTTTAAAGAGAAGTATTAGAAGTAATTCTTAACAACACTTCTTTTCTCATTTCTTTTCATCATTAATTAAACTGATTAATTAACGCGTGGTATTTAAGTGCTTATATTTCGAAACCCAATTAAAATATACAATATAAATGCTATAGTAAATCTATTTCATCTGCATAATATCACACAATACACATCGTTCCGAGCCACTGCGTGAATCAAATCGATGAATGGACATTGAATGGATTGTCATATCCTGAAAGTCGTTCGATATTCATGGATTCAGTCAAAAGTAAAACACTATGACCTGAATTTCAAATACTTATCTATAGATATATAAGCGATTTACCACTCACTGACTCGTCACGAAATCTCCGAAACAATTTGTCCGATTAACTTAAGTTTTACATAATTACTTCTTTTGTGACGTAGACGTCCACAAAAAACGGAATTTACGGAATTCCTATCCTAACGGATTTCAACTTTTTGTATTTCGCCAAGTTTTAAACCTATAGGAGCTATACACTTAACGCGGGGGTAAGATTTACTATAGCAACGGTTACGATGACAACGGATAATATGACAAAGGTTACCATAGCAACCTAAGTTCACATCCAAATTAATAGTGTGTGTGTGCGGAAATCAGCTAAAAGAATAATATATATATGCAATGTTTATATGATGTATTGTTACTTACTTAACTTAAAACTTAACATTATAGTCGAGTTTCGGTCAGCGGGTGACCACTAATCTGCGTCACATCACACAATACCCATCGTTCCGAGTCACTGCGTGAATCAAATTGGAGAGTGGACATTGAATCGAATCCTATCACAATATTCAACATTCATATTTTCAATAATAAAACATTTTTATTGACCTGAATTTAAAATATAATAAATGACTATTAAACATAATTTATTATAGATGTAAATTAAAACTATAATAAGAGGATTAAAATCAAGATATATCTAAAAAAATATTTTAATTACAATATTTAAAAATAAGAAGTAATTCCCAATTGTTTTTCCGTGTCTGGTATATTTTGTGCTCAAGAGGTTTATTCTTTTATATTATGTTTATTGAATTGATAATAAAATTACAATTATCTTTTAAAGTATTATAGCGGTTAGACTGGGACTGTGGTGACGGACCTTACTAGGAACATTTTATTTCGTTACACATTCAACCATTAACAATAATTATGTAAATAAATGGATTATATTATTGAAACTTTTATACTCTTTACGTAATATGTCATAAATTATGTAAAATATAATTTAATAAAAATAGTTAACGTAAATAGGATTAAAATTACATGAAATATTATTATTTTGATATTATTTTTAATAACACATTAAATCAACAACAAATCATATATCTTTAAATGAATAAAAATGTTTTTACAAACATTTAAAATACAATTTCATATATTTTTGTCAATAGAGCAATAACTCTCATTCAGGTCAGAAATTTTTCCGAGTTTTGAACATCAATAAATAAGGATAAATTCTTTGTTTGTATCTAAAATAAATAAACGTATAGTTCATTATTTTTTTTAAATTACATTTTAAATAACATCTATTTTGATCGCTACGTCTTTTTGATAATAAACATATGTTAAGGAAGTAAAAGTCTGACTAATAGCGATAATATTAAGATATCACATAAAATACAACTAATAATGTCATAGTTGTATAAATAAATACAAAGCTACAGTTATGATATTCTAATACACATAGAGGCCTTATAACTATTATTATATTTCGGCAGAAATTGCCCAAAACGAAATAATACCAACAAAGCCAATAAGAGCTTAAGCATCCTTACCGATGACATTAAGTACTTCGATAAAGGTCTACTAAGGACTTAATTTGGTAATATCTATTTAATATATATTACTAAAGAAGATCTTTAGTTACTCTTTTAAACAAAATTCTTCTTATATATTAAGGTGTGTCAATATCGATGCTACAAACATATGAATTGCTTTAAATACTTTCAAGTTCTTAAAGAATGTTGTCCAGTTATTATTTTGTTCTCACTTTATGTCTGTCTTTGTACGACTATTAAATTTAAATTATATTATTATTTAAATTATTAAATAAATCCTATTATAGCGTTCAAGAGTTTTTAGTTGATCGAAATATGTGGAACTTAAGTTGTTGAATCATTTGCAGGATTTATATTATAATGTACATCACCTAAGATTGTTATATTTTTTTTGAAAAGAACAACTGTTGAGTTTCTGGCCGGCTCTTCTCAACAGAGCAGCATTCCGAGCAGGTGGTAGCTTACTTACAGACTGACTACACTGACTTTTTTTGTATTGTAATAATTGATGATTCAAAAGTGAGTGTAAATGCCTACTTGAATGAAGACATTTTGAATTTGAATTATTTTTATACATTTATTTATATATGTAAAAAACGGCATATATAAAGTTTAAACTATAGAAATATAGTAGATAATGCTAGACTTACCTTTAAGAGTAAACCAAAAAAAAAGACAAATAATACAATAAATAACTATCGATAATATAACTCATGATACAATAGATGATAAATTAAACTCTCTTTAAACAAACACAAGTCTATTTAAAATTTGATTTGAGTCCAAACTTATTAATTGTTAATTATATTAATCTAGAAGTTTTTTATTTAGATTTTGATCAGGAGTGCAATATTGACTCAAAGTTAACAAATGTCTAAATCACAAACATTAACATATCTTTGACGTGGATTGTTCTCTCTCTTCGTGTGTTTGTAAAAGAACACGTAACAGAGTATCGTCGTTGTTCCCTATTCCAGACAGACGCTTTATTGTTCCCATTTGAGATTAAAATAAAGAAAGTAACAAGAAATTGGGAATATATAAAAAAATTGTGTTGTTATTTACTATACAGCTTCACTTAGTCTCGTATATTCGTATAATATAATAGCTTTGATAAGCTTTAAGTGCTTTAATCTTTTTAACAGTATTAAGGTTTGCATTTCAATAAAAAAAACACCCAAATATCATATTACATAAACACTTAGTGGTTTGACTTCTTTTCTTACAACATTGATACGAAGCACAAGTTAATATATATCATACATAATGTAAAGTCGTCTGATACAACTATTACAAGCAGTATCGCACGTCTTCAGCTTGCATTGTCCCTTTGTCTCACTTCTCTCATTGTGTTCAAGCTTTATTTTATATCCGTCGGTTTTTTCTAAGTTTGAACACCATTTTATTTCAAATTTTTTGTACGATTAAATGTAATATATTATTTAAGACAAGTAAAGTAATGTAAGTCAAGTATTTAACACCCAGGTTCAGTATAAACATATGTATATAATATGTTAATATGAATATATTTTTAAAGATATTTCACGGTTTTTTTTGCTTTTACCAACATCAGTGCTTCTCCCAAACTAAAATGCCTCAGCGTTACTGCACATTTGTTTTGCTTTAACTGGATTCTTAATTTTCCACCATAATTAAATGTAGGTTTTCCTGCGAATTAATATTTGGACGGACCCACAGACGGACAAAAACATTAGTGAAGGAATCCTATAATGAGAAACGTGATGCTGAACTAACATAAATTAAGAATTTCCTTATATCTCTGAATAATTTTATAGTGGAGAAAACGCAAATAAAATATACACACACACATATTTGTGTGTGTGTATATTTTATTAATATCATTAATATCAGCTTTTAGTTCCACGATAGTTATTATACAATAATTACTAATATCTCGTGATTAAAGCACTTGGATATATCAAAAATTACGTAAAAAGCATGAGGACCCCCCGGAGGGCATGTATGAAGAGGTTGATGTCTGTGGCCGAGGCGAAAGAGGTATGCAGGGACCGTAGCGTTTGGCGCTCCGTCATCTCTGGCTACCCCGCAAGGGATATGGCGTGAAGATAAATAAATAAATAAATAATATATATATCAAATATTATGAGTAATATAAAAAAAACTATATAATAAACAAATAGTTTGTTTAAAAGTACTCAAGAATAATAATTTATTTTATTTTCATTCTAAATTAACTTAAAATAAATAACAGTAATATTTGTTACAAAAAACAAGTAATGTTGAAACATACTGCCAATTGTATATACAACTCAGAGTCAGATATAACAATTAGTAATTGCACGGAACTTACACAATAATACCAGTTACGTCTTAAAGGGGTTCATTTTGATGTTTCATATTTTGTATTAATGTAATTACAAGAAAGATAAACTTAATTTAATTAATAAAATTATTGGAATATATATTTTTTATTACATGCTTGATAAAATTATAGTTTCTTGAAGATGTTTTTTACGTATCATAAATGTTCATTTTGAAGTCCGGATGCGTGATCAGATTTTGTATTAATTTACTTATAAGAAACATAAACTTCAGTTTATTAATAAAATTATTAGAATAATTTTTATTACATGCTTGATAAAATTATAGTTTCTTAAAGATGTTTTTTTTTATTTAATGTGTATATATATTTCCTATTTACTCGTAAAAAAACCTATAAACTTTTGTCGTAAATAATAATTCTTAAAACAGTTTTAATCATACATGTAGTACCAAAAGGACACAGTTGTAAAATATTTCCGGAAGTAGAAACCTTCAACGCCCGTAAAGGACATTGTAAGGACTCTCATGTAACCGCCTTTGTGTCTGCGACACTGTGGTGCTCCAACTTGGCACGCACTTTGTCATTGAAAAACATTGCTCAATTAAGTTTACACTTCACCGTGCACGTTGGTCTGAAAGAGAGTTGGATTCTGTGATACTATTTATGGCCATATTTTTATTTAATCGTATATTATATTTTAAGAAATGTATAAGCAATTTTAATATATTTGTTGTCATACTCCATAAATCCTGAAGAATGTAAAAAACAACTGCTCTTGTAAAATGTAATACACTTTTATAAATAATAATATAATATTAATGAAAGTCAAAAAATCAAAAGATGTTAGAGAGGTTATTTTAAGAGTATTTAGTCCTTGACAAAGTATCTTTTCTTGATAAATATAGTGAGTATAAATAATTAAAAATGTTTTTGATACAATGTTTAAATCACAAAACTTACTCATAATTAAAAAAAATAATATCAACATGTATGTTTTTCAACATCACTTATTTAAATTACATCTCTTATAAAATATAACCACTCGTTGATTCAGAGCAAAGCAGAGAAATAAAAACAAAACAGCATTTTTTATTTGTGTATTTTTATTTTAGTACCCGCAGCCGCATCAAGCTTTTTAATGTTCATCGTGTCGTATCTACATCGAGAGCTCTCACTCTGTCCGGATTTACATCGATACTAATTAATAACTTGGCTCCGTTAAGGTTTTTAACTAGTCTTTTAAATCATCAGTAGGTTATGTTTTTTAGATGAAAATTTCTGGGGTCATATAAAACTCTGTTAGTAGAAAAAAGTTTTAGGATATTTAATTAGATTTTAGGTGAGATATGAAATGGTATATTTGCTGGTAAGGGTTAGTATAATTTTTTTAAATTGTTATATATGAAAAAAAATCTTTAAAAACAATATTTGTGTCATATGAAACATTATCATTAACTTTTAATGAAATATAATTCAAGAGAGCTTCTGTGTCGTGTTTTGTTTGAATATTAATATGATTACAACATACTTATCTCTATAGAGATGATACGGCGGATGTTGAGAGGATGCTCTAAATATTATACATATTTATATGAGCGTATCTTAACGACACGCGTGAATGAAGTTGTATGAGATACAAAAAGGCTCTTATTACAGTTTCCACTTTTCCTAATAGCTCTCACACATGCGACCAAACTGCATATTATACATAATTCTCATATCTTAGTACATAAGGGCTTTTAGGGTAATGTATATACATTATGTAAATGCCAAGAACTCCCCTTAGTGGCCAAACCACATTTATATTAAACAAAGTTATGAAAAACTGTAAATGAGAAGTGGCCGGTTGGCCTATTTACTACATCCATTAACATTTCATACTAATATACTTTAAAATATTATGCAACATAATACTTAATATATATTATTTTCATTTATAAACGAATAAAAAACAATATTTAAATATAAAAAACTAACTACACTTGAGTGTCTATAGAAGTGTTAAAGCGGATAAGAACGCAGGCTTAATTACTTTGCTTTTTCTAAAAAAAAAGGCAGCAACATCTATAATTAAAACACAAAGAAATAGAGGACCAAAGTGGTCAAAAGAGAGTTACAAAGAACAATCATAATATGAATACCTATGTGAGAAGTATCAACATGTACTTGTGACGGAACAACACGGAGTACTCTAGAACACTCAACCTCAAAGACTCTAGTGTAACAGTCACTTAACAGTCACGTCCATTTTGTAGACATCTATAATTTGTGTTTTTTTCACGAACGAACTTTGTTCGTTCTGTATTGATTTCACTTTTGTCGGATGTAATGATGGATGCCTGTAGACAGGAAAAAATTTCATTCCTGTCGAGAGATGGCGCTGTTTATGATTTACTGATTTAGTTTATTTTCATATTTAATTATTATTACTATTTTGTATTAATATTAATCACACTTTTTGTAAGTTTTTAGTTATTATAATTAAACATGTATTTAACATTTTCTTTTCTTCAATAAATAGTAGTCATTTTACTTAAAAATCAATTGTTTTTTTTATTAAAATTTATAATTTCATCAAAGTTCATTCGGGAAATACCCTGGGTATTTGCATCCCTTTGCATGCATATTAATTGGTTTATTAATTATAATAAACAAACATTTTTAATCTAAAGTTTAATTAATCAGAATGATTGTTAATTTATAAAACTCACTAAATTTGAAAAGTAATGAAACTGTAAACTGTTTGAAACTGTATTAAAATATTGATTTATTGCTACAGTTTTCACAGATCCAATACAAATTGTCGGCCGAATAGTAACAAATGTAACTTCAAAACGCCACTACCAGTTTTAAATACCTGCAGTATAAAGGAAAAAGAGTTGTGAATTCACACTTTGATGCAAGAATGTAACGGATATGTGTTTTTACTTCCTCTCGCAGTGCAATGCGCTTTTTTGAATGATATTTATTTTATAGTTCAAAATATTGATAGTTTCTATTATATTGAAATATTTATAAATCTGTTTAAACAAATTCATAGGTATTATAAAATATGTTATTATTTATGAATTAAATATATCAATTATAAACAATGGTAGAAATATGAAATATAATCCTCTATTCAGACTAGCGAAGATGTCACGGTGAGAATAAAGAAGAACGTGCTCAGGTGGTTTGGGCACGTCAACGAATGAGTGATGAAAGAATGGTAAAAAAGATTTAAATAGGAAAAGTGAGCGGTAAGCGAGACAGGGGGAGACCTCGAGTGACCTTCGAAAACACTGTATCTATGATACGTAAGAAGCACGAGGAGCCCCCGGAGGGCATTTATGAAGAGGTTGATGTCTGTGGTCGAGGCGAAAGAGGTATGCAGGGACCGTAGCGTTTGGCGCTAGGTCGTCTTTGACTACCCCGCAAGGGATATGGCGTGAAGATAAATAAATAAATAAATATTCAGTTGATAAAATATTTTAAATTATCATTGGAATGAAATAAGTACTGACTTATTATTATACACTTATTTCCAATCGTGAGTAGATTAAACAATCCTCTATTATAATAACAGCTCGAACTCGATTCATTATAAAAATAAATCACACTAAATTTGAATATAAATAAAAGTATCTCCAATTTTAAAGTAAATACTATTTTTCTCAAGATAAGGAGTGGACGCGAACTAAGTCTAATCTCTGCCGTCGGAGGACGTTAGTGTCATATCCTAACCCACATCCAACCCTCGCTTCCCACCTAACGGCGTCCTGAGCCGTGGTCCGAGCCTCACAGGAGGCGCCCTCAGGACGCGCGTTCCCCTGGGCCCCCCTTTTTGAAGGGCGGGTCTCTGCACCCGTCCATTCCACCGGTGACACTGTCATGGCCAGTACAGCTTAGAAAAAAAAAAAAAAAAAAAAGAAAGTCTAATCTTAATCTAAGTTCAAATAAAATGGAATGTATTAATTTAAATTCAAAAAGTCAAGAGACAAACATAAGCAATTTAAAAAATATATTTGCTATCGGATGCTATCGAGACTGGTTGCAGTGAACCGGATATTATTAGAATCCCTATCAAAACATCATTTCCGTATGTCTGTATCGTGCATAATAGCAATGGAATATATTTATATATTCCTTTTTACATTTCTGGATTTAAACTAGTCGGTATTTTAAAATGTTCATATCTGGTCTTAATTTGATTTGTTAAAATACTGTTATAATTGAGGGGATTTATTTATTAACTAGCCTTTGATATATAATTCTTCGAAGTTAAAAATGTTATTCTATATTAAACAGTTTAAGAACTATAGATATTTTTAATTTATTTCAACACGGACAATAACAATAACAGTTTATTTTATTTAAAGAAATGTAATTAATAAATATTTTATCATAGATATTATCAAAGGTCGGATGTAGGATGCATTCTGGAACACGATGCTCCCGCGTCCGGATTATCGCTTTAATGTTTCACCTGACACTTATTACGTAAGATACAATGCATGTAACATAATATTGAATTCGAGATTGTTGTGTTTATTTATAATAAATATCGTTTTAAATTAATTTCTTTATCATAAACATAAATAATCTTTCAAAGTAACATTTAATTAATATCAATGTTATATATTAATAAATAATTCATATATAATAGCATGAATTTGTTATAATGTTCAAATTAAAGTACACAGTACTGTGAATATCTAAAATTGGGTTTAAGTAGTGATAATGTGCACTTTGACTGTCAACTAACCAACCCGCTTTATATGTATTAGTTACAGCATAATAAGCTTTTAGTATTTAGCTTTATGTCCGTATATTGAATCATCATTAAAATATATATAATACAACAACATTAAATATAGTCTATATTAAATCTTAATATATAAAACACAAAGACACTCACTGACTGACTCACTGACTCATTCATCGCTCTACAGCCCAAACCGTATTAACTAGAAAACTGAAATTTGGACACAAGACTCCTGACATATTGAATAGGTGCAATAAGAAAGGATTTTGCAAAGGTCCAAACCGTTCCAAAGTTACAGCTAAAAACTGCAAAGTTTACCCCCCGCTCCCTCTCTTCTCCCATTGCATTGGAGTAGAAATTAAAATTATTTGGCCAGTCACTATGTTTATTCTCAACAATGTGAGAAACAAGAGCTTCCAGGTGGTGTGAAAATTCAAACAAAATGTGTCATCACTTTCGCCGTCCGTCGCGAAGCACGGGCAACCTGCTAGCACTATATAGGAATGTATCATATCAATGACAAGGATACATTTATCTGGTTCGACAGACGGACGCACAAAACACTTCGACATCGCTTATTTTATATAACAATACCGGTAGTCATACTTGGTATAATAAAGACAAACTGATTATGTTGTATATTATTAAATTCATTTATATCGTGAAATAAAGATGTGGAACTAATTATTTACTTTAAAGCTTAAACAATACGAAACTCACTCGCAAATACATTTTACGACAACGGGCAATTGTATACTTCAGTGAAATAAATGCTGTGGTGTTAGGATAACGGAAAGTTTATTTCTTTTATAAGAAAATCTGAGCTAAACGTTTGATAGTTATGTTACTTTTATTGTATTTCTTATGTTGGTATTCATTTTTATTTATTTTTAATGTTTGGAGGTTGGTAATACAGGTTTGTTTTAGTTATAAGTTGTGTATACGTCTTAGTTAAAAATGTGTTTTATTGTAATTAAATAATTGTATTAAAAACAAGAAGATAAAGTATGAAAGTTACCAAACAATGTTTTATAGGTATTCTCCAGTGTCTGAAGTCGCCTCAAAGATAGTTCATTATCACAAAGAAAATCTGTGAATTAAGAGAATCCTTTGATGGTTTTTCGTCTAGTTATAAACTATTCAAAGAAATTCCTTTGATATAACAATAAGAACTTTATTTAATTCTGTAAAGAAATGAGGAAACGGATATCAAAAGATGTTGTTAGCTTTCGGAACTTTAAAGAAGTATCTGCCAGTAATACTTATTATATAGCTAACTCTTTATATTATTAATGAAACAATAATAATTATCATTATTATTATTATTTCAAATTCAAATTCCAATTCAAAATATCTTTATTCAAGTAGACATTTACACGCACTTTTGAATCAATTATTACAATAAAAAAAAGGTCAGTGTAGTCAGTCCGTAAGTAAGCTACCACCGGCTCGGAATGCTGCTCTGTTGAGATGAGCCGGCCAGAAACTCAACAGTTGCTCTTTTCAAAAGAAATATGTATAACAATCTTAGCTGATGTACATTAATTATAATGATATTAATGTATATTAATACAAGAACATCACTAAGTAACAATTATTTTATTGAAACCAATACATATACACAATATACAATTAATACATAATTCTATAATGTATTATTACATATATTAAGTTTAAATTAAAATGATACAAAATTATTGTCTATAGTTCGTTGTTAAGACACTTCAGTAATATTATATACTGACTTCTATCAAACCAAATACCGCTTACATATCAAAATTAATAATAATTTTATCTCCTAAATAAAAAGTATTTAATTTATTTTTATGTATAATGTATAAAGATCGTAATGGTTTTTATTCAAAGTTGAATAACACTTAGGAAGCTTGGGAAAATGGTACATTGTTGTAACATGAGTGTGATGACACGGAGAGCAAATCTACCAAACAATGGAAAGTAATGTCCTGAACACTTGAATGACGTTGGAGATATCTCGATTCGGTATTTGTTATGTGAAATGGAGTACATCAACTTGTCATTATTATATATAGACTAACTGTTACTAGCAACTACGTCTACTGCTTCATTAACTATTTTACATCAATTACAATTTTATTATATACACTGCCATGTATTGGTAAAACGGAAAATTATAAAGATATCCTATTTTTTAAGTTGGACAAACAACTTAAAAATATACAATAGAAATGCTATTGTAAATCTATTTCATCTGCAAAATATCACACAATACATATCGTTCCGAGCCACTGCGTGAATCAAATCGATGAGTGGACATTGAATCGATTGTCATATCCTGAAAGTCGTTCGATATTCATGGAATCAGTCAAAAGTAAAACACTATAACCTGAATTTAAAATACTCATCTATATATAATTTTGTTTTTTAAAATTGCTTTTATATATATATATATATATATATATATATATATAAAAGCAATTTACCACTAACTGACTCGTCACGAAATCTGAAATCTCCGAAACTATCGGTGCGATTAACTTAAAGTATTACATAGTTTTTTCTTTTGTGACGTAGACGTCCACTAAGAACGGATGTTATGAAATTCCTATTCCAACGGATTACAACTTTTTCGGAAAGTTTTAAACCTGTAGGAGCTATATACTCAACGCGGGGGTAAGAGATTAGGTAAGAGGTTGGGGGTTACTATAGCAACCGTTACGATGACAACGGATAATACGACAAATGTTACCATAGCAACTTAAGTTCACATCCAAATTAATAGTGTGTGCGGAAATCAGCTAAAAGAATAATATATATATACAATGATTATATGATGTATTGTTGTTCAAATCGTAGTCAGTTAATATTATAGTCGAGTTTCGGTCAGTGGGTGACCACTAATCTGCGTAGCATCACACAATACCCATCGTTCCAAGCCACTGCGTGAATCAAATTGGAGAGTGGACATTGAATCGAATCCTATCACAATATTCAACATTCATATTTTCAATAATAAAACATTTTTATTGACCTAAATTTCAATTTTAATAAATGACTATTATTAATTAAACATAATTGAATATAGAAACAAATTAAAATTGTAATAAGAAGATTCTATATCTATAAAATGTATATTAATTACAATATCCAAAAATAATTCCCAATTATTTTTTCCGTATCTGGGTATATTTTATTCTCAAGAGGTTTATTCTTTTATATTATGTTTATTGACTTGATAATAAAATTAACATTATCGTTTAAAGTATTATTGTTGTTAGACTGGGACTGTGGTCACGGACCTTATTAGGAACATTATATTCCGTTGTACATTCAACCGATAACAATAATTATGTAAATAAATTGTCTTATATTATTGAACTCACATAATAAAATATAATTCATAAAATATAATCTAATCTTAATACATAAAGCACAAAGACACTCACTCACTGACTCATTCATCGCTCTACAGCCCAAACCGTAATACCTAGAAAGCTGAAATTTGGACACAAGACTCCTGATATATTGAATAGGTGCAATAAGAAAGGATTTTGCAAAGTCCAAACCGTTCCAAAGTTACAGTTAAAAAAACTGCAAAGTTTACCCCCCTTTCCCTCTCTTTTCCCATTGCATTGCAGTAGATATGAAAATTATTTGCCTAGTCACTATGTTTATTCTCAACACGCTGCGATGTGAGAAACAAGAGTTTACCTATAACCCGATAGGAATGAAACTCTGTAGTTATCAAACTCAAGGCTTTCTCGCACTGATGGATAGAGTTAAAGGATAGAGCGTGTATGTGTGAAGTGTAGGGTCATGGGTTCAATACCCACGAAAGTCAGTATTATTTTGTTTATTCTCGTTGCGAAGCACGGGGAACCTGCTAGTAAATAATAAAGTAAATAAGATTACAATAGTGTATGAAATATTAATATTTATATATTATTTTTAATAACACATTAAATAAATAACAATTTTATGTCTTTAAATGAATAAAAATGTTTTTACAAACATTTAAAATACAATTTCAAATATTTTTGTCAATTGAGCAACAAATCTCATTCAGATCTGAAATTTGCCCGAGTTCTGAACATCAATAAGTAAGGATAAATTCTTTGTTTGTATCTAAAATAAATACGCGTATTGTTAATTATTTATCTAAAATTACATTTTAAATAATATCTGTTTTGATCGCTACGTCTGTTTGATAATAAACATATTTTAGGGAAGTAAAAGTCTGACTAATAGTGATAATATTACGATATTACAAAATACAACTAATAATGTCATAGTTGTATTAATAAATACAAAGTTATAGTAATGATATTCCAATACACATAGAGACCTTATAACTATTATTATATTTCGGCAGAATTGCCCAAGAAATAATATCAACAAAGCCAAGAGCTTAAGCATCCTTACCGATGACATTAAGTACCTCGATAAAAGTCTATTAAGGACTTAATTTGGTGATATCTATTTAATATCATCTTTAGTTACTCTTGTAAATAAAATTCTTCGCACATATTATGGTGTGTCAATATTGATTTTCTATTTAAATAAATGTCGATGCTACAAACATATGAATTGATTTAAATACTTTCAAGTTCTTAAAGAATATTGTCCATTGATTATTTTGTTCTCACTTGTACGTCTAATTTTTATAAGCTATGAACTAATAAATTTAAATTATTTTTAATACATTTATTTATATATGTAAAAAAACAGCATATTTAAAGTTTGAACTATAGTAATATAGTAGATAAT
Organism: Melinaea menophilus ssp. n. AW-2005; assembly: GCA_918358695.1. Classification (NCBI taxonomy): domain Eukaryota; kingdom Metazoa; phylum Arthropoda; class Insecta; order Lepidoptera; family Nymphalidae; genus Melinaea; species Melinaea menophilus. The sequence continues at coordinate 10,972,390 of OU911056.1, forward strand.
ACTAGACTTACTTTTAAAAGTAAACCAAAAGAAAAGACAAATAAAGCAATAAATAACTATCTATAATATATCTTATGAAACAATATATGATAAATTAAACTGTCTTTAAACAAACACAAACCAAAAAAAAATATATTTAAAAATTCATTTGTTTCAAATCTTATTAATTGTTAATTATATTAATCTAGAAGTTTTTATATACATTTTGATCAAGAGTGCAATATTGACTCAAAGTTAACAAATGTCTAAAGCACAAACATAATGGTATCTTGGACGTGGATTGCCCTCTCTCTTCGTGTGTTTGTAAAAGAACGCGTGACAGCGTGTCGGCGTTGTCCCCTATTCCAGACAGACGCTTTATTGTTCCCTTTTACGATTAAAATAAAGGATAAATATAAAGAAAGTAACAAGAAGTTTTGAATATATAAAAAATGTGTTGTTATTTACTATACAGCCTCACTTAGTCTCATATATTCGTATAATTTAATAGCAATGTTAAGCTTTAAGTGCTTTAATCTTTTTAACAGTATTAAGGGTTGTATTTCAATAAAAAAGACATATCCAAATAACATATTACATAAACACTTAGTGGTTTGACTTCTGCTTTTCTCTCAAAAGTTTATATGAAGTACAAGTTAATATATATCTTTACATAATGTACAGTCGCCTGATACAATTATTACAAGCAGTATCGCACGTCTTCTTGCATTGTCCCTTTGTCTCACTTCTCTCATTGTGTTCACGCTTTATTTTATATCCGTCGGTTTTTTCTAAGTTTTATCACCATTTTATTACAAATTTTTAGTACGATTAAATATAATATATTATTTAAGACAAGTAAAGTAAATGTAAGTCAAATATTGAACAGCCAGGTTCAGTACAAACATATGTATATAATATGTTAATCATAAGAATATATTTTTAAAGATATTTCACGAACTTTTTTGCTTTTACCAACATCAGTGCTTCTCCCAAATTAAAATGCCTCAGCGTTACTGCACAATTGTTTGTTTTGCTTTAACTGGATGCTTAATTTTCCACCAAAAATTTAATGTAGGTTTTCCTGCATAAAAATATTTGGACGGACCCATAGACGGACAAAAACAATAGTGAAGGAATCCTCTAATGAGAAACGTGATGCTGAACTAACATAAATTAAGAATTTCCGTATATCTATGAATAATTTTATAGTGGAGAAAATAAAAATAAAATATACACACACATATTTGTGTGTGTGTGTGTGTGTGTGTGTGTGTGTGTGTGATGGTGATTTTATTGATAAGTACCAATAAGCTAATATTACAGTCCTATATTATTAGTTGTAATAAATTGACAAACAAATTTGTCTAAGAACATAATTTAAAAAATATTATATATATTATATTTAAGGGAAGCTCCAGGACCATAAGCACAAAGAAAATGGTAAAATTTATCAGTAGTTACGAAATAGATTACGAAACTTTAATTCCATATAGAAGGTATAAGGCGGAAATATAGAGATTCACAAAGCATATCCAGCCTTGTCTTTTTTTTTACTTTACGTTACTCAAATTAGCCTTTAAAGTTGTTATTTTATCCTCGTTAAGCCCTTGATTTTCGCAAGCTGTAATCGACGAAACTGGAATTGAAACAATTTGAACCACAAATAATGCAAATAAGAATAAAGTCTACAGGAATCGTAAAATAAAGTTGTCAAAGTATTTTTACTTTAATAAATGTATTGGTATGTAGTAATCGTTGTAGGTATTAAAGTATGAATTAATAATAATTGAAATAAATAATGGTAATATTACAAGCGATTGATTAAAACTGGTAAGAATTAAAAGCGATTTCATTAATATCAGTGTTTATTTTCACGATATTATACAAAATTTACTAATATCTCTTGATTAAAGCACTTGGATATATCAAAAGTCACGTAAAAAGCATGAGGACCCCCCGGAGGGCATGTATGAAGAGGTTGATGTCTGTGGCCGAGGCGAAAGAGGTATGCAGGGACCGTAGCGTTTGGCGCTCCGTCGTCTCTGGCTACCCCGCTAGGTACGTGGCGTGAAGATAAATAAATAATATATATATCAAATATTATGAGTAATATAAAAAAAACTATATAATAAACAAATAGTTTGTTTAAAAGTACTCAAGAATTATATAATTTAGTTCATTTTAAATTAACTAAAAATAAATAATAATATTTGTTACAAAAAACAAGTAATGTTGAAACATACTGCCAATTGTATATAAAGCTCAGAGTCAGATAAAAACAATTACTTATTGCACGGAACTTACACAATTATATCAGTTACGTATCATAAATGTTCATTTTAAAGTCCGGATGCGTGATCAGATTTTGTATTAATTTACTTACAAGAAAGATAAAATTCATTTTATTAATAAAATTATCAGAATCATTTTTATTACATGCTTGATAAAATTATAGTTTCTTAAAGATGTTTTTTTTATTTAATGTGTTTTTATATATATTCTATTTATAATATACCTATAAACTTTTGTCGTAAAAAAAAGTTCTCACAACAGTTTAAATCATACTTATTACTTTACACAATTTTTAACATGTCGTACCTCCAAAAGGACACAGTTTTAAAATATTTCCGGAAGTAGAAACCTTCATCGCCCGGAAAGGACATTCTAAGGACTCTCATGTAACCGCCTTTGTGTCTGCGACACGGTGGCGCTCCAACTTGGCACGCACTTTGTCATTGAAAAAATTGCTCAATTAAGTTTACACTTCACCATCCACGTTGGTCGGAAAGAGAGTTGGAGTCTTTTATCATTTATATATCTTTGTTTTATCGTAATCTATTATTGAGCTGAGCGTAAGCGAAACTCTTAACCTTTTGGGAGACCTGTTTTTTGTGTTTAGTTGTCTCCAGAATGCGACGAGATAATTAGCTTAAAGTTTTCTCATGTATATTTGAGCCGAACGCAGATATTATGGCGAAAACAGATTGAAAAAATGTTTAGCCATTCAAAAGTTATCAAGAAAAGAAGAAAGGAGAGGGGCTCAGCTCAACACCCGCCGCGCACAATTGGCGGATCCTAGTCTAGTTATATTTTAAGCTATTTTAAGTAATATAAATAACAAATACTCTTGTAAAATATAATACACATTTTATAAACAATAATTTAATTTCAATGAAAGTCAAAAAAGCAAAAGAAGCGAGAGACCTTATTTTGAGAATAGTTATTCCTTTACAAAGTATCTTTTCTGGATAATATAATGGGCATAAATAATTAAAAATGTTGTTGATACAATGTTTTAATCACAAAACTTACTCATAATTAAAAAAATAATATCAACATGTATGTTTTTCAACATCACTTATTTAAATTACATCTCTTATAAAATATAACCACTCGTCGATTAAGAGCAATGAAATAAAAACACAACCGCATTTTTTATTTATTTATGTATATTAGTACCCGCAGCCGCACTAGGGCCTTTTTACGTTCATCGTGCCGTATCTACATCGAGAGCTCTCACTCTGTCCGGATTTACATCGATACTAATTAATAACATTGCTCCCTTAACGTTTTTAACTAGTCTTTTAAATCACCAGTTGGTATGTTTTTAGATAAAATATTTCGGCGAACATACAAAACTTTTTCAACATTACAAATAGATTTTTGGAGATTTAATAAAATTTTAAGTGAGATATGAAATGATCCATTTGCTGGTAAGTGTTGGTAATCTTTTTTTAAATTGTCATATTTGTCTATATATTTAATATACGCTTACTTAACTTGTGTCATATGAAACATTATCATTAACTTTTAATGAAATGGAATTCAAATGAGCTCCTATGTCGTGTTTTGTTTGAATATTAATATAATTACACACTTATCTGTAAAGAGATGATGCGGCGGATGTTGAGAGGATGCTCAAAATATCATACATATTTATATGAGCTTATCTTAACGACACGCGTGAATGAAGTTGTATGAGATACAAAAAGGCTCTTATTACAGTTTCCACTTTGCCTAATAGCTCTCACACATGCGACCAAGATGCACATTATACATAATTCTCATATCTTTGTACTTAAGTGCTTCTATGGTAATGTATGGACATTAGTTAAACGCCATGAACTCCCCGTAGTGGCCAAACCACATTTATATTAAACAAAGTTATGAAAAACTTTAAATGAGAAGTGGCTGGTTGACCTATTTACTCACATTCTTTAGCATTTTATATTAATATACTCTAAAATATTATGCAACTAAATATTTAATATATTTAATTTTCATTTATAAAAAACAATATTTAAATATAGAAAACTAACTACACTTGAGTGTCTATAGAAGTGTTAAAGCGTCTAAGAACGCAGGCTTAATTTCTTTGCTTTTTTCGAAAAATAAGGCAGCAACATCTATAATAAAATACAAAGAAATAAAGGACCAAAGTGGTCAAAAGAGAGTTACAAAGAACAATCATAATATGAATACCTTTGTGAGAAGTATCAACATGTACTGGTACAAGTGACGGAACAACACCAAGTACTCTAGAGCACTCAACCTCAAGGACTCTAGTGTGACAGTCAATTGACAGGCACGGCCATTTTGTAGACATCTATAATTTGTGTTTTTATCAGTTAAAATAAACAAACATTTTTAACCTAAAGTTTAATTATAATTAGAATGATTGTTAATTTATTAAACTCATTAAATTTGAGAAGTAATGTTCAACTGTACAAAAAAATTATTTATTAACTACAGTTTTCACAGATCCAATTCAAATTGTAGGCCGAATAGTAACTAATAAAAAAAAGGTCAGTGTAGTCAGTCCGTAAGTAAGCTACCACCGGCTCGGAATGCTGCTCTGTTGAGAAGAGCCGGCCAGAAACTCAACAGTTGCTCTTTTCAAAAGAAATATGTATAACAATCTTAGCTGATGTACATTAATTATAATGATATTAATGTATATTAATACAAGAACATCACTAAGTAACAATTATTTTATTGAAACCAATACATATACACAATATACAATTAATACATAATTCTATAATGTATTATTACATATATTAAGTTTAAATTAAAATGATACAAAATTATTGTCTATAGTTCGTTGTTAAGACACTTCAGTAATATTATATACTGACTTCTATCAAACCAAATACCGCTTACATATCAAAATTAATAATAATTTTATCTCCTAAATAAAAAGTATTTAATTTATTTTTATGTATAATGTATAAAGATCGTAATGGTTTTTATTCAAAGTTGAATAACACTTAGGAAGCTTGGGAAAATGGTACATTGTTGTAACATGAGTGTGATGACACGGAGAGCAAATCTACCAAACAATGGAAAGTAATGTCCTGAACACTTGAATGACGTTGGAGATATCTCGATTCGGTATTTGTTATGTGAAATGGAGTACATCAACTTGTCATTATTATATATAGACTAACTGTTACTAGCAACTACGTCTACTGCTTCATTAACTATTTTACATCAATTACAATTTTATTATATACACTGCCATGTATTGGTAAAACGGAAAATTATAAAGATATCCTATTTTTTAAGTTGGACAAACAACTTAAAAATATACAATAGAAATGCTATTGTAAATCTATTTCATCTGCAAAATATCACACAATACATATCGTTCCGAGCCACTGCGTGAATCAAATCGATGAGTGGACATTGAATCGATTGTCATATCCTGAAAGTCGTTCGATATTCATGGAATCAGTCAAAAGTAAAACACTATAACCTGAATTTAAAATACTCATCTATATATAATTTTGTTTTTTAAAATTGCTTTTATATATATATATATATATATATATATATAAAAGCAATTTACCACTAACTGACTCGTCACGAAATCTGAAATCTCCGAAACTATCGGTGCGATTAACTTAAAGTATTACATAGTTTTTTCTTTTGTGACGTAGACGTCCACTAAGAACGGATGTTATGAAATTCCTATTCCAACGGATTACAACTTTTTCGGAAAGTTTTAAACCTGTAGGAGCTATATACTCAACGCGGGGGTAAGAGATTAGGTAAGAGGTTGGGGGTTACTATAGCAACCGTTACGATGACAACGGATAATACGACAAATGTTACCATAGCAACTTAAGTTCACATCCAAATTAATAGTGTGTGCGGAAATCAGCTAAAAGAATAATATATATATACAATGATTATATGATGTATTGTTGTTCAAATCGTAGTCAGTTAATATTATAGTCGAGTTTCGGTCAGTGGGTGACCACTAATCTGCGTAGCATCACACAATACCCATCGTTCCAAGCCACTGCGTGAATCAAATTGGAGAGTGGACATTGAATCGAATCCTATCACAATATTCAACATTCATATTTTCAATAATAAAACATTTTTATTGACCTAAATTTCAATTTTAATAAATGACTATTATTAATTAAACATAATTGAATATAGAAACAAATTAAAATTGTAATAAGAAGATTCTATATCTATAAAATGTATATTAATTACAATATCCAAAAATAATTCCCAATTATTTTTTCCGTATCTGGGTATATTTTATTCTCAAGAGGTTTATTCTTTTATATTATGTTTATTGACTTGATAATAAAATTAACATTATCGTTTAAAGTATTATTGTTGTTAGACTGGGACTGTGGTCACGGACCTTATTAGGAACATTATATTCCGTTGTACATTCAACCGATAACAATAATTATGTAAATAAATTGTCTTATATTATTGAACTCACATAATAAAATATAATTCATAAAATATAATCTAATCTTAATACATAAAGCACAAAGACACTCACTCACTGACTCATTCATCGCTCTACAGCCCAAACCGTAATACCTAGAAAGCTGAAATTTGGACACAAGACTCCTGATATATTGAATAGGTGCAATAAGAAAGGATTTTGCAAAGTCCAAACCGTTCCAAAGTTACAGTTAAAAAACTGCAAAGTTTACCCCCCTTTCCCTCTCTTTTCCCATTGCATTGCAGTAGATATGAAAATTATTTGCCTAGTCACTATGTTTATTCTCAACACGCTGCGATGTGAGAAACAAGAGTTTACCTATAACCCGATAGGAATGAAACTCTGTAGTTATCAAACTCAAGGCTTTCTCGCACTGATGGATAGAGTTAAAGGATAGAGCGTGTATGTGTGAAGTGTAGGGTCATGGGTTCAATACCCACGAAAGTCAGTATTATTTTGTTTATTCTCGTTGCGAAGCACGGGGAACCTGCTAGTAAATAATAAAGTAAATAAGATTACAATAGTGTATGAAATATTAATATTTATATATTATTTTTAATAACACATTAAATAAATAACAATTTTATGTCTTTAAATGAATAAAAATGTTTTTACAAACATTTAAAATACAATTTCAAATATTTTTGTCAATTGAGCAACAAATCTCATTCAGATCTGAAATTTGCCCGAGTTCTGAACATCAATAAGTAAGGATAAATTCTTTGTTTGTATCTAAAATAAATACGCGTATTGTTAATTATTTATCTAAAATTACATTTTAAATAATATCTGTTTTGATCGCTACGTCTGTTTGATAATAAACATATTTTAGGGAAGTAAAAGTCTGACTAATAGTGATAATATTACGATATTACAAAATACAACTAATAATGTCATAGTTGTATTAATAAATACAAAGTTATAGTAATGATATTCCAATACACATAGAGACCTTATAACTATTATTATATTTCGGCAGAATTGCCCAAGAAATAATATCAACAAAGCCAAGAGCTTAAGCATCCTTACCGATGACATTAAGTACCTCGATAAAAGTCTATTAAGGACTTAATTTGGTGATATCTATTTAATATCATCTTTAGTTACTCTTGTAAATAAAATTCTTCGCACATATTATGGTGTGTCAATATTGATTTTCTATTTAAATAAATGTCGATGCTACAAACATATGAATTGATTTAAATACTTTCAAGTTCTTAAAGAATATTGTCCATTGATTATTTTGTTCTCACTTGTACGTCTAATTTTTATAAGCTATGAACTAATAAATTTAAATTATTTTTAATACATTTATTTATATATGTAAAAAAACAGCATATTTAAAGTTTGAACTATAGTAATATAGTAGATAATACTAGACTTACTTTTAAAAGTAAACCAAAAGAAAAGACAAATAAAGCAATAAATAACTATCTATAATATATCTTATGAAACAATATATGATAAATTAAACTGTCTTTAAACAAACACAAACCAAAAAAAAATATATTTAAAAATTCATTTGTTTCAAATCTTATTAATTGTTAATTATATTAATCTAGAAGTTTTTATATACATTTTGATCAAGAGTGCAATATTGACTCAAAGTTAACAAATGTCTAAAGCACAAACATAATGGTATCTTGGACGTGGATTGCCCTCTCTCTTCGTGTGTTTGTAAAAGAACGCGTGACAGCGTGTCGGCGTTGTCCCCTATTCCAGACAGACGCTTTATTGTTCCCTTTTACGATTAAAATAAAGGATAAATATAAAGAAAGTAACAAGAAGTTTTGAATATATAAAAAATGTGTTGTTATTTACTATACAGCCTCACTTAGTCTCATATATTCGTATAATTTAATAGCAATGTTAAGCTTTAAGTGCTTTAATCTTTTTAACAGTATTAAGGGTTGTATTTCAATAAAAAAGACATATCCAAATAACATATTACATAAACACTTAGTGGTTTGACTTCTGCTTTTCTCTCAAAAGTTTATATGAAGTACAAGTTAATATATATCTTTACATAATGTACAGTCGCCTGATACAATTATTACAAGCAGTATCGCACGTCTTCTTGCATTGTCCCTTTGTCTCACTTCTCTCATTGTGTTCACGCTTTATTTTATATCCGTCGGTTTTTTCTAAGTTTTATCACCATTTTATTACAAATTTTTAGTACGATTAAATATAATATATTATTTAAGACAAGTAAAGTAAATGTAAGTCAAATATTGAACAGCCAGGTTCAGTACAAACATATGTATATAATATGTTAATCATAAGAATATATTTTTAAAGATATTTCACGAACTTTTTTGCTTTTACCAACATCAGTGCTTCTCCCAAATTAAAATGCCTCAGCGTTACTGCACAATTGTTTGTTTTGCTTTAACTGGATGCTTAATTTTCCACCAAAAATTTAATGTAGGTTTTCCTGCATAAAAATATTTGGACGGACCCATAGACGGACAAAAACAATAGTGAAGGAATCCTCTAATGAGAAACGTGATGCTGAACTAACATAAATTAAGAATTTCCGTATATCTATGAATAATTTTATAGTGGAGAAAATAAAAATAAAATATACACACACATATTTGTGTGTGTGTGTGTGTGTGTGTGTGTGTGTGTGTGATGGTGATTTTATTGATAAGTACCAATAAGCTAATATTACAGTCCTATATTATTAGTTGTAATAAATTGACAAACAAATTTGTCTAAGAACATAATTTAAAAAATATTATATATATTATATTTAAGGGAAGCTCCAGGACCATAAGCACAAAGAAAATGGTAAAATTTATCAGTAGTTACGAAATAGATTACGAAACTTTAATTCCATATAGAAGGTATAAGGCGGAAATATAGAGATTCACAAAGCATATCCAGCCTTGTCTTTTTTTTTACTTTACGTTACTCAAATTAGCCTTTAAAGTTGTTATTTTATCCTCGTTAAGCCCTTGATTTTCGCAAGCTGTAATCGACGAAACTGGAATTGAAACAATTTGAACCACAAATAATGCAAATAAGAATAAAGTCTACAGGAATCGTAAAATAAAGTTGTCAAAGTATTTTTACTTTAATAAATGTATTGGTATGTAGTAATCGTTGTAGGTATTAAAGTATGAATTAATAATAATTGAAATAAATAATGGTAATATTACAAGCGATTGATTAAAACTGGTAAGAATTAAAAGCGATTTCATTAATATCAGTGTTTATTTTCACGATATTATACAAAATTTACTAATATCTCTTGATTAAAGCACTTGGATATATCAAAAGTCACGTAAAAAGCATGAGGACCCCCCGGAGGGCATGTATGAAGAGGTTGATGTCTGTGGCCGAGGCGAAAGAGGTATGCAGGGACCGTAGCGTTTGGCGCTCCGTCGTCTCTGGCTACCCCGCTAGGTACGTGGCGTGAAGATAAATAAATAATATATATATCAAATATTATGAGTAATATAAAAAAAACTATATAATAAACAAATAGTTTGTTTAAAAGTACTCAAGAATTATATAATTTAGTTCATTTTAAATTAACTAAAAATAAATAATAATATTTGTTACAAAAAACAAGTAATGTTGAAACATACTGCCAATTGTATATAAAGCTCAGAGTCAGATAAAAACAATTACTTATTGCACGGAACTTACACAATTATATCAGTTACGTATCATAAATGTTCATTTTAAAGTCCGGATGCGTGATCAGATTTTGTATTAATTTACTTACAAGAAAGATAAAATTCATTTTATTAATAAAATTATCAGAATCATTTTTATTACATGCTTGATAAAATTATAGTTTCTTAAAGATGTTTTTTTTATTTAATGTGTTTTTATATATATTCTATTTATAATATACCTATAAACTTTTGTCGTAAAAAAAAGTTCTCACAACAGTTTAAATCATACTTATTACTTTACACAATTTTTAACATGTCGTACCTCCAAAAGGACACAGTTTTAAAATATTTCCGGAAGTAGAAACCTTCATCGCCCGGAAAGGACATTCTAAGGACTCTCATGTAACCGCCTTTGTGTCTGCGACACGGTGGCGCTCCAACTTGGCACGCACTTTGTCATTGAAAAAATTGCTCAATTAAGTTTACACTTCACCATCCACGTTGGTCGGAAAGAGAGTTGGAGTCTTTTATCATTTATATATCTTTGTTTTATCGTAATCTATTATTGAGCTGAGCGTAAGCGAAACTCTTAACCTTTTGGGAGACCTGTTTTTTGTGTTTAGTTGTCTCCAGAATGCGACGAGATAATTAGCTTAAAGTTTTCTCATGTATATTTGAGCCGAACGCAGATATTATGGCGAAAACAGATTGAAAAAATGTTTAGCCATTCAAAAGTTATCAAGAAAAGAAGAAAGGAGAGGGGCTCAGCTCAACACCCGCCGCGCACAATTGGCGGATCCTAGTCTAGTTATATTTTAAGCTATTTTAAGTAATATAAATAACAAATACTCTTGTAAAATATAATACACATTTTATAAACAATAATTTAATTTCAATGAAAGTCAAAAAAGCAAAAGAAGCGAGAGACCTTATTTTGAGAATAGTTATTCCTTTACAAAGTATCTTTTCTGGATAATATAATGGGCATAAATAATTAAAAATGTTGTTGATACAATGTTTTAATCACAAAACTTACTCATAATTAAAAAAATAATATCAACATGTATGTTTTTCAACATCACTTATTTAAATTACATCTCTTATAAAATATAACCACTCGTCGATTAAGAGCAATGAAATAAAAACACAACCGCATTTTTTATTTATTTATGTATATTAGTACCCGCAGCCGCACTAGGGCCTTTTTACGTTCATCGTGCCGTATCTACATCGAGAGCTCTCACTCTGTCCGGATTTACATCGATACTAATTAATAACATTGCTCCCTTAACGTTTTTAACTAGTCTTTTAAATCACCAGTTGGTATGTTTTTAGATAAAATATTTCGGCGAACATACAAAACTTTTTCAACATTACAAATAGATTTTTGGAGATTTAATAAAATTTTAAGTGAGATATGAAATGATCCATTTGCTGGTAAGTGTTGGTAATCTTTTTTTAAATTGTCATATTTGTCTATATATTTAATATACGCTTACTTAACTTGTGTCATATGAAACATTATCATTAACTTTTAATGAAATGGAATTCAAATGAGCTCCTATGTCGTGTTTTGTTTGAATATTAATATAATTACACACTTATCTGTAAAGAGATGATGCGGCGGATGTTGAGAGGATGCTCAAAATATCATACATATTTATATGAGCTTATCTTAACGACACGCGTGAATGAAGTTGTATGAGATACAAAAAGGCTCTTATTACAGTTTCCACTTTGCCTAATAGCTCTCACACATGCGACCAAGATGCACATTATACATAATTCTCATATCTTTGTACTTAAGTGCTTCTATGGTAATGTATGGACATTAGTTAAACGCCATGAACTCCCCGTAGTGGCCAAACCACATTTATATTAAACAAAGTTATGAAAAACTTTAAATGAGAAGTGGCTGGTTGACCTATTTACTCACATTCTTTAGCATTTTATATTAATATACTCTAAAATATTATGCAACTAAATATTTAATATATTTAATTTTCATTTATAAAAAACAATATTTAAATATAGAAAACTAACTACACTTGAGTGTCTATAGAAGTGTTAAAGCGTCTAAGAACGCAGGCTTAATTTCTTTGCTTTTTTCGAAAAATAAGGCAGCAACATCTATAATAAAATACAAAGAAATAAAGGACCAAAGTGGTCAAAAGAGAGTTACAAAGAACAATCATAATATGAATACCTTTGTGAGAAGTATCAACATGTACTGGTACAAGTGACGGAACAACACCAAGTACTCTAGAGCACTCAACCTCAAGGACTCTAGTGTGACAGTCAATTGACAGGCACGGCCATTTTGTAGACATCTATAATTTGTGTTTTTATCAGTTAAAATAAACAAACATTTTTAACCTAAAGTTTAATTATAATTAGAATGATTGTTAATTTATTAAACTCATTAAATTTGAGAAGTAATGTTCAACTGTACAAAAAAATTATTTATTAACTACAGTTTTCACAGATCCAATTCAAATTGTAGGCCGAATAGTAACTAATGTAACTTCAAAACGCCACTACCAGTTTTAAATACCTGCAGTATAAAGGACAGAGAGTTGTGAATTCCCACTTTGATACAAGAATGTAACGGATATGTGTTTTTGCTTCCTCTCGCAATCCGATGCGCTTTTTTGAACGATACTTATTTTATATTTTAAAATGTTGAATGTTTCTATTGAAATATTTATAAATCTGTTTAAACAAACACTATTATAAAAGATGTTATTATTTATGAATTAAATATATCAATTATAAACAATGGTAGAAATATGAAATATAATCCTCTATTCAGACTAGCGAAGATGTCACGGTGAGAATAAAGAAGAACGTGCTCAGGTGGTTTGGGCACGTCAACGAATGAGTGATGAAAGAATGGTAAAAAAGATTTAAATAGGAAAAGTGAGCGGTAAGCGAGACAGGGGGAGACCTCGAGTGACCTTCGAGAACACAGTATCTATGATACTGGAGGAAAGTAACGTAAGAAGCACGAGGAGCCGCCGGAGGGCATTTATGAAGAGGTTGATGTCTGTGGTCGAGGCGAAAGAGGTATGCAGGGATCGTAGCGTTTGGCGCTAGGTCGTCTTTGACTACCCCGCAAGGGATATGGCGTGAAGATAAATAAATAAATAAATATTCAGTTGATAAAATATTTTAAATTATCATTGGAATGAAATAAGTACTGACTTATTATTATATACTTATTTCCAATCGTGAGTAGATTAAACAATCCTCTATTATAATAACAGCTCGAACTCGATTCATTATAAAAATAAATCACACTAAATTTGAATATAAATAAAAGTATCTCCAATTTTAAAGTAAATACTATTTTTCTCAAGATAAGTAGTGGACGCGAACTAAGTCTAATCTCTGCCGTCGGAGGACGTTAGTGTCATATCCTAACCCACATCCAACCCTCGCTTCCCACCTAACGGCGTCCTGAGCCGTGGTCCGAGCCTCACAGGAGGCGCCCTCAGGACGCGCGTTCCCCTGGGCCCTTCAGGCCCCCCTTTTTGAAGGGCGGGTCTCTGCACCCGTCCATTCCACCGGTGACACTGTCATGGCCAGTACAGCTTAGAAAAAAAAAAAAAAAAAAAAAAAAAAAGAAAGTCTAATCTTAATCTAAGTTCAAATAAAATGGAATGTATTAATTTAAATTCAAAAAGTCAAGAGACAAACATAAGCAATTTAAAAAATATATTTGCTATCGGATGCTATCGAGACTGGTTGCAGTGAACCGGATATTATTAGAATCCCTATCAATACATCATTTCCGTATGTCTGTATCGTGCATAATAGCAATGGAATATAATCGTAAATTCCTTTTTAAATTTCTGTATTTAAACAAATCGGGATTTTAAAATGTTCATATCTGGTCTCAATTTGATTTAAAATACTGTTATAATTGTGGGGATTTATTTAACTAGCCTTTGATATAAAATTTTTCGAAGATAGAAATGTTATTTTATATTAAACAATTTAAGAACTATAGATAACTTTAATTTGTTTCAACACGGACAATAACAATAACAGTTTCTTTTATTCAAGGAAATGTAATTAATAATTATTATATCACAGATAATATATGGTCGGATGTAGGATGCATTCCGGAACACGATGCTCCCTCGTCCGGATTATCGCTTTAATGTTTCACCTGACACTTATTACGTAAGATACAATACATGTAATATAATATTTAATTCTATATGTTGTGTTTATTCCTAATAAATATCGTTTTAATTTAATTTCTTTGCTATAAACATAAATAATCTTTCAAACTAACTTTTAATTAATTTCAATGTTATATATTTATAAATAGTTCATATATAATAGCAAGAATTTGTTATAGAGTTAAAATTAGAGTTCACATACTGTGACGATCTAAAATTGTGTTTAACTAGTGACTATAATGTGCACTTTGACTGACGACAACCGACCCGGATTCCGCTTTATACTTATTAGTTACAGCATACTATGCTTTTAGTATTTAGCTTTAAAAATATACATAATATAACAACAACAAATTCAGTCTTTATTAAGTACTATATAAGTATCATATCAATGACAAGAATATATATCTGGTTCGATAGACGGACGCACAAAACACTTTGACATTGCTTATTTTATATAACAATACCGGTAGTCATACTTGGTATAGTAAAGACAAACTGATTATGTTGTATATTATTAAATTTAATATGGAATTCATTTATATCGAAATAGTGTGAAGGATATAGAGATGTGGAACTAACTATTTAATTTAAAGCTTAAACAATACGAAACTCACTCGCAAATACATTTTACAACTACGACCAATTGTATACTTCAGTGAAATAAATGCTCTGGTATTAGGATAACGGAAAGTTTATTTCTTTTATAAGAAAATCTGAGCTAAACGTTTGTTAGTTATGTTACTTTATTGTATTTCTTATGTTGGTATTCATTTTAATTCTTTTGTGTGTTTGGAGGTTGGTAATACAGTTTTGTTTTAGTTATAAGTTGTGTATACGTCTTAGTTAAAGTTGGGTTTCATCGTAATTAAATAATATATTTAAAACTCGTCAAAAAGATAAAGTATGAAAGTTACCAAACAATGTTTTATATTCCAGTGTTTGGAGTCGCCTCAAAGATAGTTCATTATCACAAAGAAAATCTGTAAATTGAGAGAATCCTTTGACGTCTTTTCTGACTAGTTATAGACTATTCAAAGAAATTCCTTTGATATAACAATAAGAACTTTATTTAATTCTATAAAGAAATGAGGAAACGGATATCAAAAGATGTTGTTAGCTTTCGGAACTTTAAAGAAGTATCTGCCAGTAATACTTATTATATAACTAACTCTATTTTTATATCATTAATGAAACAATAATAATAATAATTATTATTATTATTATTATTTCAAATTCAAATTCCAATTCAAAATATCTTTATTCAAGTAGACATTTACACGCACTTTTGAATCGCCAATTATTACAATAAAAAAAGTTCAGTGTAGTCAGTCTGTAAGTAAGCTACCACCGGCTCAGAATGCTGTTCTGTTGAGAAGAGCTGTTTAGAAACTCAACAGTTTCTCTTTTCAAAAGAAATAGGTATAACAATCTTAGCTGATGTACATTATAATATACAAGAACATCACTAAGTAACAATTATTTTATTGAAACCAATACATATACACGATATATAATTAATACATAATTCTATAATGTATTATTACATATATTAAGTTTAAATTAAAATGATACAAAATTATTGTCTACGGTTCGTTGTTAAGACACTCCAGTATTATAATATAATGACTTCTTTCAAACCAAATAACACTAACACATATTAAAATTATAATATACATATATAATAATAATTTTTATTTACTATTACAATAGTAAATAAAAAAGTATTTAATTTTTATTTTTATGTATAATGTATAAGGATCGTAATGGGTTCTCTTCAAAGTTGAGTGACACTTAGTTGTGACACTAAGCTTGGGAAAATGGTACACTATTGTTTAGAGAGTGTGATGACACGGAGAGCAAATCTCCCAAACAATGGAAAGTAATGACCTAATGTCTTGATCAAACAATAGATATATACGAAATATAATTGAAATCGCTTCAGTATTTTCAAATGAAAATGGGATGTTAAATGTTGTATAAAGATCTGTTAAAACAAATGAATCATAGAGAGTACATTCATAATTTTTGATGAATATATGAAATAATGAGTTATAATATAAATCTTTGGATCAAATATAAAAATAACCTATACCATATATTTCTAAAAAGTATTAAACTTTTTTTTATATTTAAATGTGCGATTTATTTCCAATTACAGTTTTAATATAAATACAGATATAAATTATAATTATTCAAATTAAAAAATAAATAGTGACCTAATGCAAAGGCTTTACAACCATATTAATTTAAAAGACAAAATAATATAAATAAAATCATCCGTACTTCACTGTCTATTAAAATATTAAACTTTAATTATTTGTAAACAAAGCGACGGACAGAATATACCATTATATATATATATATATATATATATATATATATATATATATATATATATATAGACAAGTATTGAAGCAATTTAATAACAAAAGCATTAATATATTTCATAGGATATATTAATTTCCTCATTTCTGTTACATTCACTATAAAGTAATACTTTAGAGGAAGTGAGCGGAGTGAATACAAAAGGTTCAACATCCGGACGACCGGTCAGGGGACGGCATAGACAATCAAACTATTCATTATTAAGACAAAAGTAATATCCGTATATTACTTTTGTCTTTCTTTATCTATTAATACTCAAACCAGTGTTGGGACAATTTTAAGTTGAAGAATGTCTTTACAGAAGGCCTTATTTCGATAGGTAAGGTATCAAAATAGACCCTCCTGACACTCCAACTTGACGCACGCAAGTGACTGGTATTAATTCAGAGTGGGAAGTTTATAAAAAAATAAATACCACATTTTCTATAATTTAACATCTCATAACATATACATTAATATATTTTTTTATATAACTAAATGAAATTACCTTTTGGCAGCGGTTACGCTCACATTCCGAACAAACAGTAACATTCTTATTCTCCACCTGGAGTTTAAATTCTTCAAAACATTGAAGAATCTCTTTATAATACTTATTTTTTGTTAAACAAAATCTCTAATATTCAAAAGTATAATAGTGTAAAACTAATTTACATAAATATACATAAATGTACCGTCTAGTTAAACTTTTATTATCTTCTTTTCCATGTAATAAAATGCGATGTAGGTTTAATACATATAAATGCATATCTGTTTGATTGTCATTTTAATTCTATTTTACAGATTTAGATGCAATTTTCACGATTTTGATAATCGTGTTAAAAACATTATCATGTTGTACCCATACCATATATTTATTAATTGGTGAATCTATTAAACGTTCAGGTATACTTCAGTTATTTTTCACATTTTAAAATATTCAGTTATAAAAATAAACGCAAAGTTCTTAATTAAAATTTTCGACAATCAAAATTGGATGTCATATATTTTAAACCAACAAAAATTGACATCAAATAAAAACTTTATATATTTTAGCTTTTGAATTCTGATGCAATTTAAAAATGTCACTGTTAGTATTGGAAATGTGATTTTGAAACGAATTCTTTGAATCTGTTTGTACTTTACTACATAATATGCCTTTCTATAGGCTGAAGATTTTGGTTAATTAAATAAAAAGACACCCTTACCAACAATTTCATTCAGGCTATTAATAAATCATAATGTTTAATTTTAGTTTCTTCAATATCTTTTTGCGCTATTGCTAACAAATTGAAACCAAATTAAGCTATAAATAATACAAATCGTACATGTAAGTCAATGTAAATTTTATTTCAAAGCTAAAATAAAAATATTGCTACAAAATTTATTTAGCCATTAAAGACCTAAAGACGGCGTCTTACATGAAAATCTCAAAGAAAATCTTCTACTCCAAAGTTATACATTTTCTCGCTGAAAATGCTATTGAAATAGAAATGTACTGAAAACAAAGTTCGGAAAAGGCAGTGTCGGACAAAAAACCGACGTGAAATGGAAATGCATTACGAATATTTTAAATTTATCCTAAAATAACTTTTAGTTCCAGTGACGTCAGCGAACAGGCAATTAATAACTCAGATTAGTTGATCGTTCGAATTTAGTCAATTTGCCAAAAAAGTTAGTCTATATTAGCAATAGACTAAAGTAAGGTAGTTAGTAAAGTTGTTAACTAAAGTAATGTTACCTTTTTATAATGAAAATAATAAAATATATTTATCTGTAGATAGCTTGTTAGTTCTAATGGGTGTGGCTGAGTCACCGGGGGTGGACTGACGCAATAGCACCCACCATTGACTGGCCGAGCCTAAAGGGGTAGAATACCCGTCCTAAGGATGCCTTTAAGACACCAGCCCTTGACTTAAGACGTTGTCGTGAGAAATTGTTAAGTCCTGACTTAATTTATGGACCGGGATGACATGACCGATCAACATGTTTACTGTTGTAGGTCATCTGGCAATAAAATATGCTTTTCATTTGTCCCATAACACTTCTAGGACCAAAAAGACAGTTTTAATCTTCAAATGGACAACATAGGAATAACATTATGGAACTAGTGGGATGGATCCGTTTAAACAGAAAAATTCGGTAACTCTTGCTTAGAAGTCGGTACACATCAATGTCTAAATAAAACACAATAACTTATATTTATTTCATACTAGCAGGTTACGCGTACTTCGCGACGGACAGCGAAAGTGAAGAAGAGAGGGAGCGGGGGTAAACTTTGCAGTTTTTTAGCTGTAACTTTGGAACGGTTTGGACTTTTGCAAAATCCTTTCTTATTGCACCTTTTCAATATATCAGGAGTCTTGTGTTCAAATTTCAGCTTTCTAGGTATTACGGTTTGGGCTGTAGAGCGATGAATGAGTCAGCGAGTGAGTGTCTTTGTGTTTTATATATTAAGATATTTTATTTGCTATTCTATTTCAATACATATATATGTATATATTATTTACAAACAGATGATAAACCGGGGGTTTTTTATGATATAGTCAATATTTGTTTTTGTCGTGACTTAAATCTTTTAGCACATTAACATTATTTCCTTCAGTTTCTCGCCGTGAAAAATAATCATAGGGAATGCTGATTCATGTTGCATTTAATTTAATAAATCTAAAATATTAATCATATTTTTAAATACATTTGAATTATTTAATATATTTGACGCGAACATGTAGTCTATTAATATCATTTCCATAAAAATTCATAAGAATATTTTTACCAAAATGTCCGACTATGGACAAAACAATTTAAGACAATTATCAATCCAACGATAATGGAATTTGTAGGTTCAAAATCCTTTGAATTTTGACGTTGAAATAAAATAAGGAATATTTAAGAAAAACCTAGACTAATACTTGTTGGAAAACTCAATATGATTCGTATCAATTAGCAAGAATACTTATTAGTGTTCATATATAGTAAGGTATTTCTGAAGATCACTCAGTTGTAAACAATATTTAATATGGAAAACACTGTAAGATTTTGTACTTTAAATCCACTTAAAAAGGAGTATTATATTAAATAAATCACATAAAAATTAATATTTTTGCAGATTTCAACTTTACTTTGTCTAATAATATTATTATTAGGCAATATTGATATAACCGAATGTGAAGAACATTTGCCAGAGAAACAACAAGTATCTGTGGAAAATGTATTACTAAAAGAAAATGATAACAAGGATCAGCCCGAACATTCAAGAGTTAAAAGACAATTTGGATTCTATGGTCAGTACATATATATATATATATATATATATATATATATATATATATATATATATATATATGTAATATATTTGTTTGTATCTGTGTATATAAATACCCTATGTTCTATTTATAGATCCATACTACCGTCCACGACCTTTACCAATTATAGTTGGCGTCGGAGGATTCGGATTTGGCGGATTTGGTCGTGGATTTGGAGGTGGTTTTGGTGGATTTGGTAGGGGTTTTGGAGGTTTTGGTGGAGGTGGATTTGGAGGTCGTGGATTCGGAGGCAGAGGCTTTGGAGGTCGAGGATTCGGTGGTGGAGGATTTGGGGGCCGTGGATTTGGAGGTAGAGGATTTGGAGGTCGAGGATTCGGCGGAGGTTTCGGAGGTCGAGGATTCGGCGGCGGTTTCGGAGGACGAGGATTTGGAGGATTCGGAGGACGAGGGTTTGGTGGGTTCGGTGGTCGTGGCCGTGGGTGATGTATCTCTTAAATAATATGTACAGCTTGATATGTTAATTAACCATTATAAATTGAATTCAAACATAACTCTTGTATTTTTCAACCTCTACAGACTTTATTTTTTACTTTAAATGTACCTAATTATGTACGGCAAAAATAAACAATAATAAAACTTTAAGGAATATCCATGGATGCTAACTGCTGTTATAAGTAGTTGCGAATTTGCAAGTGCGTTGACATCGTTAAAGAATAGAGATGAGTGAAAACTTCGTAACTGTTGTCAAAAATAAAAAGTATCTTTCTAGAATTTACTATTCAGGTCGCCATAATAAAAGATAAAACTAAAATTAAAACAAATGTATTTAGATGAATTTATTTCGACATAAATACACCATCTGTACTATAAGGCAACTATTGTATTCATTACTATTATTATCTTTCATCTTTGACATATGTCAAAAGTAAACTTAATCATACTACAATATAAGTAAAGTTTTAGCTTTAAAGTTTAATTTAAAAGTGGTTTGAACTTTAAAAGAAAATAAGTTTTTAGTGATGCAATATACAAGTTTAATATACATTAAGAGTAAATCGCCGAAAAATAGTGATTAAAAACATGTTACTTATTACATTAACATTTTACAAGTTCAAGAAATCACATTAGCATTCAAGAAATAAATTATACTTGAGAATTCACATTATAATTACATTAGATATTATTACCATTTTGTTCTTACAATGGAAGGTGCATATGACGAAATTGTCTCAGAAAATCCATTTTTCATTCAATTAAAAAATGAATTCTCAAATTTATTTCAACATTGTATATCAGAATCGTGGGTGATATGTGTGCCTCGAATCGGCAGCTTAAATACACGTGCTTTTACTATAGAGGATTTCGGCGCCCACATTTTAATACCAAGCGATGAATTACCGGAAACACATTATAGCACTCTTACAGAAAAACAGGTGACTGTCGCAAATAAAGTTATTACATTAGAAGTTACAAAAAGTTTGCCGCTTCAAAGCCACATTTTGTTTGATGAAACATTTTATACAGAAGATTTTATTAAGTATACAGTATGGTGTGTAGAAACTCCCTTGGAACCAAATGCTAATATGTGTAACAATGCAATGACTAAGGAATGTTTGTCATCAATAAATGACTGTATTGATTTGCTTTGGACTCAAGCTGCAGGCCGTCAAGTGTTGGATCAAATAGAGCTTAATGTAGAACTATTTATCAAGAAGTTGCCAACCCTCGCTGTAGCCATACCACCATTAAGGGATGCCGTTAGTGAGTTATATACTCAATGCTTGCAAAGCTCCTTACAAAATCGTAGAATAAGAGAAAAATGTAAACTTTCAAAACATTTACTAGAAAATATTAAACTGGCAGTTGAATGTTACATGCAGCATTTATTATTTGATTCTATATTCAAATCGATTTGCACAATTTGTTCTTATGAAGACTCCCATCTGAATAAAAAAATAAGAAACTTAAGTGACATACAACTTAGAGACCTTGAAATAAAGAATGACTTGTACCATGCGGTACCAAAAGCTAAACAGATTCTATCAAAAATTGACACATACAACACTGTATTAGAAAAAGTTCTGTGTTTAAAACAAGCGTTGAATGAACTTAACAAAATTGACAATAACAATATTATTGTTCTTCTAGCGGCTGATGATATTCTACCTGTTTTTGTATTTTTACTTATCAAGGCAGGTTTACCAAATTGGTATAGTCAGTTGACATATATGAAGGAATTTCGTTTCAGTGGTGTCGGTAAAGGTAATGGCGATGAAAGTGCATTCCTAATAACAACATTAGAAGCTGTAATTGAGCATATTCAATCAGATGCTTTGGCTGGACCACCAAACCCTGAAGCCTATTACTATGAGAGCAATCTTACAGAAGAGAACGTAAGCAATGGTTATCAGAGAAAAGGCAGTCTTACTGAATCCACCACCACATGTGACACTAGTGGAAGGGAGGAAACCCTTGATCATATTTTTGATCTCATCAAAGCCAACAACATGGAACAAGTACAAATTTTGCTTGAAAGGAACCAGAAACATTTAGAAAGCATTCAACATAATGTCATTAATTATCCCGTTCATGAAACAAAAGATGATGACGATGATGATGATGATGACAGTGAAACAGAATTGTATCAAAAGTTATGTCATCCACTGTGTACATGTAAGAAATGTTGTTCCAAAATATCAAAGAATCTTTTAAAGACCTCGCCAACAATATTTTCTAGGGATGGACATGGGTTAACCCCATTACATGTTGCAGCGATACATGGAAAAGCAACAATAGTAGAAGTGCTCATTGAAATGGGAGCTGAAGTTAATGGAACCGATCTTAATGAATGCACACCTCTACACTATGCCGCATCTAGAGGTCACCAAAATGCTGTGCTACTACTTCTACACTCGGGAGCAGCAATCAATCAAGCTAATATTGACAAAAATACAGCACTACATATGGCAGTTAATAATGGACATTTAAATTGTGTTAAAGCCCTAATATATTTCGCTGAACATGGCAGAAAGAAACTAATAATCAATTGTAAAAATGAATTAGGTAACACTCCCCTACATTTAGCATCTAAATGGGGATATGAAGGTATTGCAAAAATATTAATAGAAAACGGAGCTGAACCATCTTCACAGAACAAAAATCATAAAACCGCCTTTGATTATGCTCATAATTTAAAAATACTTCAAGTACTAAAATCCAGTACACCAAATCTATATGAATATATACACATTTCAAATTCAGACGTAAAAACACTGAATTGCAAATCTGAAAACCCCGTAACAATAAAGTTACAAAATCTAAAAATTAAAAACAATGAAACAAATAATGCTTCTAAAATGGTTGAAAATCTTAAAAGGATAGAGAGAATTTTGCAAGCCATATCATATGGGGATGTTAAATTGGCCTGTTTTTATATGAACATTAATTATGACAACTACGTTAACATGAATACTTCAACCAATAAAGCCGGCTGTCATCCTCTCTGCGAGTGTTATGTCTGTAAGAAGAAACATTATACCATAATGGATTACGATGTTAACTTTTCTGACTCAAATGGACTCACAGCAATGCATTACGCTGCTAAGTACGGACTGGAAGAACTTTGTAACATACTTATTCTGAACAAGGCTAATATAAACTTCTGTAACAAGAAAGGCCAAACCCCGTTACATATGGCAGCTATACATAACAAGACTGCTGTGATCAAATTATTATTGGACTCCGGAGCAAATATAGATGCAATGGACCTCTACGGCAATACTCCTTTACACGAAGCAAGTGAAATAGGTAACATCGGTGCAACAAAAGTCTTACTACATTACAACCCCAACATAAACATGGTGAATGGATCTGAAAAAACCGCTATCAATATAGCAAAAGAAAAACTACATTTAACAGTTATAGATTTAATTGAAAAATATGCAAATAAGTAAAAATCAAAAAAAAAAATCACAATATATTATTATATTTTTAGTGCCTCTTTTATCTTACAAATAACCTTTGTGCTTACAAATTTGTGCAAATTAGATATAAATTTGCAATTTTATTCTTAAAATACTGCAACAATAATAAAAATAATTTTTACAAGTGCAATAGTAATATAAGTTATTTTTGTTTGAAACACAATTTTCTATTTTGTTTTTGCTCAAATTGTATTTTTTGTGCCATATTTTAATATTAATATAATAATAAGACTGATATAATTTTTGTTGCTTCTTTTTGTTCATTATTGACAAATTTGGTTTTTATTCAAATAAATTTATTACTTTGATTTTGTTTTTCTATTTATATTTACCCATTAACAATTCTGTATACTCGAAGAATTAACATATACATATATTAGTTGTTGTCAGCGACTTTGTCTGCTCATACATTATTACATCAATTTTATAATCCACACCGCCATCTATTGGAATATTATACAACTTAAAAGTGTATACAAATATGATTTTAATATATGTTTTTCAAATAAAATACATATTTAATTTTAATACTAGTACGTGTTCAAATTGTATCTGGTGACAATGACATTAGGATCACGAAAAGTGCATTCTTAAATTTGTTTTAAATAATAAAACTAGTGTGTGTGTGTGTGTGTGTGTGCGCGTGTGTGTGTGTAATTCACACACGGTTAAAGTGAAACATCTGAAAAGTAGCCTACGAGAGAGAGATGGATATAGAGTATCAAAAGTATTAGGATACATGTAAGGTGTATTATTATTTATCATGTTTAAACATTATTTAATAATATAATGTAAAATATTTATATTTTTATACAAAGCTGCTTATATAATGTTAAAAAACATACCTCAACTAGCAATTTTACAAAAGTATCAACGCCATCTATCGTAAATTAAAAAAAAAACTCCAATATATACTTTAGTTTAAAGATTGAACAATAGATAGCACCATAACAACTGTGGGTTATCTTCTATCTCACTCTCTCTTATACATTTGTCTTTTTTCTTTATCGTATCGCATATCGTTACATCGCGTTACAAATCACAAGGATTTAAAAAATGTTCACTTCAACATTATTGTTGCACTTTTTTATATTTCTTTATTGTTACAGTATTTTAAGATCACAATATTGCAAAATTTTGTAAATAATTGCAAAACGAACATCGGTGATACGGAATTTTTACATGTGAAGATATATTAATACTCTAATAAATTATCACATACAGTAATCCCCCCTATAAGACGGTAGATTCGTTCCGCGTTATAGGAAAACACGTTGCAGGAATATTCTTGTATAACGCGCTCATATGACCGTATAACGCGTTATGTACAAATAATTCACGTTTAACTTTTCTCATTAACGGCGGTTTAAATGGAATATTATAAAAGAACTTAATTAAATTTAATTTTTACTTCATTTTATAACAACATTGTGTGCAAAGGTAAGCGAAATTAATTATGAACTGTAAAAGATAATTATAAATTTAATAGCATAGAAATATAATGCTAAATCCTAGTGTTATATGGGGGAAAACATGTCTTATACGAGGGACTGAAACCGCGTTATAAGAGTACCGTTTTATAGGGGGGAGTTCAGTATATCTTATGAACATAACAGAAAAAATGTTAAAAAAACACGTTTACATAAAAACCAAACTAAATGCATGTCAATAGATTACTTATAAAGCACACACGCTGTAAAAAAACATTGCAATACATTTTTTCTTATGTAGACTATTCATAGTTAAAATTATTTATTTTAACTTATGAAAACGTGTTTTTTATTTTTTTAATTGTCATCGGTCCTTGATAATGTAGTTTCAAAATAATTCGCCATCTTGAAAGTCAAAATCGTGTTCAAAGCTAATACAAGTTTGTTAAAAAAGAATAGTTAACATAGCCACAAAACAAAAGAATCCTGATACTTGCTATTCAAAAAAATTACGGAACACACTTCACAAATCACAATTATATATAAATTAATTTGTCAATAACTATATAATATAATTAACAAAGAAATATTTAACAATATTTATTTTAATAAATACAGAGATGTGAATTATTAAAAATCTATTTTTTCATATATTTAAAATATATTTTTTTAGTATTTATATACTAATTTATTGAAATTTTAATTTATTTCTCTTATTTTATTCTTAAACCCAAAATTATTTTATGAACGCACCGATTGCGATTCAAAATGTCGCCGCCACTCAGTTGTCACAATTTGACAAACATTAAAACCATTTACGTATTCCGTATTTGAATACTTTAATTTAAAACTATTTTAGATAGTAATGCATTTTGTATATATTTTTTCACATCTCTGTATATATATATATATATATATATATATATATATATATATATATATATATATATATTTAACCAAAACTGATCCAGATATCCACTAGACTTTGCATGTATTATTATTATTATTATTATTATTATTATTATGACATAAATAATCTGACTATTTATCATCTTAATATTTAGTGTAACCTCTATATACTGAAAGGAGTTGGTCTACGATTCGTATTAACAAGGTAATAAATTAATATTAGGGGCGCCAACGGACCCTCAACTTCGACTCGCTGCGCTCGCGAAATCTCGCGTGTCGTTTGTATATTGAGCGACGCTAGCCCAGTGTAATGACTAATCGTTTCCCATTGACTTCAATGGGATTTCAGTTTTTTGACGATTATTCCTCAACATGACATTTTTCAAAAATTTTTTTTAAATCATTACCTAATGTTTCTTTTTGATTGCAAAATTTCATAATTTTCCGTCAAGTAGTTTTCAAGCTTATTCGTGACAAAGAATCTAAAAAAGTGATTTCGAAAAAATTTATAAATTTAGAAAATTTACAAAATGAGCTTCGTTGTAATGTTACACTATATTTCTTGTCTATTAAACTATTATTGTAAATATATAATAAATTAAGCACTATATATAATTATCTTATAAAAAGCAGGAATGTTTTAAAAAACTAACATTACCGTTCAGTAAAAACCTTGGTCCCTATACTCATTTAAGTCAAATCTTAATCTCATTATAAAAATTGTAAACTTACCTGCGTCTGATTACTGTTACCTTACAAAAAATATTTTCTGATTACCGTTACCTTACTAATAAATATAACTGACCAGTCACTTTTAAGTCAATATTTTTAATACTTAGGTAATATTCACTAATCAATAATCACTGCACTTATTATTAACTTAATTATTTACTTAATACAGTCACTGCGGTAAAGTCCACATGGGAACATCTTCTCTCTTCTTCTCTTTCTTTTTATAATAATGTCTATCTCTTAATCTGACATCGTCCTGCTTTAATCTGAAGTCCTGTGCTTCACTTCTCCAATCCTGCTTTTTTGGAGACCAGTCTTTTCTATAGAACTTTCTTTCTTTATCGTTATCCTCATAATATACTCGGCTTTTGATAAATAGTTCATTTTTCGTAGGATCCATAACATCTGAGGATATTTCTTCACAAGTATCATCCGTTAACTCGGTGACTTCATCTCTGTTAAAGATGTAGGAATATGGATAGTATGCTTGTAAAATATCCTCGTGTCTGAATTGTTGCATTTGAAGCCACACGTGAGGGAGTAGGAGGGGGAACCTCCTCATCCAGTAGGTGATGAAGCCGTCCGGCAGCCTTCCCAGGCTCTCCCGCACCTCATCTTCTAACTCTCGATAGTGATGTTTCTGAAATATATATATTTTATTACTTAGATTTTTTTTAACTAAAATTCTTATTTTTAAAATAATTTTTATATGTTTATTTAGATTTTTATTATTGAACTGAGCGTAAGCGAAGCTCTTAACTGTTCAATTTGCTGTTTTACGACATCGGTAATTTTAAAACCTATAGATGTATTTTTTTAGAATTTGGCACATGGCTAGATCTTTTACTAAAGATGGTTCTGCAAAAAGCAGAATAAAAAAATTCAGTCTAGAAAAAAGTTATAGTAAAATGAAATTTGTCTATAGGATTTCCCATTATAAATGTGTCACGCGCATGCATCAGTGAAAGTGCTAGATAGACTGCGACAAACTGAGATTCTAAACGGATAGTTACTGAGCAAGTTGTAGAGCAATATTATATGCTAAGTTTGTTAGCATTAAAGAAGGGGAGGGCGCTCAGCTCAACTCCCGCAGCGCGCGACGGCGGATCCTAGTTTATTTATACTTTGTATTGGGGTGTGATACATAAATATAACATTTGAATCAGATAAAAAATACAACAAACATTGCCCGTGGACATGTTTCATTTATAAATTATCAGTGAATTCTTTTGTACGCAGACATACATAATACAATGTCGAATCATAAATAAAATCACTTAGGTTTTACCCTTATTCGATATACTCTTACCCTTATACCATATACTCTTTCCTGAACCAATATACTGTTACCCTTTGAAGCCTAAATTGGTTCACAATTACAAGTCCCCACCTTATTCCGTATGGCCCTCAAGAGGTGCGCGACGCGGTCACCCCTGTAGGTGCGCCTCGCCCGCAGGTCCCCCGCCACCGCGGCGCACACGTGCGCTCGCCAGTCCCCCCTCACCACGCACCGCCCCCCGCGCTCCAGCTGTTCCCCCACCTGTGCGGTGCTCTCCACGTGGTCGCTGACATCCTGGTAACAATCATCCATATTATTGTATTATTTTATGTAAAAAAAAGGAAAAATTCTAATATTATATTTTATTTTTTTTATTTATTATTTATTTATTTAGCTTCACGCCATATCCCTTGCGGGGTAGACAGAGACGACGGAGCGCCAAACGCTACGGTCCCTGCATACCTCTTTCGCCTCGGCCACAGACATCAACCTCTTCATACATGCCCTCCGGGGGGTCCTCATGCTTTTATTTTTTTTAACTAAATATATAAAAAAATATCGATACGAAGGATTCGAACCTGCGATCTCCGGGCAACCTTGCCAACCTATCGAATAACCTATTAGTTTGTCATAGTCTATCTTCTTGGTTGACCCACGTAAGATTTCCCATAGCATATACAGGGTGTTGTTACTATATTACATATGTTTATTAAATACTACCTGTAGATAGTCGAGCACTCTTTGTCGTCCCCAGAACAAGGGGTACTTAAGTACAGCGGCGCAGGGAGGACGACGACTCGCACTTGACGATAGCAGACAGCGGATCAGAACCTTGGACAGCACCACTTGCTCTTGGGGGAGCAGTTTGCTGAAAACAAAAATTGATATTTAAGCTGGATTATCCCCAAAATTTTTAAATTAAGGATAACCCTATCCTCATCCCCATTTCATCCATTGTTTGATAACAAAAAAATGTTGTTACCATTTTTTGGGGGAAAAAATTATAACAAAAAAAATGGATATTTTAGCTGGATTATCCCCAAAATTTTTTAATTAAGGATAACCCTATCCCCATCCCCATTTCACTCACTCTATCAGTCCCAGATCGTAGTCCCCCGTGAGTATGTTGGCCTGTCTCCTCAGCACGTCTCCAAATGGATGCTGTCCCCGGGACAACACGTAGTAGAACACGCATCCCAGAGAAAACATGTCCACTGAAGTTGTCTGAAATTATATATTTATTTATTTATTATTATTATTATTATTATAAATTTCACATAGAGTAGCATTTAGGGATTGTTGAACAAGTGGCTTTTAGAACGAGACATTTCAGTCACTCAAGACTACACCGCTAGTTCCAACTATTATTACATACTTGCTTTTAGCTGAGATATGTGTAATCATTTTCAAATAATACTCTCTTTTCTATTGTTTGAGATTGATTAAAGACGATTCAATGTTTTTATCATATTATTTATAATTTATATATATATATATATATATATATATATATATATATATATATAAAACATACGGTTCGTTCTCCATTGATCATCTCCGGCGCTATCCAGCCGTCGGTGCCGGTGACTCCGGAGCGCCGCGAGAAGCTCACCCTTCCTATGTTGAGCTTCTTTGACAGACCGAAGTCCGATATCATGGCTCGGATCTCGCCATTACTCGACGGCATGGAGAGGAGCACGTTGTGGGGCTTTATGTCTCTGTGAACTGAGAGAAAAAATATACATATATACACACACACACACATATGTTACAGCGCCATCTGTTGGTTAATTTAAACAACTAGTTTTAAGGCGGTCTCAAGGAATTTTCTTCAATTATTTTTGAAAATAAATCCGCAAACCTCAAATGCACTGCTAGACATTTCCGATTACAACTGGTTGCTTAAACAAGCTACTAGATGGCGTTGTGCAATAATATATATACATACTCCAAAAGACATGTCAATAATACAAACACTTACCTATATCCATGGAGTGTAAGTGTGACAACCCCATAGTAGCCTGCCGGAGGACCTCCAGGGAGTCGATCTTACAATCAAACTTCAATTTCCTCTCAACGTAATCTTGTAAAGTAGCAGAGCACAGCTCCAATGCTATATATCTAAAACACACAAACAATATTATATAATAGGATCCGCCAACCGTGCGCGTTGGTGTTGAGCTGAGCCCCCCTCCTTTCTTCTTTTCTTGATAACTTTTGAATGGCTAAACATTTGTTCAATCCGTTTTCGCTATAACATCCGCGTTCGGCTCAAACATACATGAGAAAATTTTTAGCTAATTATCTCGTCGCATTCTGGAGACAACTAAACACAGAAAAAGGTCTCCCAAAGCTTTACTAACGCTCAGCTCAACTATAATATATATATAGTGTTTAGTTGCTAACTTGACAACAACTTAATATAAACTAAAGTTGAACTACTCTTCCATATAAGTACGGCACTACTATGTAACATGTACCAAACTCAATGTACACTACCTTAACTCACCAATACTCAGTATAATACAAACAAAACTACAGTAGTACCAACACAATAGTACCTAGAGAGTGGTACCTTCAAAGTAGTACCTACGCAATATTACCTACACAGTATTACCTACACAGTATTACCTACACAGTATTACCTACACAGTATTACCTACACAGTATTACCTACACAGTATTACCTACACAGTATTACCTACACAGTATTACCTACACAGTATTACCTACACAGTATTACCTACACAGTATTACCTACACAGTATTACCTACACAGTATTACCTACACAGTACATATTACCTACACAGTATTACCTACACAGTATTACCTACACAGTACATATTACCTACACAGTACATATTACCTACACAGTACATATTACCTACACAGTACATATTACCTACACAGTACATATTACCTACACAGTACATATTACCTACACAGTACATATTACCTACACAGTACATATTACCTACACAGTACATATTACCTACACAGTACATATCACCTACACAGTACATATTACCTACACAGTATTACCTACACAGTATTACCTACACAGTATTACCTACACAGTATTACCTACACAGTATTACCTACACAGTATTACCTACACAGTATTACCTACACAGTATTACCTACACAGTATTACCTACACAGTATTACCTACAGGGTAGTAGGTAGAAAGTAGTATCTACACACTACTAAGCTTAGTGTACCATACAACTAAATGTGCAGCAGTACCTGAACTGCTTGTCCCTCTCGGTGCAGTAGTACCGCACGACGTTCGCGTGCGCGTCCGACTCACGCAGCAGCGCCACCTCGCGGTCCGCGAACGTGAAGCACTCGGGCAGCAGGCGCTTCACCGCCACCGCGCGCTTGTCGAAGGTACCTCTGCCGATGGATAGTCATTAATTTTTTTTTTTTTTTTTTTTTTTTTTTTTTTTTTTTTTTTTTTTTTTTTTTTTTTTTTTTTTTTTTTTTCACCTTCACGCCATATCCCTTGCGGGGTAGCCAGAGACGACGGAGCGCCAAACGCTACGGTCTCTGCATACCTCTTTCGCCTCGGCCACAGACATCAACTTCTTCATACATGCCCTCCGGGGGGTCCTCATGCTTTTTACGTGACCTTCCTCCAGTATCGTAGCTACTGTATTTTCGAAGGTCACTCGAGGCCTCCCCCTGTCTCTCTTACCGCTTACTTTTCCCATATAAATCTTTTTTACCATTCTTTCATCACTCATTCGTTCAACGTGCCCAAACCACCTGAGCACGTTCTTCTTCATTCTCACCGTGACATCTTCGCTAGTACCTGCCATTCTGTGGATCTCTTCATTGCGGATTCGATCAGCTAGACTGACTCCGCATATTCTGCGAAGAGATCGCATCTCCACAGCATTCATCTTTCTTACATTCTTCTTCTGTGTTACCCACGTTTGGCTGCCGTATAACAGTGTCGGTAGCAAAACTGCATTGTGTACAGCCAAACGTGCAGCTATACTGACGTTTTGCCGTCTCAACAATGCAGTCAAAGCACCATTGACTCTGTTACCAGCAGCAATACGCCTTTCCACATCCATTTCGTATCTTCCGTCTCTGCTAAACATACTTCCCAAATATACCACTTCATTCACTTGTTCTATTATCTTATCATTCACGTTGATCTTACATTCTGTTCTTTCTTCATTTCTTTCAAATATCAGAACCTTCGTCTTATCTACATTCAGGTTAAGACCATTAATTTCACACCCATCTTTCAGAGTGGTGACCAATGCCTGCAAATTGCATTCTGATGATGCAATGAGCACTGCATCATCTGCATATAGTAAGCAATTGACCTTAAGGTCACCTACTTTCACTCCCATGTCACTATCTTTCACTCCTTGGAGACAACTATCCAAATACAAATTGAACAACCAAGCTGACATAGCGCAACCTTGCTTAACACCCGATTGGATGTCAAACCAGGGCGACATGCCAGCTCCTACTCGCACACAGGCTGAGTGATCTCGGTAAAGAGACCTTACAGCCTGTAGCAAGGGTCCGTTCACATTGTATCGGGGCAGTATCTCCCATAACTTCTTTCTCACAACCCTGTCAAACGCCTTTTCCAAATCCACAAAAGCACAGAAAACCTTTTGGTTTAGGGCCAAAAACTTTTCCGTGATCATGCGGAGGGAAAAGATCTGATCTATACACCCTCTTCCAGGTCTAAAACCTCCTTGTGCCTCCCACAACATCCTTTCAGATCTCTCTTGCATTCTTCTCGCTAAAATTTTAGCATAAACTTTACCGCCCAAGCTAATCAAACTGATGGCCCTATAGCTTGCACAGTCTATCTGTGAACCTTTGCCTTTATACAAAGGTACGATGACTGCACTTCGCCAATCGTCTGGGACCTCCCCAGATTTCCAGCATAAATTGCATAAAAACCAGAAAAAGTCCCAGACGCGTGGCCCACCATATTTGATCATCTCGGCAGTAACTTCATCTGCTCCCGCAGCCTTACCACATTTCAGACTTCGAATCACGTTCTCTACTTCTTCTAAACTGATTTCACCATCGGCTACATCTTGACTCAGCATTACGCTGGTAGTCAAGACCGAGGCGTCCTCACGTTCATACATCTCCTTATAGAATTCCGCCCACCGCTGCAAAACGTGTGCTTGCTCAGTTAAAATTTCACCGCTTTTCGAAAGCACCCCTTTCATTCTACAGGTTACCGAACAACCCCGGGAACCACTAACTTCTCGCCAGAAAAGCTTCGTGTTTTCCCGGAAGTTGTTCGTCAACCTTTCATCCCTTTCTCTCTCAGAATTTTCACGCTTCATCTTTATAAGTGCTTTCGTTTTGTGCTTTTGCAGCTTGTACGCTCTTTTTCTTATCTCTCTCATACTTTTATCCTTACCAGAGGCTTTATAATCCAGCCATGCTTTCTTCTTTAACTCTACAGCGTCTTTCACTTCATCATCCCACCATTCATCGCGCTTTTTACTAAAACCTCTTTTCCTTTTACCACATACTTCTGTCGCTACTTTCACCATACCATTCCTAAGGTTCTGCCAGCATAGTTCAACACTTTCATTTCCAGAATCATAGCTTTCAAGCTTCTTGGAAACCCTCTCTTGATATTCCTCTCTGATCGGTGGATCCTGAAGCTTCCAGCTTCTTATGCGATAATTCGACGCCAAGCTTGGACACGTCGTGCGGCTGCGCCAACCTGCGAACAGACCTCTTATTCTAGCAACGACTAGATAGTGGTCCGTTCCCAGATCAGCACCTCTGAACACTCGCGTGTCCATAACTTGACTTCGAATACGCTGGTCCACTAGGAATAAATCAATCATACTTCTTTCTTCCGCTCGCTCCCATGTGTACATGTGAATTTGTTTGTGATCAAACATCGTGTTTGCCACAAACAAATTTTTCTCCTTACAAAATTCCAAAATAAGCTTTCCAGCCTCATTTACCCTCTTATCACCATATTTGCCTAGCACACTTTCGTAACCGCTTCGCGCGGTTCCAACCCATCCATTCATATCTCCACATACTATCAACTTTTCATTATCTCTGACACTACTTAGAACATCCCTGACATTCTCCCAAAACTCCTCGAGCTCGCTCATTTGAGCTGAGGATACTGGCGCATACATGGCTAACAAGAATACTCTTGTTATCCCCAGCTTAAAGCGAACCCAAAGAAGCCTCGGGTTAATCGCCTTGTATTCTACCATTGCATTAACCATTCGAGAGGACAATAATACGCCTACACCTTGGCAACCTCGCTCACCCTCTGGAACCCCAGCCCAGAAAGCGACCCGGTTGCCAGGCAAATCGGTCGTATCATTGCCTTTTCGCTTGGTCTCAGACACACAAATAACATCCAGATCTTTGTCATCCATCACATCTAATAATTCATTCATCTTCTGTTCCATTCCTCCCCTTACATTCCACGTAGCTATTTGTAGCTCCGTCCTCCACCTTCCGCCGTTCGGAACATGGCGTGTTGGTTGGCGGTTCCCAACGCCGCATTTGTTCATATTATATTACATATTATAAATATACATTTTCTTTCAACATACAATTATAGTTTTAATTCTAAATACAAAATACAAAAATATTAATATTTTAAATTATTTACATAAATATATATATATATATATATATATATATATATATATATATATATATATAATAAAGTAAAGTAATAAAGTACTTTTTAAATTACAATAACTAAGTTTATAATATTTTACACATGAACATTTCGGTTTTTATTCTGCAGTTATCATAAAGCTTATCTTCTTGTAACATTCACAATATGAAAAAACGTTATAAGAAAGTTGTTTTTTACAGTTTATAATTTTATTCATATCAACAAGTACTGATACTAATAACTTCGGTTAGTGATAAACATATCAGTAATAAAATATTCAGTTTGATCATCATAATCATAATATATATTCTTTTCTTTCTTGTCCAAGGTTTCTTTTTTTTTTGTCCAAGGGAGGCTCTTAGACAAAATATTCAATTTCACTATTTACACTTTAATAATACAATTCAACGTCACACGGATCACGTCCGGCCCGAGATAGTTATTATGTGGAATGACCTATATATAAATAGGTTATAGGTTGGCAAGCTCGTGTGTACCAGGTGATGTCGTCCCCAGTATCATCGCCTGCAAACTTGCTAAAATCAGTCGTCGCGTGGTCGATACCAGGAGTGCAATGAAGTTCGGGAGTTCACATGTACGACGCTCCAGATATATAATTTTTTTTTTTATTTATTTTTTCCATTGATTAATTTAAATAATTTAGAAACATTAATTTCTCGATATGCAATATGCGAAGGTAACAATGAAACCGAGAATGCGATAAACATGTAATGTATGATAAAAGAGGAGGGTCGGAACGAGAAAAAACCTAGTCATTAGTATTCTACTGATCAATACGAGTCTTACGAGGGGTAACTCGGCATATATTGGGTGAGGGGGGAACCACCCCCCACCCCTATCTCCTAAACGGGGGGTCGCATCAAAAAATTTTTCGGACAAAAAGTTTCCTCTTTTAATTCGTTAATTTTCTAAGATTTTTCCGACGTTAAAATTTTGCCTCCTGTGACTAATTTTACTAATTTTTCCCCCGTTAAAGAACTTAACCTTAATTTTGTCCTTAAAATTGTGTATACCGAGTTTGAAAATCCTCCGTCAATATTTGCGACCTGTAGCGTGTCCCAAAGGTTTGCCCCCCCCCCCTCCCAGCCTCCTCTTTCACTTTTTCCAAAAAAACGAGATGCTACGTTAGTCGTACTAATTTATCCTATCGACCTGTGAAGTCAGATTTTGCCTACGATGAATTTGGACTGATGGATCATATATACATATATATAGAGGGATATATAAATTATTGTTTTTCGACGGATTCTCAATCTCTAGTTCATAAACGGCGTAGCGCCCCTACTCTGGGGTCTGGGTCCCGTCATCGCATCGATTGCAATAGGTAGGCGTGTGTGTGTGTGTGTGTGTGTGTGTGTGTGTGTGTGTGTGTGTGTGTGTGTGTGTGTGTGTGTGTGTGTGTGTGTGTGTGTGTGTGTGTGTGTGTGTGTGTGTGTGCGTGTGTGTGCGTGCGCGTGCGTGCGTTTGTGTGTGTGTGTGCGTGCGTGCGTTTGTGTGTGCGTGTGTGTGCGTGTGTGCGCATGCGTGCGTGTGCGTGCGTGTGCGCGCGCGTTTGTGTGTGTGTGTGTGTGTGTGTGTGTGTGTGTGTGTGTGTGTGTGTGTGTGTGTGTGCGTGCGTTTGTGTGTGTGCGTGCGTGCGTTTGTGTGTGTGCGTGCGTTTGTGTGTGTGCGTGCGTGCGTTTGTGTGTGTGCGTGCGTGCGTTTGTGTGTGTGCGTGCGTGCGTTTGTGTGTGCGTGTGTGCGTGTGTGTGCGTGTGTGCGCATGCGTGCGTGTGCGTGCGTGTGCGCGTGTGTGTGTGTGTGTGTGTGTGTGATTTTATGAATGTATGTAATATGTATATTATTTTTAACATACATATAATAAAACATTAAAAATGTTATAGTTATTATACATTTTCGGCAACAGATTATTCATACATTTATCTTATCCTTACACAGACGAACAAACAACAGATATACTCGAATAAATAATTCCCTTTTATAATAATTATTTAACATCCATACCTAAACACAAAAGTACCCTCGCAGCCCTTCCCCAGCACCTGGTCGGTGTAGAAGGTGATGTTCCCGACCTGCACCTCCCCCGGGCCAAGCTCCTCCGGCTCCGCCCGCTCCGACGTGCTGGAGCCGCGGGACCCCGACTGGGAGAGCTGCTGGAACTCCCGCGCCTGGAACATATATACATATGTAGGAACGCCATATAGCGGCTAGTTTTAACAACTAATTTAAAACGGAAAGTGAAGTAAAGTGAAGAAAACGACGCGCATGGCAACGGACATTATAGATTTGGATTTTTATTATTTTGTTAGTGCCTTGTGGAAGAGAAATCTCTAAAAATTGCTATAATTATATTATTCTTTATATAGAAAAATATAATGATTTTGAACCAAAATGGACGAATCTTATATAATATAGCAGGTTGCCCGTGCTTCCCGACGGACGGCGAAAGTGATCAAACATTTTGTTTGAATTTCCACACCACCTATTAGGTATCAAACAGGCGCGTTATATTTTAGAGGTTTCTCCAGTAGACCTATATCCTCAAATCGCAACGTGTTGAGAGTAAACATAGTGACTGGCAAAATAATTTTAATTTCTACTGCAATGCAATGGGAGAAGAGGGGGAGCGGGGGGTAAACTTTGCAGTTTTTAGCTGTAACTTTGGAATGGTTTGGACCTTTGCAAAATCCTTTATTGCACCTATTCAATGTCAGGAGTCTTGTTTATTTATTTATTTTATTTAAAAACTTTATTGTACAACAAAATTATACAAATGGCGGACTTAATGCTACAGCATTCTCTACCAGTCAACCGAAATATAAAATACAGAAAAACAAACAAGGGGTACAATAGAAAACAAACAAACGAATACACACAACTTATGTAGATAACAATCAATATATATAAAGATATATACATATATATATACTTGTACTACATATAAATATATTACATGAATACGTATAAACATATTAAATATATAAAAAAGATACATACATATACATACATACATACATGCATAGGGCGATAGTAAGACGATAATGTATATATTAAAATAAAAATAATGTTATGCCAATATTGGTATAAATATCACTACGCAATAATAATTATAGAAAAGTTACAAGAATGGTTATGTCATTTTCTGGTGTAGATATCTACGGATACGCTTTTTAAATACAGTTCTATTCGGGGCATGTCGAAGCACATCAGGGAGGCAAGCACATCCGTTCCAGAGTTTAATAGCGTGTACTGTGAAAGAGTTAGAAAGAAAGCCAGTATGGTGCGAAGGTACAAATAAGCTAAGATTAGAATCTGACCGAAGATGTAAATCGTGAGTTGACCTCAGTAGCTGAAACTTACATTTCAAGTATCGAGGAGAAGCTGGATCATTCAGGATAGAGAAAAGCTGACATAAAGTTCTGGATCGTCTTCTTTCGCGGATGGGGAGCCATTTAAGCTTAGAGCGGTACTGAGAAATGTGGTCAAATTTTCGGAGATTAAATATGAAACGAATGCAACTGTTAAGAAGACGGTCCAATTTATCTAAATTAGATTCTGAGATATTAAAGCAGCATACATCAGCGTAGTCAATGAGCGGAAGGATTAGGGTCTGCACTAACAGAGTTTTGGTCCGAATGGGTAAAAAGTGTTTATGCCGATAAAGAGATCGTAGTGAATACGTTACTTTTCGGCATAATTCTACTATGTGGACATTCCAACTAAGCGTGTTGTCAATATACAGACCCAGGTTTTTTACAGAAGGCGTGAAAGGTATTATAATATTGTTATACATAACTGGTGGCGTATTAAAACTATCAAACTTAGAGAGCCCATATTTGCTACCAATAACAATTGCCTGACATTTATTAGGATTTACTTGAATGCCAAATTTTGAACACCAATTGAGAATGTGCTGCAGGTCATTGTTAATGGCAGTGATAGCTGAATCAATGCATTCCAGCTTTGCATGAGAATATATTTGCAGATCGTCAGCATACAGATGGTAAGAGGAAGAAAGATTAATAGTGATGAAATTAATGAATAACGAAAACAGAAGTGGGGAGAGAATGTCTTGTGTCCAAATTTCAGCTTTCTAGGTATAACGGTTTGGGCTGTAGAGCGATGAATGAGTCAGTGAGTGAGTTGGTGTCTTTGTGTTTTATATATTAAGATTACAAATTAAATAACTTCGAAACAGATTGCATCATAAAATATTTATAAGAAAATTAATATCGTTTACCAACTGAACAAACATTGAAAAGACACAAATTACAAATTATTATTAATTAATTCAATTAATTATTAAATTAAATTTGTTTACCTGATATCTCAAATACCAGAACAGGGTCACCACCAGACCCATCAAGATGATAAGGAGCACCTTGAGGGCCTTATTCTCCTGCTGGTGCAGCCAGATGTAGGCTTTCTTGTACCAGAGATCAGGTCTGAAGTTGAATTCCTGGAACAGCTCCTCGGTCTGAACTGACACTGACACTGAATTCTTGACTGACTTCAAATTCGTCTCGTTTTCACCATCCAAATCACTTTGAACCTCACCGTTGATGAGTTTGATTGAATTACGTGGAGATGAGTTGATGGAATTGGTGATGGAGGTGGTTATTGGTATTTGGGGCATCCAGGTGGTGGTTAGTTCTGGTACTTTGTAGTGCCCTAATAATAGATATGGCGGGGTCACGTGAAGGTTCAGATCGTTGAGTTGGTAGTGGATATTCTTGAAGGGTTCGTAGGTTACTTTCTCTGAGTTCGTTTGGGTTTCCGTCGCTGGACCTTCGAGGAGTAAGGGTTTCGTGTGTCCAGTTGATATTGTGACCGTATTCTTGTCTACTAAAGACGATAGGGCATAGAGTCCGTGATTATGCTCACCTATATATAGAGTGGGGCTGAAAATTACCAAAAAAATACAATTTTCACCAAAAAAAAAAACCTTAATCACTTCTATTATAATACGTACTACAACTCGATATTGGAATTCTTAATCCCTTGACCGTTCCTCAGTGTTGTTGCATCTTCCATAATATGATCCAGGGTGTCATCCCCGATGGAGTTGAAAGGGACGGATATAAGTCCATCTCTGTCTAACAAGTACGTAGCTACCACTGGTGTCTCGAAGTTATGTGACCACAAGAGATCACCGGTCTTTCTATCAAATGACATTATCCTACCATTTGACGTGGACGTAAAATGAATTATACCTACGAAATAATAAAAAAAATATTTGTACCAATATAATTAGGGTTGCCACATGTCATTAAAAATAATTATTGTACGTTATCTGGGATAATTGATCGCAAAAATAATTTATAAGAAAAAAACACTTTGAAAATACAAAAAAGGACTTCATTTTTAAAAAATAATATAATCTACTTTCAAGATTGTTAGTTTCTTATTGTTAGAACCTTTACAATTATGTGTATTAATAGCAGCAGTAGCAGTGAAAGTATTAATTTCTTAATAAAGAAAAATTATACGAAAAACTATACATTACTTAACACTAAACCTACCGACAATTCTTGTACACCTGTTCCTACCGCACGCCGTCAAATTGACCGGTAATTAAAAGTTATTATATAACGCAGGTAATAATGGAAATAACTAAAAGTAAAGAGTGAAGCAAATAAATGCATATTCTAAGAATTGTCATGTAGTTTGATAACGATATTATAACGTTTGCAAAATGTGTAAGTTTTACAAAAGTTTAAGAACGGTCAATTTAACCGGTACTTGGTAGGTTTAGGTTAAAAAAACCAAAAGGTGACAACCCTGAATACAATTATTATTTACAACGAGAGAAAAAATCTCAAATATCCATAACATACCGTAGTCATTCACCATTTCCTTCGCCATCGCGTGCGAAGTGTAATCAAAGAATGTCACATTCCATTTCTGATTGTCGTTGTTTGAATCGTGCATAAGTATGTTGTACTCCGTCCTAGCTATGTACACCCCCCGCTTTACACTGGGGGGGCAGGTCCGGGAGTCGCTTTTAAATATTTTAGAACTATCAAAACCTACAAAAAAACAATTGTTTATGAAGACATTATCCTCATGTAACTTATCAGTATTACTTCATTGTTTATTTTTACACGTAAATAATTCAATTTTAGTAAATGATAAGAAATAATATTTAAACATTTTTCCTCTTTTATTATATACTAGCTGATTCCCGCACGCTTCGCTGGGCACACTATTAATTAATTTATTTATTTCCCCCCCCCAACCTCATCTAAACTCTGGTTGCCATGGTGACCGTTGCTATGGTAACCGTTGTCATGTATATCTCCTACAGGTTTAAAACTTGTCGAAATACAAAAAGTTGAAATCCGTTGTGATAGGAATTCCGTAAAATCCGTTCTTACTGAACTTCTACGTCACAAAAGAGGTAACTATGTATAATTTTAAGTTAATCGGACAGATAGTTTCGGAAATTTCGTGATGAGTCAGTGAGTGGTCAATCGTGTATATATATAAAGACAAGATTTCGTTAATAAATTTCATTTATGAAATCATTTGTTTTAAGTTATTTTTAGTTTTAATAATAACTCTAATTTCATTTACGAAATAATTATTTCCGCCATCTTGTCACGCTGTTGCATATTTGTTTGAATGACATAATAACTAGGGGCGCCAACAGACCCTTAATTTCTACTCGCTGCGCTCGCGAAATCTCGGGTGCCGTTTGCATATTGAGCGAAGCGAGCCCAGTGTATTGACTCATCGTTTCCCATTGACTTCAATGGGATATCAGTTTTTTACAGGATTAAAAAAAAAAATTGTAGACATTTCTTCAATTTTTTTTATAAACCATCATCTAATGTGTGTCTTCTTTATTGCAAAGTTTCATAATTTTCCGTCAAGTAGTTTTCGAGCCAATTCGTGACAAAGAATGTAAAAAGTCTCCAGTAAAACGCTCCGCTCACTTCGTTCGCTTCGCTCAATAAAATAATTGGCGCCTTCTTTAATTCTGAATTCTTATAAAAAGTTACAAAATATAATAATTATTTTCTTCTAACTCTAATAAATAGAAGAATAATATTATATTTTATATATATCAATATTACAACGGATGAAACTCGACAACATAATTTACATTGCTCCTGACATTCAAACAAACAGCAGCCGTAACAAAATGGCGGAACGAATTATTTTATAAACGGAATGTTTGTAATCAATAAGCAACAAGACATTTCAATATCTTTATATATATATATGTCGTGTCACGATGTACGTTTTCACTTATCTCTGAAAACACTGAACCGATTTTAATAAGGTTGATATTTATAGTTAGGTCCAACTTAATATAATAGTTTTTAATCTCGATTAAGAATTATCAATTTCTTTGAGGTTTTTTATACATATAATAGTTCTAAAAGTATCCGATAGATGGTGTTAACAACTAGGGGCGACAAACACTTTCAATTTCGACTCGCTGCGCTCGCGAAATCTCGGGTACCGTTTGCATATTAAGCGAAGCGAGCCCAGTGTAATAACTCATCGTATCCCATTGACTTCAATGGTATATCAGTTTTTTGACGATTATTCCTCAACGACATGACATTAAAAAAAATTAAACAATAAAAAAAATTAAGACCATCTTCTTATGTTTGTCTTTTTGATTGCAATAATTTCATAACTTTCCGTCAAGTATTTTTCGAGCCTATTCGTGACAAAGAATGTGAAAAAGTCTCCAGTAGAACGCTACGCTCGCTTCGCTCAATAATATTTTAATTGATTTCAAATAGCAACAGCTTGTAATCTATAATATTATTATAGTAGCGATAAGGTGTATCGGAGATAAGTGTTATACATATGGGTCATATTATCAGAGGGATAAATATATCCATACAAGTTCGTATTACAATTTAACGTGTAAAGATAAAGCCGTCACTATCGCATTCAATTTACATTTTGTGAATCATAATTAAATTTCTTTTAATGTATTATATATACTAGCTTATTCCCGCCCGCTTCGCTGAGCGCACTATTAATTTGGATGTGAATTTAGGTTGCTATGGTAACCGTTGTCATAGTATCCGTTCTCATCTTAATCGTTGCTATGGTAACCGTTGCTATAGTACTCACGCGTTAAGCGTATAGCTCTTACAGGTTTAAGACTTGGCGAAATGCAAAAAGTTGAAATAGGAATTCATTTAAAATCCGTTCTTAGTAGACGTCTACGTCACAAAAGAAGTAACTATGTAAAATTTAAGTTAATCGGACAGATAGTTACGGAGATTTCATGATGAGTCAGTGAGTAGTAGATCGCTCATATATATATATATATATATATGAGCGATCAAAACAAACTGAAAGATCAAGACAAACTGAAAGTTTTTAGAACTGGCCACTTAAAAGCATTATATTAAAAAAAATTGTTTATATTTTGAAAATAGAACTCTTTACCAATATTATTGAGTGTACATTTCATTCATTTGTCATTTGTTTTACGGTTTGGCGGCAAATTGAAAATTGTCTGTGCACGTCAGAATGAATTTAAGCCGAGAAAATTTTCGTGCAATGATTTTTTATGACTTTCGATGTCATTTAAGTCAACAAGAAAGTTATGATAGACTTCGATTGGCTTTTCGCGATGAAGCCCCATCTCGTGCCACAGTTTACAACTGGTTTAATGAATTCAAACGTGGTCGAACTAATCTCACCGATGATTTGCGTGAGGGACGGCCTTCTACAGCGACGACTGAAGATAACATCAGTGCTGTGCGGCGTATGATAGAGACTGACAAAAGAGTGACCTATCAGCAGATTCGGACAAGTCTAGGCATAGGTATGAGTCAAGTGCACAAAATCCTCCATGAACATTTAGCGGTCAGGAAGCTTTGGCCCGCTGGATACCGCATAATTTGACCGAGGCTCAAAAACTCCGCCGTGTTGATTGGTGCCGAGAAATGATCCAAAAATTTAACGGAGATGACTCAAATGCTGTGTTCGACATACTAACGGGTGACGAAAGCTGGATTTATTGTTATGATCCGGAAACCAAAAGACAGTCTGCTCAGTGGGTGTTTCCTTCCGAAGAGTTACCAACTAAAGTGAAGAGAGGTCGAAGTGTTGGAAAAAAGATGATGGCCTCGTTCTTCGGAAAGACAGGTCATTACGCGACAGTAGTCTTAGAAAATCAGAAAACGGTTAATGCAGAGTGGTATACTAACAATTGTTTGCCACTTGTCTTGGAAAAAGTTCGAGAGAAACGACATCGCACCAGGATCCTCCTTCATCACGACAATGCCTCGTCGCACACCGCCAGGCAAACGATCGACTATTTGGTGACCTCAGACGTGGAATTACTGGGTCACCCGCCGTATAGCTCCGACCTCGCACCCTGCGATTTTTATTTATTTCCGAAAATAAAAGAAAAACTTCGAGGTAAACGTTTTATAGACGCCGAAGA
The DNA here is from genome assembly GCA_918358695.1 of Melinaea menophilus ssp. n. AW-2005. Classification (NCBI taxonomy): domain Eukaryota; kingdom Metazoa; phylum Arthropoda; class Insecta; order Lepidoptera; family Nymphalidae; genus Melinaea; species Melinaea menophilus. Next base: position 11,017,021 of record OU911056.1, read on the forward strand.
AGCAGTGGCTGCGTTTCAAAACGCCGTCGAAGAGACCCCTAAATCCGAGTGGGCAAGGTGCTTTTCTCAATGGTTCCATCGAATGCAGCGAGGTATTGATGTAAATGGACGCTATTTTGACAAGTTACAATAAAACTAATAACTTGCTAGAATGCTTAGTTTTTGATTTTCTAAGAACTTTCAGTTTGACCCTCGTATATACAATAGCTTTAAACGGCTTTAACCCTTTGCACTCGAGGTTGTTTCAGACTATACGACAAAACGATGTGTATATTATGTTAAAATGTAACCCTCCATTTAGGTCATCGTTTCCCAAAGTTCCACTTTGGGAAACAATGACCCCCCCGGGTTAGGTCTATAGGGCGCCTAGAAAATTTGGGGGATGCTAATTTGATTATTGTTAATTTTTTTGCATTATTATTACTCTCTCTGATAAGATATCTCGTTTAGAAATTTAATTTAACTCCGTACGAGACTAATGTGTTAATGAGGTTTTAAAGATAAAAAGAGGGGGGGGGGGCAAAGATTAATTGATTTTCAAAGTGGACGTTACACGAAATAAGTTTGGGAACATCTATCTGATTTAGGAGGATTATTTTGGAAGAAGATCAAACAAACAGAAATCACCAGACAGACAAGAAAACATAAATAGTAAAGTCTCGAGCGTAAGGGTTAATTAATTTACGTTAAAAGTAAAACTTTAATAAAATATAATTCATATAAAAATACGTAACAAATGAAACCTTTTTGTATGTTTCTTTAAAAAAAAAACATACTATAATATAGGTAAATAAATTGCCTTTACTCTTCAAAAACTTAAAAGAAATTGCATCAAGAATGCAATATACAATCTATCAAACACTAAATCAAATAGCGTACTAAGTAAACAAGTTAGTGAGCTGTATCATACTGTTTTTGGTGTCAAATAGTGCGCTAAAAATAGTGCGCTAACACATACCTGACACATGTTCTCTGGTTCCTGTCAAGGGGTCCAAAATGAACCACGTGTCGCTCTTCTTGCCCGTATACAATATACCCTCAGTGGAGCGACACGGAGCATTCGCCACCAACTCTGGTATGGTGAAGGGTAACTTCTTGAGCATCTTATTGTCACCCCTTGGACCATACATGTATAGAAACCCATGGCGAGGGTCCGGTAGGAATTGGGACATGAGATTATTGTGCTGATTTGGTACTTTTACTACGGGTTCTGAAAGAAAATAAAAAAATTTAGATGTCTAAGCCGACTCATTCAGTGACGAGATTACACGCGCGATCGGAAAGGTCGTAAACAAAAATGTCGTATCGGATGGGAAATGTCGTATCGGAGTCTTTCTGACGCGATTCATAAAGACACCCATAGACAGTTATAACATAATATTGAATACATTTGACATATTTTAACCATTTCTGGTATACCAAGGACTACGCAACAATGGCGGCGAATTCCTATGGGGGCGTATTAACAAACACGTTTTAAAATTTTTACAAAACTTATTAAAGAAAATATGAGTTTTCATTTAAAAAAATAATATCCCGAATTAACTGAACCGTAAAATTATATTATTCATAAAGGTACAATACAATATTGATACGATTTACGAAATTACATACAATATCAAAAATATTTTTTACTGATTCTAAACATTAAAATTGTTTGAACAAGGTTTATTTGGATACAATTTTCGATACACACTAATTAATGTTAATTCGTCACACACACACACACATACACACACACGCACACACTCACACAAACACACATACGTCACTCATTAGCGTTACGTAATTCTATCTCCCGATATCTCCACATGGAGGGACGCCTGCGAGATAATGAAGAAAAAAATAAACTGATAACAGCAAAATTTTTTTGATGTCTGGTATTCCTATCTCTGTTTATATTTATATAATTATTGATTATTTAATTAATTTGTATACGAACATTTTAATATTAAAATATTTATATTTTAACTTGAATTCAAGACTTTGAGCTAAGCTGAGCGTAAACAAAGTTCTTAAACATTTGGGAAAATTCTTTTTTGAAGCAACATCACATAAAAAGTACTGAACCGATTTGAATGAATATCGACAGAGCTGTAGAGCTTGGGAATGGGCATGTTTAAAAAAAACAGAATTAAAATATCTCATTCCGTTCAGAAATGATGGTCAAAAAACTTTTTCTCCCATAGACTTAACGTTATCAGAACCTCCGCGGGCTGTCAATCGTCAACCTAGAAATGCGGCTCAGCACAACTCTAGTTATTATTATTTAACTTTATTATTTAAATTGCCAACAATTATTGATGTTTGTGAAACGGTGATCATAATAAAGAAATACCCAAGTGTGTTTGTGTGGTTCTTATCAGAGCCGGAAGTGTGTGGAACCCTCGTAGACTTAATTATAAGTTTGTCAGTCTTTACAGAAGGGGTTATTTTGATAAGTATGTATATTTACATAGTTCTGACACTTCCATTTGATACACAACATACATACATACCTACATATACATATACATATACCTACATATACATACACAACACATATATACATACACAAGTGATCAGCGTATTGATACAAAGTTAAAAATATAAAAATAATCTTTTAACCTAATTTTTAAAATGTAATATATTTTTTTTAGAAAAATATTTTTATATATATTTTCATTTAAAAAATATTGAATCATTTAATGAAAAAAAATAAAAATACGAAAGAAAAGAAATAAATAATAAAAGACATTAAAAAAAGAGTATTCAATTTAAGATATTAAATATTTAAACATGTATAAATCAATCTATGTATAATAATTTTTAACATGACTGTCAAAAAGTATTTAGGAAAAAGTTTGAATTATCCTTTGCAATTTGCACACATGTTTATTTCAGTAATTATTTTATGCCAGTTATATATATATTTTTTAAATCATTAATTGAATTTCGAATTTAGAACATGAGCTTTTGAACATGATTGGAAAAAAAAATATAGACTTATTTAATTATTTTTTGTAATATTCACTCTTGTCTATGCTAGTAATAGGTATATTTTTTAAATTCATTGATATGATTTTGAATTTAGAATACAATAGAATTTTATTTATAAAGAAAGACATTTTAATAAATGATTAGTAATTAGTGTTTAATCAATTAATCCTTTAAGGTATATCAAAAGTAGAACAACATTTTATTATCTTTTCTAATATCTTTTATTATCTTGGAAAGAACCAGAAATTGTGTTTAAAATTGTGAAATCTTACTAGGTAATAAGTACTATGATTAAAAAACAGTTCTTAGAATTATATGCATTATCAATCACTTAAAACACATTTTTTATCAATAATAACTGAATTAAAACTGTTTATTTACCATCTTTAAGTTTCCATATCACATTGCCTGATAAGGGATCTACTGCCACCATGCCGCCTCCTAACGTGGCGAATAGCAAAGGCCGGTCATCAAGCGCTCTAGACAATTCTGTATTTACCTGCAAAACACATGTGTAACTCACATTCACATCACCTTGCACTTGCTTTTGTGTTTAATGCACAAAAATCACTTTACCTTTCTATCTTTATCCACATTCGATCCAAGTCCAAAGGACTCCAATACAAACAATATAATAAAAAAAACTTTCATGATTAATAAAAACTATTCATGTTCTTCTAAAATTAAATTCATTATAATTGTTTTTTTTAACTTTCAATCCATGACTATACAACACATGATACAAAGAATAAACGCGAAATAAAGTTGACTACCGATCACTGATTATTAAGTATTTGTCTTTTGCGTAGGTTGTGGGTATTGAGAACGTCAATGCCATGTTATAAATGTCAAATGTCATCACTGTCAGTGTCAAAATACAGATAAATATTGAAAAACTAATCAGAAATATAAAAAAAATAATTACTTATTCTGTTTTCTGATTAAATAATTATGGCGCTTGTTACGTCTAGCAATAAATCAATATAGTTAATTACTAGTTGAGTTTAGCAAGCACCTTCATTTAAAAACGTAAAAAATATCTTTATCGAATAGAGCTCCTTAAATTAAATGTCTATTTACAGGTACATCAATCAATTTCATCGAAAGGGTTAAATTTTAATGAGTATTAAATAATGGGTTTTTAATTTGTCAAGGTAAAATAGATATATTAACTTGTTAAAGAGAAACTGGGGTAAAAATTATATGAATAAATACATACAAAATGTGTAATGTTAATTCTATTTAATTAATTGTAACTTAAATAAAACTGCATTTTTTATTACTAATAACAGGCCAGTAAGTATTTTCTTTTTACTAGTGTAGATATAAATCTGTTAGACAGATATGATTTTAATATACTGTTAATTATTATGGTTTTGAATCAAGCAGCTTTCTTATTAACATGTTTCGTAACCCCTTTACTGAAAAAAGAAGGTTGGTTTAATTGTTGCAATGTCACTGACATATAACAGTGACACTGAAAGGCCTTGTGAAACGTCAAACGTCATATTCGTAAGTCGTTATTCTGTTGAATATTGCAATAAGGAAAGAGACGTTTGTATCGAATGTTAAGTTCAATAAAATATTAGAGTAATTGTAAGTAAATATAGTTACGAATTAATGACTAATTGCTAAATCTGAACTAAAACATGAATATTTAGTTTATTCACTTATTACAGAAATATGGAAATTTCAGGAGCAGGTATGAAACATAATATTATGATGTTTATTACTTTAATTATTCAATGTTCATTTATTACGATTAAAAATAGAATTTGAACATAGTCTTATATCCGCTGTTAGTGTTCTGCTTTTGTGTATTTTTGTGTTTCTCTGACAACAAAGAAGATAACAAACAACCGTAGCATACGGCTCCTTTAAAACTATTTCGATAAAATTCTTTGTTCATATTTCACAATGTTCTGTAAATTATGTACCCACCAATTAGAATTGAGATCACAATTAAAATGGTTGAGTTGAGTTGACAATATTATTTTTATGTAATTAGCTTCAATAACTTAATGTCTCATATTTTTTTAGGAAAGTCCCCAAATACGTCCCTATCTTTTAGATACAATGCCAATAATGAAGAACTTGAGGAACTCCTCCAGGCTTGTGTGGATGATCCACCGACACCCCAGGCCGAGCCTGCTCCAGTCAGAAGTGAAAGTGCCAGCCCTAAAAAAGCAGAGAAGAATATATCGATAATAGATAAATATTTTAAATCCATCCGAACAGAAAAACCAGTTGAAAAGATTGAGGATGTTAAGTCAGAACCTAAACTAGAAGAGAGTCGTACACCAATTGCTCCAAAAGAAGTGACTTCTTCACCTATGAAAGAGTATTTAAACCGCCTTGGAAAAAGGAGCACCCAAGAAGTAGTTCCCGAGGGTAAAGAGTCTAATGAAACATGGAAAATATTCCACGACTTTAAGTTTAAAATAGCTCAAGCCGTTGAGGATATGACAACTCGCTCTGTTGAAGGTAATTTCTATTTTTTTACTGAAACTTTGTTTTGTTTTATAAATTATTTGTATGTATAAAAATTATTTGTTACGTCATATTTGCAAATAGATACTAAGGAAAAAACACTGCCAAGAGAAAACTCAATGTCTGATTCAGAGGAAAATTCAGTGATAAAGGATTCCGACCAGCACAGTATGGGTGACACGGACAATCAGGTTAACTTATATAATTTAATGTTTTATTAGTAAATAAAATTACAACATATATTAATATTGACAATTAGTCGTTGTAAGATTAATTTGTTGTCGTTTCAAGTCAACAACATTTACGTACAGTAAAGATTATATGATAACATTATTTTAATCAATAGGTCTCATCATTGGACAGTAGCATACAGAACTTATCAGATATGACTCAGCCGTTAACGGCCAAGCCCACTGAGTTTGAACTGAGTAGAGAATTGAGTTTCGCAAAAAATCACTCCGACTCCAGCGACGATACACACAAGAATTTACGTAAGATTACATATTTAAGCTTAAATATTATTTGGTTTGGGCACGTCGAACGAATGAGTGATGAAAGAATGGTAAAAAAGATTTATACAGGAAAAGTGAGTAGTAAGAGAAAAAGGGGGAGGCCTCGAGTGACCTACGAAAACACTGTATCTATGATACTGGAGGAAGGTCACATAAAAAGCATGAGGACCCCCCGCAGGGCATGTATGAAGAGGTTGATGTCTGTGGCCGAGGCGAAAGAGGTATGCAGGGACCGTAGCGTTTGGCGCTCCGTCGTCTCTGGCTACCCCGTAAGGGATATGGCGTAAAGCTAAATAAATAAATATTATTTAAAATGTATATTATATAATATCAAATATTACAGCGTACCCAGAATCAGATTTAGCAAAGGATTTTTTACAAGACAGTATAGAAGTTGAATCCGGTATAGAAGCGTTAGAGGACACAATAGACGCTTACGGTGATGTCAGTCAAATAGAAATGGATATTGATAACAAAAGAGCGGTAGACCAACCGATAAGCCAAGCAAATACATCCAACTTTGGTCTACCACCGAGCAAGAATAACCTATTAAAAGATGAACCAAAAAAAAAGATATACTTCTTCAAATTTTCAATGTATTTCCTAACAATATTCCTATTAATAAACTACATTCTGTTTCCAAAATCAAATATTTGGAATGGTTTCCTATTGGGTATTTGGTTTTTCTGTTTCGTGAGCAACATCCGTGATTGGCTGTTGGATAATTACTTCAGTGATTGGGAGCCGAGGAGGGGGGGATTCTTCCAGTTGAAGCAGACCACCGCATTACCGTTCACATTCACAATACCAACTATAAAGGAACACAGGCCGTTAAAAAAGTTTGAGGTATTTTAATGTATACTAAATATTCATATCTAATTTGCATTATTATAAATAGTATCTACAAACAGGTTGTCTATAGATATAGATATACAGCGTGTTTGAAATTAATTTGCCTTTATTATCTATAAAACTATAAAGAGAAAAGATTTGTTTGTTTAACTCAAAAACTGGACTGATTTAAAAAAATCTTTCACCATGGAGAGACATTATCTGAGGGTGACAAACTATGTATGTACCACGGACGAAGCCGGGGCGGGTCACTAGTGATATAATAATGTTATATGTTTTCAGGGTTGGATTAACCACTATAGATTTCCAGACTACGACCCCATCACATACCACATAAATAAGACAACGACAGCCTTCGTCAAATTGGAAGGTATTTAAAAAAAAATCCACCATTTTGTTCTCACTGATTGGTTTAAAATTATTAATTTATTATAGTATAAGGGGTCATTGACATTAATATCGATTCCAATTATAGAGAAGGGGGGGGGGGGAAGGGGGCTTAGAGTATCAGATCTTTCGTAAAGTTGAACTATTTTTTTTACTTAATACTACATTAATTCTGATAAAACTATTACGAGTTAATCTGATTAATATTATCTATAGTATTTATAATAGTAACAGCTCTATTCCATATCTTGGGGCAAAATATTTGGGAGGGGGGCGGGGGGAGGTGATTGTAATCTTGTGAAATATTACAATTGGGGGGTGAGACAAACCTCCAAGACATATTTATAATTTTTTTCTTTATCATTTATCGTTAGTTCTCATTATCTTCTGATAGCAATTTTAATATTTATTTAATAATATTTGTCCTAACTTATAACCGATTAAGTCATCACTGAGTCACTGATATTTCTATAATTACCTGCATTTCAATTACTTTGTACAAACTAACATACTATCTGATAATTTTATATATATTGTATGTATTAATAGTCAATAGCGTTCGTAACATGAAAAGCCTACTTAATAAACTCGCTTGGAAATTACAGATATTTCTATAGATAAGATAGAGATAGATAGTCTTTAGAGAGAGAGGGAGATATATTTAGAGGGGAAGAGAGAGAGGGAGATATATTTAGAGGGGGGGGGGAGAGAGAGGGAGAGATATTCTAAATGTTTTTTGTGAAATGGTCACTAGTGTTCGTAATATATGAAAAGGCTATTTAATTAACTCGCTTGGAAATGTCATAGGTATTTGTATAGATAAGATAGAGATAGATAGTCTTTAGAGAGAGAGAGGGAGATATATATAGAAATAATGAGAGTGAAAGAGAAAGATTCTATTCTCGTTTCCCTAATAATAAGACACACAATTCATAATATTAGAACAGAGGCTTTAATAACTTTAATATTTCCATTAAGTTCGTGTATTGCGTGTTCTGTAACAAATCAATCTTTGTTTGAAAATGTATCCACGCAATAACAAGTCATTAATATTTAATATTGTGTTTCTTTCTGTCTGTTTTATTTAAATATAAACCGTCATTATGTTAATATCTTCTATATATATATATATAAGCGATTTACCACTCGATGACTCATCACGATATCTCCGAAACTATCTGTCCGATTAACTTAAAATATTACATAGTTACTTTTGTGACGTAGACGTCCACTAAGAACGGATTTTAAGGAATTCCTATCACAACGGATTTCAACTTTTTGCATTTCACCAAGTTTTAAAAATGTAGGAGCTATACACTTAACGCGCGGGTAAGAATTACTATAGCAACGGTTACGATGACAACGGATAATATGACACCGGTTACCATAGCAACCTAAGTTCACATCCAAATTAATAGTGTGCCCAGCGAAGCGGGAGGGAATAAGCTAGTAGGAATATAAACCGTCATTATGTTAATATATTAATATAAAATGTTAATTAATATTATTTTATTCAAGAGAGTTATAAAATATAATTAAAATAATTTATTATTAGAATAAAGTAAGAGAATGAAGAAAAAAGTGCTCAGGTGGTTTGGGCACGTCGAACGAATGAGTGATAAAAGAATGGTAAAAAAGATTTATATAGGTAAAGTGAGCGGTAAGAGAGACAGGGGAGGCCTCGAGTGACCTTCGAAAACATTATCTATGATACTGGAGGAAGGTCACGTAAAAAGTATGAGGACCCCCCGGAGGGCATGTATGAAGAGGTTGATGTCTGTGGTCGAGGCGAAAGAGGTATGCAAGGACCGTAGCGTTTGGTGCTCCGTCGTCTCTGGCTACCCCGCAAGGGATATGGTGTGAAGATAAATAAATAAATAAATGTATGTATCTTTTCATGACAATCTTCATACACTTTATTCTTTAACAAATTTTGCTATTTAACCGATTTAAAAAAAGATGGTATTTTGATTTGATTATTTATATTATATTGATATTTAAAATATATTTGTTTTTAATTAGATTTCTTTTTAATAAATAAATTTTAAATGTCTCTTTCTGTTTCTGCGTTAGTCCTTGTATATGTCAGAAACTAAATATTTTTATTATCGAGATTTTTGGCTTGGGACTTGATGAATGTTTTATCATAATCGATTCAGTATTTATTGATTTATCTGCGTGTGTGTGTGTGCGTCTATATTTATATAATTGTTTGTTTGTACGTATGTGTATTTTCGTCAGGATGCAATCTAAGGATATCGTACACTAGGAGTAAGGTCGCGAAACGAGCCCTATGGGACGAGAAGATTGAGAACGTAACTTTCTACCAGCACCGGCTCTACAACCTCACTGGGGCCAGGGTCATCTTGCTGCCTAAGGGACTGGTTAAACGGAGGTCAGTGTATTTATAACTAGTTGTGAAACGCGGTTCCCCTCGCGTATTTTAACAAATTTTTTTTCCGTACAAACTTTTATCCCCCCTTTTCCGCTATAAAAATAGTAATATTAATTTGTTATTAAAAATAAGTTTCATGATATTGTCTTCGAAAAGAATGAAATTTCTTGCATTTTTCATCCCTTATTTCAACTCTTTCACCCCCTTTTTTACAACATAAGGTATATATATAAAGTGCCCCTCGTTTTCAACCCCCCCTTTTTTCGCTGTAAAAATAGCAATGTTCATTTATTATTAAAAAGTTTTATGGTTCTCTTTGAAAATATCGAAATTCGTTTTGTGTTCTCTTATAAAATAATTTCCATGGCATTTTTCATCCCCTATTTCAATCCTTTCAACCCCTTTTTTTTTCAATATAAGGTTTAGTATATGGTACTTTCTTATGATGTAGCCTGTCTATGCTAAATTTCATTAAAATCGGTTTAGTGATTTAGGCTTGGTGTAACAGGCAAACGGTTATTTGAAAATGTATATTAGTAATTTTTTTTGTTATTATAAAAATGTGTTAAGTAAAAGTTATAAAATTCGACTAGAAAATATTTTTAATAATATTTTTGAATTGAAAAATATCAAAATATAAAATTTAAGTATTTAAAAAGATATACACAAAATAAAAATATATAAAATCTGTTATTGAAATGAAATTATAATTATTATTTTTTTTTTATTAATTTTAAAATATTATATAAATCGTACATACGATAAATTGTCGATATATTTAGGATTTTTTTTTTATTTTAATTAATTGAGAAATATTTTAAAATGTCGGAATAATAAAGTTCTGGTCACACGAAGGATTGACAATATTATTTTAATGTTTTTGTAAATTTAAATAATTTTCCTGTTGGTTTTGATATATATATATCCTTGAGTATAAATTGACAAAATTGAATTGAATTTAATTCAATTAAAAAAAACACGTCTTTAAGATTAATTATTATATAAATGTATGAATTAATAAATTAAAATTATATATTTCTGTTACAATTTCCTATTTTTAATATAATACAGATACTAGGGTCGCCAACAGACCCTCAATTTCGAGTGCAGCGACTCGCGAAATCTCGGGTGCCGTTTGCATATTGAGCGAAGCGTGCCCGCGCGAAAAAAAAATCGAACATTGGGAAAGTACAATTCGATGAAAAAAATTCTTCACTCGCTTTTCACTGTAAAGCAAATTTTTCGCGCGAATATTTTTTCCCATTCACTTCAATGGGATATCAGTTTTTTGACGATTATTCCTCAACGACATGACATTTTTAAATTTTTTTAAACCATCACCTAATTTGTTTCTTTTTGATTGCAAAATTTCATAATATTCCGTCAAGTAGTTTTCGAGCCAATTCGTGACAGAGTATGTGAAAAAGTCTCCAGTAGAACGCTCCGCTCGCTTCACTCAATAAATTGACAAAATTATTAAAAATAAATAAGAGTATTATCATAAAGCCTATAGCTTTAGAGGATATTAATTATATAGGTATATAAGTATTTTTATACTCTCTGACCTTGAGAGTATAACTGGTTAATATCAAGAATTATAATACTTATACTGAGTATTTTTTCCTATTTTATTTTTTCCTATTTTGTGGATAAATGAGATTATTACGTATACATATATATATATATATAACAAGTTGTCTTGATGTTCGTTTGTGGTAATCTTTGGGTACAAATTAAAAGATACGATAGTTTTTAACTCCATTTATAATTTTAATTTTTTTTATTATGAATTTGAGTTTTTTTATACATAAAGTTTAATTAATTCTCTTCAAAGTTCTATAAGCTTCCAATAGATGGCGGTGTTAATGTAAAATAGTTTACGAAGCATCGGACGAAGTCGCTGACAACAGCTAGTTATCTAATATATAATAAACTAGGAGCGCGAATGCGACCTCGTCTCGACTCGACTCGACTCACTCACTGCGCTCGCAAAATCTCGGTAGAGTTCGGCGAATTGTGCGAAGCAAGTAACCCATTCAATTCAGCGTTCAAAAATTTTTTTTTTTACATTGAAATCCATGGGACTGTAATTTTTTTGGTGATTTTTCCTCAACGACATAAATATTTTTTTTCACTTTTTTTTATAAACCATCGCAATAACCATCGCTATAAATGTGCAAAATTTCATGAAGATCAGTAAAGCTGTTCTCATTCCAAACCGGGACGTATGATGCTTAAAGTCTGACATAGAGCGCTCCGCTCGCTTCGCTCAATAATTAAAACGTAACATAATTAAAGTATTAATTAATAACTGATAAATATAAATACGTCCATCGTCCCAAATATTAAATATCTCGTCAACTTAGTGTGTCGTTAAAATATAATTATTCATTGTCACTAATTTGACATCAATTTGGGTTGTGTATTAGACTGAATAAAATGTCTAGACACTGATTAGGGTTGCCACCTCTTGTTCTTGTAACTAAAATAATAAAATTAAATAAATAAAGTTGTTCGTGTCAAAGTAAAGTATCTTTTTATTTTATAATAGTATGTTAAAATATTCGCGACCGATGACGTGAATTCACGTCATTTCAAATTCTGTTCCTGGTGTCCGCTGACGTGATTTCACGTCATTTCAAATTCTATTCCTGGTTGCCGCTGACGTGAATTCACGTCATCTCAAATTCTATATCTGGTTGCCGCAAAATATGTATTTTTTTACTATTTATCCTCCCCTTGATGATACAACCAGCGGTTAACGGCAACCAGCCTCAGAACTTCATTACATTAGCCAGTATTCAGAATTAGAAATGTAGAAAATTAGACGGACTCGAATGTGTTGAGGATTTTTTTAAATTTGCTTTTCGGATACTGTATAGAATTATTAAGACTTAAAAAGTTACACAGCTTCTAACAATTGACAACAAACAATATGATATATTTTTTTTCCTTTTAAAAGTTATTTATAATGTATTTAAGCAACAGTAAAAATAAGTCGAAATAATATACAATATTTTATAACGGGTGACAACCCTAACCGTGACCCGTATTTTAATAGTCTTATTCTGAATAAAGGCAATGGAGCAAGAAATATCCGATATGCGTGATATTAAACGAAAAAGAGAAGATACAAGTACTGGAGAAGGAGAATACAGTGGACAGGAAAATAGCGGAGTCACTGGAGAAGAAGAGTAAAGATGCACCGACTGAAGTTGAAAGCACGGAGACTAACACCACGCCGGAGAAGAAGAAGAAGTTCGTCTGGAGGAAGAAGGAGAAAAGGTTTTTGTTTAACATTTTATATATACATTGAAAATACAATATGTATATTAATCTTAATTTATTTAAACATACGGGCATACAAGCCCACACACACACATTCGCACGTTCGCACACAAACACGTCTCCACGCGCACGCACACTTACGCGAGCACGCGCACACACACGCGTCCACGCACGCACACACACTCAGGCGAGCACGCGCACACACACTTACGCGTCCACGCACGCACTCACACTTACGCGTGCACGCGAAGACACACGCGTCCACCCGCACGCATACACTTACGCGTTCACTCGCACACTCACAAGCACTGTGTGTTTGTGTGTGTGCAAGTAACACATGTAATGCATTCACATAAGTAATGGAGGACATAAAAAAATTTTGAAACATTTTATGTTGATTTAAATAAAATACCTCTGAATAATTATCATATTTTTAAAAACGAAAATCTCATCTCCTAAATAATGAAGTATTACCAGGTTGTCTCATGAATTAACCCTTACAGCATTACTCACAGCGACAGCGAACCCGGCAGGGAGGGACTCCGTCACAGACTTGTAAGAAAAATGCACAGAGGTAAGTCAATTGACTACTTATTAAAAGATTTAAGATAGATAAGAGATTGATTGAAGAGATAATTTTTGTTTTTTCACGCTAAAATAGCCTGAATGTTAAAAAAAATATGTTAAAATTGTTTTTTTCCAGAAAAATCAGCGGACAAAAAGACGGATAGTACCTCACAGTGCACTGAGCCGGAGACGAGCCAGGCCGATAAGAACACCCAGCCGGATGATGTCACTGCGGATACTGAGATGGAACTCACCAAGTCAGCCACCAGCACCAGGGATGATGATGAGGAGTTCGATGACAGCGAGCTGAATAGGATTAAAGAGTTCTTGGAGGAGACTGTGAGTTGTTCTACATATCTGCAATCTTACTTGTAACCCATACCATACCATACCGTTCTAGACCATCAAAAACCATACCATCCTATCCCATACCATGCCATGCCATGCCATGCCATGCCATACCATACCAAGCCATGCCATGCTATGCCATACCATACCATACCATACCATACCATACCATACCATACCATACCATACCGTTCCATACCATCCTATACCATACCATACCATACCATACCATAGTAAGATCTAAATCTTATTAAAACTATCTATTATGTTACCAGGAGTTGGAGACAGGCAATGAAGGCACGACGGAGGGCGAGTGGAGCGTTCACGTCAAGGACTCTAAAGATAAACATTCCAGACTATACCTGTTCGCACGAACCGGGAGAGACAAACTGGAATGGTAATTAATGCTTGAAGTTTATTTTTCGTTCATCGTTTTAGACTAGTATATGCACACGACTGTGCTTGCTCGTTTTGAAAGAATACAAGGGAATAAATTACTTTAAAACCTAGACTTAAGTAAAGACAGGATAGCTGAGTTGTTAGAGCGACGGGGACGGTCTCCAAAAGGTCGCAGATTCAAGACTTTCTCGTTAATGAGGTCTGCATTATGTGTCCAGGTACCGTAGGCTGGTGGTGTCGTCGGCGGCGTGTTCCCTGGGGGCGGAGCGCGAGCAAACCCAGGACGGCGTGGAGCTAGCCGTCTACAAGCTGGCGGAGAAGGACACGGTCGCCTTCGCTAAGGTTGGTTATACTCACTATTATGAGTTACCCTCGACCGTTACCCATAAAGGGTAACGCCGTAAAAAAATAATATTACTAGATATTGCCCAGTGACTTTGTCTTCAAAGCAAAAATCGTTTATATCTTGACTGAATTAAATTTAATGAAAATAGATTTTTGGTTTCTTCTACTTTCAACCGTAACTGCGTACAAAATCCGTGCCCGCGTGTCCCCCACACGTGGGTAGACCTCGTGTGTAACTCGTTTAACACTAAACCTACCGACAGTTCTTGTATACCTTTTCCTACCGCATGCGGTAGAATTGAACGGTAATTAAAAGTTATTTTATTATATAACGCAGGTAATAATGGAAATAACTAAAAGTAAGGAGTGAAGAAAATATTATATGCATATTTTAAGAATTGTCATGTATTTTGATAACGATATTATAACGTTTAAAAATGTGTAAGTTTTACAAAAGTTTAAGAACGGTCAATTTGACCGGGACTTGGTAGGTTTAGTGTTAAAATATAACTCACTACCTAAGAATAACACCCCTTGCGAGGATAAACTTTGATAATTTTATTTGGCTTAGTCAAAGGAGTACCTAGTGCGTTGTTTTCAATTTTGAGTATAAAATAACCTTTCTATTAAAAATATTTGCGAGGACATATTTACCATACCGAGGGCATATTTACCAGAAAAAAGTTACCTACACTAAATTTTCAAGCTAAAAGCGGTTTTTAATTTTTTTTCTCGGAAACGGTACCTTTTACGGAAAAACTTTTGGTATCTAAACTTAGAATAAAAAATAACCTTTCTATTAAAAATACTTGTGATATAAGAATGTTTACCAGAAAAAAGTTATGAATTTTTTTCCAAAAATTTTCTTATTTTTTACCCCCACCCCTAAGTTATTGAAGTTAGTTATTTATTTATTTATTTATCTTCACGCCATATCCCTTGCGGGGTAGCCAGAGACGACGGAGCGCCAAACGCTACGGTCCCTGCATATCTCTTTCGCCTCGACCACAGACATTAACCTCAAGTTAGGTTTTCGGTTTATCTACATTAGTTATAGGTATTCATCAAAGATATCATATGATATGAACGCAAATGATCTTCTTTGTATAGGGAAAAAGTTATGGTCGAAAAACTGAAATCAGAAAAAGTAAGGTCCTAGCGCCCCCCGTGGCCGGATTTCTGGTGGTGGTGGCGTGGTTAACGAACTTGACCTTCATTTTTGGATGGTTGATTTTTGATATCTACAATATAAACAACATATTTGATATAACAGACGAAAACAAACGACGTGGTGTCGGAGGGAGTGACGATCGCGGCTCCGGTGCCGCCTCTGCCCTCCGACTTCGAGTCCTACGAGAAGTCCTTTTGGCCCTTCCTACTCAAGATTATACAGGTATCATAATAAACATATACATTTCGCTTGGCCTTTTGCCTTTTAAGATATAGCATCATTTTTTTGGCTTTCAAAAAGACTTTGGGGGAAGATTCAGACATTTTGAGTTGCAATTTTGTCAACTAGTGAAAGGAAAGGATCAAAATTTATTCAAAATTTATTATTTTTATTAACTATAATGTAACGAATTCCATGGTTTGGTTTCGGTTACCGTCGCTTTCGACTAAACTTGAACCGAAATTGAAGATTCGGTTTCGGTGTCCGTATTAAATCCCATTTATACTTAACACAGTAGTAACTAAAAACTAACGAGATATAGTAATAAATGACTGTATAGAGTCACGATGTAGCCGCTAAACAGACGACGGACACGGGCGTCATGTGCCAGATAGAACCCACCCCCCACGAGAGGAGCAAGACAAAGAAGAAGAAGAAGGGACTCGTAATACATTCGTTATATAGCATTTAGAATATACGATGATTGGTGTAAAAATTTAGTTTTAGTTTATTAGCCTATTTTATCTATGTAAAAGAGAAAATAAGTAGAGTTGACAATTATTTCTAATAGTTATTCAACATATTATGTTGAATAGATTATAAAAAACAATAACAATAATCCACTCCTCCCCCCCCCCCCTCCCCCCACAGACCCCGGAGGCGGCGTGCGCGTGCCGCTCGCTGCCGGCGGAGGTGTCGTGGCTGAACACGATGCTGGCGCGGCTCATGTACGACGTGATGCGGGACCCCGCCATGGTCGGGCGGGTGCAGAACAGGATACAGAGGAAACTGAACACGCTCAAGGTTATTCATGTTAACTTATGAAAAGATAACAATAAATATTTTTAACATTTTCCTTAAACTGTATTTAGAAACAAATACTTTAAATTAAAAAAAAAAAAACATTTTCCGTATAGTTCTGTTCTACAGAAGCTATCGGTGAAGAAATAAATTAATTAAATTACTATTTTAATCAAATATTACATTTTTTCGTAAGAAAGAAAACTTAAAAAAAAAGCTGCCGTAGTTGATGTGGTGGTGGTGGTGACAGGGCCGGTGCTGGTGTTGGTTATATGTAGTATCTACCCTCAGCTGCCATCGTTTATGTCGCCCCTGGTGGTGACGGAGCTGGTGCTGGCGGGCGCGGTCCCTCTGGTGCGCGGGGTGAGCGCGCCCACCGTGGACGCGCGCGGCGTGTGGCTCAGCGCCCTGCTGCGGTACGACGGCGGCGCCACCATCACCATACTCACGCAGATCAACCTGCTCAAGCTCAAGGAGAAGAGTGAGTTCTCTATACATTATATATTTTTTTGCCTTTTCAAAATTAACACTAAACCTACCGACAATTCTTGTATACCTGTTCCTACCGCACGCGGTCAAATTGACCGGTAATTAAAAATTATTTTATTATATAACGCAGGTAATAATGGAAATAACTAAAAGTAAAGAGTGTAGACAATATTATATGCATATTCTAAGAATTGTCATGTAGTTTGATAACGATATTATAACGTTTGAAAATGTGTAAGTTTTACAAAAGTTTAAGAACGGTCAATTTGACCGGTACTGGTAGGTTGAGTGTTAAGTATATACAGATTTTTTTTGAAGGTGTTTATATTATTTTAATTTCATGTAGCATAATTTAATTTCTTAGAAATATGTATTTTCAGTTATCTGTTGCAATATGTGTAAATTTATTTGATGTTTTAGTCTGCTGTATATTTTGTTAGACTTTTCTTATGTCTTTTGATTCTGATGATCGATTGTTTTATTATATTCTTCAGATATAACACTTGAAGATCAGATACTGGGAACTAATGAAAATACGGTTGAGAGCGAACTGAGCGCTTCGCCAACGGGTGGATACTTCTCCGACTCTAAAGTGAGTAGTTCTGTAGTGATATATTGTATTAACACCGGACGAGGGTATTTATAGTTTATTGAGCGCAGCATTATACTGGAGACTTTCACATTCTTTGTCACGAATAGGCTCGAAAACTACTTGACGGAAAATTATGAAATTTTGCAATCAAAAAGACACATTAGGTAATGGTTTTGAAAGATGTCATGTCGTTGAGGAATAATCGTCAAAAAATTGATATCCCATTGAAGTCGATTGGAAACGATGAGTCATTACACTGGGCTCGCTTCGCTTCACTTCAATATGCAAACGGCACCCGAGATTTCGCGAGCGCAGCGAGTCGAAATTGAGAGTCTGTTGGCGCCCCTAGTAATAAATGTATGGTTTTCTAAATCTTTCTCTTCAACTCCATACAACAGAAGCGCAAGCCGGCCATCTACGACTCGGACGTGGAGGACTCTGCGGAGTCCAGTAGCGACGACGAGAGCCCGCCCGTGCAGCCCGTCGACAGCACCGAGCATGTACCGCTCACTGACTCCGTGTATGTACACACACACACACGCACACACATACATATGTGTGACCGCGTATGTAATTTCATTGTTTATTTATTAGATTAGTTTTCGCGGTTTGCATATCAACATTTTTATGTTGTAATTATATGAATAATTTTTTTTTATGTTTCAACAGAACGTCAACAAACGAAGGTGGTTCGTCAAAGAAGAAATTTTTACGAATGGTCGATAAAATAGCGACTTCTAAATATTTCCAACAGGTATGCTATCTAATCATATGATATTATTTTCTTACTTATATATATATTTGTAATACCATTTGTATCAGGTGACGGACTACAAGTACGTGAAGCGTGCTATGGAGGGCATCTCCAACACTGATATCAAGCTGCAGCTGGAGGTGACCGGCCTGGAGGGGCGGCTCGCCATTAACCTGCCGCCTCCCCCCCACGACCGCCTCTGGATCGGGTAATTTATACTATATCTTAACTGATATAAAAAACTCACCAACACGAACAACACCTGACCTTCACCTTGTATAGATACAATTTGTTTGTATGTAAAACATATATATATATTGTTCCAGCTTCTCGACTAATCCCCAGCTGGTACTGAAGGCGCGGCCGGCGGTCGGCGCGCGCGCGTTACGCTTCGCACACATCTCCAACTGGATAGAGCAGAAGCTCACCAAGGAGTTCGAGAAGGTGCTCGTGTTACCCAACATGGAGGACTTCATCGTGGACGTCATGTCACCGACCCCCATCGAGTTTGAATAAACATTTTGTACTACACACGTGCTGTGTGAAGGATTCGATAAACGACACACCTGTTGCGTTTTGATAATGTTAACTATTCCATAAACAAATTTATTGAAACAGAAAGAACTTGAATTAACCGACTTCATAAATGTCTTTAATATTTCAATCAAATACATTTATATAATGTAGTACACACATGTTGTGTGAATATGAAAAAGGTGCGCGAGAACAACACACCTGTTGCGTTTTAATAATGTTATAACATAATTATACTTCATAAAGTGCGATGTCTTTAATACTTCAATTATTATTTTTTAACGAACGACCAAAAAGACGCATAGCTCAAAGGTCTTAATAAATTAAAAATAAATTGTAAATAATATAATTAAAAAAAAATACAAATATATATATATTTATAGTAATATATTGTTTCACAGATGTTATAGAGATTTATCAAAACAATTTTATTATATACAAAAAAATATATATATATTTATTATAAATGATAATATTATTTTGCTTATTATTATTATTTAATGTAAATTAATTATTTTGTATGTTTGTTCAATTTAAATATAAAAACACATCTAATGTCGGAGCTTCCTATAATAAAATAAATTGACAATAATACTAAAATTTTATAAGCCTAGAAGAAAAATCATTTTATTTCAATATTTTATTTTTATTCATTTTTTAATTTTCATAGAGAAGCTTTATAGCGAAATTCACTGCCACGTAGCAGAAGAAATTAAAAAAAAAAGTAAAAAAAAAAATACTAATATTTAATATATTTTCAAAACACGAACTGACAGTTATAAAATTTATTATTTGATAAATAAAGAAATTAAACATGTTTTGTGTGATTTATAAATATTGCCTAAAATTATAATCGCACAAGTATATCTCTTAATTCAATGAAAGAGTTAAAGAGGTTTTATATGTTTAATATAGAAAGAATTTTTGGAATAAAAAATAAGGCTGAATGGCTGAATCTTGCTCACTACTTTTGCTTTGAGACCTTCGCGTGTTTTAAAACTTTTATTTAAAAAAAACTGATTCGAAATAGCGGGAAAGAAAACTTGTAATATTTTTAAACATTTTCTTTGTATATCGTATCGTATAATTTAAAATTATATTTAAAAGTGTTGTTTTTTTATGAATTATAACTTTTCTAATAATATTATTAGCAAAATTTAATATAACATTATATAAGGTTCGTATAAATTTTCGTATTAATATATCAGATTTGATATTTTCAGTAACTTTATCGTTATTTAACTAAAATTTTAAGTAAATTTGAAATGTAATAAACGTATATGTATTCACATATCACACTTTATTATGTACTGCTGAACTATGAAGTTAGATTTAATATTGGCGCGTGTTTTATTTTTGATTTCTTTAATCTCAACTTTGAGTTATAATTCAGAGAGAGAGAGATGAAGAGAGAAATGTTAATAAAACCAATTAAGTGTTAATTGTATTTGTTGTAATGAAGTTACGTTCGATTTAGTTTTATTATTTTAAGTATTACGTATTAGTATATATGAATATTAAATAATTTAGTTTGGTTAAAAATGAATAAGTTTTTAAGTGACATGTAAACGGGATTTGAATAAAGTGAGTGATCTTATGATAAAAAATTGAAAATATTATTTTATCATAAGAGTTTGTTACAAAGTAAATAATAACAATTAAAGTGAATGGGATATTTCACAATAATCAGTCCGAGAGATTGGTTTTAATATAAATATTATTTGGTATTATTATTATTATATATTGACTTAAGCATAGTACACCTATTATATATACGGGTAAGTAGATGTTATGATTTATTAATTGTATTTAATATATATATAAATATCAATGTACCAAATAGTACTAAACTGTGCGTCTGTGCGTCTGTGTGTGTATAGTTTAAATTATAAAGTGTTATGTGATATTACATAGTTAAGAGTTATACCGTGCCGAGTAGTTTTTCTATGTGGTGTCAGTTGTGATTTTGTCAATAAATGAATTGCTATATTTCATTGACTCTTTTAATTTTAATTAGAGCATTATTTTGAATCTATTTATTTATTTATCTTCACGCCATATCCCTTGCGGTAGCCAGAGACGGAGCGCCAAACGCTACGATTCCTGCATACCTCTCCTCGGCCACAGACATCAACCTCAAAACATGCCCTCCGGGGGTCCTCATGCTTTTTACGTGACCTTCCTCCAGTATCATAGATACAGTGTTTTCGAAGGTCACTCGAGGCCTCCCCCTGTCTCTCTTACTGCTCACTTTTCTTGTATAAATCTTTCTTAACATTCTTTCATCACTCATTCGTTCGATGTGCCCAAACCACCCGAGCACGTTCTTCTTCGTTCTCACTGTAACATCATCTTCACTTCATATTTTGACTCCTTTGAGATAAATTGAGATCAATATTAAATCCTAACCAAATATGAGAGTAGTGGAAGCAAGACTTGTATGAATATTATCTCTTGTGTTTTAGCGATGAAGTGAGTTAATAAATTTTCATTTCACTCTTCCAAGGGAGAAGGGAGTGGTGTGATGCAGTCAGTGGATCTAACAAGAGTAAGAGAAGATTGCGTTGGTATTAGTTAATATACAATTCACTCTTAAGCCTTAACACTAAACCTACCAGTACCGGTCAAAGTGACCGTTCTTACACTTTTGTAAAACTTACTCATTTTTAAACGTTATAATATCGTTATCAAACTACATGACAATTCTTAGAATATGCATTTAATATTGTATTCACTCTTTACTATTAGTTATTTCCATTATTACCTGCGTTATATAATAAAATAACTTTTAATTACTGGTCAATTTGACGGCGTGCGGAGGAGCATGTTTACAAGAATTGTCGGTAGGTTTAGTGTTAATATAATGTTTCACATTATAATAAATATATTATCCAAAACTTATTTAGTCAAATTTAAGGCTTTAATGTACTACATACAATAGGCCTATTAATAATTTTGTGTATTTGAGATATATATTTGAGTTATTTGAACTTTCTTCGTGGTACATATTGTAGATTGCTCTAACAGTCTGCAGTTGAGATAGTATAGAGTAGTAGTAGAGTAGAATAGAGTAGTAGTAGAGTAGAATAGAGTAGTAGTAGAGTAGAATAGAGTAGTGGTAGAGTAGAATAGAGTAGTAGTAGAGTAGAATAGAGTAGTAGTAGAGTAGAATAGAGTAGTGGTAGAGTAGAATAGAGTAGTAGTAGAGTAGAATAGAGTAGTAGTAGAGTAGAGTAGTAGTAGAATATGTGAGAGTAGCCAAAGTAAGCTACTATAGATGTTTCATTTATTCTCTGAACTATGAAGAACTAAGTCTTCATCTGAGGACTACATTGTAATAGGGATATAAATAACAGAATCGCATATTTTAATAATATTTATTAAACATTCTCATGATATATGTCTATAACACGTATGTACACTAAATCTATATCACATACCGACCTACATACAACTATTATATATATATATATAAACCATCAATTTATTCATAGTTCTATCAGCTGCCAATAGATGGCGTTGTTCATAATATTTAATTCACGAACAAAGTCGCAGACAAACTTAGTATAATAATAATATATTTATTTTAAATAGAATACATTTATATAATAACAATATATTAATATAATATTTCAATATAAATATTTACAATGAAGGAAGACTTGTAAATACATTGAATATAGTTATATAATATAATATATTTATTTATTAACCGTCTGTATGTAGTTGAGATCACTTCATATACTAAATCTTAAACATTTCAACACTCCGGAGTCCGGAGCATATTACACTTAAACTAATTACATTTATAAATAATATACATCTGTACAAAATATGGCAAGTCTTATATACTTCATATATATCAGCACCGATTCCCTCCCCCCTTAATTGGGTGGTTAGTCAGCGAGTGCGCAGTGTGCGTTATCCCCCCCTTTAGCCTTAACCAACCGCGCCCATGTATCCCTCCGTGGCGCGCATACTAGTGTGAGTCGTCCGAGTCTCCTGCGCGCCATTAGCACGAACTCCCCGGCCCCGGAGCCCGCGCCGCAGGTGTGCGGGAGCTGCGTGCGTGCTAACGCGTGTGCGCGGCGCCTGCGCCGGGGGACTGTATCGTCCGTGATGTACCTGGAAAGAGGATAACTTATTAGTTCTATGTTAAATATTTATTCATAAAAAAGTTAACATTTTGGGATAGCTTATTTATTTAACACTAAACCTACCGACAATTCTTGTATACCTGTTCCCACCGTACAGTCAAATTGACCGGTAATTAAAAGTTATTTTATTATATAACGCAGGTAATAATGGAAATAACTAAAAGTAAAGAGTGAAGACAATATTATATGCATATTCTAAGAATTGTCATGTAGTTTGATAACGATATTATAACGTTTGAAAATGTGTAAGTTTTACAAAAGTTTAAGAACGATCAATTTGACCGGTACTGGTAGGTTTAGTGTTAAAAAGATCTCTTCCAGTCCTTGATTATAAGAATAAAATACAAATATAAAAATAATTATATATAACTTTTGAATTTTAAATATTTCTTAAACGAAGTAGATATATTGTAATGTATGTCTGTCTGTAATTACGTATAAAGTCTATTACTCTATATAACGTAAAATAACTTTTTCATAAAAAATATTCCATGCACTTTTTAACGGCACCAGAAATTTGGGTTAGCTATATTAAAAAAGTTAAAACCATACCTATAATAGTCATCGAGTTCGTTGTGTGTGTCCGTGGGCGCGGTGGGCGCAGTGGGCGCTGTGGCGCGCACTATTTTAGTAAGTCGCCACGTTAGTTGTGTGGTATCCAATTCGTCCAGACGCTCGCTGCCCACGATCACGGCTCGCGACACTGCAATAATAATTAGTTACAATGTAGAAATAACTAAAAACATTCTAGACTTAAACGACTATCTAGATAAAGAATTATTTCTATAAGAATCAAACTAGCAATTATCAGTCACTTAAAACTATTAAACTATAATTAATATGTGTATTTCTTAGTAATTATATTTCGTAACCTAAAAAATATGTTCAATTATTATTAATTAATAAAATACCAATCAATTCATAAAACTAATAATGAATAATTACCAAAAAAACTAACTGACATATAAAAATAAACGAAACGTGAATAAATTATAGATGTTTTAACACACACACACACACACAAACAAGTATTATCTCGCTTTGTAAGTGCTTTACCGCTTAAACTTACAAGTTTTTCAACACTTTTCTTTTAGATAAGTGAATACAGGTCATTGACCCCGCCCCGGGAGATAATTACAGCCTTCACTCTGACTAACAAATACGTAGAACCTTGTTTTAACACCAACACATAATAATATTCTTATATAACTATAATACTAAATTTGTTATGAATTTTTTTATATAAATATAATATTTTAATTGAAATATCATAAGGAAAATCCGTTTAAAAACTAACGAGGAAATATTAAATGTCTGTTGTAGATAATAAAACAAAATGACAGCAATAATTTCTACATATATATATATATATATATATATATATATATATATATGTATATATAAAAAGGTAGTATTCCAATGCTTTCGGTTGAGGATAAAAAATAATTACGTTGAATGACACACAATTTAAATAAATACGCTAATTTAATTTAAAAGTTACACCATCATTTTATCCTATAAAATTATCCTTATTCTATAAAAACTGGGAACTCCAACGCGTGCTCGATACGGTACTAGTGTATCCTGTATACGCTTTATAGTATTCCTTCCACTACATATTAAAGAGTTTCCGTAAAGTTTTTATCTTTTAAATAATTCTTAGAATTTAATACTTACAAAGAAAGACTTCAAGAAAGACTTTTTTCACAACAAAAATGTTAATTATATTTTATTTTATTTTGTTATTTGATGTAAATTGTTCTGCGGTTTAATACCGTGTATATAAAAGTCACTTTCTCATTATCCCTGAACCATCATTACAAATTGCAATCCAAGTAAATTATATACAAAAAGCAAATTGACTTCGCGTTAACGGCTCATATCATTAGCGGCTCGTAACATATACTATGATACAAAGTCAACAGAGATTAATAAGCACTCACCGAGGTCGCTAGTACAGAAGGCCAGTTCCAGTTCAGCATCAGAGCAGGGTCTGCAATCCGCGGTCGCTGGGTCGTAATGTCGTCTTTCTAGCGACCTCGCTTCATATTTGAATGTGGCAACCCTTCTTTTGGGTCCCTCTTCAGGCTCAGCCTCAACGTATAGCGCGGCCTGACCCTGTCTGCTGCGGAAGCAACGCAGCTCCCGAACATCGCCATCATCAGGTGCGTATAGAGGTACAAGTCTTCGAACACCTTCAACGAAGATCCTTGCTGGGAACCGTTCCGCGACTTCTGTAATATTAAAATATTCTATAAAACTGTTTATCTAGTAAATAAATATATAAATTAATTTATACGTTACCTGTATAATTTTGACGCAATGAGTAGAAAAGATCAGGCGGATCCGGTCGTCGTATGACTCGGACGCATACCCTGAAGTCAGTCTCCCCCGCCGGTAGGGGGGGCTTGAACAGAAGCCGCAGAGCCCCCCTCGGGTACACCCACGACACCTCCCCCTCCCGACACCGAAGATACACTGGTGTCACACCGCGCTCGTCGCTTGAAGTCAATCCACTAAAACAAGATTTTCTTTTAAAACACGCTATTAACGGTCAAGATAATTCGGTAGTAAAGATACTTGTCCTACTAATACTAATTATGATTGTGAAAGTTTTTGAGAATATGTTTGTTACTTTCAAAGAAAAACTACTAAATTGATTTCGATAAAACTTTACAGTTTATACCTTATACCTTAAAAGACGTATTTTATTACGAATTTAACGCATGCGAAGCCGAATGCAAAAGTTACTAACAAATACTTTAATATATTTAAAAATATATACATACAAAAGATGTGGACGGTGTCTTTTTGTAAACCAGTTCACAGAACGCGTCCTAAATCATAAGATAAGAACGAGGAGTTCTCGACCTAACGGCACGCGACAAGGCGTTGTGTCAGCGTTCCTAAACCCGTTTCGAGCCAATTTTACCTATCTACATCTTGCCACGTGGGCCGAGTTAGTAGCGCCCACGCTGCCCACGCTGCCCACGACATGACACAGCATAAATACAACAGAGCTATAAAAGATAAGATTGATGGGACAGAAATAAAAAGAAAGGGTTTTATGTACCATTGTATGTGGCCTCACGCCTCGTGTTGGTATACGAGACGGTTATTACAATTTATATGGTATTGTAAACGTAATAAGAATAACAAAGAAATAAGTTCGGAAACTTCGTAATAAAAATAATTTAAAATAATAAATAATAATAAATTAATAAACATAAGAATTTATAATAAATAGTAATCAGTGGTTATATTTTTTATTACATACGGTCACATCCTTATTTGACGTTCCAGGGCTTCCTTAATCCTCCCTAATGGGATGAATCTTTAGATATGTATATAAAAACTGGTCGCGCCGGGAGAATAGTCCTGCATACTAAGCCTTTTTTTCAAATGAAACCAGTGAACATTTTATATGTATATTTTTTCACATCTCAAATAAATTAGTTCAGGAATATAACTTCATTTTTGTTAACATTTTTAAATAAAAATATATTTTACAACAACATTGTATACCAAAAGTTAAAGTTAAAATCTGTAATTATAAAAATGTAAATAACTATTTGAAAAATTTCTTAAATATCGTTTGGAGGGCTTCATACACGTGCACAAGGGTTGGCAGGGGTTGACAACCTTTCCTTCAAGCACGTTATATAATCTATAGATGCATAATACCACAGACTATAGTAAGTATGCTATTATATCTACTGTCATTATGACATATCAAATAACTAATAAAACTCTTAAATATTGATAAGACTCTTGATGTTGCGCTCATTATGTATGCAAATAAAAAAATATGAATATCAATAAGGCACGGCGGTTAGTGACACAATGGTATAGAGATTACTATTCAATTTATCCAAACTTAATGAAACTCAAATCTTTGACACGTTATAAAAATATCTATAAAATATTTATAAGATTTTACTTTAAGTTTGTTAACCCCTGGTTGAAATAACGTTATCAGCGCGCTAAAACAAACACACAAAAACCACAGGTTTTTTTGTATTCCGAGACATTAGGGGTGTTAATGCCGGTTGTTCCGTGTTCAATATTTTTTTGTTAACACGAGCGAGGAATGAACGATTCATTTTAAAACTACATTTTTTATACTAAACTTTCGCAGCTAACAAACAAAATATATTCATAAACAAATATATTAAGAAATCCAAATAAAAATATCAAATGTGCTCAATAAATGTAGAAATGTAGAATGTTAATACAGCTTCGCCTTCGTCACCATTAAGACAATTCCCCACACAACATGTCGGCGACACACTAAGAACCTAAACACCACTTTGTTTAAATTTAGATTTTGATTTACAAAAAACATCTATATTTATTTCCAAATTTATTCACAGACTTTTACAACATTCAAAGGATTCTTTACAATACTTTTGTTATTTTACGACACACTAAACGCGAGGCGCGATCACAGACGATAAATTTAAATTTTAACGTATTCGTCATAAAAAAATATGACCATAAAGTTTCGGATCTACCAATTAAGAGATATTAATAAAAAAAAATTTTTTTTTTTTTTATGTAAACTTCAAAACCATAGATAATAGACACAATTATTCTATCTTATTATGTTGGTACAACGCCAAGTGACAGTTATTATACGTCATTTCAAACTGGCGCCAGAAGCTGTCTGTTTATATGAATTTTTAATGACGATAGTGATTTGTTAATTGTGAATCAGTGAAAACAGTTAATATAGCACTATAATATTATGAATACTACTTGGTAATAATAAGTGACTCTTCTACGAACTCATTCTTGCCCAAACCTGAGGCGAGATAACATTGTCGTACGTTCAACCTTCATTTATACAAGGATGTGTAAATATTATGTGTTTATATTATAATGTGTTAATAAGAATAATACATAAAATGCTATTAATGTAAGTAACTCATTAAGATTCAATATTATTGTTAATATGTCAAATTATTGTTCAATAAAGTATTTTTTATTACCGTGTTTTATTTAAGATATAATCAACAAAACTATAATACAAGAAAGAAAATGTAATCAGATTTGTGTATCTTGAGTATTTTCTTATTTATTTGGGCTGTACCGTCAGCCCTGAGACACGAGGCGCGCCATCTCTGCCCACGCGCCAGTAGCATTACCATATACACCTTACCATTGTTCATATTAATATATGGAAAGTTAAATCTTAATTTAGAAGATTATTAGTATTTTCTTGCTGAAATCAATTAAAAGGAAATTCCATTGTTATATTTCCTATCTAACAATGGAGCATTAAGAAACATACTTTCAACTATAGAGACAAAACAGGTTTAAAATATAATGCAAATGATAAATGGAGCAACCAACGCAGAAAACCGGAGCAAAGCGTACTGGAGAGATAAAATCTATGCAAGTCGAAGCGGATATAGGGGAGCCCGGGGATGGTTGACCAATTTTCAGTTTAAAAGTTAATATTTTTATTGCTTTCATGATTATTTTTGTGAAAAGCAATTCCATTGATAGTGATACTATTCAGCTCTAGAAAGAAATTACAATAAGCTCGATACCTATTAAAACATAGTATATAGGCTCGATTTTATAGAACGGGAAAAACGAGTCAACCTACCCCGTGCCTGGGGCAGGTTGACTTGTCACTAGGGGTAAGTTGACCTAAGAAGTAATGAGTACCAAGACTACGAAGGAGCAAGATTTAAATACTAAAGTAAATGCAATCATCATTTTTAAGAACATCTTCAACAACAGTAAACACCGTTAAGAACCTATCGGTCCACCTCCAGTCTAAAATAGTCTTTGATAGTCCTTTAGTCTAAAATAGTCAAAATAGTATTTATAGTGAACACGTGGGAAAACGAAGAACGGAAGGACCATATTGCCGAGGCCAAGATAGCAACTGCGACTCTCAAAAGCGAAACCTCGGTCAGTAGACGTCTTTTTCCCAATTTTTTGGTGCCAAGATGAGCTATTACTCTATCAGGAATGTGAACTGTTGTCAGTCCTGTTTCATCTACATTCTAAATATACCCAGGGCTTACATTTAAACGTAGGTAAACGGTTCTTAGGTAATCAAAGAACAACTGCACGATGTTTTTGTTGAAAGAAGTGGTTCGAAATAGTAGCTTGAGGAGATCGAATAGAGAGAATAGGATGACGTTTAAGCAAACTCCCTACCCAATCTTCATCAGCAATCTGTTTTTTATCCCATGATTCAGGAATAGATTTATTTATTTTTTTTGCAAATTCATATGCTAATTTTCGGGACTCGTAAAACGTTAATCCATAATAAACATCATCAGCTCCCTTATGGGCAATTTTCTGATGCATGCTCTTCCTCGTCACTGAATATTTGTCTGTTTTTTATGTAGCCAACGCTTTCCAAGGTCAATTGAGATCTAGACAGTCCGGGATTGCATTCTTTTTTTTTCATATTTACTACATGGCGATATTTTATATGGTATAGCAAATTCTTTGAATTGATACTTTTTTCGGCGAAAATAACTTGTCGACATACTCTCTCCAGTATGTCTTTACGTCGATTTGACTTTCGTTTATAGATTTGCATCGTTCTAAACTGGAAATGTTAGGTTAAGAACAATAATTTTTATACCAATTTATATTTAGTATATCCAAAATTATATGGGGCAGGTTGACTAGTTAGTCAACCAACCCCTTTATAAATTAGTCAACCAGCCCCAAACGATCTAGTAATTTTTAACTACGTGCCAAAACCTTAAAATGGTGTCGTAATTAAAAATAATAAGGAAGCATACAAAGTTCGGAAATCAAACATTCGTATTAAACAGTTTGACAAGCAATCAAAACAAAATGAAAAGTGTTATAACAAATAGAATTAAGGCAAAAATAGTTACTTAAGTGTCTTGTTTTTGAACAATAGGCTCTAGCTGACAAACGGTTTGGGTCTGCTCCGCGGTTTTTCTGATGATTGTGCGCGGGGGAATAATGGATACGCTCACCTAGTCGATTTTTGCAAAAAGTTTGCCTAACTCGCGTTTTTGACAATTAGTCTACCTGCCCCTATAGTCAACCAGCCCCGGTCTCCCCTACTAGTACAGGCTAAATATACTATAGCTCTTGTTACATTTTCAAGTCTTGTCCTTAGTGATTTATTCGAGCTCACCCACACAATAGGCGTTCGGTTTTTTGTTTATAACTGCCATTTTGTTTTTTATTGTTTTAAATGTAATAGTTTTTATTTATTAAACATAATGAAATACAATTAATATAACGCTGGCCTCTTACCGGTTCTTGTTTTTATAATATTAAGACTGAAGGAGAAAGTATTGTACGAGAAAATTCTATGAAGCTATGTTATTTACCTGGTTGTGTCTATTTTTTTATAACGGGTAACTAACTATACATTTAATATATATATATATATATAATGAAATGCATAGTCCAGAGAACAATACCCTTTTAATAAGTAAGTTACTATGTGTGTCCAATTTATTTTGTGTCAATGTACCAATTTCAGTGAAACAATGGTGATAATACTATATATATATATATATGAATCTCGCCTGCGGGTACAATTGAGCGATACAGAACGCACGTGCCTATATTGTGTTTTAACAATGCCTCAGATGGAAGAAATATAGTATATAGATGATTCTGTATAGTACAAGATATGAGCATCTTTACGAATATTACTTTCATTTTTTTTACTGTTATTAATGACTTATTTTAAAGTTTGTACTAGTATGAATATATATATATAAAATTGAAATGTTCGTTTGTATTTCTATTTTTTTCACATAGCATATGAAAGTATATACTCAGTCTGTGTATTTGTTCCGGATAATTTCTGAAATGGATGGTGTTATAAGAAGTTAGGCTACTTTATTTTAAAAACATTCCGCGCGAACGAAGCCGTATGCACAGCTTGTTTAATAATTGTATAATTAACAAATAAGTTTGATATAGTTATGTTATATAAATATTATATATAAAATATTATCATAAATATATACGTATATATCTGTATTGTAAGTATTAACACTAAACCTAGACCAAGTATCGGTCAAATTGACCGTTCTTAAACTTTTGTAAAACTTACACATTCTTAAACGTTATAATATCGTTATCAAACTACATGACAATTCTTAGAATATGCATATAATATTGTCTTCACTCTTTACTTTTAGTTATTTCCATTATTACCTGCGATATATAATAAAATAATGTTTAATTGCCGGTCAATTTGACAGCGTGCGGTAGGAACAGGTATACAAGAATTGTCGGTAGGTTTAGTGTTAAAAGTTAGTAAGCTACTTCAGTATTGTACCAATGTAAACACTTCATTTTCATCTTATTTATTTGAGTGAGAATGCTTAGAATACATCACAATTTTTCAGACAATAGAGAATTAAAAGACCAAGTATCAAATATATTATTCAGTACATCGTGTGTACATAGTACAAAATGGTACAGATGAATCGTGTACCGTACACATATGTAGTATTAGATCATGAGTAGGTACCTACTGTAATGGTAAGTGATGATTCGCTCTGATTGTATAATGGTATCAACTCGTGCTCGCGTGGGCGACCCTCTCTCGACCCTCTGGACCCTCTGTCACCGTCCTCAGTATACTTGATTGCGTTATTGCACCTCACTCACTATATATCACATCATTATTTTGTTTGTTATGTTACTTGTTCTTAAGTAGTATTGAGTAGTGGTAATAATTGGATAGACATAGTAAGGTAAAAGTCATAGTGTTTATTTTAAATACGTATACGTTAAATAAGATAAATTAGACTAGTTCCAAAATTCAGACTAGTTATCAAAGTCAGACCAATTCCAAAAGTTAGTCAGACTAAATCCAAAAGTCAAACTAAATCCAAAATCAGACTAAATCCAAAATCAGACTAAATCCAAAATCAGACTAAATCCAAAATCAGACTAAATCCAAAATCAAACTAAATCCAAAAGTCAGACTAATTACAAAAGTCAGACTAATTCTAAAAGACAGACTAAATCCGAAAGTCAGACTAATTCCAAAAGTCAGACTAATTCCAAAAGTCAGACTAATTCCAAAAGTCAGACTAATTCCAAAATCAGACTAATTCCAAAATCAGACTAAATCCAAAAGTCAGACTAAATCCAAAAGTCAGACTAAATCCAAAAGTCAGACTAAATCCAAAAGTCAGACTAAATCCAAAAGTCAGACTAAATCCAAAAGTCAGACTAAATCCAAAAGTCAGATTAAATCCAAAAGTCAGACTAAATCCAAAAGTCAGACTAAATCCAAAAGTCAGACTAAATCCAAAAGTCAGACTAAATCCAAAAGTCAGACTAATTCCAAAAGTTCCAAAGTTTCAAATAGAATGGAATCGGCAATAATACTAATAGTTAAACTCCTATTCTATTCTAATCAAATATTATAATAATAATAATATCTAAATGTTTAACAGATGATTATTATAATCAATTAATTATTAAACAAAGACCTCTGTTAGAATGTTTTGCACACCTGAGCATAACAACTCATATGACTAAGACACTAACTAACGCCTTATCAGAACATTTATGCAATTGTAGGACACCTGCATATACTTCCGATATATCATATCCAATCCAATCCAAATGAATTTATAACCTTGCAAAAAATATACCACTTGATTCAATTTATAACATTCCGTTCGGTCATAAATTAGTTTTTTTTTTGAACGTAAGACATTTTTGTTTCGTTAGTCGCATATGGACGGCGCCATCTTGACACACGCACATGTAGACATGGTGACAGATTAAAACAAAACAGACCCACCTTTAGCTGACCCAGCGTATTTAAAATGGCGATAAGGTCCATTGAATATGGTTTTGAAGATAAATAAAAATATTTAATACTAGCTGTGCACACGACTTTACGCGGAATATTTTATGAAAATAAATGTAGTTTATTACTCTTTAGTGAAAATTCTTTTAAAATATCGTTTTATAGATTACTTGGAACAGAGAGACGGACAAAAAATAACAAACAGACACATATGTATGTATGTGTGTGTGTGTGTGTGTGTGTGTGTGTGTGTGTGTGTGTGTGTGTGTGTGTGTGTGTGTGTGTGTATGTATGTCACAACGAGCACGTAAACAGCGAAGTTAGAGGCCTAATTACGTAATTTTAAAAGTATGTAATTAGAGAGGTCTCGGACATACATACAACGTGCAGCGCTGATTACTGTTGATTTAAAAAATTCCCTCAACATAAAAATATATAACGGAATTCTCGAGCATTTACAAAATAACATACACACAACATTACAATGAAATTACACATAATTATTATAATATATATATATATATATATATATATAAATAAAACATTAAATTTATCATTATATAAATAAAAAATTATAATTGAGATTAATGATAACGTTATAATATATATTCGCAAATCTAAATCGTTATCACATTCTCTCACGTCACTCGAAACGTGGGAATCAAAAATCATCCAGATTTTACACACACACACACACACGCACACATAGACAAGATACTATAAATTTTTTGATAACATTTTTTCTCACGTCAATAAATAAACGTGCCTTACTAGACTCATATTGGAAAGTTCGGATATATAATGAATATAAATTAATTATATTATTTTACTTTATTGAGCGAAGAGAGCGTAGCGAGCGGAGCGTTCTACTTGAGACTTTTTTACATTCTTTGTCCCGAATATTACGAAAATTACTCGACGGAAAATTATGATATTTTGCAATCAAAAAGACACATTAGGTGATGGTTTTGAAAAATGTCATGTCGTTGAGGAATAATCGTCAAAAAACTGATATCCCATTGAAGTCAATGGGAAACGATGAGTCATTACACTGGGCTTGCTTCGCTCAATATGCAAACGGCACCCGAGTTTTCGCGAGCGCAGCGATTCAAAATTGAGGGTCTGTTAGCGCTCCTAGTATACACATATAAAAAGAATTGTAGTGTCTCTTTGTAATACCATATTAAATTCATATAAAAATACATACATTTTTAATTTTTATTTGTTTATTTGTTCCAACAAACCTCTTAAACTGTACTGATTTGCACAAAACTTTCACTATCTGATAGTTCATGTTTTAGTAACTTGGTTACTTTTATTTAAAAATTACAAGCGGAGTCGTAGGCAAAGCTAGTATAACAATATATGTACAGATATCAATTCTATAATATATTCTTTGTTCTTGGCTTGATATGGTCAAAATTCATAACTTCATAAAGTATTGTTAAGTGCATGTTAAACTACACAATTTCTTATCGATTTTACTTAGGTCAGATCACACGTTCCAATTTGACAGGTGTCGTGTCAATTTAGTGTCAATATTGTCAATTGTCACAAGATAGTGATAGCTAGATAGATGGATCGACGTAACTAAATATTTATATATATATATATATAGCAAAATGTTCTTTTGTAACCACTGAAACGATTTTAGTAAAATATTTTGATAACTTAAATGGTAGGATAGTTTCTATTTTGACAATCATTCTTTTGTTAATTTCGGGTTATTTTATACATAAAGGGTTTAATTTATAAGTTCTATAAGTTTCCAATAGATGGTGTTATTAATGTAAAATAGCTTATGAGACCACAGACAAAGCCACTGGCAAAGCTAGTATATACATATATATATATATAAAATAATTATAATAAAATATCGTTAACAAAACAGAAGCTCTAATTATTTTCACTAAACGTATGAAAGTATAAGTTAAAAAATAGTTTTATTAATTTACTCCGTGTATTTGATCCGGCTAATCTCTATAACTGAGCCAATTTTAACACAACTATCACTGGCGGATAGATATTAGAAGAGGTAATTTTTATTTAAAAAAACGCGCAAACAAAGTCGTAGGCATATCTTGTTTTACAACAACACATCTTATTTGTTGCCTGTGAGTATCTAATATAGCGATCTCTAATAAGTACTAAATTTAAATAATCTTACAATATATATATATATATATATATATATATATATATATTTACCACTCACTGACTCATCACGAAATCTCCGAAACTATCTGTCCGATTAACTTAATATTATACATAGTTACTTCTTTTGTGACGTAGACGTCCACTAAGAACGGATTTTACGGAGTTCCTATCACAACGGATTTCAACTTTTTGCATTTCGCCAAGTTTAAAACCTGTAGGAGCTATACACTTAACGCGGGGGTAAGAGTTACCATAGCAACGGTTACGATGACAACGGATAATATGACAAAGGTTACCATAGCAACCTAAGTACACATCAAAATTAATAGTGCCCAGCGAAGCGGGAGGGAATAATCTTATACATTGATATAGTATAAGGTCCTTTCAAACATCCCTTAGTTTTAGACCTTCTCAATAGTTTGATTTACCCTTAAGTGCTTACACGTTACGTTCCCAAAATTTAAGTCCGATTGCCACTTCACTATCAAATTCAACAAATATTTAATTATAGTAAAATAATTTAAGTGTCGTTTAGATGACACTAAGTATTATTTTTTTCTCTTCAATGAATACGAAATGTGTATCCACAACCCGCATTTATATTTCACATGCAATCAGAATGCGTGAGAAAATACATCGAGGTGTAATAAACCTTTACATCACTTGCGATTTCTTTACACTATTTAGTGTAAACTTAGTGTGGTGTTAATTTACACTAGCAGTACCTGCGACTTCGTTCGTTTTGTATAAAAGTATTAACATAAGCTATCAGTGAAAGTCTTATTTATAAAGGTCTAGCATTTCAGAGATTAGGCAGGACAAAAACAGACAAACCGAAAAAAAATATTTTTTTTATGTAAGTTACTACTTCTTATAAAGTAAACTATCAGTGAAAGTCGCATTTAAAACGATCCAGCCGTTTCAGATAAGCCGAAACAAAAAATTTACAGGCAATTTTTTTTATTTATAAGTACATATATGCTTACGCGTTTGTAAAAATCTGTTTATATACAAACGGACACATCAATTTTATATATATATATATAACCTCAAAAACCTATTATTTTCCAATTAAATGTAAAGTTAGTGTACAAGATGGTCATAATTCACAGTACTATATAAAAAGTGTCGCTAAAGTACAATCATGGTCACAATGCTTTAGAATTTAAGTACAACTTAAATATATATAATATTATAGAGGAGAGATTTGTTTGTTTGTTTGTAGTGGATATTTTATCAGTAGAAAGGTACTTTATTTGCATGTACCCGGGTGAAGCCGGAGCGGGTAGCTAGTGTTTGAATAAAAGGTTGTTTGAAGAGATTATAGTTTTGTTATAATTAATTTATACATATAAATAAAAAGTGTCCGTTTGTACTAAATTAGGTTTATCAAAAAATGTACAAAAAATTATATATAAAAAAAAAATCTATGACACCTAATCTGATACTGGACAGATTTTAACATAACTTTCGCTGTTATAAGAACTAACTTGGGCTACTTTAATAAAACATATACCACGTAATGTCGCGGGCATAGCTATACTATTTTTAATATATTATATATATTATGTTGTCGATTGTACTTTGGTAATATTTTTTGAGCGGAGTAATCCGTCCGTGATGGGGACAATGCCAAGGAATGTACCTTAACTCTCGCCAGTCATGGCTTCCTCGCTTCAAACAAATTTTACAAATTATTAATGTATTAAGACATTTAAACTAGCTGAGCCCGCGACTTCTCGCATTTTTATTTAATAAACGTAGCCTGGATTACTCCTTATATTATTCGTGAAATTCCTGTTAAAATCGGTCCAGCTTTTTTAAAGATCAGCCGGAACAAAGGGACAAACAAAAACATATAATATATAATTTAACGGTCAGAATGTTTAATAGTAAGTTATAAATACGACCGCTGTAGGCTAGACGGTATAACAATGGCCGCTTAACTATATCTATATATATAGTTATATTTTCCGCGTTCGGATTGCGTGCCGCGTGCCCGGCGGCTGCTGACAATTTATAACTGGAACCACATGTTGGTGAACGGACCTCAGAGGTCTCGCAAACTATTCCAATATGGAACTCGTTCCAATAATCATTCAATATTTGAATATTATATTAACACTAAACCTACCGACAATTCTTGTATACCTGTTCCAACCGCACGCCGTCAAAATGACCGGTAATTAAAAGTTATTTTATTATATCATATTTTAATAACGGAAACGACTAAAAGTAAAGAGTGAAGACAATATTATATGCATATTCTAAGAATTGTCATGTAGTTTGATAACGATATTATAACGTTTAAAAATGTGTAAGTTTTACAAAAGTTTAAGAACGTTCAATTTGACCGGTACTTGGTAGGTTTAGTGTTAAATATTGTTATAGCTTCGTCCAGATCCAGTGAATATGACGAATCATTATAAGAACGGGTCTGAACGCTTACAATCCTTAGATCGACTCAGTAAAATGTTACCAAGTGACCGGTAACATGTTACCAGTTGACCGACCTTGTGGCACGCGCCACCACAATGTTACTTTGATTTTATATATTAGTATAAGTATACTTATTTAGAACGGTTACCTTCATATTTGAAAGGATTTAGAGTATTGTTAGGATTTTAATTAATATATGTAGAGACTGTAACCTTTAATAGTATTCAGTTTAAGAAATATATGTTATGCAATTATTCTAATACAATTTTGCAATTATCCCAATACGAATTTGCAATTTTCCCAATACACTTTTGCAATATTCCCATTAGAACTTTGCATTTATCCTAATAAAATTTTAATATTTTTTCCCAAATAACTTTATGCAATTTTCCCAATAAAACTTTGCATATTTCTCACTACAACTTTGCAATATTCCCAATACAACTTAATGCTAAATTTCCAATACAATTTTATCTAATATCCCAAAAAAACTTTAAGCAATTTTCCAATACAACTTTGCAATATTCCAAAACAAGTTAAGCAAATTTCCCAATACCAAAATCTTTTTATTTGTATAAAGAAAAACTTAATTATTCTTATTAATTACAATTTAAATGGCGGCTACATCTGAATATAGTAAAACCACAAACCAATGCCCAATTAGAGCGGACATACCGAAGCCCTAAATCAGAGACTGTCGAAGGAATGCCAAACGGACCGACGCGCTCCTTTTTGTATACCTAATCAGATGTATAATGCGTACAAAATCAATAATCACATCATTTAATGATTTTAACAGGAATTACTATTAAATTAGTTAATTTTACTTAATTAAATACAGAAAGTATTATTAACACTAAACCTACCGACATTTCTTGTATACCTGTTCCTACAACACGCCGTCAAATTGACCGGTAATTAAAAGTTATTTTATAATATAACGCAGGTAATAATGGAAATAACTAAAAGTAAAGAGTGTAGACAATATTATACGCATATTCTAAGAATTGTCATGTAGTTTAATAACGATATTATAACGTTTAAAAATGTGTAAGTTTTACAAAAGTTTAAGAACGGTCAATTTGACCGGTACTTGGTAGGTTTAGTGTTAAATACAGAAAGTATTATTAAATATACATAAAAATATTTTACATAACAGGTTTTCGAAACTAACGTTTAAAGAAATTAAAATTTAATTGTATTCAATTATTTTAATGTAAAATAAATAATAGTTTAAATAAACCAAAGACAAAGATAAAAATTCAAATTAAAAAAATGTATTGCAATATAAAAAAGTGTTTGTTATTTTTAAATCTATTGACATGTATTTTCCTTGACGCAGTTTCAAATTAATCCGCCATCTTGAATGTCAAAATCGTGATCAGTTTCCGTTACACACATACAAGACAAAAATAATAAGTATGTTAATTATTGATCTAAAACACAAGGACATTACGTAATATATATGTATGTCCCATTATATATACATATAGATAATTTAAATGTTTGTAACAAGTTAATCCGCCATCTTGAATCTCAAATTTTCTTTACATACAAACATGATTCTCTCAGTTTTTTTACCATAATTTCTGAACGGAATGAGATATTTTAATTCTATTTTTTTTAAAACATACCCATTCTCAAGCTCTACAGCTCTGAAAATTTTCATACAAATCGGTTCAGTAGTTTTTATGTGATATTGCATTAAAAGTATCGCAAGTTAAGAGCTTCTTTTTGACCATTGTTTCTAAACGGAATGAGATATTTTAATTCTGTTTTTTTTAATACACACTCCTTCTCAAGCTCTACA
The DNA here is from genome assembly GCA_918358695.1 of Melinaea menophilus ssp. n. AW-2005. Taxonomy (NCBI): domain Eukaryota; kingdom Metazoa; phylum Arthropoda; class Insecta; order Lepidoptera; family Nymphalidae; genus Melinaea; species Melinaea menophilus. The sequence continues at coordinate 11,056,508 of OU911056.1, forward strand.
GCTCTAAAAATTTTCATACAAATCGGTTCAGTAGTTTTTATGTGATGTTGCATTAAAAGTATCCCAAGTTAAGAGCTTAACTTACGATCAGCTCAATATAATTTTAAACTCAAAGTTATCAAGTAACAGAGGAGATCGCTTGAGCGTACGCTGAAGTGTTCTCCAAACAAGATCTTATTTCATAACGACAGTAATGGCCGACGGTTAAAAATAACACTTTAAAAATCTGTTATAAATTTAAATATATATTATTATATATATATAAATAAAATTATATATCAAAAAATGTATGTTAGTTTGTTATCCTAATCTAAAACTGTACCAATTTTAAACGAACTTTCACAGTTATTTAAGGAGTAATTTGTGTATTTTTATTTGAAAACTATTCCATAATATCCGTTAAAATATATATATTAAGATAAGCTGTATTTGTTTTGTCGGTACGTGGAGTTTATCACCACAATGGCTGCCACAACCTATACCACAATGGCCGCCACAACAACCCATTGTGGGTTTTGAGATCAAAATAAAATATTTAGAATTCGCGTCCACCTCGCTCCTATGTAAATAAACCTGTTTAGATATCATACTAGTTGCTCCCTGCGACTGCGCTCGGAATGTTCTTATAATAAGCATAAGTTACTTATCATCAGCTATCCGCCATTAAAATTAAAATCAATATTTTCCGAGATCAACCGGAGTAAATAGACGGACAGAGATATATATATATATATATATATATATATATATATATATATATATATATATATATATATGTATATGTATATAATATGGGTTTAGTGAAAAGCTGTTAATATAGAATTACAAACACATCAATTTTGTTTATATATATAGATATTTTCATATATCCAATTTCTAAACAATTTTACGACTTTTCTGTGTGTGCGTGTGTGTGTGTGTATGTGTGTGTGTGTATGTGTGTGTGTGTATGTGTGTGTGTGTATGTGTGTGTGTTATTTGAATATTCAAAGTTTATTTATATTTTATAATGGCTGGCTATTTTTGGTGTTATTATTGTAATTTGAAACCAATTATAAAATATACAATATTATTATTAATATCAATTTTGTATAATTATCAGCTTCAGCTTTCCATTAAATTCATATAAAAGTATATATAAATATGGTACTACATAAAAAAATGTATGTCCGTTTGTTCTGACAAATCTCTGAAACGACTGCAGCTATTTTAATAAAACATTCACCATCACATTCTTGATAAATAACTTATCTTATTAAAGAAAAACTTTAACATGTACACGACTTACAATATATATATATATATAAAACATCAATACACGAACTGAACGCCCGATGTATGGTACAACTTATATAGAGATGGTAATGTTTAAACATTTCGTTAGAACCTGAGCCCGCCTACGTACAAACACACACACATACCATTGGTCAGACATTAAAGTAACCATATTGATTTATATATTACAATTCGGATCCCCCCCCCATCAATCATGTGTGTATATTTTTTGTTCCATAAAATCTCAACGCGTAATGCAATTTTGATTAACCCTTAATGGAGACATTATTTTACAACGTGAAATATCTCTTAATGATATCGCGTATCCGATGAATACAAGCGTTTTTATATAACTAGCTGTGCCCGTAACTTCGCTCGCGTGTTTTTTTTTTAATAAAGATAAGGTATCAGTGAGAGTTCTATCAACATCGGTCTAGCCGTTTTAAAGATTAACCGAAACAAACAGACGGACAAAAAAAATTAAATATAAAATTTCATATGCATTTAGTGAAAAACTTTTATTATAGATTCACAAACGAACACTTAAATTTTATTTATATATATATATATATTTATATAGGAAGGAAGGAAAGAAAGGTAATTTCATATGTATGCAATGATTTCTATACATACATTGTACAACATCTAAGATATCGTAATGTTAACAAAAAAGTCGTTCCCGTATCGTTGTCGTAACGTAACGATCGTATCAACTTTCACTCCAACAATCGCTGTACGAGTCACGATCAACAAAACAGGCACAATAGATCAACTGACATGCGTTTAACACTAAACCTACCCAGTACCGGTCAAATTGACCGTTCTTAAACTTTTGTAAAACTTACACATTTTTAAACGTTATAATATCGTTACCAAACTCTTATAATATGCATATAATATTGTCTTCACTCTTTACTTTTAGTTATTTAAATTATTACCTGCGTTATATAATAAAATAATTTTTAATTACCGGTGAATTTGACCGCGTGCGGTAGGAACAGGTATACAAGAATTGTCGGTAGGTTTAGTGTTAAAGACAATTACAGATTACCGTATTATTACATGATAACATGGCTTTTTACTGACTTTAGTGGAACTTAAGTTGTTGAATCATTTGCAGGATTTATATTATAATGTACATCACCTATTGTTATATTTTTTTTAAAAAGAGCAACTTTTGAGTTTCTGACTGTCTCTTCAGCAGATCATTCCGGTGGTAGCTTACTTACTAACTGACTACACTGACATTTTTTATATTACAATCATTGATTCAAAATTGCGTATAAATAAATGCTCACTTGAATAAAGATATTTTGAATTTGACTCATACCACACCACACCATAAAAAAACTCAACACCTCAACCTCAAACGTGTAACTTAACAAAAAGCTCTCAAAACAAATTAAAAATAAAATATTTGTACATGGCACCCGTTAACAAACACAACCAATAGTATATATGTGGTGAGGTGCGAACCTTAGGGTGGTAGAGGCGTCGTCGCTAAATCACAAAACAAATATGAAGGTGTGAAAAGCATGATCGTGGAAGGAGTACAATAAAGAGACCGCTACCAGACCTGAACGTGATCTCTACCTTCGGTTTATCTTAGTTTATGTCATAATGATGTCATATTACTGACCTATCGTTAATTTACTGAAAATTATTTAAAATATATTTTTTATAGATTTATATTTTTAAACTAACGTTATTTGAGTTTATTCGTTTTGATGTCATAATGATGTCATATTACTGACCTATCGTAACTTTGCTAAAAAAGTATTACTTAAAATAGTTTTTATACATTAATATTTTTAAACTTAGAACGTTAATTCTAACGTTATCTGAGTTTAGACGCTTTGATGTCATAATGATGTCACAATACTGACCTATCTTTGATCAACAAAAAATAAATAACTTAAGATACATTTTTTATTGATTAATATTTTTAAACCCTATACGTTCTAACACTAACACTAAGTTCCTTCGTTTTGATATCATAATAATGTCACAATACTGACCTATCTTTGATCTACTAAAAATACAGCATGATTCTAAATTCAATTTTAAAATTTATTAAATGTATGAAATATTTTAATTGAATCCAACCACACTATCTGAATATCCAAACCAATCTAAACCAGTATGTAACTGGTATTGTAAGTCAATTGCAACATTTACAAACGCTATTCGGTCTACCTCTTCCTTGCTAAATTATGTATCTGGATTAACACTAAACCTACCAAGTACCGGTCAAATTGACCGTTCTTAAACTTTTGTAAAACTTACACATTTTTAAACGTTATAATATCGTTATCAAACTACATGACAATTCTTAGAATATGCATATAATATTGTCTTCACTCTTTACTTTTAGTTATTTCCATTATTACCTGCGTTATATAATAAAATAACTTTTAATTACCGGTCAATTTGACCGCGTGCGGTAGGAACAGGTATACAAGAATTGTCGGTAGGTTTAGTGTTAAATCTAACTGTATCAAATAAATTACTATAAATTTTAGAATACATTTATAACAGAAATTATCAGATATATATTAATATGAGACTACCGTTAAAATTGTCCGGTTGTACGTATTGGTCACAATATATGTAAAACATTGTTTATTATAAAGTAATAGTTGAGTTTGTGTTCTCAGAGACGCGTTTGGAGCAGGATTGGATTGGATTGGATTGTTTTAACAGGACTTCTATATTTGATTTAAAGTGTAAAATATAATAATCACTCGTAGATTTAATTTCATTGGATTGGATTGGATTGGATATTTTATTCAAAGTGTAAAATATAAAAATTTAATATTTTTAATATTTATCTGCATAAAATATGAATACCATCAAAGATTGGTCCTGTATCGAATGTCCTGGACTATTGAGTTACAACCAGTCGAGTGGAATTAAGTATTTTAACACGATAACCAATATGTAATAGGGGAAGTGGGGATTATTCATACGGAAAGAGAGAGAGAGAGAGAGAGATACATCCAAATAAGACATAAAATTTTAAATCTATTTGTTACTTAAACTTGTATAAATGAAATACAATCCCTTCTCCAATTTGTAATTTGATTTTTTGTATTTCGAAGCTGCGTTAACGAATAATTTATTTAAATTTGGAATTTTATTTGCCTTGTTAAAGTTTTACCAAAAATCTGTTAAATTTATAAGATATCTACTTAGAATGAGTCTGTGAAAATCGATAAGTTTGCCGCCATTGTTATTTCATTTTATGGTATCACTAGAATTAAACCCGGCTTCGCTCGGTTAAAATGTGACTCATGCTCAATCTTTTACTAAATAGTAATTTTTGGTAATTTTCGAAGGAATAATCTTATTATTTATTATGTGATGTCACATAATGATACGAGTGATCGGCCTTAACTCAAGATGGCGTCCGGTGTAAATGACATTAGTGTTCAATATGGCGACTGAGGTTTATAAGCTTCATTAGAATTTAACAAAATACGAAATCACATTTTTTATATTTTATTAGTAAAAAAAATATTGAGCTGAGCGTAAGCGAAGTTCTTATCCGTTTGGAAGACCTTTTTTGTGTTTAGTTGTCTCCAGAATGCGAGATAATTAGCTAAAAACTTGTAAATGTATGTTTGAGCCAAACGCGGATGTTATAGCGAAAACAGATTGAAAAAATGTTCAGCCATTTAAAAGTTATCAAGAAAAGAAGAAAGAGGGGCTCAGCTCAACACCCGCGCACGGTTGGCGGATCCTAGTAATATAAACAAAATGATTTTACTATTGGCATAACATAATATATATTCCAAATATAAAAATGACCTCCAAATCAAAGTCAGACTTTCTCAATAGATACAAAAACCAATGCATTATTCGGAGGTATATCAAAGGGGCCGTTTAGTGTCCCTTCTTTTTGTGGTACTAATTTTAGTCCTAAATCCTTACATCACTATGGCTAGGGAGTAAAGAAATCTTACTTTTTGTACCCTCTGATTGCTAAGCTATAAAAGGATTGAGCCTCGAGCGACTGCCATTTGCAATCGGTTATGGAACGAAGTTCTTTTTCACATTATAATCGGAAGACCTGATCGTTACTTTTTTAATTCATATTGTAAAAGGCCATGAATGTTCAAATACATTACACAAACACACACACACACACACACACGCACACACATTGAATGCATATATATATATTAATTATATTTAAAATAATTTTTTGTCTGTCCGTCTGTTTCTAATCTATGCTGGATCATTTTAAAGTAACGTAGACTAATTTTAATTTTAAAAAATGAGCAAACGAAGTCATGGTCAAAACTAGTATGTTGACTGACTGGAAGATGGTGGATAAACAGAGAAAGTGTCAGGTTACCTCACTAGTGACAAGTATGACAGCGTACTAATGAAGTATCTGTATTCCGATCAGATTATAAATTTAATATTTAATAAACAATGGCTTATTATTAGATAAACCCATCCAGGATATACATACGTGATTAGAAACAGCTTATACGTCCTTGGTTCTCTCTGAATATGTGCATCCATGATTGAACTGCGTGTTCGTCTATATATATATATATATAAGCGATTTACCTACCTATATATTTTACATAGTTACTTCTTTTGTGACGTAGACGTCAACTAAGAACGGATTTTACGGAATTCCTATCACAACGAATTTCAACTTTTTGCATTTCACCAAGTTTTAAACCTGTAGGAGATATACACTTAACGCGGGGTAAGAGTTATTATAGCAACGGTTACGATGACAACGGATAATATGACAAAGGTTACCATAGCAACCTAAGTTTACATTCAAATTAATAGTGTGCCCAGTGAAGCGGGAGGGAATAAGCTAGTATTATTATATATTTATTGATTTTTTTTTTTAAGCCATAGAGTGGAATTAGTTGTTAATCTGTCAATTTCAAAACGTATTTGATGTAATCTGATCCAAAGAGTATGTTATAAAAAGTTTTCATAACCTCAACATTTAATTAATGAATGTTTTTTTTATTGTCCTTATTTTTATAAATTCTGTATAGAGTATATTATAAAGAGGTTTGTTAACTTCAACATTTATTTATTTTTTATTAATGTATAGACATTTTTTATTTATTTATTATCTTAGTGTGGCTGTATGTCTTTTTTTAAAATTAATAACCATAGAGTATATTATAAAGAGGTTTGTTAACTTCAACATTTAATTAATAATTCGCTATTATATTGATTTTTTAATCTTAGAGAGGCCGTGTCTTTTTTTATATAATCTGTATAACCATAGAGTTTATTATAAAAAGTTGTATTACTTTAAAAGTTTAATTTTTAATTTGTTACTATATAGTTTTTTTTTATATCATCTTAAAGAGACTATGTTTATATTTGTATAATCTGCATAACCATAGAGTATATTAAAAAGAGGTTTTTTAACCTCATTTAATTATATTATATACTTTTTCTTATTGCGAGCGGTTTTTCTTTTCTTACTATATAATAACCAAAGAGTTTAATATAAAAAGGTTTGTTAACCTCAACCTTAATAATTATTTATTATTATGTATATGTATGTTATGTTGTCATATTATAAATGCAGCTCGTGCTTCTGATCGCATCCTCTAATAACACCTTACATCTCATGAATTATTCAGACATGCGTCCTGATATTACAGCGACATTTTTGTCAAAATGTCTTATCGGTAATATAACTTTATTGAGCTGAGCGTAAGCGAAGTTCTTAACCGTTTGGGAGACCTTTTTCGTGTTTAGTTGTCTCCAGAATGCGACGAGATAATTAGCTAAAAATATTCTCATGTATGTTTGAAACGCGGATGTTATAGCGAAAAAAGATTGAAAAAATGTTTAGCCATTCAAAAGTTATGAAGAAAAAAAAGAAAGGAGATCCTAGTTTTATTTGTAATAAAAGTTGAATATTAAACTCCATAGTATCCAATTAGGAGATGGAGATTGTAATGAAAGAACAAACACACACACACACACGCACACTCAAAGAATGCCTTCATTTGACCTATCGCCGACAATCACTAATTGACTCGGTTTCATTGAGAATTTGTTTTATATTTAGAGTTATACTAAATATCTTAACTAAACTTTGGTATGTTTAAACAATGCCAAACAGAACAATTGAATTGTGTTTTTATAAGCTGTGACCATGACTTCGTTTGAGTGGAATATTTTTTTTTAATTACCAGTTTTAGAGATTAGCTGGAACAGACAGACAAAAAAAATGTCAGTACCGTATATATTTATATGCATAGTGAATTATTATATCGAATTACAAACATACAATTCAATTTTATTATATGTATACATATAAAAACGTTTTCAATATTTTATTACCTCAATTATATTCCGTGTCCATGTTGCTCAATTAATTTTAAATGACGTATCATTATTACAACCTTGAGACATTCACAATGAGTAGTTTCATATATTTAATACAATGTTAGAAATATTATTTTCCCGCTCTGAGACGCTGTCAAAATCAAAGGAATTGTTTTTAAATTATTTAAATGGAAAAGGCAAAGATCAAAGATCATACAGCCTTCCTAATTAAGTCTAAAAGAGATATAATTGAATTGTGAGTTTTGTTTTTAAATTCTTTAAAGTGGAAAGGCAAAGATCATACAGCCTCTTCATATTAAAATCCATGAGGTATAATTAAACGGTGAGTTGATAAAACCTTTTTTTATACTCCATGCTTTGTGTCAGATTTTATCATAATGTCAAAAAGTATAAAAGAAATTTGGAATACAAATATTTAGTATTATTATATATTTTTAATCTGTTTCCATTACAAATTATATGACTATCAAAGTTAATTTATAGGTAAAATAAATTGTTACGAAGCTATTAATTCAAATAAACACGACAGCGCTGTTGTAATTTCTTTCATTTAAAGTAGGTCGCGTTGGTTGTTATTAATCAATGGTGTTGAGTTTTTTTTCTTGTAATATTTCATTTGATTTATAGTGTAGAGAAAATGTGTTCTAACTTTTTAATATATATTTTTTTAAGTATTAAGAAAATTTTAATATCAATAGGTACTTGGTCTGTATAAAAAGGTTATATATATACAAAAGTTTAGTTTACACTAGTGAATTTGAACCCAGACTTAAAATAAGTTCTTTGATAAATATGGCAAAAAATTTAAAAAAAAAAAATGATACACAAAAAAAAAATTGATATCGAATCGAATATTTCCAAATACCTGTGACGTATACCCGGTATATATATATATATATATATATATATATATATACCCGGTAGTGTTACATTACGAACAACCAGACACGAAGTTCAAGCACATCATAAAAATAGCTATGAGACGAGATATGAAATATCAAGTGCCTGGGAACTTACGTAATGAAAACTTAATTACGATCCACTCATTACATTTTTGGAACGGCCATTTTGTTTTTGGAAAATTTATTTTCAATTTTTGATAAGTATAGTATCAAAATAGACACTTCCATTTGATACAAGATATTACTGGTGATTTGAAAGTAAAAAAAAATATATATAAAATTGACGTGTCCGTTTGTTTTAAACGAAATAGATTGTGTTTGTTTGTAATATCTGCAAGTACTAGATCGATTTTAAAAAAACTTTCACTAAAATTTCATTACGTAATTAAATATGGTAGTTTAAAATACAACTAGGGGCGCCAACTATTGAGCGAAGCGAGCCCAGTGTAATGACTCATCGTTTCACATTGACTTCAATGGGATATCAGTTTTTTGACAGGACATTTTTCAAATTTTTTTTTTTAAAACCACCACCTATTATGTGTCTTTTTGATTGCAAAATATCATAATTTCTATCAAGTAGTTTTTGAGCCTATTCGTGACAAAGAATGTGAAAAAGTCTCCAGTAAAACGCTCCTCTCACTTCGCTCAATAAATAAATTGTGAAATGTAAGATGAATTGATTATTTCGATGAAGCTGTACGATGTAACATGATCACTAGAGGGCGTCAGTGTCTAACACGTGTCCCTGATTGCTCCCAATTGGCGGGCGAATAAAAACAATCATCGCTTAAAAATAACACTGATTTCATACACCATGTGATGTGTTCTCTCTTAGAGGATTTGAGCGTGAAGTTCCCAGGCTATACCATGTGAAATGTCCTGGAATTATTATCCCACCAAAACAAACGTTCCAGAAATGTTTATTAATAAACATTCGAATGTATTTTGAATTAAAATGAAAGAAGAGTCACAGTAATTAACGATTTTGAATTAAATTAATATATATATTAATATATATAAGCAATTTACCACACACAGACTCATCACGAAATCTCTGAAACTATCTGTCCCATTAACTTAAAATTTTACATAGTTACTTCTTTTGTGATTTTACGGAATTTCTATCACAACGGATTTAAACTTTTTGCATTTTGACAACTTGTAAAAATGTAGGAGGTATATTTAACGCGGGATAAGAGTTACATAGCAACGGTTACGATGACAACGGATAATATGACAAAGGTTACCATAGCAACCTAAGCTCACATCCAAATTAATAGTGTGCCAGCGAAGCGGGAGGGAATAAGCTAGTACATTATAATATTTAAAACTAAGGTCCAAGACCATATGGACCTCAACTGTAAGATAGCGATATCCGTTTGGTGGTCGCTGAATATGGGTCAAAATGAGGAAGTGAAACCGCAAAAAACGTTCACACATTTTATCAATGTTTTTAAATATTTATAAAGAATTTTGACCTTAGGAACGTAGTAACGTATAGACGTTACTAAACGTATAATTCCTAAGGTCAAAATTCTTATTATATTTGTATGTATTTTTCCGCCATTTTTAATATCATATAAAATGCCCGTGTCACGTTGTTCGTTTTTATCTCAAATACTCAAAGAACTGATTTTAATAAAATTTTGTAGATCTTATCTTATCTTCCATTTATTATTGTGATTTTTTTATATATTAATAGCAGCCGAAGTCGCCGGCAAAAACTAGTAACTCAAAAGAATAGTTAATCGTCCAAGAGATGCATTGTTTTCAAATAATTTTAAAAGTCACTCTCTTAGACACAAAAAAGGGTATTTGTCATGATGTCAGCGATGCTTTGTGATTTATCTACATCTAAATTTTAAGACGCCATTGTTGGTAACGTTTGGCTCCATTAGGTTGATTAGGTTTTTTTTTATGACGTATGACATACGCACATCCTGCATCCTCAATGCAAGTAGTTTAATGAGTTAAGAGAAATGTTGTTACAATCAAAAATATTTTATTAAATTGTTCTGTTCCAACCTTTTTTAAATCAAACTTTTTATCGCATATTCAACCTTTTTTGTTTTTTTTTTAATTCTTTTTATGACGTATGTCTTACGCACATCCTGACAATGCAAGTAGTTTAATGAGTTAAGAGAAATGTTGCTACAATCAAAAATATTTTATTAAATTGATCTGTTGCAACCTTTTTTTAAATCAAACTTTTTTATCGCATATTCAACCTTTTTTGTTTTTTTTAATCCTTTTTATGACGTATGTCTTACGCACATCCCGACAATGCAAATGTAGTTTGATGAGTTAAGATAAATGTTGCTATAATCAAAAATGTTTTATTAAATTGTTCTGTTACAATTTTTTTTAAATCAAACTTTTTTATCGCATATTCAATCTGTTTGTTTTTTTTAATTCTTTTTATGACGTATGTCTTACGCACATCCTGACAATGCAAGTAGTTTAATGAGTTAAGAGAAATGTTGCTATAATCAAAAATATTTTATTAAATTGTTCTGTAATAAACTTTTTTAAATCAAACTTTTATCCCATATTCAACCTTTTTTGTTTTTTTTTAAATTCTTTTCATGACGTATTACGCACATCCTGACAATGCAACTTAATGGGCGATTTAATAAGAGAAATGTTGCCACAATGAAATAAATTAATTGTTCTGTTACATTCTTTTTTTTAAATCAACTTTTTAATGGCATATTTAAACTTTTTCTATTTTTTTCGTTGTATGACGATGTCACACGCACATTCAGCACCCTGACAATGCAAGTGTATTTAATAAAAGAAATATTGGTACAATAAAAAAATATAATTAAAATGTTCTGTTACAACCATTTTTTTATCATAAATTTGTAATGGAATAAATAGGTTTTATATATATTTTAGTTACTTTTTCTATTATTATTTTTTAACTTTATAAATTTCATTACTTGAATAACATATTTATTTTTAATAAACTTACGAACGTTTTTTTAAATCAATTAATTTTTAACAACATATATATGTATATGTATGAATGTATGTATGTATTGTCTGTCTTACTTAGAGAAAACTTCGAAACCTTTAAGAACAAACAGCTAAAATACGTTGAAACCAACATAAGTTTGTGACGTCACATTGAGGCAAGTTAAATATATATATATATATATATATATATATATATAAAGCAGTGCACATCGTACGTTCGTAGAGGATATTATAATAAAAAGCGTCCCCTCGTCCTAATAATGTTAATACACCCGCCCCGCCCATGCCGGTACATTCACTCGGTGCTTTTTTGTTTCAACACGAGCACTCTTTGTGTTAATTTATTAGATTTGTATGGAGCTTTATGTGTAAGTAGATATTTTTTTTGTATGAACTCTTTCGTACTATTGTATTAATTTTTTTTTGTATGAAGTCTTATCATTTCACTTGTTAGGTTTTTTTGTATGAAGAATATTTGTTTATATTTTTTTTGTATGAAGATTTTTTATAAAATAAGATTTTTTGTATAGTCTCATCATTTCAATTCTAAGTTTTTTTGTATGTAAAATATTTTTTTTTGTATGAAGATTTTTTTTTAAATACGTTTTTTTGTATTTTCTTTTCATTTCACCTCAAGTTTTTTTTTGTATGCAGAATATTTTTTTTACATATTTTTTGTCCTTTACACTAGGTTTTCTTCTACAATGTATTCATCATATTTATCAATATTTCTACAAGCATATTGCGTACAGCTTTCCAAAAAAAGACAAAATTTATAGAGTCAGAAATTAAGAGCCATCTCCCTTTGTCGTAAAGGTCACGTGACCTCTCCCCATGTCCGTGAGGGTCACGTGTCCTACAAGGGTTGACGTGAACAGTTTCCCACGGCTTTCCCACGCCACCCCAACCCAATATAATAGAAAACCATTCCTGTTTAATCACCCCACAGGATCATTTCCGGAACACATTAACAATAACAATATTTATTTTTAATTTTCTTTAAAGATAAATAATAAAAAATATATGACAAAAAAAATAATTTTTGAAATAATGTAATAAATCACTAATCATTCCGAAGGAATTATAAGAAAAAACGTAAATTTTATTTACAAAAAAAATCTATGATCAAAAAAAACATTTCGATTAATATATATATGGATACGGATAATTACAAAGGAATTAAACAAAATATCATTTATATTTAATTGTTATAACAATTTTTTTTAAAAATATAATTAAATATTTCTTGAAAACGAGGATAATTCTTTGTTTTAAACAAGTTTCAAGAAATCAAATCACTTATAATAGCGAAATATAAATAAAAAATTTAATTAAAAAACTAAAATAAAATAAAACCAATTTAAAAATAATAATTTGTTATAACAAGTCGTCCGATGTTAGCAAATTGCTTACAAAATGGACTCCGCCTCGGGACATGATTGTTAAATCTAACAGGAATTCTAAAATGGCGTTCATACCACATTATTCAACAGAACAGAATATTTGCATAAAAAAAGAGAAAACGATCCTAAATTTCAACATATTTCTTGGTATGTTATTATCAACCAACTATATATATAAATAATTTCAAATTAACAGCTAAATGGATATATATATATATATATATATATATTTCTTTCCGTCTGTCTGTCCGGTCTAACACGGCTGGACCGATTTTAACACAACTTTCATTAAGATAAATGATGTTATAAGGAATAACTTAGACTACGTTTATTCATAAAACATTGCAAACGAAGTCGCGTGTACTGCTAGTGTATACATAACATTAATATATATATACTCATATACACTTTTATACTACACATATATATATATATATAACTATTGGTTTGTTTTTTTTCGTCTGTCCGTACATTTAATCCGCCTTTAATCTTGATAGTAAATGACTAACAGATGTCTTTAATATTAAGTAATTTTTCATATACATATAATCCGCCATAAAAATAAGCTTAATACAAATTCCAGTAAGCATTGTATTAAACGACAATCGTTTTCTTAAATCTGATTTACACATCTCCCAAATATATAAAACATAAAAATAAACCCCTTTAAAGTATTATCTATAATAACACCATTACAATAAGGTCTATTTTCGTATAAAAATAATAGTAGCTGGAGGCATAATGCTAGTTTATTGCTTACTTTTATTATTATTTCTTTTTTTGTTATATTCATGAAGAGGTAAACACCAAAAAGTTTTTAATGTTGACATTTAAAAACTACATCTATATGCTTTTTTAAAAAATAACATACCTGCCAGTCCAGTCGCACTGATCACCTATCATTCCCGCCTCCGCGAAACATATCAGACCCAAAACAAGGGTCCATAACACAGTCTTTAAACCCATATTGCAAAACAAGTCTCACACTTAACTATAAACTCATCACAGCAAGTTCATAAAGTTCCATTTGTAATAATTACATGTCAAATGTTATGAAACAATCAAAACTTATTAAAATATTAACGTACGTCCACCCTACATGACATCTACAACACGACTGACTAAATTTTCCAACCAATGGAGACAGCTACAAGTAGACCACACAGCTTCCCTTTTGTATTACTTAAGTGTGAAAGAGATAGAAATAATAATAATAAAATGAGGGACAACATCATATTGCCTTCCTTCTTTATTTAATGCAAGGAAAAATATACTGTATTTGCAAGAAATAAAAGCTGAAAATTGGATAACAAAAACGATTTATCAAAGCTTTAGTATTGGCGCGAAAGACTAAAGTTTTTAGACAATATTATAAAGCTTTGGCAGTTATTATGAGTTTAAAAGAATAAGAATCGTGAAATAAATTTAAATAAAGAATGTAACAAACAGTATTAGATATTTAATTATAATATCGTTCTAATTATTGATGCTCATAAATTTGAAATAAGAAAACAAAATAAAAAACAGACAAGATTATATTTTCAATAATTATAAATTATAAATTAATATTTTTTTTAATAATTAAAACGAGGCAAAGGAACGTACGAATAATGATAAAATTGTATATAATTAGAATTTGATTTATTTATATTGCAAAATTGTGCACTGCATTATATGATGATTGATGAGTTTATATATATTTACGTCACTCTATTATCAACTTTATCTCTTCGGCTTTAAGATACATTTTACAAAAATATAGATTATATCAGATCATCCCTTTTTTACAATGACTTGGCACATTTTTGTTTTTTTTTTTAATGACGGCCAGAGCGTGCACTAATATTAGGTAATTATGGGTTGAAAAATGTATTTTTTGTTAATAATGACTTGTTTAGTGTATTATTTTTAATGTAGTTTTCAATATTAATATTTATTATGTTGAAATCGTTAGCGTGCAATGTTTGGTTTTAGATAAGCTAAAATCAATAGAGTTTGTTTGTCTGTGATAGGCTTTGTCCTGTGTTGTTTGAAGTCTGATTCATATTCTTATCTTAAATATTTAAAAATACTATGCTTTTATTTATTCATCCTCAAATGTCATAAGCATTTATAACTTAAAGAAGGTTATATATTATATTATTTATATTTTAATGCAAAACAATCGTGTGAATGTTTATACATATGGGTGTGATGTAAATATTTAAAATAAAACCGACCGTTTCGTGGATAGTTTATTTTTGACTATAAAATTTTACGGCACCAAAGGTTTTAGGAATCTTTATTATGTTTAAGTGTTAACATGTGATGTATTGACTTTAAGATGAATAAGAACTAAGGTGCAGGTTTTAACATTTTTCTTTTTTTTTTTTGTGTGTCTCTGCTGTTAGCCATACTGGCCATGACAGCGTCACCGGTGGAATGGACGGGTGCAGAGACCCGCCCTTGAAAAAAAGGGGCCTGAAGGGCCCCAGGGGAACGCGCGTCCTGCGGGTGCCTCCTGTGAGGCTCGGACCACGGCTCAGAACGCCGTTAGGTTGGAAGCGAGGGTTGGATGTGGGTTAGGATTTGACACTAACGTCCTCCGACGGCAGAACGCCAGAGCAACGTGCTTGGATGGGGGCCTCGTATCCGCCGGCGAAGACGCTGTATGAGTGTGTATGTGTAGTATTTATGTTCGCTTTGCCGCTTTTACGTAGCGTTCCCTAACGTAATCGCGTCGTCCGGATCGAAAAGTACCGACTTGGGTCTTCTCTTTCGACTTTAGGAGTCTTACGGGCCGTGTATCCTGTGGCCTTAACCACCAGCGGGTTTGGGTGTCCCACAGCATTGTCAAAGTAGCCTTTGGAGAGCCCCTTGAAATACTGTTCGATCGTCGGTAGCTCTAAGTCTCTGTGCAAGTCGATATTACGCATATACCACGGTGCCCCAGTGGCGAGCCGCATGAATCTGTTCTGAAGCACCTGAAGAGGCTTCAGGTTCGCTTGAGCGAAGGCAACGCTTGCATAGGACATGACGGAGCGTATGCAGGCTTTGTAAAGTGTGACCTTATTTCTAAGGGACATTTTACTCCGCTTGCCTAACAGGGGATAAAGTCGCCCTAGGATAAAGGCCGCTCTGTTGCGAACGTCCTCCATATTTGAAGTGAATACTAGCTGTTTGTCCAGCGTCACTCCTAGGTACTTGGCCTTGTTTTTCCAAGGAATCGGTTTGTCAAAGAGTTTAATCTCCGGGCCCCTTGTGGATCGTGACCGTTCAAAGAGTATCGCGGTGCTCTTCTCCGGGTTCACCTCAATCCTCCATTTCCGAAATCACTTCCCGAGGGAGTCGGCTGCGGATTGGAGGCGTTGAGAGATCTCATAAGGATCCCTTGAGGATGTGTAAATTGCGGTGTCATCCGCGAACATTGCTAATTCTACTTTAGACCGCGGCCTAGGAATGTCGCTGGAGTAAATTGAAAAGAGAATTGGTGAGAGGACTGAACCTTGAGGGACGCCTGCCCTGATGGGGCGGGGAGTCGACATCACTTTTAATAATTGGTAAGCATTTTTCCATACATTAATTTTTGTTGTCGAACATTGGGTAAATAATAAAATGGAAAAATTCGATTGAATATATTTTGCCAACTTACTTCAGACTTTGTCTATTTCATTAACTATTTTGCATTAACTAAAGTATTATTATTAACACCGCCATCTAGTAGAAAAATATAAAACTTAAAAGTTAATTCAAATCTTTATGTATAAAAAAACCTTAAATTTGCAATTAAAAAAATTTAAGATTAATAATCGTTGTAAAAGCTTTCTTTTAAATTGGACTAAACATTATATATCTATAAATTTTTTTGAACATTGTTTCAGTAGTTTAAAAAATGACCTCAAACGAACATTGAATCAAGAAAGTTTGTGTGATAATTAATTCTTCAGGCTTGGCTGTATGATGATAAACTTCAAATCTATAATTTTTTAAAAGTCTATGACATTTATTTAATGAGTTTCTGTAATCCAAAAAGTTTAAATATATTAATTGAACGAAGCGTACCGAGCGGAGCGTTCTACTGAAGACTTTTTCACATTCTTTGTCACGAATAGGCTCGGAAACTACTTGACGAAAAATTACTAAATTTTGCAATCAAAAAGACACACATTAGGTGGCGGTTACACTGGGCTCGATTCGCTCAATATACAATTGGCACCCGAGATTTCGCGAGTGCACCGTTTCGAAATTGAGGGTCTGTTGATTCCTATAGTTAATTTGTCATTCTTTGGCTGTATGAAGCTAAACACCAAATCCAGATTTTTCTATGACACGCATCTATTGAATGTCAGTGTTTTTATATTAAAAAAAGACAATACCATTGTCTTCAATATTTAATTATCATTAGTAAACAAAGTTCCGAGATGACTATATAAGCTGACACAGAGAAAAACTGTATCAGTCTATAGAATTTATATAAAATGATCGTGTGGAGGTTGTTTTTACTTCCACTTTGTTTCGTCTCTTCGTGTCCGTATCTAGAATCGACGGGATCCAAATGTCTTTGGCACAACGATTCATGTAAGCTTATTTACTTGCTATTGCTTATTTTTTTAATTTATGTAGCTTTTTTTTACATATTCTTTATTGCTGGATGTTGAATAATTGATTTCAAAATTATTTTTACGAGATATTTGTATTTATAGCTCTTATACAGTCTAATATGTAAGCCAGAATTTTTGAGTGTACAAATACAAATTTTTGGCAAGATGGGTAAAACGATTCCAGAGTTATAAAAAGATAAAAAATACCGTCAGACAGACAGACAATAATATATAGTGGAATTCTAATAAATGCCTCATATGACACATGTTGTACACAAAGTTTAGAAGAAAAATCAAATGTAGTCACAGAATTAGCAGATTTATATATTTTATAAAGTGATACTGCAAAACAGATTAGACGCATAATGATGTTTCCTTTCTCTCTCTTTCTCTCTCCCTCTCTCTTTTTATCTCTCTATATACCTGTCTATCACTCTATCTAAGTAAAAGCCAAGGAGAAGATAATTTTTCCTTCCAACACTTAACGAACTTATACAAGAATTTGTTTTAGGTGTTGAACAGTGTCCTGAACATCTGGTTATAAAAACAAGTGACTGTACACAATCATACTGGCCAGCACAAAGAACCTGCAAAAATCCCGAGATAAGTCTGGTTGGCACAGTCTGTGGCTTCTCCAGATGTGATTGCCCTGGAACAACTGTTTTGGACACCGAAACTGGTTTCTGTTATGATGTAGACAATTGTCCTACAAAACATGAGAAATAAAATTATTATATTTATTTTTAAGGAGATCAAATATTCAGTATGTTTTCTGAATGGAGGAAAAGTATAGAAATATATGTCTCTCTCACTCTAAAAATATATATTAAACTGTAATTTAAGACTTTTTCAATATGTATAAGTATTCTTATTTGCAAATATTATATTTACGGTAACTAAATGTACCTAATGTAGTTACTTAACACTATTCTTAGTTTGTAAAAGTAGAGACATTTCATGTATGTGAAACTGCAAGACGTCTTCAATAAATCAGAGCGCCTTCTTAATGGTTATACCATTTTGTGGATGTGAATGACGAGTAGTAGAAGAGAAGAGTAGAGAAGAGAAGAGAAGAGAAGAGAGTAGTAGAATATACATCACATACCGAAAAGTTCCTAAAGTCCGACGAAAGTGAAATCTTAAAATTCTCTGAGGCTGATGAAGTAATTTGACCATTAAATTAACTATTATTATATAAAATCAGAAGTTAGTCAGTGCTTATAGGAGGGTGTATCATATCCGTTAGTTTATAAAAGTTTTTCGACGTTTTTTTTAATAAAAGAAGAACATCTCTCTGAGCGCATTTTTATAAGTTTTTAAAAAAATGTAGTATTAGAATAACATGTTTATTTGCTATTTCTAATTTGAACAGTATTTAATCTTCATATTTTTAAACTATTTCTAGGAATATAATTAATAGGAACGCTCTATACTTATGATTGAATTACTTCATAAAGGCATGTTTTTTTATTATATCATACTTATTTTAACTCGTATTATATCTGTAATTTTAAACTAAAAAATTAAGATATCTACTGCAAACAACTTGTTTAATTTTAATGAAATAAAAATTGCTAGAAAATTGACCTCATCGATGTTACAGACTAATAAAATGTTAAAAGATTTCATACTGGCAAGTGTCTACACAACCGTCAGTTGTCAAAGAAAATGTCATGTAACCTCGAAACTTATAAACATTAAATAAGAGTTGAAAATTTTTCTAATTTCTACATAAAAATGATACGTTTATGTCAAAGTAATGTATTTTTACATAGTAAGTTCCTAATAAGAAATGCGCTCTTCAATAATGTGACCTCAAGCTCTAAAGTAATAACTTGTCAACATAATTGGACAAGGTATTTTGGAAGCAATCAAAAAGAAGAAAATAAATTAGAACGAATATATTATGGACCCCTAACACCACAGATACGCGCTGTTAAGATATTTTCCGTAACATCCAGTGCGTTTGGTTTGGCAGCACAGCCAATAATAATCAGAGAAGCCTCGACTATCGGAAGCACATCGTTAATAGTAGCTCTGTGTTCCTTTGTTGGTTTCTTCACGTTTGTGACGCCGATCTTATTGCATTTTATAACAAGAAAGTATGTGACCGAAATGCACTACAACGCAGACACAGCGACATATAGGGCTACAACAATTAACTTCTTCTTAGCTCAAGTATATGTGAGTTTTGTTCTTTTAATCCTACTAGTAGTACACATTTAAATAAAATTTTCATAGCCATTAGAAGTAGTTTAAAATATAAATTGATTCATATGCATTAAAAGATCTTGTTTTATATTATGTACTAATTTTGTATAACTCATTATATAATAATATTTCACTTTTCTATTACAGCATAATTTTAAAGCCGAGGACGTAGTTGTGCCTGACATCCCTGGAATGTTCACTACAATGGTCGCCAAAGGAAAGCCTCTATTTATAGAAGCAAGACATTTCTCCGACCCTATGCATTATGCTAAAATAATGGGCTACGATAAACCCATGGATTTCAAACTCGGACAAATAGAAGACAATGAAAACAAAAGTTAAAATTTAATCAATTATATATTGAATTAGTTGTTTTAACACTAAATCTACCGACAATTCTTGTATACCTGTTAGTACTGCATGCGGTCAAATTGAATGGTAATTAAAAATTATTGATTTTATTATATAACGCAGGTAATAATGGAAATAACTAAAAGTAAAGAGTGAAGAAAATATTATATGCATATTCTACGAATTGTCATGTAGTGAACAATATTATGTTTAAAAATGTGAAGTTTTACAAAAGTTTAAGAACAGTCAATTTGATCCGTACCGGTAGGTTTAATTTAAAGATATTATCGGAATTTAGTTAAGTATTTATGTTAATTCTAATAACTGGCAGTGAATAAAACAATTTTTGTTAATAAAATATATATTTAAACTGAATGAAATCTACACTAATAGTTCAGCCCTACACATGAATCAAAAAAAAAAAAAAAAAAATTGCTGACTAGACAATATTGCTAAATAATTTTGAATTAATTGAAAAATAACAATGCATAACAAATAACATTTTTCATACATAAATAACAATATGTACATTATCATATATATTTAACCGTACTGCAGTCATATAAATGTCAGAATTAGCTAGACTTTCAAATCCACGTCTCGTCTAGTCATGAGCTTAGAACCTGATTGAGCTGCTAAGAACAGTAAGATAAACTAGGACCCGCCAACCGTGCGCGTTCCCTCTCCTTTCTTCTTTTCTTGATAACTTTTAAATGGCTAAACATTTTTTCAATCTATTTTCGCTATAACATCCGCGTTCAGCTCAAACATACATGAGAACATTTATAGCTATATCTCGTCGCATTCTGGAGACAACTAAACACAAAACACAATGAACAGACAGTCGGTTAAATATATATACAATTATAATGGATCACGAGACTTTAAATACAATATTTACAAGTTATTTTACAAATAAATATTGAATTATACTATTATACGCTGGAATGCTGATAACAGAACATACAGATTAATCTAGGAAATTAACAAAAGTAATATATATATATATATATATATAGTACAGTTAGTCCGTTGTACTCCGTCAAAACTATAAATGAAACTACATTATTAATATAAGTTATTCTTACATAGGAATGATTATTTCTATTTAACTAATGTTTAATATTTCTACATAAATATGCCGCGGAATGTTAAAAATAAGGAAAGTATTATTATTATTATTCTAACATATTTTTATTTATTATTTTGCAACAGGAATCTTTTGTAATAGGCTTGATAAATTACTTATAGGTTTTTAGTAATTTATTTTATCAATCTAAGCAAAGTATTTTTTATAACTTCATTAACATCTAAAAATGCATAACATTATATGAATTTAAATGTTACAGTAACAATCTTACTGTGGCATGTTATTATATGCATTTAAATGATAAAGTAACAATATTACTCTGGCATTTTATTATATGCATTTAAATGCTAAAGTAACAATATTGCTGTGGCATTCTATTATATGCATTTAAATGATAAAATAACAATATTACTGTGGCATTCTATTATATGCATTTAAATGCTAAAGTAACAATATTACTGTGGCATTCTATTATATGCATTTAAATGCTAAAGTAACAATATTACTGTGCCATTTTATTATATGCATTTAAATGCTACAGTAACAATGTTACTGTGGCATTCTATTATATGCATTTAAATGATACAGTAACAAATATGCATTTAAATGATACATTAACAATCTTTTTCTAGTAGCAGAATAAATTTACCACCGCTTATAAACAATACTAAGATATTATGACGTCAAGACTTACAAAAATTATTTAAGTATACTATTAATATAAAAATAAACTTAGTATTTTAGTTGTGGCCAGCACTTCCCTCTTCCATAATACTAGTAAATTCGAACCTTTCGTTCATCACATTTTCATTAACAGTTCTATTACGGCTTAATACAATTATAAAAATATTATTATTCAATATAAATAATATTATATCAAATTAAGTTATTTTTTTATATTTATGCTACTTTAGAAGCTGCAGTATTATATGCTGTAGTTTTGATTATTGGGCATAATTTGTCTTATAGTTAACATTTTTTACTGATTTTACATGAAAGAAATTACTCGAGTACTTTTTATAGCAATCATGTAGGAATAGTCTAAAGGATGATACATGGAACATATATATATATATATATATTGATATAGTAATTTTTTTATGTAATAGAAACGTTCATAAAGCCAAAATTTTAATTTCACATCATCAGCCTTCTAGTAACCTCAATAATGGACATTTATTTACAAACAGAATACTCAACATTTTCGGTCATTCATTAACGCAGTAGACATAAAAAAACAATGTTATATTACGTCACCAATTCTAGCTACTACGTTAGTGATGACGTCATCGCTTCCCCCCTTCAGTCGTAGTGCAACGCGTCCTCCATGTCCCGTGTTGGCTTGTCCCCGGGCTGCAGTGGGGCGAGGGCGTTCCTCGCGGCTGCACGTGCCCGCGCGCGCGCTCCCCACTCCACGCGGCAGAAGGCGGCCGTGCCCGCTGTGCCGAGCACCGCCAGCACGGCCAGCTGCACCGATAATGGCGCCCGGGACGAGTAGAAGAAGCACGCTGCCGCCGCTAGAGACTGGAAGTGTACGTTTGGATAATATTGTTTTAGTTAAGATCATAATAAAAATAAACAATACATATGAAATTATCAACTGAAATGTACAAATTGGTTCAAAACTAACCTGAGTGAATTTGAAGAGCGCGAACGCGGATGTACTATTATCAGCGTACTTCCCTCCCAGGATGGAGTAAATCTGGGTGTTGTAGCACGCGTCTCCGAATCCTAAAAGGAAGCTGCAGAACATCGCCAGGTAGGGGGAGGGGTTGATGTAGGAGACGTCAGTGGTGTCCCCGAAAGGCGCCAGGTTGGGGAGGTTGATGAAGATGAGGAAGAAGCTCGTCATGTGGATGAGGTAGCCCATGATGACAATGGGGTCTCGGCCCCAGCGGGTCGTCTTGCTGCCCAGGATGCCGAAGAGTGCTCCTCCTAAAAGAAAAAAATCGAGATTTGAAAAACTAATAAAATAATCGCTTTTTTTAAGATTTTTATTTATTCTTCTAATTTATCTTCAATTAACATATAATATATATAAAAAAATCTCATGTTAAGATGGTCGTTTGCGCTAATCTTAAAACCACTAAACCGATTTCGATTGAATTATGTAGATATTTATTGTTTGGTCAAACTTAAAAGATACAATAGTTTTTATCTTCATTAATAATCTTCAATTTTTTTACGCATAAAGTGTTCAATTCAGTTCTTAGTTGTATAAGTTTCTAATAGATGGCGGTGTTGATAATAATATTTAACTGATATAAAACAGTTTATGAAGTAGCAGAGAATTATACATTTTGTAAGATAATCTTTTAAGTCCTTAACCACTTGAAAGGATAATAAATAAAGGTTATAAAAAACACTCAAACGGACACTTCGCGACCATTATCAATGATAATATTATAACCACTTATTGATAATTATAAACAGCCAACGAGGATTAATATATTACAATGAAGGAATTATTGTTAAAGAATTTAAATGACATGTTTTGTTAAAATGCCTAACCTATGATTTTACTGAAAAAAATCTGTTCTTTAAAATTTCCCATACACACATACGCACGCGTACACACACAAACGGACGCACGCACGCACACACATACATACATACGTACGCACGCACGCACACACGCACGGACCTTAATAAGCATCTTAGTTTTGTTTAATATTTTTAATTTAGTTTTTTTGCTATTATTCCTATTATTTTGTATATACAATATATATTGTTCTCTGAAACAATATTATCTTATATAACTAATGCAAGAAATTGAATTAGTAAAGATAATTATTATTATCACTATGAATTAAATTTCAAATATATTAATAATACATTTTTAACCTTTTTTAAAAATTCCAACCAAATATTAAAGCG
Organism: Melinaea menophilus ssp. n. AW-2005; assembly: GCA_918358695.1. Classification (NCBI taxonomy): domain Eukaryota; kingdom Metazoa; phylum Arthropoda; class Insecta; order Lepidoptera; family Nymphalidae; genus Melinaea; species Melinaea menophilus. Next base: position 11,080,530 of record OU911056.1, read on the forward strand.
GTTCAAAAACTATGATGTATATTTAACACAAAAAAAATGTATTTTGATATTAATATTAAAAGAACATTATCTTACGTACGTTAATATTATAATGATAAGTTGTTAAGTGGGTAGCCATTTTGGAATTAGAAGAGGAGAGTAAAAGAGGGGGGAATTTGAGTGGTAGTTGAGCAATTTGTGTGGTAGTTCCTTAAACTTCTTACCAAGAACTTCTCCCAGTCCGATGAAGACGCCGGACAATCCCACCAGCTGCTTGGCGTTCTCCCCCATACCCAGGGTGAAGCCGATGCTCGGGCTGTAAACCCCGCTGAAGAAGGACAGCTCCACTCCTGGACGTCAAATATAATATTAAAATTTAACTAAAATAACTTTATTAATAAAATTACCATAGGACTCGTGAAATTATTACCAGCCCTGTGTTCAGGGTTCATTAAAGACTACCAAAATGTTAAGATATATGTGTAGAAGTATTTTATTACTTAAGAACAAAATGTTATACATAAGATATGCAATGGGAGCAAAGCCATTTGCCAAAGCTAGTCTAATATTATTAACACTATTATTTCATTTTGGTCTGTCTGTGTGTTTTATGTAAACATATGATAGCGCAAAAGTTAGGCCATACAAAATGGGCGAAGCCCTAGCAGATGCTAGTGTAATATGTACAACCTGTGTATATGAAGGCAGCGCTGAGGAGGATCATGTCTCCGGTGAAGAACAGTCTGATGGCACCGCGGAAGGCGTCCATCGGACCCTCCTCCTTAAGGGTCATCTCGCTCTGGATAAAATTTACAGAAGATTAAGAAGGAGAAGATGAAGAATTTGGTTTGTCTTTTTATGTTGGAATAGAGCAAAGCCATTAATGATACGGGATCACCGCTGCCCATGAACCCTTGCAACATCCGAGGATTGACAAACACCGCTGCCCATGAACTCTTGCAGCATCCGAGGATTCACAAAATACTGATGGGAGTTCTTTCCACATTCGTTTAAACTATAACCTACAAGTATTGTGTCTAAAATTTATAATCTTAAACCACAAGTACCCTCCCTGAGGATTACCTTTGAAACCAACATTAATGTGTTGTGCCTGAATGTGACGTCACACTTCAAACAGTCATATATACTATATATATATATATATATATACATTGGATAATATAAGATCTCTAGTATATGGATGCTGGAAGTTCCTTATTTTTACTAGTAACAGAATAAAATGTGGTTAATTTTTTAAATCTTATCCTTTGACCATAATATAATATAATGGATGTTTGTTTATAATTTGTATATCATGGTTTTAAGCGACCATTATAAATTGGTATTTACGTTAAATATAAAAAAGTCTATATATATATATATATATATATTCAAATTCTGACTTTTCAAATCGATAATACAAAGCCAGAATTTGAATAAATATCTCTTGAATTCCTTGACCCGTTCGTTTTATAATCTGTAGTGAATTAATTTAATATGTAAAGATATGTAAAGGGTCACTTCTCGTCCTTATAATTTGACCCTCGTTAGGTGACTTCGAACACGGAACTTTGTAAAAATAATATTTTTAATAACAGGATTTTTTTGTATATGGCGACTTTGTTATTAGGATATTATAATATATTTTAAAGGTACTTAAACTATAACAGGATTTTTTTGTATATGTCAACTTTGTTATTAGGATATCATAATATGAAAGACGTCCTCTTTTCTATAAAACATTTACAATAAAAAAAAATCTTGTATATGGCAACATCGTTATTAGTTACTTTATAATATGAAAGACGTCTTCCTTGCTATAAAACTTTTTACATCAACAACAATAAAAAAAAAAAAGTTCAAGTACAACGAACGAACGGTACAATAACAATAATTCTTAAGTCTCAGATAATAAATATTTAATGTGTCAAGGTTGTTAACGTAGTATCCGGTACGCACAAAGTATAGTCTATAAATAAGGTTATATATACTTTTTTAATTCAAACTTTTTTGAACTGGACTAATCGAATAATCCAAAGCAAGTGTAAAAAAAAAAAATATTTTTTTTTGGCCAATCACAGCTCTTTCCTAATTTAAATATTTTATATATCTTAGTTTGAAATCAAATATCGATTTTGATTTTAGAACACAAATAATTGATTGTTAAATAGTTCTCTTTGAATTGAGTTATAAAGTTTGTGCTATAATATCTAAGATTGTTTTGTATCTGAGATCGCTTATTAATTTAGAAGACTAATCTTAGCCGGATCACCCATATTTTTTTATTCTGCAACATTTAGCTTCTATGCGCTATAATATAAAACAATTAAATTAATATTTATTTATTATTATCGTGATAAGAATAAACAAATATAACAATATAATTTTCCGTCTCGAGTACTTAAAACATATACACAAACATAAATAATAACCGCTTATACAAACAACATCTATATATATAAATAAAATTTAAGTCTTGATATGTTGTTCAAAATTTAAAACTTATATATATATATAAATCTATCTGCACGTTTGTTTGTTCTGGCTAATCTCCGTAACGACTTGATCGATTTTAACTGAACTTTCACTGTTTGATAGGTGATATCACAAGGATTTATTACAAAAATATATTACGAACGCAGTCGTGGAACACAACTAGTTATTAATAAATCACCTTTACATCATCAACAGTGGGTCTGGTGGGTCTCAAGAGCAGGAGGAAGATCAGCCCGAGCGCGCAGACCGCGGTCAGGGCTCCGAACACCACGTTCCGTGTGTGTACGTCTATGTGAGTCTTCCCTTGAAACTTTATGAACACGAACAGATTACCGAAGAAGAGGCTGAAAATTACGATATTATTGTTATAATTTCTGTTTTTATGTCTTTTTTTATAATAAAATATCTTTTGGCAACGAAGTGTATCAAACATGTTACGTAATAATTTCTGTCTTTACGTTTTTTGTTTGTCTGTTCCACAATAAGAGATATGTGAACCGATTTTGATAAAAATTATACTATTCTACGACCATGATTACGCAGTAGCCTGTCTATCTCTGTTTTTTTTAATAAAAAATTTGATGAAATATATCAAACAATATCAAATCCAATTAATTTAATATTTATATTAAAATGAACGAAAGTATATGAAATAAAATAATAAAAAATCTTTACAATATAATATAATTTTATTTATTCATAGTCACATCCACTTTGTATAACGTCTATATAATAAACAAACAGTAAACACGGGATCACACTATGAATAAATCACGCTATCTGCGTATGTTAGTAGTCGGTAATAAACGTCGTATCGCGTCTTGAAAACAAATGAAAGTTACATTCCAACGTTTATATGTGAATATTTTTATTATATTACATGAATACTAAGTAAGAAAGTAATAAATAGTAAAAATAGTAAAAAAGTAATAATAGTAACTAAGTAAATAGGTGTTTCACATCAAAGTTACTTATTACTTTATAAATATTATTCTTTCAACATTTACATGTTATATATATAAAAAAAACATCGTAAAAATCAATCAACCAATCAATCAGTCAATAAAAGAATTAAAATTAATGTTTTCGAAAAATATATATGTGGAATAAAATTCAACTTTCCATAAAAAAATTTTTTTTTTTTCCCTATTATTAATTACAAATAACAAGCTCCTTTAAACGGTCCCGTCCTGTCCCGCTCACACACGCATTCCCTATCACTCCCTCCTAATGTCTGTCTATCTGTCCCTCTCGCACACTCATTCCTTCTCACTCCCTCACTACCATTTATGAATACCTGCATTGCAGCATGGCCCAGAAGACTCCAGAGTTCCTGGAGATCGTCTCCCCATCACTGTTAAGTGTGAGATAGTTCCCTTGACCCGTCCATATGGCGGCTGCGCCCGCGCCGATCATCACACTCGCCACATACAACAACCATGTGCGAGGGAAGAGGAATGTTATTATGAAGAATCTGGAAACAATAATAAATATATCTTCAGGGATATTTGCGTCAGCTAAAGTGGACTGTTACTGTGTCACAGTACCAACAGCATCCTGGAAATGATTGCTGGTCGTCTAGGCTGCACAGACGTGAGTCGTTGCTGTTCTGTGCCCACGGGAATGGCACAGATATGAATCGTGTTAATTTAATGTTTAATTGTATGTTTTTAATGCTACTAATATGGTTTTTAAGTATGTTATGCTAACAAAATGAGTCTTGGATACTTTTAATTAAGATTATTATTATTATTATTTCCACAACCAATGTAGCTTGTGTATCAAATGCGATTATTTTGATACTATATCATAAGTCCCGGTCCCGTAAAGGCAATCCAACTTATACTTAAGACTACGAGTGTTTCAAACGCGTATCTGAGAAGAATTATACGAACTTAACTATTTCTTTGTTTTACAAACATTAATATTTAGTAAGCGACTTACGAACAATTATTTTAGAACCAACTAGAACAATTTGATAAGGAATAGTCAATAAAAAATAAATAAATCTATGGCTAGCAATAGGCAGTCACCGCAAGCAACACCTGTATATTAAACTATATTAAGCTTATACATATATATATATATATATATATATATATATATATATATATATATATATATATATATATATATATATATATATATATATATATATATATATGTATATATATATACATATAAATTCGGAACGAATTCCCGATGTTTCCATATTCGAATCCTACCTCTATCGATAAATTTTTCATACTTTATTTATTTAAAACTTAATAATAAATTTATATATAAAATAGAAAGTTAAGTTATTAGGATACTTAGATCATTTCTTATATAACATATATTATTCCTTAAGTATGATTTACGTAACCTAACACTATAGAAATCTAGGCATAAGAACAAATTCATTATTTATTTCCTCCTTTACAATTTATTGGAAGGTGTTTAAATAATTATAATTACCCCATAATGAGGGAAAAAAGAAAATAATACATTAACCTTAGTTACAATAATATAATTAAATAATTATTGATAATAAATTCTATGTTATAGTAAAAAAATAGTATAATTTCCTAACAAGGATAATGGCTGTTTCCGTTGTATTTCCTGTGATAAAAAATGGCTGCCATCTTCAATTGTAATAAATCTTTAAAAGATTTATCAGGATAAATAAAAAATGACTGCCATCTTAAACTGTAATAAATTTTTAAAAAAATCTAAAAGATTTATCAGTATAAAAAAACGGAAATAAATAAATCAAATTTATTAAATAAAATCTTTTTTTTTTCTTCCTATATTAATATCAGATCAAATTATATTTAGAAGGTTATTTTAACACTAAACCTACCGACAATTCTTGTATACCTGTTCCTACCGCACGCCGTCAAATTGACCGGTAATTAAAAAATATTTTATTATATAACGCAGGTAATAATGGAAATTACTAAAAGTAAGGAGTGAAGACAATATTATATGCATATTCCAATAATTGTCATGTAGTTTGATAACGATATTATAACGTTTGAAAATGTGTAAGTTTTACAAAAGTTTAAGAACGGTCAATTTGACCGGTACTTGGTAGGTTTATTTTAAAACGAATACTTCACTTCACCGAGTCGAGTATCTTGCGTAGTACATGACGTATAAACAAAATGGGCGTGTCAAAACCCGTTAGCCTTCAATGGAACTAGTGAATGTACTAAATAGATCGCAATAACATTCTTTTAATGTTATTTTAAGGTTATCATGATATTATTTATGATTTAAGAATTAGAATGTATTGATTTTGCTAACCTACCACGATCTTTACAAGATTAGACGCCATTTTGTTTCATATTTAGTGAAATGTCAAATTCATCTAGCGCCAAAAGTTATAACAAGAAACATTGTTTGTTGAGCGAAGCGAGTGTAGCGAGTGGAGCGTTCTACTGGAGACTTTTTCACATTCTTCGTCACGATTAGGCTCGAAATCTACTTGACGGAAAATTATGAAACTTTATAATCAAAAAGACACACATTAGGTGATGGTTTTAATCATTTTTTTGAAAAATATCATGTCGTTGAGGAATAATCGTCAAAAAACTGATATCCCATTGAAGTCAATGGGAAATGATGCTTCGCTCAATATGCAAACGGCACCCAAAATTCCACGAGCGCAGCGAGCCGAAATTTAGAGTCTGTTGGCGCCCTTAGTTTATATGCCTTCAGATTTAGAATGTATTTATTTTACACACTGACCTACCTATAGAAGATCAGACGCCATCTTGTTTAATATTCAGTCAAATGTCAAATTCATCTAGCGCCATAAAAAAGTTATAACAACAAACAAAAACAAAACATTCTTTGTTATTTTATTTATTTAATTGTGTTTAATTAGTCATTATCTCGAAATATGAGTATTAATCGAGGCGGAGTCAGCAATGTCTTCCGGATTTTAATGGAGCCGCGTATATGGAATACGGATCAAATTAAAGTTTAAAAACCCCGTATGACCATATGATCGTTGCACTAACCTTGTTTGTATCTTAACAGTTAAGATATAAATATTTAATCTATTGTTGTAAGTATAATACTTTTATATAAGTACCACTCCTTTTCTATTTAGTTACATTTTATTTTATTATTTCGAGATAGTATTCGTCCTTGACTGATAATAAATTAATTATTATATTAATATAATTGCAATTCAGTTTTAATAGCTCGAAATGTGTTTAAATTAAACTATTGACTTATTTGCAGGGTTCTCTCTCTTCTCTCCTCAGCAGAGCATTTAGGTAGCTCACGGACTGACTACACTGACCTTTTAATGCAATTATTCAACTGTATATAAATGCCTACTTGAATAAAGATATTTAGAATTTGAATTTTAACACTAAACCTACCAAATACCGGTCAAATTCACCGTTCTTAAACTTTTGTAAAACTTACACATTTTTAAACGTTATAATATCGTTATCAAACTACATGACAATTCTTAGAATATGCATATAATATTGTCTTCACTCTTTACTTTTAGTTGTTTCCATTATTACCTGCGTTATATAATAAAATAAATTTTAATTACCGGTCACTTTGACCGCGAGCGGTAGGAACAGGTATACAAGAATTGTCGGTAGGTTTAGTGTTAAAATGTGTATAAAATACCCACGAAATAAATAAAAAATGTGCTCAAAAGTAATTATTATTCACACATCGTGTTAAAAATAACGGATCCCCCATAGCGTGTATTCTGTTGACGTTCGTCGCTGAATTTGACTTGTATGTAAATATACACGTGTGTGTGTGTGTGTGTGTGTGCGTGTGTGTATTTCGTTTTGTCTCTCGATTTATTCACAATTAGACACACCTTCGTTTAAACTATTCTTGCAATAATATATATATATATATTCATTCATTTTATACTTAAAATTGTTATTAATTTATTGCGAATGGCATTTCTTCTCCCAATGTATTGTGTACCGCGGTTAAGATACTGTAAAACTTATTCACATTTTTTTCTATCGTTTTGATTTGCCCGATTGTGACGTCACAAGCGTTAGTTATGTTGGTATCAACGTATTTATATACGTATGGTTCTAGCTTTTAAAATTTTCACGTAATGCACATATATAAACATTAAAATATATATATATATACATATATATATAAGGGTTTGTTTACATGTTAAAATTAAGTAACAATAATAGTTTGTATTTATAAAAGCAGAGTCAATACAACAATTATATATATATATATATATATATATATATATATATAAAAATAAAATTTGAGTGTCTGTTTTTATTAAATTAACAGCTTTTCACTAAATACATTTGAAAGTATACACTATACTTACGTAATAAATGAAAATTTCTGTCTGTCCGTTCCGTGTCATCTCTGTAATCTAATATTAGTAATATAAATAAAATACTTATAATAATAAATAATAAAGTTATCAGTATCGAAACATTAGCAGTGATATACTTGCGTCAATTGATACTGAGAGACAAGTAAATGTTATATATATATATGTATGTATGTATAATATATATATATATATAATAGTAGTTATGTAAGTGTGTTTATTATCGTAAAACACTGGTTCTAGCTCGATTGCAACATTAATGAAATTTCCTTATAAGATAAATAGTTGCCAATACCATCTAAAGTAATAATGTAGGAACATTGAATTAAAATTGACGACAGTCCATCATTAATTAACTTTATATATGTATAGCTATATACATATATATATATATATATGCTATGCTAAACATGGAGAAAATAATTGTCAAAAATCCGTTGAGATCAACATAACTGATTTTTGTGACGTCACATTCAGGCAAGTCAAAACGACTGAACAAAAATATGAACCGATAAGTTTTAGATTAACTTAACCGCGTTATAAAATACAATTGGGCAAGAATTTCTATTCACAATAATTCATTAATAATTTTAAGGGTAAAACGTATTCATTTGAGAACATTATAAAAAAAACACCCAACAAATGTTTTATTAGAAGCAGTTTGTAAAATCATTGTAAAAACGTTGCAATTTTAATTTTCACTGACTGATGAGTGTTCACTAATATGTATATCTTGAATACTTTAATTATTACGTCACATTCAGGCAACACAAAATCGTTGTCGGTTTCAATTGTATGTTCGAAGGACGACTTGATCTGAATTTTATTATATTTTATTTATTTTATTGTCTTAGAATTTATATTTTGAAAGGTTGATGTCCTCCTAAAACTAAACATGAAGGTGACTTCAGACTAAATGTCAATTGATTATTTATTTATATTTTCAAGATGGCCGCGTTTTTTTCTTAATATTATTAGATATGCAGTTTATGCATTCTGGTTAGACTTAAAGTCAAGGATACAAAAAGTATTTTATAGACATTTTATTTTTAACAGATGAGCCAAGTAGCGTGCTAACATCGCATAGTGAAAGTAGTGAGCTGTTAGCTTATTAGGACTCTTTCAACTAACTTTTTTAATACACTTAAAATTGGATAATTGAGCTAAGCGTAAGCGAAGCTCTTAACCGTTTGGGAGATCTTTTTTTGTGTTTAGTTGTCTACAGAATGCGACGAGATAATTAGCTAATAATTTTCTCATGTATGTTTGAGCCGATCGCGGATGTTATAGCGAAAACAGATTGAAAAATGTTTAGCCATTCAAAAGTTATCAAGAAAAGAAGAAAGAAGAGGGTCTCAGCTCAACACCAACGCGCACGGTTGGCGGATCCTAGTTTAACGATAGTTTAAAACTAATTATTTCCTTAGTCTGTTTGTTTATATATCAAAAAATCACCAGAAAGATTATATATATCTTTAATATAAGATAATTATTACTGCATAAAAGTTTTTTTTTACTATACTGTTATACTAAATCCTAAGGAACTCGAAACACAACTAGTTTTCGTTAAAAATACAATAAATTCTAAGTCTATGGATTGGTATTTTAAATGCTATAAGATGAACTTTGTGGTATGGCGGATGGAGTTGTAGACAACAATAACAATAAATATAGTTTGACCACAAACTTTACAACGTTTTCAGAAGCAATAAGAATATATATATATGACGGCCGAAGGCTTTTCATCAGTATGATTGTTCTTCATTACGTAAAATTCAAAATAACAGCGCATTCGGGCGAACAAACGTTTGTATTGAATAAGAATTGATATCACTTTACGAAATCACTATTAATTGAGTTAAGTGAGCGGAGCGCTCTACTGGAGACCTTTTCACATTCTTTGTCACGAATAGGCTCGAAAACTACTTGATGGAAAATTATGAAAAGGACACATATTAGGTGATGGTTTAAAAAAAAAAATTTGAAAAATGTCATCATCTTGAGGTATAATCGTCAAAAAACTGATATCCCATTGAAGGCAATGGAAAAAGATGAGTCATTACACTGGGCTCGCTTTGCTCAATATGCAGACGGCACCCGAGATTTCGCGAGCGCAGCGAGTCCAAATTGAGGGTCTGTTCGCGCCCCTAGTGTTTATAGCAAAGTTATGGAAACTCGTAGATTTCGAACGCACGACCAAATAACAATAATCTAAATTTTCACAAACTTACAAGTAAGTAACAGCACCGATCAGCATGGCACCCCTGGGTCCAGTGATCGTGATGATGGATGGCGCCATCCAGTTGCAGATGGCCAGAGTCGCGTAAATGATTGCGAGGGACGTGTAACCGTCACCGGTGAACGTATCATCGTCCTGTTTGATGCTGTCCAGTATGGTTTTCTGTAACCAAAGAGGTTTTATATTAAATAAAGATTCTCATAGATTATATAAATTAAAAATCTAAATATTATTGCTAGTAAGTGAAACAGATTCCCTTTTATTTTATTCCCTAATAATACTAGCGTATTCCCTCCCGCTTCGCTGTGCACACTAATAATTTGAATGTGAACTTAGGTTACTATGGTAACCTTTATTAGTTGTTATGGTAACCGTTGCTATGGTAACTCTTACCCCCGCGTTAAGTGTATAGCTCCTACAGGTTTAGAACTTGTATATATATATTATTTTATTTTTTTTATGTTTATTATATATTTAAAGTGTATTTATTGATTTATTATAATCTATTTTTTAAGTAATATTTCAGCTTGTTAGCTGTTAGCTCATATTTAACCCAATAAGTTAGTTTGCATTTTTTTGTAGTGCGCACGATTATATTACTTAATTTTGTGTGTTATCTATCTATCTATCTATCTAATATTATAACGAGTACAGATTACGTCTGGTCGTTATGGAAATTCTAAGTAATGAGGATCAATGTATATTAGGAGGTAAATGTCAATGGAAATCCAGAACGAGGCAGTCAACTATACCAACATAGTATACTTAGGTAAATTGCATAATTCAAGGAATTCAACAAATCGTAAGCATTTATTAATAATGTATACATGTCTTTAATTGAGCTGAGCGTAAGCGAAGCTCTTAACCGTTTGGGAGACTCTTTTTTATGTTTAGTTGTCTCCAGAACGCGACGAGATAATTAGCTAAAAATTTTCTTATGTATGTTTGAGCCGAACAAGGATGTTATAGCGACAACAGATTGAAAAAATGTTTAGCCATTCAAAAGTTATCAAAAAAAGATCACTCCTGCCATAGACAATACATTAGAGCTGCCCTGCGCGTGCGAGCATTGTACTGAGCTAGAAGGTGACAATTATTCCTAATAAATCGATATTTCCTGTAGCTATTCAGATGAAAGGAGAGGGGCTCAGCTCAACTAGTTACTACTTAGTTACTAGATAATAGTTACATTTAAAGTTGCGTAACATTTCTAATCATTAGAAATTAGTATGTACCAATGCAATATGCATGTGGGCTGAATGATCCTTTCAAAGCCGTTTAAAATTCGACCTTTGCCTTTTAGAAATTATGCTTTTAGAAACAAATGCGTTGGCGGGTGACATCTTGTCAATAAATAAAATCCATTATGAAATTAACATTAAAAAATACGCAACCCAAAACGAAAAATCCTATAAAAGGATAATGTCCATTTATAATACAATATATTGATAAGCACAAGGTGAGGTAAACTACATATTTAGTGATATACCAATGTTGAAACTTCACCTTTGATGTTGTGAAATGTAAAAGTTTAATAAATACTATTTTATATTGATCCTTTTTTGTGAAATCTCCTTCGTTATCAAATATTTTTTAATTTTCAATGAGTTATAACTTAAGAATATTTCTCATAAAGTTTCGTATTTATAATGTAAACGCTAATATTAAGGTCTGAATTATTAAAGACATAATCCTTACGCAAGACAAGTTTATTAACCTACTTATACACGATATATAATCATAGTCATATCATAGCAACTATGTATTACTAGCTTATTCCCTCTCGCTTCGCTGGGCACACTATTAATTTGGATGTGAACTTAGGTTGCTATGGTAACCTTTGTCATATTATCCGTAGTCATCGTAACCGTTGCTATAGTAACTCTTACCCCCGCGTTAATTGTATATCTCCTACAGGTTTAAAACTTGTCGAAATACATAAACTTGAAATCCGTTGTGATAGTAATTCCGTAAAATCCGTTCTTACTGGACGTCTACGTCACAAAAGAAGTAATTATGTATAATATTCAGTTAATCGGACAGATAGTTTCGGAGATATCGTGATGAGTTAGAACTAAAACCTATTTGAGAAACATCAAAATGTTATAAAAAAAAATAGACGTAAGATGTTAACAGCAAATATGTATTGTAACATTGTTAATTGGATGATTTAAAATATAAACAAGTATTAATACAGATATATGGTTTTCTTTCTTCCAACCACGCATAGTTCAAGGCGTTTTGTTGCAACTGTTTCGACACCTATAATATATAGTGTCATCTGAGGTAAGTGACATTTTATAAGCGCGAAAAAGGAACTTGATTTATCTTTATATATAAAAATCCAGTAATAATGTTTGTTTGTTTGTTTATACTAATCTTTGTAACCACTGAACCGATTTCAATTAAACTTTATAGATATATATTTTTTTCTATATTAATAATATACATTTATATTTGTTGCGATTTTAACGTTTTATACATTTAGTTTAGTTTTCTAAGTTATATAAGTTTCCAATAAATGGCGGTAATAATAATAACATTTTAATTGATGTAAAATAGTTTATAAAGCAGACGAAGTCACTGGCACCAGCTAGTATATATACATATAGATATATAATAAAATATACCCCTTTAAGTATAGAAACATCTTACAGACAGTTATTAAAAAAATATTAAGATTTTTATATTCATCATCTTCCTCCCCTTATCCCAATTTTGGGATCGGCGGAAAAGATGGATGGATTGCGTGAAAGACGATATGGAGAAGAAGGGAATGTGTACAGAGATGACGAGTAACAGGAGAGTATGGAAGGTAAAAACATACTGTGCCGACCCCAAAATGGGAAGAGCAGGAAGATGACCTTCATCAGCACTCAGATTCATATATAATCAAATATATTATATTATATTACAAATATATTTCAAAACAAGTTATCAAATAACATTTCATATGCAAATAGTATCATACAAAACCTCACCTTCACCTCCACCTTGATTTGATGACTCTAAAATCATTTTTAATTCAATATTACCGATAATACAATTGTTATAATCGTCTGATAGTACCTACTATTACATGTTGACATACCACCCTTGAATGTTTGTGTATCTCTCGTGAATCGCTCTGACCCAAATCTTGAATCCTTGAGTTTATCAAACATTGATAATGATGGAGGGGTAATACAGATATATTGATTAATTAACTATTAATTGTCAATAATTGTTATATATTTATATATCAATTTTAGTTAAAAGAAAAGTTTTTTTTTATTATTTTTTTTTTAATTTAAAAAAATATTATTCCATTTATCAACGATTGTATTCAATTCAGACGAGATTTTTTTTACATTATTTCACTTTTTTTACAAATTTTAAAATAAATTATATAGTTTTGTATTCTTTACATTATATTTTAGTCAAAAGTAACGTTTTTTTTTCAATTTTTTTAATTACCTAAAAAAATTATATTATTCCATTTTCAATTTATCGTATTCATTTTAGACGAAACTTTTTATACAAGTTTATTTCATTTTACAAAATTAAAATAAATAAAATAGTTTTATATATAAAGAACATTATTATTAAATTATTCTCGGAGAAACATTAAAATGCAATAAAAACTTATACGTTTATTATACCATTGCATAATAATAATACATTTAGAAAGTAAATGATAAAGAAGATTGGAGTGATGAGATGTGGTTTAAAAGAGTATAAACCTAAGAGAATATCCACTGGTGACGCTGACATGGCCAGTAGGGCTAACAGCGGAAACAGTGAAAAAAAAGAAGTGTAGATTAAATAAAACATTACTCAATTTGAATATTTCTAAGACAGTTTTGTAATTCACGCTTCGCGGTCCTAATCGCTTACGTAACTACGTAATTTAGACATTCACTTGTTGTTTTATTGTCGCTTTATTTCAAGTTATTATTAGGCATCTTTAGTTAATAACACTAAGAACGGATTTTACGAAATTCCTATCACAACGGATTTCAACTTTTTGCATTTCACCAAGTTTTAAACCTGTAGGAGCTATACACTTAACGCGGGGTAAGAGTTACCATAGCAACGGATACGATGACAACGGATAATATGACAAAAGTTACCATAGCAACCTAAGTTTACATTCAAAATAAATCAGCTAGAATATAAATAGTGTATGTATATATATATTAACTAAAGATCTGTTCGTTTGTGCTAATATTTTAAACCACTGAATTAAATTTTAATATCTATTGTTTAACCTAAAAGTTCAAATTTGTTTTTTTTATATATGTATATTTAATTCACCCCTTAATTGTACAAGTATCCAATAGATGGCGGTGTTAATAATATTTTAATTTATAAAAATAGTTCAATAGACAAAGTCAATTCATGGCTGATGCAATATTGTATCAAATTAAGTGCAACTTATCTAACGCCTTCAAAGAACATTAACTATTGATTGAAATATCAGATTAATTATCAAATATTATTATTATTATCATATATCTTATAACTATTGATTCAATTATCAGATTAATTATTAAATATTATTATTATTATCAAATATATATAATTTTATTACTTTTGTAGACATTATTTTTGTAAATAGTTATGTGAATCTTGATATATGAATTAATCTGTGATACCACTTGGTTCGCGCGAATTTTTTTTTAAAGCAACCTTGACACTTATAACATTACCTATCGGCCAGTGAAAGTCGTATTAAAATGGGTCCAGCCGTTTCAGAGATTACCCGAAACAGACAGACAGAGAAAAACTTGTTTTTTTTTATGTAAATATAATAAGCATATAGTGAAAAGCTCTGAACCGTTTGGGAGATCTTTTTTGTGATTAGTTGTCTCCAGAATGCGACGAGATAATTAACTAAAAAAATTCTCATGTATGTTTGAGCCGAACGCGGATGTTATAGCGAAAACAGATTGAAAAAATGTTTAGCCATTCAAAAGTTATCCAGAAAAGAAAGAGGAGCTCAGCTCAACACCAACGCGCACAGTTGGCGGATCCTAGTATGTATATATATATGTGTGTAGGTAACATGCACGCGAGTCGATATGGAGTCATAATAGAAATACAAGTCTGTAATAGATTAATTGTACATAACATAACAACTAAACATAACAAGTTACAGCACACGTTGTATAATTCAATGTAATGTCGGACAATGATCTCGAATTCTCAATTCATATTACATCATACAATAACTTGTTGGTATCCCCGAGAAAAGTACTGCAATAAATAACGATTCAATCGACCCACTTTATATAAATGTTATTGTCAACACTATCTGTTATGGAAAACAAATTCACACATGCATACACACACACACACACACACACACACACACATACACACGCACACACACACACATCTGTAATGGAAAAAAATCATCATACATACACACACACACACACAAATGTAATGAAAAACAAAATCACACATGCATACACACACACATACATCTGTAATCGAAAAAAATCATACATACACACACACGCACAATTTATACAAGCCATAACAATATGTGAGTAATAGAAAATAAATCACTTATACATTCACACACACAAAAACGCACACATGTAAAGCAAGACACACACACACACACACACAATTTATACTTTAAATAAATGTTTTTGTAAACCCCAAACAATATTTCA
Source organism: Melinaea menophilus ssp. n. AW-2005 (assembly GCA_918358695.1). Lineage (NCBI taxonomy): Eukaryota > Metazoa > Arthropoda > Insecta > Lepidoptera > Nymphalidae > Melinaea > Melinaea menophilus. The sequence goes on from OU911056.1 coordinate 11,096,248, forward strand.
GTAACAGAACATCAATCACTTAAACATACACACACTCACACACATACACACACATTATACTTAAAATAAATATTTTTGTGAACCCTAAACATACTGAGTAATAGATAATAAATCACTAAAACATACACACACACACACACACCTTTAATTTTATGTATTGTACAAATTTAAATTTAAAAAAAAATCGTAAAACTCATATATTCAGAATATATGAAGCATTATTAAATGCTAAATGTAATTATAAAATAATTCAAGATAATTAGGGGGTAATGTAATTTAAATAAAATGTCTGCAACTATTGTATCAGGTGTACAAGCAAAGTCTGAAACAAGTGTACGAATACATACAAATATAAATTATATTTAAAAAAATATATATATATTTCTTATCATTGAGGAAACTGATAAAACTTTATATATTTTATATTTACGTGGTAATATTATATCTATTTTTAAAACATACTATTAATGTAGATTATAAACGATGTTCTTATAGTTTATATTTAATCTTTAAAATTAATTAAAAAAAAAAATGGCTGAATATTTTAAATATTCAATAAACTTATAATAGAAAGTAAAATAAATTTTAATAAACTAATATTTCTTGATAAGATATCATGATGCTTTCATTTAACTAATAATTTTACATAAAAATATATACTTGATGGAGAAATTATGTAGAATTATAAGAATAGCGGAGTAGATGAACTCCAAAAAGAGGTTTTCTAAGTTTTTTTTTTAATTTTAAACAAAAAAGATTGTATATGTTATATTTTATGGTTTAAAGTGAAAAAGGTTGAATATGTCATATTTTTTAAATTTAAACAAAAAAATATTGCATGTTATATTTTTAAATTTAAACTGAAAAAGGTTGAATATGTCGTATTTTTTTTATTTAAAATAAAAAAGGTTGTATGTGTTACATTTTTAATTAAAAAAAAAAGATTGCATATGTTATATTTTTAAATTTAAACTGAAAAAGGTTGAATATGTCCTATTTTTTATTTGAAACAAAAAAGGTTGCATACATTATATTTTTTGGAGTACTATGAATTATTAATTACTAGCATATGATGTGACATTTATCATTTTTATATATTTTTTAAATTTTAGTTCATAAGGAACACATAATATTTTATAATAATTATTTTAGATATGGTAACTGTATATTTTTTTAATTTTTGTACACATCAAACATCCTCATCTGTACATCCTAAACTTGGTTGGTAGACAGTGAAGGGCATAACTTTTATTTTTTTACAATACAGAATTTAATAAATAGAACATTATAAAAATTATTTATTACTATATATCTCATACCGAGTCCACAGACAAGAAATTTTGCAAATTTTTATTATATATAGAGGAGGCAGTAAACAATAATGTGTTGTGAAGGTTGTGCTGTGAAAGTTCTGTTCACAATTAGTGCATTGCTTCAATGTCTTACAAATAGTTTGTTGTGAAAATATTATATCACTAAAATATCGGTTTCTTAATGTTTTTAAACTGTATCTTTTTATTATTTACGTTTTCTTTCTTATTAAATGGATAATTAATAACTTTTATACATAAATATGTCACTTACCTCTATGTTTCCCATAGTTTGGAATGCAGTAAACACAAACATAAAACCGAAACCAAGTAAAATAACATTCATAAATTTTCGCTCCATGATTATTAAATTACAAAAAAAGTTATAACAATTAATATACTAAACTAATAATAAAAATTCAATATAGTTCAAGCTAAACTACAATTTAGTTCAACACCGCTGTTAACTGTTAAATGGTTGGCGTTTCCTTTTGTAATGTTAGCAATAATATAGTTCCATTCTCCAAATATCGAAACTCCCTCCACTGTTATCGATGAGAAATTTTACCCCACTATTAAGATTTCGTTCTTATGTTAACGGCGGTAATATCTACTTTTGCAAGAACAAAATATATCGTCATCATATCGTATTGTAAATAAATAATGCTACGGTGAACGGTCTACGAACGAGAACTACGAAGTACGAACTACGAAGTGTAAACCGTCAAGTTGTAATGTCACTGTCACATCTCGTTCCGTTTATTAAATATTTTGTAACAAAAGTATTATTCCATGAATCAAAATTTAGAAAATTTATTTAATAAAATTATGCATGCTTTGTATTTATTTTCCATTAAATTTAAATATAAAATATTTTGTCTAAAGTGCTAGCTCATTGTGTTAATATATTATGCATCTGTCAACATTATTGTTCTGAATTATGAGATTACATATCATAATCTGTGGATTTTATTTTTCTGATTCATACCGATTACCAAGTTATTCTGTTCTACACAATAATAATTAAAATTAAATTAATTTAGTGTACTTATTAATTAGGGTAAATTTTGAAATGTAGTGCCTTATCAAAAATCATTATTGTGTGGTGTCCGGTGGTGTCTGTTGCATCGCAACGCGAAGATGATCTCATTGACGTACTGACATTCGTGCGTTCTTTTCGGCGAGAGATCTTGATCGTTTTATTGTTATTGACCAAAGCCAATGACCTTGTATCACTAAATAAATTAATAGAAAATTTGTCAAAATGAAGAAACAGTTTTACAGGGTGAAGCAGCTGGCTGACCAAACCTTTTCAAGGTATGTCCGTGTTATCAAATATCAGATAAGATTGATTTGTAACATCTTTGTGGATCATAAGTTTCTACTGCATACCCGATAAGGAAAAAAAAATGGGACGAATATTAAAATATTATTATACTTAACCGTTATAGTTATTTGTAAAGTGGCTGTTGAAAAAATATACGTAAACTTAATACCAACAATTATTCCCGAATTTAACATGTATATAATTCTCGAAAAGTAACGAAATCAATTTTGTATAATCTAATCCTTCTTGAAGGTCTGGAAAAGAGGAGGCCCTGACAGATGAATTACAAACAGCTGATACAAAAGTAGAACATCTTCGTAATGCCTTGCAGCTTCTTAGTAAAAAATTGGCAACCGCTGCTGGAAATACCCAAGGTCAGGATCCGGCAGCTAGAGAAAAGAGGCTCAAAAAACTACCCGAATATCTCTTAGGATTGTCTATGTGTGAAGCCAGCAATTATGATGATGACGATAGCATATTAAAATACATTTTATATGAGTGTGGTGAGTTTTTATCCTAATATCCTGTACTGTTTTATTCATATAATTAATTAAACTTTTCCTTTTATACCATAGGGAAAACTGAAAAATTCCTTGCAAACGAAATAGCCGAACACGAGCTCAAAGTGGAGCAACTTGTATGTGCTCCGCTAACAGCTATCAGTGAACAAGATTTACCAGCTATAATGAAGGCTAAAAAACAATTAAGCAGGCTCATAAGCGAGAAGGAATCGGCCGCAAGTAGATATAATGTAAGTATCATAGTTCAATACAAAAATATTAAAGTCCCGAGTGCCCGAGTGAGTCATTATCAATTGATATTGGAATATTGATAATTTAATCAGTGTGTATTAAAAAAAAACAAATTGACATAAGATAAAAAATAAACAATAATGAATTATTAATAAATAAAATTTCTTTGTTAAGTAACGATTGAAGAGTTTTTAAACTTTAAGCACTTTAAGCGGTAATTGTATATTAATTGTAGTGATTAAATATTATATTAAAGAGTAAAGTAAATTTGTTATAATCCTTTAAAATGATTGTATTTTTAAGATCTTCACTTCATAATCATAATGAGTTGATCAATATTTTTTTAAGATACAAATTTAATTATGTTTTATATGAAAATTACTAAATATATTGCAACTTTAATATAATAATATTGTAGGGAATTTGAAAATATTTATTAACACACTTACACTCAAACGCATACACACACTCACACATACATTGCACCTTATAGACTAATATTTAATTAATAATTTAGTTTGCTATTATAATGTAGTTATGAGTGATGAAAGAATGGTAAAAAAAAATTATAAAGAAAAAGTGAATGGTAAGAGAGACAGGGGGAGGCCTCGAGTGACCTTCGAAAACACAGTATCTATGATACTGGAGGAAGGTCACGTAAAAAGCATAAGGACCCCCCCGGAGGGCATGTATGAAGAGGTTGATGTCTGTGGCCGAGGGAAAGAGGTATGTAGGGACCGTAGCGTTTGGCGCTCCGTCGTCTCTGGCTACCCTGCAAGGAATATGGCGTGAAGATAAATAATTAATAAATAAATGTTGTTATGGAAGAGCAGAGTCTTATGGCACAGGGATAAATTAACTATCCTCAAAAGAAGATATCTACTTTATTTTAGTATTGATGACGATTTGAAGTTAAATTAATAATAATAATTATTATTAACTATGTCCTATGATTAAATTTAACAATATTAAAAATAATCTTTTTTTTTTACTCAACTTTACATTTGTACTTACTTAGTTGTAGTCAAAGATTTTTAATAATCAATCAAAACTCTTTTAAAACAGACATTATATTTTATATAAAAAATATATTTAATAGAGTTGTCCTTTGCAAAGTAATTCTGAACTTGTCAAAAATCATTGAAAATAATGTTATGTAAAGGTTATAGCTTAACAAAATTTATTATCTGAAGGACTTTGTATTAATATTTTGCAATTATTAAATATTTGTTATGACTAGCTTGTCAATACATGTATTAATAATATATATATATATATATATAAATATATATATGTATATATTATTAGTAGTAGTAGTTAGTTAATTGGTTGGTTGGTTGGTTGGTTGGTTGGTTGGTTGGTGGTAGTTCTTGGTTTTTTAATATATTGTGGTTTGTTATATTTATAATAATTTATTATTAAAATATATTTGATATAATACATAATACCAGTGATAAGTATTAACAATTTTAACGGAAACAGATTTGTATTTATATTCTTATCTATTATTTCTATTCATAGTATTTACATAATAGAAATATCCATGATAATAAAATTAGGTAATTCCCTGAACAAAAATCATCTAACATTAAGCTTAATAGATGACATATACTGAAAATTAACATCATATTAACAAAAGCAAGTATTATAAACAGAGCATTAATTCTACAGCATCTAGAGCGTCAAAAGGAGGAAAATCCAACAAAACTCAGCTCGGCAAAGGAGGAGCTGGAGGAGGCTGGTAACAAAGTGGAAGCGGCTCGTGATTTGCTTGCAGCTGATATGTTTGCTCTAGTTGCAAAGGAGGCCCTACTCGCTCACACACTACTCCAATATGTGAAGCTGCAGAGGGCCTACCACGAGTCAGCTCTTCACTCCCTAGCGGACACTGTTCCGGAGCTGGAGAGGTTTATAAGTGAGTTGTTTTATTTTTATATATTGTATGTTAAAAGGAACACTATTATATTGTTATGTATATAATAATTTATATATATATATGTATATAAATTTTGATACCATACTCATCAAAAGTCCTGTAAAGACAATGCAAAATATAAATAAGTCTATGAGTGTTCTAAATGAGCTCCGAGAAGAACCACACAACACACTCAGACAGATATTACAAACTCAGATATTAATTTATTATTAGCAAAAAAAGAAAATTTTTATCTTCTATTGCACAGTACATTGTAATATTTTTGTAAGCTATATACCTATTACATTTTTAAAAGATCAAACTGTCAATATATATATATATATATATATATATATATATATATATATATATATATATTAAATTTAAAACAGAATAAGGAAACAATAGCCAAAATATAATGTTAATTATCTTAATATATATATTTTTAATATAAAAACCACATACGTAAAGGGTTGAAAATTGTGCGTGTGTGCGTCCGTACATGTGTGTGTGTGTGTGTGTGTATGTGTGTGTGTGTGTATATGTGTGTGTGCGTGCGTCTGTGCATGTGTGCGTTCATATTTATCTGCTTATTCAATTGAGATCTAATTAGTGTGTGTGTGAGTTCAATTTACGGATGACATTTCTCAGTTAAGTTGAGACAATAGCGGTCCAATTAATTATTAGCGTTATAAATAGATATACATACTAATTATCAGCGACTTCGTCTGCTACTTTATTAAATATTTTAGATCAAATATAATTTTATTATTAATATCTATTAGAAATTTTTAAAACATAGAAGAGAATTAAACCCTTTATGTATAAAAATCTCAAATTCGAAATAAAATGGAAAATTATTAAGAGATAAAAATAGAACCAAACAATAGATGTACAAATGTTTTCATAGATTAACTCATATATATAGATTAAGTTTGGGAAGCCTAGTAAATATTATTCTGTTAAAAATACCTCGTCCATTGTTCTCATAGAATGCGATCCTATTTCTATTTCAGACAAACGTCTTAATTATGACTGCTTTAATCGCTCCTGTTCTCACTCCATTAAACAAACAGTGTCATTTCTCGTTACTGCAGTGTCTCGTTTTTCAATTACACTCATTACATTATACGTACATTAAACTGTTTAGAATTCATTTTGTTGAGCGAAGCGAGCAGAGCGCTCCACTGGAAACTACTTGACGGAAAATTATGAAATTTTGCAATCGAAAAGACACACATTAGGTGATGGTTTTATATATATATTTTTTTAATGTCATGTCCTTGAGGAATAATCGTCAAAAAACTGATATCCCATTGAAGTCAATGGGAAACGATGACCCATTACACTGGGCCCGATTCGGTCAATATGCAAACGGCACCCGAGATTTCGCGAGCGCAGCGATTAAAAATTGAGGGTCTGTTGACGCCCCTAGTCTTATCTTTTGGAACATAAATGCAAAATATTAATTGAATTAAGAATTGTCTTAATTTTTTTTGTTCTTTGATAATTTATATTTAGCTATTGTCTCAAGAGCTGATGGTATACCAGTGTTCGTAGGTTCAAGTCTTTACTGTATTAATCATTTATATATATATATATATATATATATATATATATATATATATGTATAATTTTGGTGTTAACACTTATGAATGAAGTTAAGTAGATTCGAGTATGGGTTAATGACTTTGTTAATCAAAGATTCGCTCTTCACAATTAGCCTTAATTGAAGTTGGATTGTCTTTGCTTGGCTTATTTATATAGACACTTCCATTTGATACACAAGTGATTCAAAGTGGAAAATATATAAAAAAAAAGTGGTAATTGAGCGAAGCGAGCGTAGCGAGCGGAGTGTTCCACTGGAGACATTTTCACATTCTTTGTCACGAATAGGCTCTAAAACTACTTGACGGAAAATTTATGAAATTTTGCAATCCTAAAGACAAGGTGAAGGTTTTAAAAAAAAAATTGAAAATTTTCATGTCAAAAAAACTGATATCCCATTGAAGTCAAGGGAAAACGATGAGTCATTACACTGGGCTCGCTTCGCTAAATATGCAAACGGCATCCGAGATTTCGTGAGCATAGCGAGTCGAAATTGAGGGTCTGTTGGTGCACCTAGTATATTTTTCTGGTTACGATAAAATCTTTCTTAACTATTTTATAATTGAACAAGATCTTTGAGCGATGGTTCCTTTGATGATTTTGTTGATCGTTATTTTATTGTGATTCGATCACAATCTTATCGCTATATTGATTAAGTCATACATTCAAGGAAACGTAACGTATTTATAATATTATTGATTCACGAGTTTAAAACTAACTAATAAACATTTGAAGGTTAAAGTATGTAATAAGTGTAGGGGTTCCTCAAGGGAACATCCTAGAGCCAGTTATCTTCCTCACTTCTATTAACTAGGGGCGCCAACAAACCCTCAATTTCGACTCGCTGCGCGCGCGAAATCTCGGGTGCTGTTTGCATATTGAGCGAATCGAGCGCAGTGTATTGATTCATCGTTTCCCATTGACTTCAATGGGATATCAGTTTTTTTACATGATATTAAAAAAGAAAAAATTTTTTTTGAAGAAATTTTTTTTTTTTTTTTTAAACCATCACCTAATGTGTCTTTTTTATTGCAAAGGTTCATAATTTTCCGTCAAGTATCTTTCGAGCCAATTCGTGACAAAGAATGTAAAAAGTCTCCAGTAAAACGCTCCGCTCACTTCGTTCGCTTCGCTCAATGATGTACAACCATTTGTTGAGGACATTGCTATTGTTTTTTGATTGGGTTTTGAAGTGAAACTTCCTTAAAATCTTTGTGATTTGAATCTCGATGTAACGAACATATGCGTCACGATAAAGACACAAACACATATATATATATATATATATATATATATATATACATAGGAGAGAATGAGATAGAAGACATTGCTCACTGTTGTTATAGTGCCATCTATTGGTCAATCTTTAATCTAATGATCTGTTAGATGCATATAATGAAGTTGCTATTTTTAAACTTACGATAGATAGCGTAATACAAGCAGCTTTATATAAAAAAATAAATACTTTGCATTAAAGTATTAAATACATGTCCTAATACTCCTGATACTCTATATCCATCTCACTCTCTCGGAGGCTATTTTTCAATAGTTCCATTTCTGTCGTTTGTAAATTGCACACACTCACTCACACACACACACATTTTTTTTATATTATAGTTAAACGGTATAATTATTTGAGACTCAATATTTTATTACCTATTATTAGGACGGATAGAATAGATGGTAACTTGGTTGGAAAATAAATAATCTTTTAATAAATTTTATCCTATCAGACGACAGCTCAGTAAAGCCAGTGTTCGGGTATCCGCTGGAGGAGCACCTCCGAGTGACGGGACGCAGCATCGCGTACCCGGTGGAGGTGTGCGTGTGTGCGCTACATGAGCTGGCGCTGAACGAGGAGGGACTGTTTAGAATCGCGGGAGGTTAGTGATGTACTGAATTGTCCCTCTGTTAATGTACTGCCTGTTATATTCGTGTTATTTGTACCAGGTACTTCGAAGGTGAGGAGAATGAAGCTGTCTCTGGACGCTGGTCTTTTTAATGTGCCTTTGAAAAGCGATTATAGAGATATGCATGTCGTCGCCTCTGTGTTGAAGTCATATTTGAGAGAATTACCGGAGCCTCTATTGACTTATCGATTGTACGAAAATTTCATTCTCGCGTCAAGACATCCAACGGAACAGGCTCGGTTGAACGCTCTCTGGGAAGCCATACACTTACTACCGAACGCTAACTTCCAAAATCTAAGATATCTTATAAAATTTTTGTCCGCCTTGACACAAAATCAAAGCACCAACAAAATGAGTCCATCCAACCTGGCCATCGTCATCGCTCCCAACCTGCTCTGGGCCGCCGACGAGACCACCTTCGACATGAACATCACAACTGCAGTCAACTGCGGCGTCGAGCTACTCATCAAACACGCTGACTGGTTTTTTAAGGATGATGTGAATTTCTTCGTATCTTTTACTAAGGAAGACTTACTTCCCGAACACTTTGGCGCAGAGCAGTACGGTTTCACGACCAACTTTGTCCACGGATACAATCAGACTGTAGCTTTGGGTCAGGAGCAGTCCAACGGTGACTACAGCAGTATGACCAAGTCCATGTTCGACTACAACCACCAGAACACGGGCAAATCTACGGTAGACGGTCCCGGACGACACTCCAGGAGTAACAGTCACGACACCAGCCTTATATTATTAGATAACGACATGAAAAAAGCTCAATCGAACAGCTCGCTGTCCGACCACTCTAGTCCCCCCCACGGTAGTCCCAAACCCATAATGCGGCGAAAGAACAAACCACTCGCGCCGGTGCCGCCGAACTTCACGCCGGATAAAAACAAGAAAGCGGAGACGCAGACGCAGGTCCCTGACGTTGCCGGCAAGGAGGAGAGGCCGGCCAAGCCGCCACGACCCGTGGTGTCCGACAACGGGAAGATAATCACCGGCGTCCAGACCATCAACCGGTCCACCTACCGACAGAGCAAGGCGCTCAAGGAGGAGGCGGCACGGAGCGGCAGCAGGGAGAACCTCACTGACTCGAGACGGCAGAGCTTCGAGTTCGAGAAGGAGAAGTTCGCGAGCCCGAGAACGAGCGACAGTCGACCCCCCGGCGACCGGGACACCCTCATTGTGAAGAACGTGACCGCGCAGACCGGCATCGTGGCGCGGATGAAGATCGTCGGCGATGGCGGCGCCGGGCTCATCCGCGCCGCGCCCGCCAAGCCCGCCGCCACGCCGCCGCCGCGCCCCGTCGCCGCGCCGCGCACCATCCCGCCCGCTGACCCCGCCGACTGTGACGTCACACTGCGCCACAAGCCCGCCGTGCCCGAGCGCCCCGCGACGCTGCGCCCGCAGAGCTTCCGCGCCCAGCGCGCCTCGCTCACCGACGACCGCGATCCGCCGCCCGTGCTCGAACGCACGCACGTCTACACAGTCGACAAGCACCAGCCCGCCCTCCTCGTGGGGAGCGGCGTGGGGACGGGGCCGGAGGAGGAGCGCGCCCCGCAGTGCACGGTGCAGCGCACGCACAGCTCGGGCGGGAAGGACACAGAGCTCGACGAGCCGAAGGGGCTGAGCGAGGCCAGTCGCCAGCTGTCGCAGTCGGAGGGCAACATCGCGGAGGGTGGGACGACGACGCGCCCGCAGCAGACGCGTCCGCCCCGCCCCCTGGTGCCCGCGCCGCCTCCGCCCGTCGCCGCCCCCTGCTCCGCCCCCCTCCACGAGAGCACCGACCTCTAGTCCCTCCCGCGTACCCTAGACCGCGACAGCGGGCTGGAGCAAGACTGATGCCCTCTATGTAGTCTACGGTAGATAATCCGACCCGCTTGCGAGGCGCGAGACGAGTACAAGTGTCTTCGTTGATTTGCAGATTTATTTATTTTTTGTAATGTAACTTTACTATAGATATTTTTTGTAATAGAATTTTAAACGCGGAACCGATCATGGCGTCTGAGTGTGACTCGTTCGTTGCACGCGGACACACGGACATATCGAACAGTCAATTTAGCTTTTTACGCATTAATATATATATCGTGCTTTATTAAAGATTTGTACAATTAGTGAGTATTGCATTGAGTCCTTGTGATATTAGGAGGCGCTACACAGCGGAGCACAAAGGTATAACTGGTCGCCATATTTTGTAATATTTACTACTCGACAGCGCATCGTCCGCTGAGGTGAATATTATTATGTACGCCGTATATGTTATGTAGTGTGTACGACCTTTATGTGATATGCATTTTATTATACTACAAGTATACAAGCTTCTGTTGTAAGTAATTATAAATAAATACATCAGAAATTTATTTAGTATTTTATTAACTAGCTCTGCCCGCGACTATGTTCGGATGTTTTTAAAAATAATATTAGCTTAAGTTACTTATAACATCAGCTATACGCCAGTGAAAGTCCTATTAAAATCGGTCCAACCGATTCTGAGATTAGCCGGACCAAACAGACAAAAATAAAAAAAAAAGATATTTAATTAAAACTATTAATTTAGAACAAACACACAATTTTATTTATAATAGATAAAAAAATCAATTATGATTGCCATTTCACTATATAATAGTTCCGTTTCCCGACACGCAGTAGCGAGGTGTGATTTGGCAGCACGTGCGCCGACTCCGTGATGACTTCGTCGAGCTTCTTAACTCTCTGATGGTTTACATAGAACCCGCCCGCCTCGATGATTCTTATTGCATCGTCTGGAAGAAAAAAAAAATTACTAATTATTCTTACATACATAAGTGTACTAATGTTTGACATTATTTCTTTGACTACATAAGAACCGGAAAAAGGTACACAGTGTTTAAAAATATATTAATTATTAGCTAGTAATAATAAAGAAACAAAAAAAAAAAAGTAAATTCAAAATTTGTGACAAGCTCTTGTTAAAAACAGAAAAATGTTCTTAACGCTTGTTGATTAGTATTGGTTGGTTGGCATTTTCAGACATTTATTTCTATTTTCTAGTGTGAATTTTTACTAACTCAAAATAAACTTCGATTTGTAGAAATAAAGCGGTGTTATTTCACGTTCGTTGCGCTAGATGGTTATATTTTACTTTCCTTACGCTAGATGGCATTGCTCTTATTTCACATTCGTTGCGATAGATGGCATTGCTCTTATTTCACATTCGTTGCGATAGATGGCATTGCTCTTATTTCACATTAGTTGCGCTAGATGGCGTTGGTTATATTTAAATTCCTTACGCTAGATGACATTGCTCGTATTTGAAATTGGTTACGCTAGATGGCGGTATTCTTAATTTACACTAGACGGCGTTGCTCTTATTTCTTGTAAATACTTACTTTGTGTTGGAAAACATTTTGCTTTCATTCCGAGTTCCATGACAGTGATGCCGGGTGACAACAACAAGTGCACGATGGATGCACCGTCGAAGACTTGCTCCAACTCCACCGATGTCAGCGTCATCAGCGACTTGACATCTTTACTGAATATAGCTTCCGTTGCTTTTCTCGCTCTTTCTAGACCTTCCTCTATAAAAACATATATTATGTCACATTATATATACAATGCTAAAATGATCCTGAAGGAAATTAGAAAATATGGGTTATATAGAAGTTAAGATGGTTAATTTTAACAAGGTAAAAAAAATATTAATTAAGGCTGCTTTATCTTTGACATTCAACAATCACTAATAAAAAACGAAAAATATTTTTATAAACATTGAGTTTTTTATTTTAAAATATTTAATACTGTTTCAGAATAAGTCTGAACTTGTCACATATATATTATATTATCAAGATTTCTCATATAAAAGTTATAAGTTAATAAAATTTGTTAATTGGTAGTATATAATACTTTCCATTAATATTTTGCAGTGATTTAAAATTTATTATAAAAAGGTTTTTGACAAACGTATTCTTATAAAGCTATATTTGTGTCAACTCTTGTGGGCAGTTATAGGGAATTTCGAAAAATTTGTTAAATTTGGTAAACTAGTATATATATATATATATACTAGCTTATTCCTTCCCGCTTCGCTGGGCACACTATTAATTTGGATGTGAACTTAGGTTGCTATGGTAACCTTTGTCATATTATCCGTTGTCATCGTAACCGTTGCTATGGTAACTCTTAGCCCCGCGTTAAATGTATAGCTACTACAGGTTTAAAACTTGCGAAATGCAAAAAGTTTAAATCCGTTGTGATAGGAATTCCGTAAAATCCGTTCTTAGTGGACGTCTACATCACAAAAGTAACTATGTAAAATTGTAAGTTAATCGAACATATAGTTTCTGAGATATCATGATGAGTCAGTGAGTGGTAAATCGCTTATATATATATTAATTCACAAACCTCCATGAACCAATGTCACTAACTGTTCCGACAAGCACTGTTGAGGGTACCTCTGCTCGGGATGCTGTTTGTGTTTGTACATTATATCCCTTATTTCTCCTAAACTGTAGAATGTGAACAGTTTCAACAATCTCTCCACATCTGTGTCTTTTGTTCTAATGAAGAATTGGTATAGGCTGTATGGACTCGTCTTGCTTGGGTCCAGCCACATGGCATTGCCGGCCGACTTGCCAAACTTATCACCTTCCTCTGTTGTCACTAATGGTAATGTTAAACCTGGAATAATATATATATATATGTTATTAAATATTTATATTTATAAAACATTAACACATATGGAGGTGACTCGCTCAAATGTTTTATACAGCAAATCATTTTTTTAAGAAATTCAATGCACTGTATATATATATATATATATATATATATATATATATATATATATATATATATATATATATATATATATATATATATATATATATAGTATCCTCTTAAATGGATGCATATCTTAACAGGATACACTGAGTTGTGGCTTAGTCCACGGAATGAATGAGTGCAAAGAATAAAAAAATAAAAATGTTACAAACCATAAACATTCTTTTTAGCCGTCCGACTGATGAGCTCATGACCCGCACTGATGTTACCCATTTGGTCACTACCACCTATCTAATGAACAAACATACATTAATTGATTTCATAAATATATTGTATTGTATCAAAAAATGATATTACCTGAAACCTACAATCATATTCATTCAATAAATGCAACCAGTCATATGATTGAAAGATTTGATACGAGAACTCAGTGAAACTCATACCAACTTCCGAGTTTATCCTATTTTGTACGCTTTGTTTTAATAACATTGTACCCATTCGGAAATTTCTTCCGATATCACTTACGAATTTTATTGAATCTATTTTTTTGTACCATTCCTTGTTATTGACTATTCTGAAATAGGAATATTAACTTAGCAAGTGTTCAATTATAATTATAAAATCTTATTTTATTTAATTACCTAACTGGTTTCAGCTTATCCTCGTCTTCTGACCAAATATACTTTTTATGATTTTCGAACACTGTTTCTAGATTATTTTTAATTCCAAAAATATTTGTTTTAAGAATCTTTTCCTGTAATGCTATCCTGTCTGTACTTCTTCCGCTAGGATCTCCTATGTGTCCTGTAGCCCCTCCCAACTATTATTATTAGTATTATTAATTTAAAGGATATGGTAAATATCAAGTTACATATAAATCTTATTTATTGATGTACATACCAAAGCTATAACATTGTGTCCTCCACGCTGCCAATGTAGCAAGTTTATTATAACTAGAAGGTTTCCCACATGTAAGCTTTCAGCAGTCGGATCAAATCCTGCGTACACACATTGTGGAGACCCATTTAATATGTCTAATATTTCATTTCTGTAAATACCGTGCTTCTAAACGTTCATAATCATAAAATCTGTTGATAAATTAATTTAAAACAAAAATAATACTTACGCTGCAGATTTTGGAAAAATGTCCTGATACATTCCCCTCTCATTGAGTTTTAGTATATTTCTGCTGCTACTAAACCTTTTACCACACTGCCATAAATAGTTATATGGCAGTGGAACCAATTTCTTAAAAATCTTCATATTATTATGTTATAAACCAGATTTTAAAATTGATTTACTTAATCTATTTAAAAGGTTATATTTTGGTAAATCTGTTGCAATTGTTGTCCAACACATACATACAAATATTTATAACCTTATTATTATTATTTATTACTTATATATTATTTTTTATATCATATAATTATACAAATAATTGAATAAATATATATTTATTGCATATATAATACTCGTTTGACGGACGTCGTACGACTGTTGACACTTGATACCACTGACATGATGTCTAAAATTTTAATACAGACTACATGAATTATTATTTATAGGTAAAGTTCCGTTGCATTCACTGTAAAGAACTATTGAATATTATGATTCCATTCCAAAAAACGCTACGTTTTATAGCTTATTCAATATCTTTCTTCAAATAGAAATAAAGTATGATTATTAAATAACTGATGAAATATAAATTGAATATCATTTGCTACTAGCTGATTCCCGCCCGCTTTGCTGGGCAAATAACAACAAACAATCACAATTTGTATGTGGGTAAAATGAAAATAATCACAAATAATCTTAAACTATATGTGGGTAAATTGAAAATAATCACAAACTGTATGTGGGTAAAATGAAAATAATCACATACTATATGTAGGTAAATAGAAAATAATCACAAATAATCGCAAACTGTATGTGGGTAAATTGAAAATAATCACAAATAATCTTAAACTATATGTGGGTAAAATGAAAATATCACAAATAATCACATCCTGTATGTAGGTAAATAGAAAATAATCACAAATAATCGCAAACTGTATGTGGGTAAATTGAAAATAATCACAAACTGTATGTGGGTAAAATGAAAATAATCACATACTATATGTAGGTAAATAGAAAATAATCACAAATAATCGCAAACTGTATGTGGGTAAATTGAAAATAATCACAAATAATCTTAAACTATATGTGGGTAAAATGAAAATATCACAAATAATCACATACTGTATGTAGGTAAATAGAAAATAATCACAAATAATCGCAAACTGTATGTGGGTAAATTGAAAATAATCACAAATAATCACATACTGTATGTAGGTAAGTAGAAAATAATCACAAATAATCGCAAACTGTATGTGGGTAAATTGAAAATAATCACAAATAATCACATACTGTATGTGAGTTACGGAACCCTAATCCTACGAATAAACATAGCGAGAGGACAAATAATTTTAATTTCTACTGCAATGCAATCGGAGAAGAGAGGGAGCAGTTTTAAAGTTTGCAGTTTGTTAGCTGTAACTTTGGAACGGTTTGGACCTTTGCAAAATCCTTTCTTATTGCACCTATTCAATATGTCAGGAGTCTTGTATCCAAATTTCAGCTTTCTAGGTATTACGGTTTGGGCTGTAGAGCGATGAATGAGTCAGTGAGTCAGTCAGTGAGTGTTTTTGTGTTTTATATATTAAGATATCTGAAGAATAGGGACGGATATAGAAGAATAAGATATACGGATGTTAAGGGACGGAGGATGTAGTTTTTTCATCCAACTTTCTACATACCATACGAAAAGTATAGGTAATGTAATCAGTTTCATACAATTTTTTTTTAATGGGTGAACTTTCCGGGTGGTACAAGCTCATTGATTACAGGTAGGCTGGAAATTACGATGTTAATTTTGCAAAGATATTTATCATTTACTTCGCAGAGTATACCTTTTTGAATGAATATCATTAAAGCCTTTTAATAAGAAATTAATGTTATAAATAGTTAAGTATAAGGAACACATAAACGATCATTTATATTCCTGCAATTTTTTAGCACAGCTAAGAAACGAATTACATCTCATATATAATAAACGAATATAAATCTTTCGTTAAAAAAACAATCTGATGGATTGTTTCATACAGCTGTAATCTTTAATTGTATATTTATTTATTTATCTTCACGCCATATCCCTTGCAGAGTAGCCAGAGACGACGGAGCGCCAAATGCTACGGTCCGTGCATACCGCTTTCGCCTCGGCCACAGACATCAACCTTCATACATGCCCTCCGGGGGGTCCTCATGCTTTTTAGGTGACCTTCCTAAAGTATCATAGATAGTGTTTTCAAAGATCACTCGAGGCCTCTTTTCCTGTATAATTTAATTTAATTGGATTGTAAAAAAAAACTAATAGACCACAAAAATATTTATTGATAATTGTTTACATTATTAACAGTATAGTATATTTAAGTATAATTTATACAATATTTTCAAGTTACAGAACACCATATTTATTATAAAAGCTTTGGACTTTAGGCTTTATATTTTTTGTAACAAAAGTACACAATCACAGTACGTTATCAGTCACCGGCAGATCAATTATGTTTAAACAAAATTTGTAATGAAAACAGAATCAAGAAAACAGTGATGTGCATGATATAGCTGTCGTGTGAATAACACTTAATAAAACAAAACGCTACTAAACTATAAAATAATATTTTATATATTCCTAAACAGTGTATTGACTAATTTGTTCCTTTCATAACCGTGTCATACTATAACTTCATCTAAAGCCTAATTGCATTAACAAAAATTATAACCACAAAGTGACAGTGAGATAAAATAATACTAATATAATAACCTAAGTTTAATACTATTTATACAATATGGTAAAACAGAAAAATATTCATACTAATCTTCCAATGTAACATTTTTGAAGAGATATGACATGGATTCCTTATTATGAATACGTCTGATCGCTTCGCTGAGTAGTACTGATATGTCAATCGTCTTGATCTTGTTGCATTGCATCTTCTGCAGCTCGTGCGGAACGGTATTTGTCACCACCACCTCATCGATCGGAGAGTCCTCTATCAGACGGGGAGCATCCGATGATAACAGGCCGTGCGTTGCCAGCACATATATCTTGTAAGCTCCGCACTCTTTCAATACTTCCGCTGCAGCTACAAATGACTGTACATCATCGAACATGTCGTCCTGAAAAACCATGTAATGGCAGTAACAATCTAAAGTAAAATTAGTAAACACATGCAATACATACCACCATAATAGCAATTCTGCCTCCGACATCACCCACAACATTTATTGGAGGCTTCTCCTTGGCGGGGTGCACGGGCACTCCTACCGACACATCCATTGTGCGTGATCGGTCTACACTGAAATAATACAACAATGTTTCCTTACTTCCCTTTCCCATACACATAATTATTAATCTTACTGAAATACCACTTTAGGTAAAATTGTTTGAGATTATTATGGTTATAACCAGGGCCAGATTTTGAAGTTTGGAAGCCCAGGGGTAACAAAGGAGTCCAGACCTCTAATATTAATAATAAACAATTTTCAAAAGAGAAGAATAACTTCTAAGTTTGGATATATTATTCATCTTTACTGTGGGTACCCCTAGATGTCCCGAGTCCGGCCCTGGATATAACTGGTGTACCTCGGCATGCAAGGCGATGAGTATTTGTTTATCTCTATTGTGGGTACTCTTGGGGAGTCCCCTAAGTTCAGCCCAGGCTATGACTGGTACCTCGGCATGCAAGGAGGTGAGTATGTTTCTCTCTAATTTGGGTACCCCTGGGGGGTCCTCAAGTCCGGCCCTGGTTATCTTAATAGTATACCTGGGCATGCAAGGCAATGAGTATATTGTTTGTCTATTGTGGGTACCCCCGGGAGCCCCCTAAGTCCGGCCCTGACTATGAAGGTTACCTCGGCATGCAAGGCGGCGAGTATCTCCCGTCGACCTCGTCGCTCTCCGCCTCCTTCTGCTCCCCGTGTATGACGGCGATGGCGAGCCGCAGTCGCTCAGCGTACGACGTAGCCTTCTTAGCCGACCCCGGGTTACGAGTTACTATTACAGAGTTGCGGTAATCTGGAATCTACAAATTTTTATTTAATTTATAAATTTAAACAAATATTTGTACCCCGATAACATAGTGTGTAACGATGGTATCACATTCCATAGAACTGGCCATAAGAGTTAATACAAAATATAGCCTTAGTTAATATTGTTTGCTATTAAGTAAAGTATATTTATATGAAGTTAAGAGTAATAAAATTAACATTAATTGTACTACCTTATTAAAACAAATTAGACAAACTTAACCTCTATAAAACAAATATTTACTAAGTCCCTTCAGTATGAAATTACACTATATAATAATTATTAATTAATTATTTATACTTATAGTAACACTACAAAACTTACACTCTCTTGAATATATTGTAATAGAAATGGTGATGCTTTCAAGTTATCGACATTGCTCTTATTTCATGTATGTATGTACTCCTACTTCCCGCTTGTTGAGCGGGGTGCTGTTTCCGGGGTTGGTCCCCATAACAGGGTTTCACTCGCAGGTGGCAACACTGTCCACCCGGTCCCTGGTCTTAGTTCCTCTTCCTGTCTTCCGGCATATAAGATATATATTTACAGTATTTACACTACAACTAATTACAATAAAAACATTAAAATTAACTACATATACAATAAAATAAAATAAAAGATAACAATAGATACAATAAATTTTAACAACGATACATATTTTAAAAGGACTATTTACAGTAAACTTAATTGAACTTAATATTATTTGTTATCGAAATTACAATATACGGGACGTTATACAAATACAATATACAGTACATACTATAATTATTAATTGGATACATAAGTTCCACCGCTCCGCAATATGTAATTAATTAGTTAACTAAGAACTCTTGTCGGAGCCTTCGGTGTACTTGCAATCATTAATACATAATACATAACACTAAATACAACTACTTACACTAATAATTGTCTAAATACTATACAATACAAGGACTTAAATACTATACAATGGACTTACATACTATACATAATAAACAATACAATACAATGATAACAATAAAACTCAATAATACAATAAAAACAATAAACTACTATATATTAACTAAATAACTATATAAATATTTGTTTTTGTATTTTTCTGTGATTTATTTTATATTGTTTTTGTGTTTTTCTGGATTCTTTTATGGTTTTTTTTTTTTTTTTTCCCTTATAAACTACTTACAACTACTTACAAACTACTTACAACTAAATACTATAAATATATATAATACACCTAAAAACTAAGGGAACTAAAAGTAATCTAATGGTAAAAAGGGAAATCTACAATGGAAAAACAGAAAATACAATAGTTGGGAGAGGGGACGACGAACTGGGGCGTGAGCTTTCGGCTGCCTGGGCGGTCTGTCCAGCCGGGTGAGACCCATGTGGGAGGCCCGGCTTAGACGACCAGCGACCGAGGCAGCAGCTCAGGACTCGGGAGGGATGAGGAGGTCGCGGGGAAACCGCCGAGCGTCCGGGGGACGGGCGTGCCACGGCGCAATGCCGCGCAGGTGGTGCAGGCTCGAGGCGTCAGTGCGACTGAAGAGGTTAGTCGACAGCCGCACGACGTGATCTACCAGGCTCTCCATACGGAGGTCTTTATGCAAGGTCGCATTCCTCACGTAGTAGGGAGCCTGGGTGACACGCCTAAGAGCAATGTTCTGCACCACCTGTAACACATTGCGTTGGCACGCCGATAAAAGTTGGACCCACGCCGGGGAGGCGTAGGTCAGATGTGGGCGTACGAAGGTCTTGTAAAGCGAGACCTTCGTACGCAATGGAAGTCGGGATCGGAAGAGGGGTTGAAGGAGGTGAAGGGCTATACGCGCAGCCCGACACGCCTTACGCACCTGATGGGTACCAACGAGCTTCCGGTCCAGGACTACGCCGAGATACGTAGCCTGGTTGGTCCACTTAACCTCCTGGCCTAGTAGGACAAGCGGAGGAGGCTGCTTGGTGCGGGGTCCGAAGACCACCGCCTGGGTCTTCCCCACGTTCAAGGACAGCCTCCACTCCGCCAGCCAACTTGGCAGCAGGTCGAGGGATCCCTGGAGCTTCTTGGCCGCCAACAGGTGCGACCTGGATGAAACCAATAAGGCGACGTCGTCCGCGTACAGCGCCAACATCGTACCCGGGGGTGACGGGATGTCATTGGTGTAAATGGAATAGAGGATCGGGGAGAGGATGCTGCCCTGTGGGACACCTGCCAAACTGGGGAAGGCGCTCGAGATAGCGCCTCCCACCCTCACCCGGAAGGTTCTTCCGTGAAGGAAGGAAGAGAGGATTTGGACTACGTGGTGTGGAACACCAAGGGACTGGATTTTGTGCAGTAGTCCTGGATGCCATACCCGGTCAAAGGCATTGGCGACATCCAGGAATACTGCGGCTGTCTGGAGCTTTTTATTGTAGGATGCGGTGGCAAAGTGGACCACCCTAGCCACCTGAAGGGTGGTAGAGTGTTGATTTCGAAATCCAAACTGTTCGGGTCTCGGGCAAAAATGCGCCTGGACTAAAGGCAAAAGTAGCCTCTCGAACAGTTTGGATATCGAACTCAGGAGGGAAATGGGACGGTAACCTTCCGGGCGGCTATGGTCCTTGAAAGGTTTAGGAATGACAGCGACCAGACTCTCCTTCCACGCCTGGGGAAAGTACCCCAGACGCAGAATGGCATTGAAGAGTCTGGTCAAGCTGGCTATAAAAGTGTTTGGCAGGTGTCGAAGGGCCCCATTAGTGATGCCATCACTTCCGGGGGCCTTCTTGGGCTTCAGCCTGGCGATGGCCTTTTTGACCGCACCAGGCGAGAAGAACGGAGGCGGCGGTAACGGTTGGGTCGGGAAGGTGAGGCGATTTGTCACGGCTTCTCGGAGACGATCGTGTGCGTCGGGTGTCGCACTGGGGTTGGGGGTAAATTGAGAAGCCAGGTGACTTGCCAATATATCGGCTTTACCCTGGCTATCATATCTCAGGTTTCCATCGGCGCTGTAAAGGGGCGCCGATGGGGGAGGTTTGCGGGTGAGTTGACGGGCCAGCCTGTTGAGAGACGGAATGTCCTCACTGGCTTCCCCGATCCGCTCATCCCAAGAGTCGGCTGCGATGTCCACCAAGGCGGACCGGAGATTCTCGACGGCCGCGTTGTAGAGCACCTTCAGCCGAGGATCTCTTGTAGACTGCCAGCGCCTACGGGCATCCCTTTTCTTGTGGATTGAGGATTCTTCGGGGTAGGGGAGGATATCGGAAGGAGCGAGAAGGAGCCGAGGACACCTCTATCGCACCTTGAATTTTGATGGTGAGGTCGGACACCAAATGGTCCAACCCCCCAGGATCCGAAATGGGTTCAGCAACGGGCGGCGACTGCCTGAGGCTTCTCTCGAAGACCTGCCACGAGACGCGTCTCCTCGGCTGAGGAGCAGTGGCCAGAGTCAGTCTGCCTGACACTAATGCCAAGACAGGCTGATGATCTGAGCCAAACGCGTCGGGCAGCGTTTCGAGGTCCACGGCCTGGACACCGTTATGCACCACCAAATCGATGGTGCTCGGTGCCTGACCTTCAACGTGCGAGTAATGGGTTGGGAGATCAGGTCCCACAACCTCAAACCCGCAACGCTGGGATACCCCAAGCAGTCGTCGTCCGTTGGCACAGTGGTAGAGGCATCCCCAAGAAGGATGCTTGGCATTCCAGTCCCCTGCTGCCAGCGAGGTGGTGGTGCTATCGAGCATCCGACGCACCTCGCTGACATCAAAGGCTGAATTGCAGGGTCGGTAGATGGCGTACAGGCAAAGTGGATGATCCCCGTGCTGGATTTCGACGCCCAAGGACTGGAATGACCTGGTGTCGAGATCCGGCATGGGGCGGAATACCAGGCGACGACGCACTGCGACTAGAAGTCCCCTCCGCGGATGGGACGGGTCTGCGTCCAGTCGCAGCACGTGGTAGCCCGGAATAGAGGCAGGATGGTTGGGAGTCAGGTGGGTTTCGTTGATGAGGGCAACGTCTATGCGCTGCTCCCTCATCAACAATTTCAGAAAAGGGAGCCTCCTCCTGAGACCAGCAGCGTTCCAGTAGAGGATACGCAGAGCGCTACTGGGCATCCTGGAGAAGGCTCATCATGCCCGACAGGACAGCCTGAGCAGGGTCTCGACCTTCCCTCAAGGCGGTTAATACCTCCTTGAGGGTGTCTATCACCCTGTCCAGACTGACCTGTCCGGGAGCTGGCCTCTCGGCTAAAGGTCTCGCCGCGGCAGTAAAGAATTCCCGGTCCGTTGGGGCCTGTGCAGCCTCCTCCGGCGGGATGTGGACCGGAGCAGTGGAGACTTCCGTCTCCCTTGCTCTACGTGAGCGTTTACCGCCCCTCTTCTTCCTCCGCCGGCCCGTCCCAGTGTTGGGCAGGTTGGCGGGGGCCATAAGAGAGGCGGTTTGGGCCTCAGAGTGGACCGTGTTGGTCACCACTCTGGGCTGGCCCGTCCTCTCAGCCGCAGTGAGGGCGGTTGTGCCCGCCCTCCTGTTCCGCAGTTCCCTCCGAAACTGCGGACAGTTTACATTGTTGGCCGGGTGAGGGCCACCGCAATTTGCGCAGGTGGCCGGCTCATCAAGTGATCTGGGGCAATCCCTGGCATAGTGCCCCTCTCCACAGCGGACACATGCCAGGCGACGGTGGCACCCGTGACTCGAGTGCCTGAATGCCTGGCATCTATGGCACTGAGCTGGGCCGCGCTTGCTGCGCCAGGGCTCAACTATAACGCCCGGCATATACAGGAGTTCATTGACCTCGTAAATGCCGGGTAAAAGATTTGGGGTGTTTGTCAATATTACAAAGAACAAACACCCTGGGCGGCCCTGGCGGGCGCGGATGGGGCGGACATATTCCGCCTGATAGCCCAGCTCCAGAAGTGCCTGGGTGATGTCTTCGGGTGGGGTGGTCACGGGTAGGCCCCTGATGGCCACCTTTTTGCTAATTTCGGACGGCAAGTTATATGAGTACCAGCTGAGCGTGGTCTCTGTTTTTTCAAGTTCGGAGAGGTACCGCTGCACAGTGCGGTACTCATTCTCCGAACTTGGGGTGAATCGTACGCCCCTGCCGAAGGGGCGTGCATTTGGGACCCTACCCAGCTTCTCGCGCAAGGCGCGGAAGTGGTGGGTCCAGTTAGGGAACACCTCCACAACGAGTGGAGGGAACCTAGGCCTCGGCGTTATCGCCGGCGTTGTCTGGGTGTCTGGAGGTGCCCGCGACACCTCCATAGGTACGGGGGCCCTACTGGGCCCGGGGGTTTGAAGCACCCTCGCGTACGAGGGTGTGGGGGACGTGCGCGGAGCAGGTACTGGCGCGGAAGCCGGTACGGGCACTGGCGCGGGCGCGGGCGTGGGAGGGGCGGCGGTTTGCGCCGCCGCAGCTGCCTCACGTTTGCGCAGGCGCGGGTCCCTTTGCGGGAGTGGAGCCCCTTGAATGGGGGCCGCACAAGGACGCTTGGGCGTCTCGACTAATGCGTCGAGCGCCTCGTCGGGTGACCTGGGCCTGCGGCCCGCGGTCACCCGAGGCGACGGGGTCAACCCCACGGCTCGAACGGGAGCCGACCCGAGCTCCCCCCTGTCGAGCTCCTCACACCGATCGTTGAGGAACATACTAATGTGCTCCAGCAACGATCGGGATAGGGCCCCACGCTGCTGCAACTCCGCCACGACAAACATGTCGGAGTGGAGTTGAGACCGGGGAGTCAGGTCCGCCTCCATCCGAGATGGGGCTGACGGGGACCGTTTGGGTCTGGGTACCTCCGCCGCAGCGGACCGCGAGGGCCGCTGGGGCGGGGGTACGGGGGAAGGGGTGGCGTAAGCCGGCGGACCGACGGCCGCGGGCGAACGGGCGAGAGATTCGCTCGTCACCCGAGCGCCGGCCGCGCCCGCAGCGCCACCTGCCGGTGAACCCGGCGAAGTCGCGAAGGGGGCCTGGCTGGGGGGCCTAGGCCCGAAGGCGGCCACATGACCCATGGGGGCCTGTGGGGGCCCCGGTAAAAGGGGGGCCTGAGGGCCCCTAGGTCCAGAAGGGGCCTGGGGGCCTGCGGGGGCCTCGGGACCAGAAGGGGCCCGAGCGCCCGTGGGGATCGAAGGGCCAGACGGGCCCTGGAAGGGGACGGGGGCTGAGCCAGGGGAACTGGCCGAGCCCGGGGACCTGCCCGTTGCCTGTACAGGGGAGGGCACCGCGCGAGCCGGAGCGCCGGGAGAGCGCGCGAGCGAGTCGCGTGTCTCCGGCGCCCTGGCCGCAGCGGCGCGCCTTCCGCCTGCCTGGGCGGGGGCGGGGGCGGGGGCCTTAACCACCGCCGGTACAGGGGGGGCACCGGGCGAGCAGAGGCACCGGGGCGCGCGAGCAAGTCGCGCGCCTCCGGCGCGCCCTCCACCTGCCTGGGCGGGGGCGGGGGCCGGGGCCACCACCGCCGGTACAGGGGCTGGCGCCGGGCGGGCAGAGGCGCCAGGAGAGCGCGCGAGCAAGTCGCGCGCCTCCGGCGCCCTAGCCCTACCGACGCGTCCACCACCTGCCTGGGCGGCAGCGGGGGCGGGGGCGGGCGGCGGCCGCGGGGGCGGACCAGTGGAGCCGGACGGACGAGTGACAGCACTCGCCGCCGGCACCTTGGCCGCATCCGCAGCCAGCCTTCCTTCCCCGCGGGGGGACGGGGCTGGGGCGGAAGCCGCGGCCGGGCCCGCAGCGCCGGCGAGACGTGCGAATGGTTCGCACGCCGCCGGCGTACTGGCCTCGGCCGGGCTCGCGCCGCCTTTTATCGACCGACTACGCGTCGGACTGCCATGGCGGAGTCGGGAGCGGGAACGTTCCCGCCCCGCACCTCCCCAAGGCTTGTCGCTCATATCGGCGAAAGTGTCGAAGGGTCGCCTTCCACAGCAGTCATACGGCACAGGCCGTAGATGCAGATGGGGGCTGCGCCCTGAAAAGGGCGCCCCAGCGGCTACTCACGCCTCTATGGCGCGGTGTTTATTAAGAATTATAAAAATATAATTCTTAATAAACCTAACTACTAGTAATAAATAAAATACTCACTACTAGCTGCTTCTATGATGACTCGTACTGTTGATCTTGATAGCTGGAAGGCTGGCTGTCCTGCTCTTATTTCACAATCGTTGCGCTAGATGGCGATGGTTATATTTTACTTTCCTTACGCTAGATGGCATTGCTCTTATTTCACTTTCGTTGTGCTAGATGGCGTTGGTTATATTAGACTTTCCTTACGCTAGATGGCATTGCTCTTATTTCACATTTGTTGCGCTAGATGGCGCTGGTTACATTTAATTTCCTTACGCTAGATGGCATTACTCTTATTTTTCATTGGTTACACTAGATGGCGGTATTCTTAATTTACACTAGACGCCGTTGCTCTTATTTCTTGTAAATACTTACTTTGTGTTGGAAAACATTTTGCTTTCATTCCGAGTTCCATGACAGTGATGCCGGGTGACAACAACAAGTGCACGATGGATGCACCGTCAAAGACTTGCTCCAACTCCACCGATGTCAGCGTCATCAGCGACTTGACATCTTTACTGAATATAGCTTCCGTTGCTTTTCTCGCTCTTTCTAGACCTTCCTCTATAAAAACATATATTATGTCACATTATATATACAATGCTAAAATGATCCTGAAGGAAATTAGAAAATATGGGTTATATAGAAGTTAAGATGGTTAATTTTAACAAGGTAAAAAAAATATTATTAATTAAGGGTGCTTTATCTTTGACAGTGAATGTTTTTCACTAATAATAAAAGAAAAACAATTTTATAAACATTGTATTTTTTATTTAAAAATATTTAATACTCTTTCAGAATAAGTCTAAGCTTGTACTGAACGTATAAAAGTTATAAGTTAGCAAAATTTGTAAATTGGAAGTTAAACAAACTTACTTTCCATTAACATTTTGCAGTGATTTAAAATTCATTACAATAAGGTTTTTGACAAACGTATTCTTATAAAGCTATACGAGTATTTGTGTCAACTCTTGTGGGCAGTTCTTGGGAATTTCGAAAAATTTGTTAAAGAGGTAAACCTATGTATTAATACTAGCTTATCCCCTCCCGCTTCGCTGAGCAAACTATTAATTTGGATGTGAACTTGGTTGCTAAGGTAACCTTGTCATATTATCCGTTGTCATTGTAACCGTTGCTATAGTAACTCTTACCCCCGCGTTAAGTATATAGCTCCTACAGGCTTAAAACTTGGTGAAATGCAAAAAGTTGAAATCCTTTTGGATAGGAATGCACTAAAATCCGTTCTTAGTGGACGTTTACGGCACAAAAGTAACTATGTAAAATTGTAAGTTAATTGGACAGATAGTTTCTGAGATATTATGATGAGTCAGTGAGTGGTAAATCGATTATATATATTGAATTCACAAACCTCCATGAACCAACGTCACTAACTGTTCCGACAAGCACTGTTGAGGGTACCTCTGCTCGGGATGCTGTTTGTGTTTGTACATTATATCCCTTATTTCTCCTAAGCTGTAGAATGTGAACAGTTTTAACAATCTCTCCACATCTGTGTCTTTAGTTCTAATGAAGAATTGGTATAGGCTGTATGGACTTGTCTTGCTTGGGTCCAGCCACATGGCATTGCCGGCCTACTTGCCAAACTTATCACCTTCCTCTGTTGTCACTAATGGTAATGTTAAACCTGGAATAATATGTTATTAAATATTTATTATATTTATAAAACTTTAACTCATCCAGAGGTGACTTTCCCAAATGTTTTAATATAGCTAATCATTTTTTCAAACAATTCAATGCATGCTGTATATATATATATATTTATATATTCTTATATAATATAAATTTCATTATAGTTGATCATTTTCTGAAAGTATCCTCTTAAATGGATGCATATCTTAACAGGACACACTATGAGTCGTTGCTTAGTACATGAGTTGCTTAGTCCATAAGCTGCTTAGTCCATGAGTTGCTTAGTACATGAGTTGCTTAGTACATGAGTTGCTTAGTACATGAGTTGCTTAGTACATGAGTTGCTTAGTACATGAGTTGCTTAGTCAATGAGCTGCTTAGTTCATGAGTTGCTTAGTACATGAGTTGCTTAGTCCATGAGTTGCTCAGTACATGAGTTGCTTAGTCCATGAGTTGCTTAGTCAATGACCGTGAGTGCAAAGAATAAAAAAATAAAAATGTTACAAACCATAAACATTCTTTTTGGCCGTCCGACTGATGAGCTCATGACCCGCACTGATGTTACCCATTTGGTCACTACCACCTATCTAATGAACAAACATACATTAATTGATTTCATAAAATAATTGTATTTTAATCAAAAAATTATATTACCCGAAATCTACAATCATATTCATTCAATAAATGCAGCCAGTCGTATGATTGAAAGATTTGATACGAGAACTCAGTGAAACTCATCCCAACTTCCGAGTTTATCCTATTTTGTACGCTTTGTTTTAACAACATTGTACCCATTCGGAAATTTCTTCCGACTTCACTTACAAATTTTATTGAATAAATTTTTTTGTACCATTCCTCGTTATTGACTATTCTGAAACAGTTATATTAACTTAGCAAGTGTTCAATTATAATTATAAAATCTTATTTTATTTAATTACCTAACTGGTTTCAGCTTATCCTCGTCTTCTGACCAAATATACTTTTTATGATTTTCGAACACTGTTTCTAGATTTTTTTTAATTCCAAAAATATTTTTTTTAAGAATCTTTTCCTGTAATGCTATCCTGTCTGTACTTCTTTCGCTAGGATCTCCTATGTGTCCTGTAGCCCCT
Source organism: Melinaea menophilus ssp. n. AW-2005 (assembly GCA_918358695.1). Taxonomy (NCBI): domain Eukaryota; kingdom Metazoa; phylum Arthropoda; class Insecta; order Lepidoptera; family Nymphalidae; genus Melinaea; species Melinaea menophilus. The sequence goes on from OU911056.1 coordinate 11,124,716, forward strand.
CCCAACTATTATTATTAGTATTATTAATTTAAAGAATGTGGTAAATATTAAGTTACATATAAATCTTATTTATTGTACATACCAAAGCTATAACATTGTGTCCTCCGCGCTGCCAATGTAGCAAGTTAATTATAACTAGAAGGTTTCCCACATGTAAGCTTTCAGCAGTCGGATCAAATCCTGCATACACACATTGTGGAGACCCATTTAATGTGTTTAATATTTCATTTCTGTAAATACCGTGCCTCTAATAATAATAATCATAAAATCTGTTGATAAATTAATTTAAAACATAAATTTAACGCTAAATTAAACTTACGCTGCAGATTTTGGAAAAATGTCCTGATACATTCCCCTCTCATTGAGTTTTAGTAGATTTCTGCTGCTACTAAACCTTTTACCACACTGCCATAAATAGTTATATGGTAGTGGAACCAATTTTTTAAAAATCTTCATATTATTATGTCATAAACCAGATTTTAAAATTGATTTACTTAATCTCTTAAAAGGTTATATTTTGGTAAATCTGTTGCAATTGTTGTCCACAACATACATACAAATATTTATAACCTGATTATTACTATTTATTACGTATATATTATTTTTTATATCATATAATTATCCAAATAATTGTATAAATATATATTTATTGCATATATACTACTCGTTTGGCAGACGAGACGACTGTTGACTTGTTGACACTTGATACCACTGACATGAGGTCTAAAATTTTAATACAGACTATATGAATTATTATTTTTAGGAAAAGTTCCGTGATTGATGATTCTATTCCAAAAAGTGTTACGTTTTATAACTTATACAATATCTTGTTTCAAATAGAAATAAAATATTGATTTTTAAATATATGATGAAATATAAATTGAATATTATTTGTTACTAGCTGATTCCCGCCCGCTTTGCTGGGAAAATAACAACTAACAATCACAATTTGTATGTGGGTAAAATGAAAATAATCACAAATAATCTTAAACTATATGTGGGTAAATTGAAAATAATCACAAACTGTATGTGGGTAAATTGAAAATAATCACAAACTGTATGTGGGTAAAATGCAAACAATCACTTACTATATGTAGGTAAATAGAAAATAATCACAAATAATCGCAAAACTGTATGTGGGTAAATTGAAAATAATCACAAATAATCTTAAACTATATGTGGGTAAAATGAAAATAATCACAAATAATCACATACTGTATGTAGGTAAGTAGAAAATAATCACAAATAATCGCAAACTGTATGTGGGTAAATTGAAAATAATCACAAATAATCGCATACTGTATGTAGGTAAACAGAAAATAATCACAAATAATCACAAACTGTATGTGAGTTACGGAACCCTAATCCTACAAATATACATAGTTAGAGGACAAATAATTTTAATTTCTACTGCAATGCAATAGGAGAAGAGAGGGAGCAGGGTTAAAGTTTGCAGTTTGTTAGCTGTAACTTTGGAACGATTTGGACCTTTGCAAAATCCTTTTTTATCGCACCTATTCAAATTTTCAGGAGTCTTGTATCCAAATTTCAGCATTCTAGATATTACGGTTTGGGCTGTAGAGCGATGAATGAGTCAGTGAGTCAGTCAGTAATTGTTCTTGTGTTTTATATATTAAGATATCTGAAGAATAGGAACGGATAAAGAAGAATAAGATATACGGAAGTTAAGGGACTGGGGATGTAGTTTTTTCATCCAACTTTCTACTTACCAAACGAAAAGTATAGGTAATGTAATCAGTTTCATACAATTTTTTTATATGAAAGAACTTCCCGGGTCGTACAAGCTCATTGATTACAAGTGGGCTGGAAATTACGATGTTAATTTTGCAAAGATATTTATCATTTACTTCGCAGAGTATACCTTTTTGAATGAATATCATTAAAGCCTTATAATAGGCCGTTTCATAGCACAGTTAAGAAACGAATTACATCTCATATATAATAAACGAATATAAATCTTTCGTTAAAAAAACAATCTGATGGATTGTTTCATATAGCTGTAATATTTAATTGTATATTTATTTATTTATTTATCTTCACGCCATATCCCTTGCGGGGTAGCCAGAGACGACGGAGCGCCAAACGCTACGGTCCCTGCATACCTCTTTCGCCTCGGCCACAGACATCAACCTCTTCATACACGCCCTCCGGGGGTCCTCTTTCTTTTTACGTGACCTTCCTCCAGTGTCATAGATATTGTTTTCAAAGATCACTGGAGGCCTCCCCGTCTCTTACCACTAACTTTTCCTGTATAATTTAATTTAATTGGATCATTGTAAAAAAAAACGAATAGACCACAAAAATATTTATTGATAATTGTTTACATTATTAACAGTATAGTATATTTAAGTATAATTTATACAGAACACCATATTTATTATAAAAGCTTTGGACTTTAGGCTTTATATTTTTTGTAACAAAAGTACACAATCACAGTACGTTATCAGTCACCGGCAGATCAATTATGTTTAATCAGAATTTGAAATATAAAAACAAAACCAAGGGAATAGTGATGTGCATGAATTTGAAATGAGAACAGAATCAAGAAAATAGTGATGTGCATGATATAGCTGTCGTGTGAATAACACTTAATAAAACAAAACGCTACTAAACTATATAAAAATATTTTATATAATCCTAGACAGTGTATTGACTAATTTGTTCCTTTCATAACCGTGTCATACTATAACTTCATCTAAAGCCTAATTGCATTAACAAAAATTATAACCACAAAGTGACAGTGAGATAAAATAATACTTATATAATAATCTAAGTTTAATACTATTTATACAATATGGTAAAACGGAAAAATACTCATACTAATCTTCAAGTGTAACATTTTTGAAGAGATATGACATGGATTCCTTATTATGAATACGTCTGATCGCTTCGCTGAGTAGTACTGATATGTCAATCGTCTTGATCTTGTTGCATTGCATCTTCTGCAGCTCGTGCGGAACGGTATTTGTCACCACCACCTCATCGATCGGAGAGTCTTCTATCAGACGGGGAGCATCCGATGATAACAGGCCGTGCGTTGCCAGCACATATATCTTGTAAGCTCCGCACTCTTTCAATACTTCCGCTGCAGCTACAAATGACAGGACATCATCGATCATGTCATCCTGAAAAACCATGTAATTATATTAACAATCTAAAGTAAACTAATATATATTACATGCAATACTTACCACCATAATAGCAATTCTGCCTCCGACATCACCCACAACATTTATTGGAGGCTTCTCCTTGGCGGGGTGCACGGGCACTCCTACGGACACATCCATTGTGCGTGATCGGTCTACACTGAAATAATACAACAATGTTTCCATACTTCCCTTCTACTACACATAATTATTAATCTGACTGAAATACCACTTTATGTAAAATTGTTTGAGATTCTTATGGTTATAACCAGGGCCGGATTTTGAAGTTTAAAAGCCCGGTAGCAACAAAGTAGTGGAGAGCTCTATTTACTAACTATTTTCTAAATAAATAAACAATTTTTTTTCTGATCATCTTTTAAATTTTTTTTGTCGCAAATAAAATTATTTCTATAAAGAATGTAGTAATTTGTTACTCATAAAAATATTGTCATAAAAACATGTCTGGTAAATCACGTAAGTTTGGATATTTTGTTTACCTTTACTATGGGTACCCCTGGGCAGTCCCCTAAGTCCGGCCCTGACTATGAGTTACCTCGGCATGCAAGGCGGCGAGTATCTCCCGTCGACCTCGTCGCTCTCCGCCTCCTTCTGCTCCCCGTGTATGACGGCGATGGCGAGCCGCAGTCGCTCAGCGTATGACGTAGCCTTCTTAGCCGACCCCGGGTTACGAGCTCCTATTACAGAGTTGCGGTAATCTGGAATCTACAAATTTTTATTCAATTTATAAATTTAAACAAATATTTGTACCCCGATAACATAGTGTGTAACGATGTTATCACATTCCATAGAACTGGCCACAAGAGTTAATACAAAAATATAGCTTTAGTTAATATTGTTAAGCAAAGTATATCTATATGAAGTTAAGAGTAATAAAATTAACATTAATTGTACTACCTTATTAAAACAAATTAGACAAACTTAACCTCTATAAAACAAATATTTACTAAGTCCCTTCAGTATGATATTACACTATATAATAATTATTAATTAATTATTTATACTTATAGTAACACTACATAACTTAGGACAGCCAGCCTTCCAGCTATCAACATCAGCAACAGTACGAGTCTTCGAGGAGTAGCAGCTAGTAGTGAGTATATTTTATTTATTACTAGTTAGGTTTATTAAGAATTATATTTTTATAATTCTTAATAAACACCGCGCCATATAGGGGTGAGTAGCCGCTGGGGCGCCCTTTTCAGGGCGCAGCCCCCATCTGCATCTACGGCCTGTGCCGTATGACTGCTGTGGAAGGCGACCCTTCGACACTTTCGCCGATATGAGCGACAAGCCTGGGGGAGGTGCGGGGCGGGAACGTTCCCGCTCCCGACTCCGCCATGGCAGTCCGACTCGCAGTCGGTCTATAAAAGGCGGCGCGAGCCCGGCCGAGGCCAGTACGCCGGCGGCGTGCGAACCATTCGCACGTCTCGCCGGCGCTGCGGGCCCGGCCGCGGCTTCCGCCCCAGCCCCGTCCCCCCGCGGGGAAGGAAGGCTGGCTGCGGATGCGGCCAAGGTGCCGGCGGCGAGTGCTGTCACTCGTCCGTCCGGCTCCACTGGTCCGCCGCCGCGGCCGCCGCCCGCCCCCGCCCCCGCTGCCGCCCAGGCAGGTGGTGGACGCGTCGGTAGGGCTAGGGCGCCGGAGGCGCGCGACTTGCTCGCGCGCTCTCCTGGCGCCTCTGCCCGCCCGGCGCCAGCCCCTGTACCGGCGGTGGTGGCCCCGGCCCCCGCCCCCGCCCAGGCAGGTGGAGGGCGCGCCGGTGCGGCTAGGGCGCCGGAGGCGCGCGACTTGCTCGCGCGCCCCGGTGCCTCGGCCCGCCCGGTGCCCCCCCCTGTACCGGCGGTGGTTAAGGCCCCCGCCCCCGCCCCCGCCCAGGCAGGCGGAAGGCGCGCCGCTGCGGCCAGGGCGCCGGAGACACGCGACTCGCTCGCGCGCTCTCCCGGTGCCTCGGCTCGCGCGGTGCCCTCCCCTTACAGGCGACGGGCAGGTCCCCGGGCTCGGCCAGTTCCCCTGGCCCAGCCCCCGTCCCCTTCCAGGGCCCGTCTGGCCCTTCGATCCCCACGGGCGCTCGGGCCCCTTCTGGTCCCGAGGCCCCCTCAGGCCCCCCTTTTACCGGGGCCCCCACAGGCCCCCATGGGTCATGTGGCCGCCTTCGGGCCTAGGCCCCCCAGCCAGGCCCCCTTCGCGACTTCGCCGGGTTCACCGGCAGGTGGCGCTGCGGGCGCGGCCGGCGCTCGGGTGACGAGCGAATCTCTCGCCCGTTCACCCGCGACCGTCGGTCCGCCGGCTTACGCCACCCCTTCCCCCGTACCCCCGCCCCAGCGGCCCTCGCGGTCCGCTGCGGCGGAGGTACCCAGACCTAAACGGTCCCCGTCAGCCCCATCTCGGATGGAGGCGGACCTGACTCCCCGGTCTCAACTCCACTCCGACATGTTTGTCGTGGCGGAGTTGCAGCAGCGTGGGGCCCTTTCCCGATCGTTGTTGGAGCACATTAGTATGTTCCTCAACGATCGGTGTGAGGAGCTCGACAGGGGGGAGCTCGGGTCGGCTCCCGTTCGAGCCGTGGGGTTGACCCCTTCGCCTCGGGTGACCGCGGGCCGCAGGCCCAGGTCACCCGACGAGGCGCTCGACGCATTAGTCGAGACGCCTAAGCGTCCTTGTGCGGCCCCCATTCAAGGGGCTCCACTCCCGCAAAGGGACCCGCGCCTGCGCAAACGTGAGGCAGCTGCGGCGGCGCAAGCCGCCGCCCCTCCCACGCCCGCGCCCGCGCCAGTGCCCGTATCGGCTTCCGCGCCAGTACCCGCTCCGCGCACGTCCCCCACACCCTCGTACGCGAGGGTACTTCAAACCCCCGGGCCCAGTAGGGCCCCCGTACCTATGGAGGTGTCGCGGGCACCTCCAAACACTGAGACGACACCGGCTATTACGCCGCGACCTAGATTCCCTCCACTCGTGGTAGAGGTATTCCCCAACTGGACCCACCACTTCCGCGCTTTGCGCGAGAAGCTGGGTAGGGTCCCCAATGCCCGCCCCTTCGGAAGGGGCGTACGATTCACCCCAAGTTCGGAGACTGAGTACCGCACTGTGCAGCGGTACCTCTCCGAACTTGAAAAAACAGAGTCCACTCTCAGTTGGTACTCGTATAACCTGCCATCTGAGATAAGTAAAAAGGTGGCCATCAGGGGCCTCCCCGTGACAACCCCGCCCGAAGACATAACTCAGGCGCTTCTGGAGCTGGGCTACCAGGCGGAATACGTCCGCCCCATCCGCGCCCGCCAGGGCCGCCCAGGGTGTTTGTTCTTTGTGATATTGACAAACACCCCAAATCTTTTACCCGGCATTTACGAGGTTAACGAGCTCCTGTATATGCCGGGCGTTATAGTTGAGCCCTGGCGCAGCAAGCGCGGCCCAGCTCAGTGCCATAGATGCCAAGCGTTTAGGCACTCGAGCCACGGGTGCCACCGTCGCCTGGCGTGTGTCAGATGCGGTGAGGGGCACTACGCCAGAGATTGCCCCAGATCACTCGATGAGCCGGCCACCTGCGCAAATTGCGGTGGCCCACATCCGGCAAATAATGCTAACTGTCCGCAGTTTCGGAGGGAACTGCGGAACAGGAGGGCGGGCACAACCGCCCTCACTGCGGCCGAGAGGACGGGCCAGCCCAGAGTGGCGACCAATACGGTCCACTCCGAGGCCCAAGCCGCCTCTCTTATGGCCCCCGCCAACCTGCCCAACACTGGGACGGGCCGGCGGAGGAAGAAGAGAGGCGGTAAACGCTCACGTAGAGCAAGGGAGACGGAAGTCTCCACTTCCTCCACTCCACTCCACTCCACGCCGGAGGAGGCTGCACAGGCCCCAACGGACCGGGAGTTCTTTGCTGCCGCGGCGAGACCTTCAGCCGAGAGGCCAGCTCCCGGACAGGTCAGTCTGGACAGGGTGATAGACACCCTCAAGGAGGTATTAACCGCCTTGAGGGAAGGTCGAGACCCTGCTCAGGCTGTCCTGTCGGGCATGATGAGCCTTCTTCAGGATGCCCAGTAGCGCTCTGCGTATCCTGTACTGGAACGCTGCTGGTCTCAGAAGGAGGCTCCCTTTTCTGAAATTGTTGATGAGGGAGCAGCGCATAGACGTTGCCCTCATCAACGAAACCCATCTAACTCCCAACCATCCTGCCTCTATTTCAGGCTACCACGTGCTGCGACTGGACGCAGACCCTTCCAACCCGTGGAGGGGGCTTCTAGTCGCGGTGCGTCGTAGCCTGGTATTCCGACCCATGCCGGATCTCGACACCAGGACATTCCAGTCTCTGGGCGTCGAGATTCAGCACGGGGATCATCCTCTCTGCCTATATGCCATCTACCGACCCTGCAATCTAGCCTTCGACGTCGGTGAGGTGCGTCGGATGCTCGAAAGCTCCACCACCTCGCTGGCGGCCGGGGACTGGAATGCCAAACATCCTTCTTGGGGATGTCTCTCCACCTGCGCCAACGGACGACGACTGCTTGGGGTATCCCAGCGTTGCGGGTTTGAGGTTGTGGGACCCGATCTCCCAACCCATTACTCCAACACTGCAGGCCAGGCACCGACTACCATCGATCTGGTGGTACATAACGGTGTCCAGGCCTTGGACCTCGAAACGCTGCCCGACGCGTTTGGCTCAGACCATCAGCCTGTCTTGGCATCCGTGTCAGGCAGGCTGACTCTGGCCACTGCTCCTCAGCCGAGGAGACGCGTCTCGTGGCAGGTCTTCGAGAGAAGCCTCAGGCAGTCGCCGCCCGTTGCAGAACCCATTTCGGATCCTGGGGGGTTGGACCATTTGGTGTCCGACCTCACCATCAAAATTCAAGGTGCGATAGAGGTGTCCTCAGCTCCTTCTCGCTCCTTCCGATATCCCCCCCTACCCCGAAGAGTCCTCAACCTTCTCCATAAGAAAAGGGATGCCCGTAGGCGCTGGCAGTCTACCAGAGATCCTCGGCTGAAGGTGCTCTACAACGCGGCCGTCGAGAACCTCCGGACCGCCTTGGTGGACATCGCAGCCGACTCTTGGGATGAGCGGATCGGGGAAGCCAGTGAGGACATTCCGTCTCTCAACAGGCTGGCCCGTCAGCTCACCCGCAAACCTCCTCCATCGGCGCCCCTTTACAGCGCCGAAGGAAACCTGCGATATGATAGCCAGGGTAAAGCCGATATATTGGCAAGTCACCTGGCTTCTCAATTCATCCCAAATCCCAGTGCGACACCCGACGCACACGATCGACTCTGGGAAGCCGTGACGAACCTCCTCACCTTCCCGACCCAACCGTTACCGCCGCCCCCGTTCTTCTCGCCTGGCGCGGTCAAGAAGGCCATCTCCAGGCTGAAGCCCAAGAAGGCCCCCGGAAGTGATGGCATCACCAATGGGGCCCTCAGACATCTGCCAAACACCTTTATTGCCAGCTTGACCAGACTCTTCAATGCCATTCTGCGTCTGGGGTACTTCCCTCAGGCGTGGAAGGAGAGTCTGGTCGCTGTCATCCCTAAACCTTTTAAGGATCACAGCCGCCCGGAAGGATACCGTCCCATCTCCCTTCTGAGTTCGATATCCAAACTGTTCGAGAGGCTACTTTTGCCTTTAGTCCAGGCGCACTTCTGCCCGAGACCCGAACAGTTTGGATTTCGAAATCAACACTCTACCACCCTTCAGGTGGCTAGGGTGGTCCACTTTGCCACCGCTTCCTATAACAAAAAGCTCGCAACCGCTGCAGTATTCCTGGATGTCGCCAATGCCTTTGACCGGGTATGGCACCCAGGACTACTGCACAAAGTCCAGTCCCATGGTGTTCCACACCATGTTGTCCAAGTCCTCGCATCCTATCTTCATGGAAGATCCTTCCGGGTGAGGGTGGGAGACGCTCTCTCGAGCGCCTTCCCCAGTTTGGCAGGTGTCCCACAGGGCAGCATCCTCTCCCCGATCCTTTACTCCATTTATACCAACGACATCCCATCACCCCCGGGTACGATGTTGGCGCTGTACGCGGACGACGTCGCCTTAATGGTCTCATCCAGGTCGCACCTCTTGGCGGCCAAGAAACTACAGGGATCCCTCGACCTGCTGCCGAGTTGGCTGGCGGAGTGGAGGCTGACCTTGAACGTGGGGAAGACCCAGGCGGTGGTCTTCGGACCCCGCAACAAGCAGCCTCCTCCGCTTGTCCTATTCGGCCAGGAGGTTAAGTGGACCACCCAGGCTACGTATCTCGGCGTAGTTCTGGACCGAAGGCTCGTTGGTACCCAACAGGTGCGTAAGGCGAATCGGGCTGCGCGTATAGCCCTTCACCTCCTCCAACCCCTATTCCGATCCCGACTTCCATTGCGTACGAAGGTCTCACTTTACAAGACCTTCGTACGCCCACATCTGACCTACGCCTCCCCGGCGTGGGTCCAACTTTTATCGGCGTGCCAACGCAATGTGTTACAGGTGGTGCAGAACATTGCTCTCAGGCGTGTCACCCAGGCTCCCTTTTACGTGAGGAATGCGACCTTGCATAAAGACCTCCGTATGGAGAGCCTGGTAGATCACGTCGTGCGACTGTCGACCAATCTCTTCAGTCGCACTGACGCCTCGAGCCTGCATCACCTGCGCTGCATTGCGCCGTGGCACGCCCGTCCCCCGGACGCTCGGCGGTTTCCCCGCGACCTCCTCATCCCTCCCGATTCCTGAGCTGCTGCCTCGGTCGCTGGTCGTCTAAGCCGGGCCTCCCACACGGGTCTCACCCGGCTGGACAGACCGCCCAGGCAGCCGAAAGCTCACGTCCCATTTCTTCGTCCCTTTTTTAACCCCATTTTGATGTTTTATTTAATACCTAATTTAAGATTTTTTTATTACCTAATTTAAGATTTACTGTCAGTGCTGTCCTAGTTTTAAGTGTATTATATATATGTAGTATATCTAGTTGTAAGTAGTTTATTAGTAAAAAAGAAAAGAAAAAGAAAAGAAAAATAAAAAATAAAAAAAATAAAAAATAAAAGATAAAAAAGATAAAAGAAATCATAAAAAAATACAAAAACAATATAAAATAATCATAAAAAAAAATACAAAAAGAATTAATAGTTATATAGTGTAGTAATTAAGATAATATGTATTAGTCTATTTTAATTGTAGTTTATTATAGTATCCATTGTATTGTATTGTTATTTTATTTTGTTATTTTATAGTATAGTTGTTAAATACCGAACACCATGTGGATATTCGGTACTTGATTTTGGTCTTGTCACTTGGGTACACTAGTAGGGTTGGGACAAATGAAACCACAAACTGTATACTGATCTATAGCTCGGAAACTCTGAACAAAACAAGACGATCTTTTATTTGGATTTGAAGACTCTTAACTTAATTAATTCTTACAAATGATACCGTGATCTAGATTACCACTAACGACATCTATTATGACAAACATACATCTCTTGTAGTTACATATAATTTTTACTGGATTGATTTAGATCGTTAACATACCGCCCACCAAGGACAATACTGAGGGAATGTCCTTTTCTTTCTTTGAACTTAACGAACTAAAACATTTTGAACTATTGCAGCATGTTTGCTACACATATTCAATAAAATTATAATAAAGAAGAACTATTTTAAATATCAACAATCTGTATCGTGTTAATATAATATGCCTCGAAATATCTTATAAACAATTTGATTTACTTTTATAACAATATTTGATCTTGTCTTATACATGTAATAACTTAAACTATGTAAACTATTGTTTTATATAAAAAAAAAACTTAACTTATGTGAATTAAAAATATAACATAAAAAAGTAAAATAAAAATACAGGTAAAATACATAATTTTGAGGTCGGTCTTTTTACCGTCTAGGACTTAGTACGCAATGTGACTACATGAGTGATATATCATTACTAGGATGTTTGGTTTATTAAATTAATGAAAATTTCTCAATTCTGCAACGAACTTTAATTATGTCCTTATCATCCAGGTACGAATAAAGTGCATTTAACGTACTTGATTTGAATGGTAAATAACCTGTATTTCTTAATTGTAAATAATCATCTAATATATATTTTCTGATCATCGTTCTGAAGCTGCATCTAGTTCTATTTTTTGTAAATAAGGATGAGTAAATTTGTTACGCTTTAAAAATCGTCTGCAAAAAGCAACGACTCTGACTAATTTTTGTAATGCAGAATATCGCTCGAATATGGAATGATCTGGGATTACAGTATCGTGTGATTTTGGTGATTCCTCTAAGTCGATATTCAAGTTATTTGGCCTCTCATAAACTATAATTTTATTTCTTAGAAATTATGCTCGTGTGAACCATAAAGTATCAGGTATTAATGCACTGGGTAAAATTTCTCGTGATTGTCATTTGTGTTTACATGAAACCATTGTGAGGATTTCATGTTGGTTAATATATGTGAGGTGCGATAGGCCACAAACGTCTTCCATCTGCTTGGATGTCTATTACGCCAAGACAACACAACCGTGGCATCGTTCCTAGCTTTGATTTTATCCTCAGAAATATTAAGTAAATCTGAAGTTTCTATCAGAAGGTTGGATAATAAAACTGCTCCACACAACTCTAAGCGCGGTATACTAATTTGTTTAACTGGAGCTACTCTGGTTTTGGGAACTAACAGCGAGATATGGACTTTACTTCTGTTATCCACAAAGCGCAAGTAAATCACAGCTGAATAAGCTGTTTTGGAGGCATCACTGAAACCATGCAGCTCAACATTGTCATTTGCTATTGTGCCAAGCCAACGAGGTATGCGAACTTTACTAAGTAGTGACAAGTCCTTGCGGTAAGTACTCCACTCTTTTAATAATTCACTGCTTAGATTTTCATCCCAAGTAACACCTGCAAGCCATAATTTTTGAATGAATGTTGTTGCTAAAACCACACTAGGGGCTAACCATCCTAGTGGATCAAACAATTGTGCTATGTCCGAAATAATTATTCTTTTAGTTACAGGTGCTGTGGACATCAATGAAATATTAACTGCATATTGGAAGATATCTTCATCGCGGTTGCAGGTAAGACCCAGGATTTTTATTGTAGTATCTAATTTAATTTCTGAACCTTTATCTTCTTCGTTTGTAATAGTATATCTTTCATTATTTTGTATATTAAAATCTCTTCCTTTTATTTCTTTGTCTTTATTAATTTGATTTGTTCGTTCTATTATTTCATTATTATTCAATGCATATATTCCTTTTAACTTTTTGTTCTTGGATTTTCTTTTTTCTAGTGATTGAACTCTTGTTTTAGCTATACTACTATATTTACTATATAAATCTTCATACTTGCAAGCAGGATCTTCATTTCGAAAAGGTAACCGAACAATGTGTCTGCCATCATTATCTCTTTTTGTTGATTCAGTATAAAACTCATCGCACTTCTTTTCTTCTGGTGTTAATATCTTTCTTGAACTATTTGGCTCTTCGATTTCCCAAAATTTTCTTAACAATTCATTCTCTCTTATTTGTGCATGCATTACATTTATATCATTTAATTTACTAATCGAACTTTCATTTTTTACAGGATCAACTGTTCCCGACAGGACCCATCCTAATGTCGTGCTCTGTGCTATTAAAGTACCTGATGGACTTTTTAGTAAGCCTTCTTTGATGATGTAGCTGTAAATATCAGCGCCTAATAGCATATCTATTTTGTTGGGTATATTGAACATTGGATCTGCAAGACATAGACTATCAGTAACTAACCCGTCAAAATTGCTTAAACTTAAACCTCGCTCAGGCAAATACGAAGTAATCTTACTTAAAACGTAAGCATTTAAAGAAATCTTAAACTCGGGATCAATACAAGATTGGATATTAATTTCTACCATGTAATTTGTAGGGGTAGATTTATTATCTCCTAAACCTGAAACAAGACCTTGAATAGGTATCTTTTTCAAGTTGAGGTACTGAACTGTGGCCTCTGTGATGAAACATGCCTGCGAACCCTGATCTAATAAAGCACGCACCGATTGGTATTCACCTGTCTTTGATTCGGCTTTTATTAGTGCTGTGGCTAATAAAACCGGTCTGCGTTTACATACCTTGCCTGTAGACAAGCATGAAACTAGCTGGTCAGTACTAGCTACGGTGCTAGTATGTTCAGCAGTTGTCTTTGGTGCAGTATATTGACTTGGATGCTCCAAATCACTTTTCAAATGCAACAAAGAGTGATGACGCTTTTGACAAACTCTACAGTTGGTATTATTTCTGCAAGTTATAACGGTGTGATTACTACCTAAACAATTAAAACATATTTTATTTTTTGCTACAAACTCACGTCTTATTTCAATGGGTTGCTTAGCAAACTTCTTGCAAAAACATAATTTATGATTTTCAGAACAGAATTCACATTTCTTATATGATGCATTAGTGGCCATCATAGCTTTGTGTATATAACTATTGGTTATCTGGTGAACTGGACCCTTTTTTGACTCTAAGCATTCTAAAGCGCGGAAACGGTTCTCGATAAAAACTTTAAATTGTTCATAGGTAGGTAATTCATTGCTGGAATCATTACTGCTGCTGCTGAACTCCCACTGTTTACGCGTTTCTGGATCTAATTTAAATGAAGCTATATGTATGATAATAACATCCCATGTACTCACATTTATGCCTAAGTTTGATAATGCATACAAACAGTCGCTAGTGGTATCTAAAAGATCCTTCATTAATGTAGCTGATTCTATTTGCATATGTTTTTGAGCAAATAACCTCTTTAAAATACAATTAGTAAGATACTTTTTATTACTGTAACGCTTTTCTAATTGATCCCAGCATTGCATGTAATTGGCCTCAGTTATTGGAGTATGCCGTATCAATTGTTCTGCTTCACCAGTAAGATGACTTTTTAAGTAATGAAGTTTTTGGACATTATCTAGCGAATCATTTTTATGAACTAGTGATACAAAAAGATCTCGAAAAGTAGTCCATTCTGAATAATTACCAGAAAATAAAGGTATGGCAATCTTTGGTAATTTTACTAATAAATTTGAAGCCTTAAATGAACCACTAGAAGAACCATCACTATGTGGTTCCGGTTGCTTCACAACTTTAATTTTATTAAGCGTTGTTTTCAATAAACTTTTATAACTTATGTAAGTATCTTCGGTTGTATCGTTAATTTCTATTACCTTTGGATCTATAGCATCTATTTCAAAGTTTTCATAAATTCGTGTATTTGTGTCTTTAAATGAAGCCCAATCTTTTTCTAACAATTCATGTTTTGTCTCAATATATTCTACCGTTAATCTATCTTTTGGACTCTTTTTGAAATTTGCTAATCCCTTAATGATCACGTTTTGATAATTTTTTAATACATTAATTAAACCTTCCATATTTAAAATATATTAAATTGCAACACTGTTAAACAAATTCAAACTTTTTAAGAATCTAAAAAGAGATACATATGTGGTTCAAAATATTCTATTAATAAAACTAAACTACAAACTAGTATATAAAGGTAACTATAAAATTACAACCATACAAAAAAAATTCTAAGTCCTAATCAGCTGTTTAAAATTTTACAAGTGTCTAAAAACAACTTTAACTCTGACGGAAATCGGGCATAGATTCCCCGTTCCACCGTTTTTTTACAAACTATTCTAAGTCTAAACTACTCTAAATTAACATGCACAATAATTAACACCGTACAATATTTAAAAGTAAAATTTTCTAAGTCTAAAAAACTAGTTAAAATTCTACAAGTCCAAAGTATTTTTAAAATCTTTTAAGTTAACATCTCCATATAAATAAAGTTCAAAATTGTATGCAATAATTGTCTTTAATTTTAGAAATGAAAATGTACTCACAGTTGCACTTCACTCACTAAGTTTTTTTGAACCTTGCAAATGTGGCGCCCCCTGGTGGCTTCACGTTGAACTGTTTGAGTTTTCGGAAATGATGTCCTGGCTTGCCACTGACGTCACATTGACCTTGATCACCTTCCGTTTAGAACTGGATGTGTAAGTGGCGCCCCCTGACGGCACTTCACTTGAACTTCGATATTTTCGCCCACTGAACGCAGATGGCGTTGTCGACGCGATTAACGTGAAACTCTTGCTGCAGCGATCCACTGCGAGTAACACGGATGAACTGGATAATTCTATCCAGGCTCGATGGACCAATGTTAAGTACCAAACACCATGTGGATATTCGGTACTGGATTTTGGTCTTGTCACTTGGGTACACTAGTAGGGTTGGGACAAATGAAACCACAAACTGTATACTGATCTCTAGCTCGGAAGCTCTAAACAAAACAAGACGATCTTTTATTTGGATTTGAAGACTCTTAACTTAATTAATTCTTACAAATGATACCGTGATCTAGATTACCACTAACGACATCTATTATGACAAACATACATCTCTTGTAGTTACATATAATTTTTACTGGATTGATTTAGATCGTTAACAATAGTGTTTTTATTGTATAGTATTATAGTATTAGTTGATTGTATTTAGTGTATGTAAATAGTATTTAAGTTTTAAGATAATTGATTGTGCTCGTCCAACCAGCAGAGGCTCCACAAGCGTTTTTAATTATTAAAATTAATTATATATTGTGGAGCAGTATGTTTAAGTATTTATTGTATTGTTTAAAATCATTAGTTTATTGTTTATTGTAGTGTATTTTATCATGTAATTGGCTAAGAAATCTTGTTAAATATATTGTAAATATTGTCCATAATGTAATTATAGTATTAAGTGATTTTGCTTGTTGAAATTTATTTAATATGTTTTATTATGTTTTCATTATGTTTTATTTTATTTTATTATGTTTTGTGTTTGTTAATTTAATTATTCTAGTTTGTAATTAGTTATATTATTTTGTGTTGTAAATATTTAAAAACCTTGTAAATACTATTAAGACTTGAAGACAGCAGCTGAAAACCGATGACCGGGTGGACCTTAAGCCACCCGCGAGGGATACCCTGCTATGGGGCAAGGCCCCGAAAGCAGCACCCCGCAAATTAAATGCGGGACGGGGATTTACAATACAATACCATTCGCACGTCTCGCCGGCGCTGCGGGCCCGGCCGCGGCTTCCGCCCCAGCCCCGTCCCCCCGCGGGGAAGGAAGGCTGGCTGCGGATGCGGCCAAGGTGCCGGCGGCGAGTGCTGTCACTCGTCCGTCCGGCTCCACTGGTCCGCCCCCGCGGCCGCCGCCCGCCCCCGCCCCCGCTGCCGCCCAGGCAGGTGGTGGACGCGTCGGTAGGGCTAGGGCGCCGGAGGCGCGCGACTTGCTCGCGCGCTTTCCTGGTGCCTCTGCCCGCCCGGCGCCAGCCCCTGTACCGGCGGTGGTGGCCCCGGCCCCCGCCCCCGCCCAGGCAGGTGGAGGGCGCGCCGGTGCGGCTAGGGCGCCGGAGGCGCGCGACTTGCTCGCGCCCTCTGGTGCCTCGGCTCGCCCGGTGCCCCCCCCTGTACCGGCGGTGGTTAAGGCCCCCGCCCCCGCCCCCGCCCAGGCAGGCGGAAGGCGCGCCGCTGCGGCCAGGGCGCCGGAGACACGCGACTCGCTCGCGCGCTCTCCCGGCGCTCCGGCTCGCGCGGTGCCCTCCCCTGTACAGGCGACGGGCAGGTCCCCGGGCTCGGCCAGTTCCCCTGGCTCAGGCCCCGTCCCCTTCCAGGGCCCCTCTGGCCCTCGGACTCCCACGGGCGCTCGGGCCCCTTCTGGTCCCGAAGCCCCCTCAGGCCCCCAGGCCCCTTCAGGACCTCGGGGCCCTCAGGCCCCCCCTTTACCGGGGCCCCCACAGGCCCCCATGGGTCATGTGGCCGCCTTCGGGCCTAGGCCCCCCAGCCAGGCCCCCTTTTTGACTTCGCCGGGTTCACCGGCAGGTGGCGCTGCGGGCGCAGCCGGCGCTCGGGTGACGCGCGAGTCTCTCGCCCGTTCGCCCGCGGCCGTCGGTCCGCCCGCTTACGCCTCCCCTTCCCCCGTACCCCCGTCCCAGTGGCCCTCGCGGTCCGCTGCGGCGGAGGTACCCAGACCCAAACGGTCCCCGTCAGCCCCATCTCGGATGGAGGCGGACCTGACTCCCCGGTCTCAACTCCACTCCGACATGTTTGTCGTGGCGGAGTTGCAGCAGCGTGGGGCCCTATCCCGATCGTTGTTGGAGCACATTAGTATGTTCCTCAACGATCGGTGTGAGGAGCTCGACAGGGGGGAGCTCGGGTCGGCTCCCTTTCGAGCCGTGGGGTTGACCCCTTCGCCTCGGGTGACCGCGGGCCGCAGGCCCAGGTCACCCGACGAGGCGCTCGACGCATTAGTCGAGACGCCTAAGCGTCCTTGTGCGGCCCCCATTCAAGGGGCTCCACTCCCGCAAAGGGACCCGCGCCTGCGCAAACGTGAGGCAGCTGCGGCGGCGCAAGCCGCCGCCCCTCCCACGCCCGCGCCCGCGCCAGTGCCCGTACCGGCTTCCGCGCCAGTACCCGCTCCGCGCACGTCCCCCACACCCTCGTACGCGAGGGTACTTCAAACCCCCGGGCCCAGTAGGGCCCCCGTACCTATGGAGGTGTCGCGGGCACCTCCAAACACTGAGACGACACCGGCTATTACGCCGCGACCTAGATTCCCTCCACTCGTGGTGGAGGTGTTCCCCAACTGGACCCACCACTTCCGCGCTTTGCGCGAGAAGCTGGGTAGGGTCCCCAATGCCCGCCCCTTCGGTAGGGGCGTACGATTCACCCCAAGTTCGGAGACTGAGTACCGCACTGTGCAGCGGTACCTCTCCGAACTTGAAAAAACAGAGACCACTCTTAGTTGGTATTCTTATAACCTGCCATCTGAGATAAGTAAAAAGGTGGCCATTAGGGGCCTACCCGTGACAACCCCGCCCGAAGACATTACACAGGCGCTTCTGGAGCTGGGCTACCAGGCGGAATACGTCCGCCCCATCCGCGCCCGCCAGGGCCGCCCAGGGTGTTTGTTCTTTTGTATTTTGACAAACACCCCGAATCTTTTACCCGGCATTTATGAGGTCAACGAGCTCCTGTATATGCCGGGCGTTATAGTTGAGCCCTGGCGCAGCAAGCGCGGCCCAGCTCAGTGCCATAGATGCCAGGCATTCAGGCACTCGAGTCACGGGTGCCACCGTCGCCTGGCTTGTGTCCGCTGCGGAGAGGGGCACTATGCCAGGGATTGCCCCAGATCTCTTGATGAGCCGGCCACCTGCGCAAATTGCGGTGGCCCACATCCAGCCAACAATGTAAACTGTCCGCAGTTTCGGAGGGAACTGCGGAACAGGAGGGCGGGTACAACCGCCCTCACTGCGGCTGAGAGGACGGGCCAGCCCAGAGTGGCGACCAACACGGTCCACTCTGAGGCCCAAGCCGCCTCTCTTATGGCCCCCGCCAACCTGCCCAACACTGGGACGGGCCGGCGGAGGAAGAAGAGAGGCGGTAAACGCTCACGTAGAGCAAGGGAGACGGAAGTCTCCACTGCTCCGGTCCACATCCCGCCGGAGGAGGCTGCACAGGCCCCAACGGACCGGGAGTTCTATACTGCCGCGGCGAGACCTTTAGCCGAGAGGCCAGCTCCCGGACAGGTCAGTCTGGACAGGGTGATAGACACCCTCAAGGAGGTATTAACCGCCTTGAGGGAAGGTCGAGACCCTGCTCAGGCTGTCCTGTCGGGCATGATGAGCCTTCTTCAGGATGCCCAGTAGCGCTCTGCGTATCCTATACTGGAACGCTGCTGGTCTCAGAAGGAGGCTCCCTTTTCTGAAATTGTTGATGAGGGAGCAGCGCATAGACGTTGCCCTCATCAACGAAACCCATCTGACTCCCAACCATCCTGCCTCTATTTCGGGCTACCACGTGCTGCGACTGGACGCAGACCCTTCCAATCCGTGGAGAGGGCTTCTAGTCGCGGTGCGTCGTAGCCTGGTATTCCGACCCATGCCGGATCTCGACACCAGGACATTTCAGTCCCTGGGCGTCGAGATCCAGCACGGGGATCATCCTCTTTGCCTTTACGCCATTTACCGACCCTGCAATTCAGTCCTCGACGTCGGTGAGGTGCGTCGGATGCTCGAAAGCTCCACCTCCTCGCTGGCGGCCGGGGACTGGAATGCCAAACATCCTTCTTGGGGATGTCTCTCCACCTGCGCCAACGGACGACGACTGCTTGGGGTATCCCAGCGTTGCGAGTTTGAGGTTGTGGGACCCGATCTCCCAACCCATTACTCCAACACTGCAGGCCAGGCACCGACTACCATCGATCTGGTGGTACACAACGGTGTCCAGGCCTTGGACCTCGAAACGCTGCCCGACGCGTTTGGCTCAGACCATCAGCCTGTCTTGGCATCCGTGTCAGGCAGGCTGACTCTGGCCACTGCTCCTCAGCCGAGGAGACGCGTCTCGTGGCAGGTCTTCGAGAGAAGCCTCAGGCAGTCGCCGCCAGTTGCAGAACCCATTTCGGATCCTGGGGGGTTGGACCATTTGGTGTCCGACCTCACCATCAAAATTCAAGGTGCGATAGAGGTGTCCTCGGCTCCTTCTCGCTCCTTCCGATATCCTCCCCTACCCCGAAGAGTCCTCAACCTTCTCCAAAAGAAAAGGGATGCCCGTAGGCGCTGGCAGTCTACTAGAGATCCTCGGCTGAAGGTGCTCTACAACGCGGCCGTCGAGAACCTCCGGACCGCCTTGGTGGACATCGCAGCCGACTCTTGGGATGAGCGGATCGGGGAAGCCAGTGAGGACATTCCGTCTCTCAACAGGCTGGCCCGTCAACTCACCCGCAAACCTCCCCCATCGGCGCCCCTTTACAGCGCCGATGGAAACCTGAGATATGATAGCCAGGGTAAAGCCGATATATTGGCAAGTCACTTGGCTTCTCAATTTACCCCCAATCCCAGTGCGACACCCGACGCACACGATCGTCTCCGGGAAGCCGTGACAAATCGCCTCACCTTCCCGACCCAACCGTTACCGCCGCCTCCGTTCTTCTCGCCTGGTGCGGTCAAAAAGGCCATCGCCAGGCTGAAGCCCAAGAAGGCCCCCGGAAGTGATGGCATCACTAATGGGGCCCTTCGACACCTGCCAAACACTTTTATAGCCAGCTTGACCAGACTCTTCAATGCCATTCTGCGTCTGGGGTACTTCCCCCAGGCGTGGAAGGAGAGTCTGGTCGCTGTCATCCCCAAACCTTTCAAGGACCATAGCCGCCCGGAAGGTTACCGTCCCATTTCCCTCCTGAGTTCGATATCCAAACTGTTCGAGAGGCTACTTTTGCCTTTAGTCCAGGCGCATTTTTGCCCGAGACCCGAACAGTTTGGATTTCGAAATCAACACTCTACCACCCTTCAGGTGGCTAGGGTGGTCCACTTTGCCACCGCATCCTTTAATAAAAAGCTCCAGACAGCCGCAGTATTCCTGGATGTCGCCAATGCCTTTGACCGGGTATGGCATCCAGGACTACTGCACAAAATCCAGTCCCTTGGTGTTCCACACCACGTAGTCCAGATCCTTTCTTCCTTCCTTCACGGAAGAACCTTTCGGGTGAGGGTGGGAGGCGCTATCTCGAGCGCCTTCCCCAGTTTGGCAGGTGTCCCACAGGGCAGCATCCTCTCCCCGATCCTCTATTCCATCTACACCAATGACATCCCGTCACCCCCGGGTACGATGTTGGCGCTATACGCGGACGATGTCGCCTTATTTGGTTTCATCCAGGTCGCCCCTCTTGGCGGCCAAGAAGCTTCAAGGATCCCTCGACCTGCTGCCGAGTTGGCTGGCGGAGTGGAGGCTGTCCTTGAACGTGGGGAAGACCCAGGCGGTGGTCTTCGGACCCCGCAACAAGCAGCCTCCTCCGCTTGTCCTATTCGGCCAGGAGGCTAAGTGGACCAACCAGGCTACGTATCTCGGCGTAGTTCTGGATAGAAAGCTCGTTGGTACCCAACAGGTGCGTAAGGCGAATCGGGCTGCGCGTGTAGCCCTTCACCTCCTCCAACCACTTTTCCGATCCCGACTTCCATTGCGTACGAAGGTCTCGCTTTACAAGACCTTCGTACGCCCACACCTGACCTACGCCTCCCCGGCGTGGGTCCAACTTTTATCGGCGTGCCAACGCAATGTGTTACAGGTGGTGCAGAACATTGCTCTCAGGCGTGTCACCCAGGCTCCCTTTTACGTGAGGAATGCGACCTTGCATAAAGACCTCCGTATGGAGAGCCTGGTAGATCACGTCGTGCGACTGTCGACCAATCTCTTCAGTCGCACTGACGCCTCGAGCCTGCATCACCTGCGCTGCATTGCGCCGTGGCACGCCCGTCCCCCGGACGCTCGGCGGTTTCCCCGCGACCTCCTCATCCCTCCCGATTCCTGAGCTGCTGCCTCGGTCGCTGGTCGTCTAAGCCGGGCCTCCCACACGGGTCTCACCCGGCTGGACAGACCGCCCAGGCAGCCGAAAGCTCACGCCCCATTTCGTCGTCCTCTCTCCAAATTATTGTATTTTCTGTTTTTCCATTGTAGATTTTTCCCTTTTACCATTAGATTACTTTTAGTTTCATTTAGTCTTTAGGTGTATTATATATATTTATAGTAGTTAGTTTGTAAGTAGTTTGTAAGTAGTTGTAAGTAGTTTGTAAGGAAAAAAAAAAAAAAAAATCCAGAAAAACACAAAAACAATATAAAATAAATCATAGAAAATACAAAAACAAATATTTATATAGTTATTTAGTTAATATATAGTAGTTTATTGTTTTTATTGTATTATAGAGTTTTATTGTTATTATTGTATTGTTTATTATGTATAGTATGTAAGTTCATTGTATAGTATTTAAGTCCCTGTATTGTATAGTATTTAGAAAATTATTAGTGTAAGTAGTTGTATTTAGTATTATGTATTAATGTATTCTGATTGCAAGTACACCGAAGGCTCCGACAAGAGTTCTTAGTTAAGTAATTAATTACATATTGCGGAGCGGTGGAACTTATGTATTAAATTAATAATTATAGTATGTATTGTATATCGTATTGTTTTGTATAACGTCCCGTATATTGCTAATTTAGATAATAAATAATATTAAGTTCAATTAAGTTTACTGTAAATAGTCCTTTTAAAATATGTATCGTTGTTAAAATTTATTGTATTTATTGTTATTTTTCTTTTATTGTATACGTAGTTAATTTTAATGTTTTAATTGTAAATAGTTGTAGTGTAAATATTGTAAATATATCTTATACGCTAGAAGACAGGAAGTGAAACTGAAGACCAGGGACCGGGTGGACAGTGTTGCCACCCGCGAGTGAAACCCTGTTACGGGGGCCAAACCCCGGAAGCAGCACCTCGCTCAAGCAAGCGGGAAGTAGGACTACATACATACTACATAACTTACATTCTCTTGAATATATTGTAATAGAAATGGTGATGCCCTCAAGTTATCGACATTGCTCTTATTTCATATTCGTTGCGCTAGATGGCGTTGGTTATATTTTACTTTCCTTACGCTAGATAGCATTGCTCTTATTTCACTTTCGTTGCGCTAGATGGCGTTGGTTATATTAGACTTTCCTTACGCTAGATGGCATTGCTCTCATTTCACATTCGTTGCGCTAGATGGCGTTGGTTATATTTTACTTTCCTTACGCTAGATGGCGTTGGTTATATTTTACTTTCCTTACGCTAGATGGCATTGCTCTTATTTCACATTCGTTGCGCTAGATGGCGCTGGATATATTTACTTTCCTTACGCTAGATGGCATTGCTCTTATTTCACATTCGTTGCGCTAGATGGCGCTGGATATATTTAATTTTCTTACGCTAGATGGCATTACTTTTATTTTTCATTGGTTACGCTAGATGGCGGTATTCTTAATTTACACTAGACGGCGTTGCTCTTATTTCTTATAAACACTTACTCTGTGTTGGAAAACATTTCGCTTTCATTCCGAGTTCCATGACAGTGATGCCGGGTGACAACAACAAGTGCACGTTGGATGCACCGTCGAAGACTTGCTCCAACTCCACCGATGTCAGCGTCATCAGCGACTTGACTCCTACGGAAGCTATATCCTTACTGAATATAGCTTCCGTTGCTTTTTTCGCTCTTTCCAGACCCTCCTCTAAAAAAACATATATATTATGTCACATAATATATACAATGCTGAAACGAATCTTAAGGAAATTAGAAGATATTCGTTATATCAAATAATTTGTTATTAAGGAGTAAAGATGGTCTAGTAATTTTAACAATTTTTAAATAATAACATTGTATTTTTTATTTTAAAAACATTTAATACTGTTTCAGAATAAGTCTCGTATATATGTAATATTATTAAGACTTCTCATATAAAAGTTATAAGTTATCAAAATTTGTTAATTGGAAGTATATAATACTTTCAATTAATATTTTGCAGTAATTTAAATTCGTTAAAAAAATATTTTTGACAATTGTATTCTTATAAAGCTATATTTGTGTCAAATCTTGGGGGCAGTTCTTGAGAATTTCGAAAAATTTGTTGAATTTGATATACCTATATATTAAGACTAGCTTATTCCCTCCCGCTTCGCTGGGTACACTATTAATTTGGATGTAAACTTAGGTTGCTATGGTAACCTTTGTCATATTATCCGTTGTCATCGTAACCGTTGCTATGGTAACTCTTAGCCCCGCGTTAAATGTATAGCTCCTACAGGTTTAAAACTTGGTGAAATGCAAACGGTTGAAATCCTTTTGGATAGGATTTCACTAAAATCCGTTCTTAATGGATGTTTATGTCACAAAAGTAACTGTAAAATTGTAAGTTAATCGGACAGATAGTTTCGGAGATATCATGATGAGTCAGTGAGTGATAAATCACTTATATATATTGAATTCACAAACCTCCATGAACCAACGTCACTAACTGTTCCGACAAGCACTGTTGAGGGTACCTCTGCTCGGGATGCTGTTTGTGTTTGTACATTATATCCCTTATTTCTCCTAAACTGTAGAATGTGAACAGTTTCAACAATCTCTCCACATCTGTGTCTTTTGTTCTAATGAAGAATTGGTATAGGCTGTATGGACTCGTCTTGCTTGGGTCTAGCCACATGGCATTGCCGGCCGACTTGCCAAACTTATCACCTTCCTCCGTTGTCACTAATGGTATGTTAAACCTGGAATAATATATGTTATTAAATATTTATTATATTTATAAAACGTCAACTCATTCAGAGGTGACTCGCTCAAATGTTTTAATACAGCAAATATTTTTTTCCAAAAATTCTATGCATGCTGTATATATATATATATATATATATTTTTATATATTCATATATAATATAAATTTCATTATAGTTGATCATTTTCTCAAATTATCCTCTTAAATGGATGCATATCATAACAGGACACACTATGAGTCGTTGCTTAGTCCATGAGTTGCTTAGTACATGAGTTGCTTAGTCCATGAGTTGCTTAGTACATGAGTTGCTTAGTCCATGAGTTGCTTAGTCAATGACCGTGTATGCAAAGAATAAAAAAATAAAAATGTTACAAACCATAAACATTCTTTTTGGCCGTCCGACTGATGAGTTCATGACCAGCACTGATGTTACCCATTTGGTCACTACCACCTATCTAATGAACAAACATACATTAATTGATTTCATAAATATATTGCATTGTATCAAAAATTATATTACCTGAAACCTACAATCATATTCGTACAATAAATGCAGCCAGTTGTACGATTGAAATATTTGATACGAGAACTCAGTGAAACTCATACCAACTTCAGAGTTTATCCTATTTTGTACGCTTTGTTTTAACAACATTGTACCCATTCTGAAATTTCTTCCGATATCACTTACAAATTTTATTGAATCAATTTTTTTGTACCATTCCTCGTTATTGAGTATTCTGAAATAGGAATATTAACTTAGCAAGTGTTCCATTAAAATTATAAAATCTTATTTTATTTAATTACCTAACTGGTTTCAGCTTATCCTCGTCTTCTGACCAAATATACTTTTTATGATTTTCAAACACTGTCTCTAGATTATTTTTAATTCCAAAAATATTTTTTTTAAGAATCTTTTCCTGTAATGCTATCCTGTCTGTACTTCTTCCGCTAGGATCTCCTATGTGTCCTGTAGCCCCTCCCAACTATTATTATCAGTATTATTAATTTAAAGAATGTGGTAAATATTAAGTTACATATAAATCTTATTTATTGTACATACCAAAGCTATAACATTGTGTCCTCCACGCTGCCAATGTAGCAAGTTAATTATAACTAGAAGGTTTCCGACATGTAAGCTTTCAGCAGTCGGATCAAATCCTGCATACACACATTGTGGAGACCCGTTTAATGTGTTTAATATTTCATTTCTGTAAATACCGTGCCTCTCAACGTTAATAATCATAAAATCTGATGATAAATTAATTTAAAACATAAAAATAATACTTACGCTGCCGATTTTGGAAAAATGTCCTGATACATTCCCCTCTCATTGAGTTTTAGTATATTTCTGCTGCTACTAAACCTTTTACCACACTGCCATAAATAGTTATATGGTAATGGAACCAATTTCTTAAAAATCTTCATATTATTATGTTATAAACCAGATTTTAAAATTGATTTACTTAATCTCTTAAAAGGTTATATTTTGGTAAATCTGGTGCAATTGTTGTCCACCACATACAAACAAATATTTATAACTTGATTATTATTATTTATTACTTATGTATTATTTTTTATATCATATAATTATACAAATAATTATATAAATATATATTTATTGCATATATAATACTCGTTTGACAGAAGTGAGACGACTGTTGACACTTGATACCACTGACATGATGTCTAAAATTTAAATACAGACGATATGAATTATTATTTATAGGTAAAGTTCCATTGCATTCACTCTTAAGAACTATTGCATATTATGATTCTATTTCAAAAAGTGCTACGTTTTATAACTTATCCAATATCTTGTTTCATATAGAAATAAAATATTGATTTTTAAATATCTATTGAAATATAAATTGAATATTATTTGTTACTAGCTGATTCCCGCCCGTTTTGCTGGGCAAATAAACACAAAGAATCACAAATTGTATGTGGGTAAAATGAAAATAATCACAAATAATCATATACTGTATGTAGGTAAATTGAAAATAATCACAAATTGTATGTGGGTAAATTGAAAATAATCACAAATTATCTTAAACTATATGTGGGTAAATTGAAAATAATCACAAACTGTACGTGGGTAAAATGAAAATAATCACATACTGTATGTGGGTAAATTGAAAATAATCACAAATTATCTTAAACTATATGTGGGTAAATTGAAAATAATCACAAATAATCTTAAAATATATGTGGGTAAATTGAAAATAATCACAAACTGTACGTGGGTAAAATGAAAATAATCACATACTGTATGTAGGTAAATAGAAAATAATCACATACTGTAGGTAGGTAAACCGAAAATAATTACAAATAATCACAAACTGTATGTGAGTTACGGAACCCTAATCCTACGAATAAACATAGTGAGAGGACAAATAATTTTAATTTCTACTGCAATGGAATGGAAGAAGAGAGGGAGCGGAGGGTAAACTTTGTAGTTTTTTAGCTGTAACTTTGGAACGATTTGGAACTTTGCAAAATCCTTTCTTATTGCACCTATTCAATATGTCAGGAGTCTTGTGTCCAAATTTCAACTTTCTAGGTAGGTATTACGGTTTGGGCTGTAGAGCGATGAATGAGTCAGTGAGTCAGTCAATGAGTGTTCTTGTATTTTATATATTAAGATATCTGAAGAATAGGAACGGATAAAGAAGAATAAGATATACGGAAGTTAAGGGACTGGGGATGTAGTTTTTTCATCCAACTTTCTACGTATCATACGAAAAGTATAGGTAATGTAATCAGTTTCACACGATTTTTTTTGCATGGTAGAACTTCCCGGGTCGTACAAGCTCATTGATTACAGGTAGGCTGGAAATAACGATGTTAATTTTGCAAAGATATTTATCATTTACTTTGCAGAGTATACTTTTTTGAATGAATATCATTAAAGCCTTTTAGATGATGAAAGATGATGTCCAGACCTAATCATTTATATTCCTGCAATTTTTTAGCACAGCTAAGAAACTAATTACATCTCATATATAATAAACGAATATAAATCTTTCCTTAAAAAAACAATCTGATGGATTGTTTCATACAGCTGTAATCTTTAATTGTATATTTATTTAGGTTCACGCCATATCCCTTGCGGGGTAGCCAGAGACGACGGAGCGCCAAACGCTACGGTCCCTGCATACCTCTTTCGCCTCGGCCACAGACATCAACCTCTTCATACATGCCCTCCGGGGGGTCCTCATGCTTTTTAGGTGACCTTCCTAAAGTATCTCATAGATACTGTTTCCGAAGGTCACTCGAGGCCTCTTTTCCTGTATAATTTAATTTATCAGTCACCGGCAGATCAATTATGTTTAAACAAAATTTGTAATGAAAACAGAATCAAGAAAACAGTGATGTGCATGATATAGCTGTCGTGTGAATAACACTTAATAAAACAAAACGCTACTAAACTATAAAATAATATTTTATATATTCCCAAACAGTGTATTGACTAATTTGTTCCTTTCATAACCGTGTCATACTATAACTTCATCTAAAGCCTAATTGCATTAACAAAAATTATAACCACAAAGTGACAGTGAGATAAAATAATACTAATATAATAATCTAAGTTTAATACTATTTATACAATATGGTAAAACAGAAAAATATTCATACTAATCTTCCAATGTAACATTTTTGAAGAGATATGACATGGATTCCTTATTATGAATACGTCTGATCGCTTCGCTGAGTAGTACTGATATGTCAATCGTCTTGATCTTGTTGCATTGCATCTTCTGCAGCTCGTGCGGAACGGTATTTGTCACCACCACCTCATCGATCGGAGAGTCTTCTATCAGACGGGGAGCATCCGATGATAACAGGCCGTGCGTTGCCAGCACATATATCTTGTATCATCGATCGATCGATCGATATGACATCATCGATCATGTCATCCTGAAAAACCATGTAATTGTATTAACAATCTGAAGTAAACTAATATATAATATATGCAATACATACCACCATAATAGCAATTCTGCCTCCGACATCACCCACAACATTTATTGGAGGCTTCTCCTTGGCGGGGTGCACGGGCACTCCTACCGACACATCCATTGTGCGTGATCGGTCTACACTGAAATAATACAACAATGTTTCCATACTTCCTCTCCCATACACATAAATATTAATCTGACTGAAATACCACTTTAGGTAAAAATGTTTGAGATTATTATGGTTATAACCAGGGCAGGATTTTGAAGTTCGGAAGCCCAGGGGTAACAAAGGAGCCAGACCTCTAATTATTAAAAATTTTCAAAATAAATGAATAATTTTTGTCTGCCAATCTTTTAAAAATTTATGTCAGCATTATGTATAATATTTTTTTTTCAATAAAGGGTGTAGTAATTTGTTAAAGTAATAACAATATTATTCAAAGTAAAATGCGATAAAACATGTCTGAGAAGAAGAACGTCAAAGTTTGGATATATTGTTTATCTATCCGTACCCCTGGATGTCCTCTGAGTATAACTGGTATACCTCGGCATGCAAGGCGATGAGTATTTTGTTTATCTCTATTGTGGGTACCCCTGGGGAGTCCCCTAAGTTCAGCCCAGGGTATGACTGGTATCTCGGTATGTTATGAGGTGAGTATGTTTATCTCTAATTTGGGTACCCCTGGGGAGTCCTCTAAGTCAGGCCCTGGTTATCTTATTGGTGTCCATGGGCATGCAAGGCGATGAGTATGTTGTTTATCTCTTTTGTGGGTGCCCCTGGGAGCCCCTAAGTCCGGCCCTGACTATGAAAGTTACCTCGGCATGCAAGGTGGCGAGTATCTCCCGTCGACCTCGTCGCTCTCCGCCTCCGTCTGGCGAGCCGCAGTCGCTCAGCGTACAACGTAGCCTTCTTAGCAGACCCCGGGTTACGAGCTACTATTACAGAGTTGCGGTAATCTGGAATCTACAAATTTTTTATTTAATTTATAAATTTAAACAAATATTTGTACCCCGATAACATAGTGTGTAACAATGTTATCATAATTCCATAGAACTGGCTACAAGAGTTAATACAAAATATAGCTTTAGTGAATATTATTTGGTATAATAGTGAAGTTGAGAGTAAAAATTAACAATCACTCTATTACCTTATTCATACAAATTAGACAAATTTAACCACTATATAACATTCATATAACAAATATTTAAGTCCCTTCAGTATGAAATTACACTATATAATAATTATTAATCAATTATTTATACTTATAGTAACACTACAAAACTTACACTCTCTTGAATATATTGTAATAGAAATGGTGATGCTCTCAAGTTATCGACATTGCTCTTATTTCATATTCGTTGCGCTAGATGGCGTTGGTTATATTTTACTTTCCTTACGCTAGATGGCACTACTCTTATTTCACATTCGTTGAGCTAGATGGCGTTGGTTATATTTTACTTTCCTTACGCTAGATGGCATTGCTCTTATTTTAAATTGGTTACTAAATAGCGGGATGCTTAATTTACACTAGACGGCGTTGCTCTTATTTCTTATAAACACTTACTCTGCGTTGGAAAACATTTCGCTTTCATTCCGAGTTCCATGACAGTGATGCCGGGTGACAACAACAAGTGCACGATGGATGCACCGTCGAACGCTTGCTCCAACTCCACCGATGTCAGCGTCATCAGCGACTTGACATCTTTACTGAATATAGCTTCTGTTGCTTTTTTCGCTCTTTCCAGACCTTCCTCTATAAAAACATATATTATGTCACATTATATATACAATGCTAAAACGATCCTGAAGGAAATTCAAATATATTCGTTATATCAAATAATTTGTTACACAGAATTAAGATAGTCTAGTAATTTTAACAAGGTAAAAAAAATATTATTAATTAAGGGTGCTTTATCTTTGACAGTGAATGTTTTTCACTAATAATAAAAGAAAAACAATTTTATAAACATTGTATTTTTTATTTAAAAATATTTAATACTCTTTCAGAATAAGTCTAAGCTTGTACTGAACGTATAAAAGTTATAAGTTAGCAAAATTTGTAAATTGGAAGTTAAACAAACTTACTTTCCATTAACATTTTGCAGTGATTTAAAATTCATTACAATAAGGTTTTCAACAATTGTATTCTTATAAAGCAAATTTGTGTCAACTCTAGTGGGCAGTTCTTGGGCATTTCGAAAAATTTTGTTAAATAGGTAAACCTATGTATTAATACTAGCTTATTCCCTCCCGCTTCGCTGAGCAAACTATTAATTTGGATGTGAACTTAGGTGGCTATGGTAACCTTTGTCATATTATCCGCTGTCATCGTAACCGTTGCTATGGTAACTCTTACCCTGCGTTAAGTGTATAGCTCCTACAGGTTTAAAACTTAGTGAAATGCAAACGGTTAAAATCCTTTTGGATAGGAATGCACTAAAATCCGTTCTTAATGGATGTTTATGTCACAAAAGTAACTGTAAAATTGTAAGTTAATCGGACAGATAGTTTCGGAGATATCATGATGAGTCAGTGAGTGATAAATCACTTATATATATTGAATTCACAAACCTCCATGAACCAACGTCACTAACTGTTCCGACAAGCACTGTTGAGGGTACCTCTGCTCGGGATGCTGTTTGTGTTTGTACATTATATCCCTTATTTCTCCTAAACTGTAGAATGTGAACAGTTTCAACAATCTCTCCACATCTGTGTCTTTTGTTCTAATGAAGAATTGGTATAGGCTGTATGGACTCGTCTTGCTTGGGTCTAGCCACATGGCATTGCCGGCCGACTTGCCAAACTTATCACCTTCCTCCGTTGTCTATAATGGTAATGTTAAACCTGGAATAATATATGTTATTAAATATTTATTATATTTATAAAACGTCAACTCATTCAGAGGTGACTCGCTCAAATGTTTTAATACAGCAAATATTTTTTTCCAAAAATTCTATGCATGCTGTATATATATATCTTTTTATATATTCTTACATAATATATGTTTATAGTTGACCATTTTCTGAAAGTATCCTCTTAAATGGATGCGTATCTTAACAGGACACAGGGATTGTTGCTTAGTCCACGAAATGACTGAGTGCACGGAATTAAAAAATAACAATATTACAAACCATAAACATTCTTTTTAGCCGTCCGACTGATGAGCTCATGACCCGCACTGATGTTACCCATTTGGTCACTACCACCTATCTAATGAACAAATATACATTAATTGATTTCATAAATATATTGCATTGTATCAAGAAGTATATTACCTGAAACCTACAATCATATTCATTCAATAAATGCAACCAGTCATATGATTGAAAGATTTGATACGAGAACTCAGTGAAACTCATACCAACTTCAGAGTTTATCCTATTTTGTACGCTTTGTTTTAACAACATTGTACCCATTCGGAAATTTCTTCCGACTTCACTTACAAATTTTATTGAATAAATTTTTTTGTACCATTCCTCGTTATTGACTATTCTGAAACAGTTATATTAACTTAGCAAGTGTTCAATTATAATTATAAAATCTTATTTTATTTAATTACCTAACTGGTTTCAGCTTATCCTCGTCTTCTGACCAAATATACTTTTTATGATTTTCGAACACTGTTTCTAGATTTTTTTTAATTCCAAAAATATTTTTTTTAAGAATCTTTTCCTGTAATAGGTTCCGCTAGGATCTCCTATATGTCCTGTAGCCCCTCCCAACTATTATTATTAGTATTATTAATTTAAAGAATGTGGTAAATATTAAGTTACATATAAATCTTATTTATTGTACATACCAAAGCTATAACATTGTGTCCTCCGCGCTGCCAATGTAGCAAGTTAATTATAACTAGAAGGTTTCCCACATGTAAGCTTTCAGCAGTCGGATCAAATCCTGCATACACACATTGTGGAGACACATTTAATGTGTTTAATATTTCATTTCTGTAAATATCGTGCCTCTAAACGTTAATAATCATAAAATCTGATGATAAATTAATTTAAAACATAAAAATAATACTTACGCTGCCGATTTTGGAAAAATGTCCTGATACATTCCCCTCTCATTGAGTTTTAGTATATTTCTGCTGCTACTAAACCTTTTACCACACTGCCATAAATAGTTATATGGCAGTGGAACCAATTTCTTAAAAATCTTCATATTATTATGTTATAAACCAGATTTTAAAATTGATTTACTTAATCTATTTAAAAGGTTATATTTTGGTAAATCTGTTGCAATTGTTGTCCAACACATACATACAAATATTTATAACATTATTATTATTTATTACTTATATATTATTTTTTATATCATATAATTATACAAATAATTGAATAAATATATATTTATTGCATATATAATACTCGTTTGACGGACGTCGTACGACTGTTGACACTTGATACCACTGACATATGTCTAAAATTTTAATACAGACTACATGAATTATTATTTATAGGTAAAGTTCCGTTGCATTCACTGTAAAGAACTATTGAATATTATGATTCCATTCCAAAAAACGCTACGTTTTATAGCTTATTCAATATCTTTCTTCAAATAGAAATAAATTATGATTATTGAGCGAAGCGAACGAAGTGAGCGGAGCGTTTTACTGGAGACTTTTTGCATTCTTTGTCACGAATTGGCTCAAAAACTACTTGACGGAAAATTATGAAACTTTGTAAACAAAAAGACACACAGTCGGTGATGGTTCTTAAAAAAATAAATTTTGAAAAATGTCCAAAAAAAAAAATATTTTTTTTATGTCATGACAAAAAACTGATATCCCATTGAAGTCAATGGGAAACGATGAGTGAATACACTGGGCTCGCTTCGCTCAATATGCAAACGGCACCCGAGATTTCGAGAGCGCAGCGAGTCGAAATTGAGGGTTTGTTGGCGCCCCTAGTTAAATAACTGATGAAATATAAATTGAATATCATTTGCTACTAGCTGAGTCCCGCCCGCTTTGCTGGGCAAATAACAACAAACAATCACAATTTGTATGTGGGTAAAATGAAAATAATCACAAATAATCTTAAACTATATGTGGGTAAATTGAAAATAATCACAAACTGTATGTGGGTAAAATGAAAATAATCACATACTATATGTAGGTAAATAGAAAATAATCACAAATAATCGCAAACTGTATGTGGGTAAATTGAAAATAATCACAAATAATCTTAAACTATATGTGGGTAAAATGAAAATATCACAAATAATCACATACTGTATGTAGGTAAATAGAAAATAATCACAAATAATCGCAAACTGTATGTGGGTAAATTGAAAATAATCACAAATAATCTTAAACTATATGTGGGTTAAATGAAAATATCACAAATAATCACATACTGTATGTAGGTAAATAGAAAATAATCACAAATAATCGCAAACTGTATGTGGGTAAATTGAAAATAATCACAAACTGTATGTGGGTAAAATGAAAATAATCACATACTATATGTAGGTAAATAGAAAATAATCACAAATAATCGCAAACTGTATGTGGGTAAATTGAAAATAATCACAAATAATCTTAAACTATATGTGGGTAAAATGAAAATATCACAAATAATCACATACTGTATGTAGGTAAATAGAAAATAATCACAAATAATCGCAAACTGTATGTGGGTAAATTGAAAATAATCACAAATAATCACATACTGTATGTAGGTAAGTAGAAAATAATCACAAATAATCGCAAACTGTATGTGGGTAAATTGAAAATAATCACAAATAATCACATACTGTATGTGAGTTACGGAACCCTAATCCTACGAATAAACATAGCGAGAGGACAAATAATTTTAATTTCTACTGCAATGCAATCGGAGAAGAGAGGGAGCAGGGTTAAAGTTTGCAGTTTGTTAGCTGTAACTTTGGAACGGTTTGGACCTTTGCAAAATCCTTTCTTATTGCACCTATTCAATATGTCAGGAGTCTTGTATCCAAATTTCAGCTTTCTAGGTATTACGGTTTGGGCTGTAGAGCGATGAATGAGTCAGTGAGTCAGTCAGTGAGTGTTTTTGTGTTTTATATATTAAGATATCTGAAGAATAGGGACGGATATAGAAGAATAAGATATACGGATGTTAAGGGACGGAGGATGTAGTTTTTTCATCCAACTTTCTACATACCATACGAAAAGTATAGGTAATGTAATCAGTTTCATACAATTTTTTTTTAATGGGTGAACTTTCCGGGTGGTACAAGCTCATTGATTACAGGTAGGCTGGAAATTACGATGTTAATTTTGCAAAGATATTTATCATTTACTTCGCAGAGTATACCTTTTTGAATGAATATCATTAAAGCCTTTTAATAAGAAATTAATGTTATAAATAGTTAAGTATAAGGAACACATAAACGATCATTTATATTCCTGCAATTTTTTAGCACAGCTAAGAAACGAATTACATCTCATATATAATAAACGAATATAAATCTTTCGTTAAAAAAACAATCTGATGGATTGTTTCATACAGCTGTAATCTTTAATTGTATATTTATTTATATCTTCACGCCATATCCCTTGCAGAGTAGCCAGAGACGACGGAGCGCCAAATGCTACGGTCCGTGCATACCGCTTTCGCCTCGGCCACAGACATCAACCTTCATACATGCCCTCCGGGGGTCCTCATGCTTTTTAGGTGACCTTCCTAAAGTATCATAGATAGTGTTTTCAAAGATCACTCGAGGCCTCTTTTCCTGTATAATTTAATTTAATTGGATTGTAAAAAAAAACTAATAGACCACAAAAATATTTATTGATAATTGTTTACATTATTAATAGTATAGTACATATATTTAAGTATAATTTATACAATATTTTCAAGTTACAGAACACCATATTTATTATAAAAGCTTTGGACTTTAGGCTTTATATTTTTTGTAACAAAAGTACACAATCACAGTACGTTATCAGTCACCGGCAGATCAATTATGTTTAAACAAAATTTGTAATGAAAACAGAATCAAGAAAACAGTGATGTGCATGATATAGCTGTCGTGTGAATAACACTTAATAAAACAAAACGCTACTAAACTATAAAATAATATTTTATATATTCCTAAACAGTGTATTGACTAATTTGTTCCTTTCATAACCGTGTCATACTATAACTTCATCTAAAGCCTAATTGCATTAACAAAAATTATAACCACAAAGTGACAGTGAGATAAAATAATACTTATATAATAACCTAAGTTTAATACTATTTATACAATATGGTAAAACAGAAAAATATTTATATTAATCTTCAAGCTTAACATTTTTGAAGAGATATGACATGGATTCCTTATTATGAATACGTCTGATCGCTTCGCTGAGTAGTACTGATATGTCAATCGTCTTGATCTTGTTGCATTGCATCTTCTGCAGCTCGTGCGGAACGGTATTTGTCACCACCACCCCATCGATCGGAGAGTCCTCTATCAGACGGGGAGCATCCGATGATAACAGGCCGTGCGTTGCCAGCACATATATCTTGTAAGCTCCGCACTCTTTCAATACTTCCGCTGCAGCTACAAATGACTGTACATCATCGAACATGTCGTCCTGAAAAACCATGTAATGGCAGTAACAATCTAAAGTAAAATTAGTAAACACATGCAATACATACCACCATAATAGCAATTCTGCCTCCGACATCACCCACAGCATTTATTGGAGGCTTCTCCTTGGCGGGGTGCACGGGCACTCCTACCGACACATCCATTGTGCGTGATCGGTCTACACTGAAATAATACAACAATGTTTCCTTACTTCCCTTTCCCATACACATAATTATTAATCTTACTGAAATACCACTTTAGGTAAAATTGTTTGAGATTATTATGGTTATAACCAGGGCCAGATTTTGAAGTTTGGAAGCCCAGGGGTAACAAAGGAGTCCAGACCTCTAATATTAATAATAAACAATTTTCAAAAGAGAAGAATAACTTCTAAGTTTGGATATATTATTCATCTTTACTGTGGGTACCCCTGGATGTCCCGAGTCCGGCCCTGGATATAACTGGTGTACCTCGGCATGCAAGGCGATGAGTATTTGTTTATCTCTATTGTGGGTACTCTTGGGGAGTCCCCTAAGTTCAGCCCAGGCTATGACTGGTACCTCGGCATGCAAGGAGGTGAGTATGTTTCTCTCTAATTTGGGTACCCCTGGGAGGTCCTCAAGTCCGGCCCTGGTTATCTTAATAGTATACCTGGGCATGCAAGGCAATGAGTATATTGTTTGTCTATTGTGGGTACCCCCGGGAGCCCCCTCAGTCCGGCCCTGACTATGAAGGTTACCTCGGCATGCAAGGCGGCGAGTATCTCCCGTCGACCTCGTCGCTCTCCGCCTCCTTCTGCTCCCCGTGTATAACGGCGATGGCGAGCCGCAGTCGCTCAGCGTACGACGTAGCCTTCTTAGCCGACCCCGGGTTACGAGTTACTATTACAGAGTTGCGGTAATCTGGAATCTACAAATTTTTATTTAATTTATAAATTTAAACAAATATTTGTACCCCGATAACATAGTGTGTAACGATGTTATCACATTCCATAGAACTGGCCACAAGAGTTAATACAAAAATATAGCTTTAGTTAATATTGTTAAGCAAAGTATATCTATATGAAGTTAAGAGTAATAAAATTAACATTAATTGTACTACCTTATTAAAACAAATTAGACAAACTTAACCTCTATAAAACAAATATTTACTAAGTCCCTTCAGTATGATATTACACTATATAATAATTATTAATTAATTATTTATACTTATAGTAACACTACATAACTTACATTCTCTTGAATATATTGTAATAGAAATGGTGATGCCCTCAAGTTATCGACATTGCTCTTATTTCATATTCGTTGCGCTAGATGGCGTTGGTTATATTTTACTTTCCTTACGCTAGATAGCATTGCTCTTATTTCACTTTCGTTGCGCTAGATGGCGTTGGTTATATTAGACTTTCCTTACGCTAGATGGCATTGCTCTCATTTCACATTCGTTGCGCTAGATGGCGTTGGTTATATTTTACTTTCCTTACGCTAGATGGCGTTGGTTATATTTTACTTTCCTTACGCTAGATGGCATTGCTCTTATTTCACATTCGTTGCGCTAGATGGCGCTGGATATATTTAATTTTCTTACGCTAGATGGCATTACTCTTATTTTTCATTGGTTACGCTAGATGGCGGTATTCTTAATTTACACTAGACGGCGTTGCTCTTATTTCTTATAAACACTTACTCTGTGTTGGAAAACATTTCGCTTTCATTCCGAGTTCCATGACAGTGATGCCGGGTGACAACAACAAGTGCACGATGGATGCACCGTCGAAGACTTGCTCCAACTCCACCGATGTCAGCGTCATCAGCGACTTGACTCCTACGGAAGCTATATCCTTACTGAATATAGCTTCCGTTGCTTTTTTCGCTCTTTCCAGACCCTCCTCTAAAAAAACATATATATTATGTCACATAATATATACAATGCTGAAACGAATCTTAAGGAAATTAGAAGATATTCGTTATATCAAATAATTTGTTATTAAGGAGTAAAAATGGTCTAGTAATTTTAACAAGGTGAAAAAAATATTAATAATTCTATATATATAATAATCTTTGACAGTCAACAATTTTCACTTTATTAGTCAACAATTATCACTTATTACGAAAAAACATTTTCATTAACATTGTATTTTTTATTTTAAAAACATTTAATACTGTTTCAGAATAAGTCTCGTATATATGTAATATTATTAAGACTTCTCATATAAAAGTTATAAGTTATCAAAATTTGTTAATTGGAAGTATATAATACTTTCAATTAATATTTTGCAGTAATTTAAATTCGTTAAAAAAATATTTTTGACAATTGTATTCTTATAAAGCTATATTTGTGTCAAATCTTGGGGGCAGTTCTTGAGAATTTCGAAAAATTTGTTGAATTTGATATACCTATATATTAAGACTAGCTTATTCCCTCCCGCTTCGCTGGGTACACTATTAATTTGGATGTAAACTTAGGTTGCTATGGTAACCTTTGTCATATTATCCGTTGTCATCGTAACCGTTGCTATGGTAACTCTTAGCCCCGCGTTAAATGTATAGCTCCTACAGGTTTAAAACTTGGTGAAATGCAAACGGTTGAAATCCTTTTGGATAGGATTTCACTAAAATCCGTTCTTAATGGATGTTTATGTCACAAAAGTAACTGTAAAATTGTAAGTTAATCGGACAGATAGTTTCGGAGATATCATGATGAGTCAGTGAGTGATAAATCACTTATATATATTGAATTCACAAACCTCCATGAACCAACGTCACTAACTGTTCCGACAAGCACTGTTGAGGGTACCTCTGCTCGGGATGCTGTTTGTGTTTGTACATTATATCCCTTATTTCTCCTAAACTGTAGAATGTGAACAGTTTCAACAATCTCTCCACATCTGTGTCTTTTGTTCTAATGAAGAATTGGTATAGGCTGTATGGACTCGTCTTGCTTGGGTCTAGCCACATGGCATTGCCGGCCGACTTGCCAAACTTATCACCTTCCTCCGTTGTCTATAATGGTAATGTTAAACCTGGAATAATATATGTTATTAAATATTTATTATATTTATAAAACGTCAACTCATTCAGAGGTGACTCGCTCAAATGTTTTAATACAGCAAATATTTTTTTCCAAAAATTCTATGCATGCTGTATATATATATCTTTTTATATATTCTTACATAATATATGTTTATAGTTGACCATTTTCTGAAAGTATCCTCTTAAATGGATGCGTATCTTAACAGGACACAGGGATTGTTGCTTAGTCCACGAAATGACTGAGTGCACGGAATTAAAAAATAACAATATTACAAACCATAAACATTCTTTTTAGCCGTCCGACTGATGAGCTCATGACCCGCACTGATGTTACCCATTTGGTCACTACCACCTATCTAATGAACAAATATACATTAATTGATTTCATAAATATATTGCATTGTATCAAGAAGTATATTACCTGAAACCTACAATCATATTCATTCAATAAATGCAACCAGTCATATGATTGAAAGATTTGATACGAGAACTCAGTGAAACTCATACCAACTTCAGAGTTTATCCTATTTTGTACGCTTTGTTTTAACAACATTGTACCCATTCGGAAATTTCTTCCGACTTCACTTACAAATTTTATTGAATAAATTTTTTTGTACCATTCCTCGTTATTGACTATTCTGAAACAGTTATATTAACTTAGCAAGTGTTCAATTATAATTATAAAATCTTATTTTATTTAATTACCTAACTGGTTTCAGCTTATCCTCGTCTTCTGACCAAATATACTTTTTATGATTTTCGAACACTGTTTCTAGATTTTTTTTAATTCCAAAAATATTTTTTTTAAGAATCTTTTCCTGTAATAGGTTCCGCTAGGATCTCCTATATGTCCTGTAGCCCCTCCCAACTATTATTATTAGTATTATTAATTTAAAGAATGTGGTAAATATTAAGTTACATATAAATCTTATTTATTGTACATACCAAAGCTATAACATTGTGTCCTCCGCGCTGCCAATGTAGCAAGTTAATTATAACTAGAAGGTTTCCCACATGTAAGCTTTCAGCAGTCGGATCAAATCCTGCATACACACATTGTGGAGACACATTTAATGTGTTTAATATTTCATTTCTGTAAATATCGTGCCTCTAAACGTTAATAATCATAAAATCTGATGATAAATTAATTTAAAACATAAAAATAATACTTACGCTGCCGATTTTGGAAAAATGTCCTGATACATTCCCCTCTCATTGAGTTTTAGTATATTTCTGCTGCTACTAAACCTTTTACCACACTGCCATAAATAGTTATATGGCAGTGGAACCAATTTCTTAAAAATCTTCATATTATTATGTTATAAACCAGATTTTAAAATTGATTTACTTAATCTATTTAAAAGGTTATATTTTGGTAAATCTGTTGCAATTGTTGTCCAACACATACATACAAATATTTATAACATTATTATTATTTATTACTTATATATTATTTTTTATATCATATAATTATACAAATAATTGAATAAATATATATTTATTGCATATATAATACTCGTTTGACGGACGTCGTACGACTGTTGACACTTGATACCACTGACATATGTCTAAAATTTTAATACAGACTACATGAATTATTATTTATAGGTAAAGTTCCGTTGCATTCACTGTAAAGAACTATTGAATATTATGATTCCATTCCAAAAAACGCTACGTTTTATAGCTTATTCAATATCTTTCTTCAAATAGAAATAAATTATGATTATTGAGCGAAGCGAACGAAGTGAGCGGAGCGTTTTACTGGAGACTTTTTGCATTCTTTGTCACGAATTGGCTCAAAAACTACTTGACGGAAAATTATGAAACTTTGTAAACAAAAAGACACACAGTCGGTGATGGTTCTTAAAAAAATAAATTTTGAAAAATGTCCAAAAAAAAAAATATTTTTTTTATGTCATGACAAAAAACTGATATCCCATTGAAGTCAATGGGAAACGATGAGTGAATACACTGGGCTCGCTTCGCTCAATATGCAAACGGCACCCGAGATTTCGAGAGCGCAGCGAGTCGAAATTGAGGGTTTGTTGGCGCCCCTAGTTAAATAAC
The DNA here is from genome assembly GCA_918358695.1 of Melinaea menophilus ssp. n. AW-2005. Taxonomy (NCBI): domain Eukaryota; kingdom Metazoa; phylum Arthropoda; class Insecta; order Lepidoptera; family Nymphalidae; genus Melinaea; species Melinaea menophilus. Next base: position 11,165,649 of record OU911056.1, read on the forward strand.
TGATGAAATATAAATTGAATATCATTTGCTACTAGCTGAGTCCCGCCCGCTTTGCTGGGCAAATAACAACAAACAATCACAATTTGTATGTGGGTAAAATGAAAATAATCACAAATAATCTTAAACTATATGTGGGTAAATTGAAAATAATCACAAACTGTATGTGGGTAAAATGAAAATAATCACATACTATATGTAGGTAAATAGAAAATAATCACAAATAATCGCAAACTGTATGTGGGTAAATTGAAAATAATCACAAATAATCTTAAACTATATGTGGGTAAAATGAAAATATCACAAATAATCACATACTGTATGTAGGTAAATAGAAAATAATCACAAATAATCGCAAACTGTATGTGGGTAAATTGAAAATAATCACAAATAATCTTAAACTATATGTGGGTTAAATGAAAATATCACAAATAATCACATACTGTATGTAGGTAAATAGAAAATAATCACAAATAATCGCAAACTGTATGTGGGTAAATTGAAAATAATCACAAACTGTATGTGGGTAAAATGAAAATAATCACATACTATATGTAGGTAAATAGAAAATAATCACAAATAATCGCAAACTGTATGTGGGTAAATTGAAAATAATCACAAATAATCTTAAACTATATGTGGGTAAAATGAAAATATCACAAATAATCACATACTGTATGTAGGTAAATAGAAAATAATCACAAATAATCGCAAACTGTATGTGGGTAAATTGAAAATAATCACAAATAATCACATACTGTATGTAGGTAAGTAGAAAATAATCACAAATAATCGCAAACTGTATGTGGGTAAATTGAAAATAATCACAAATAATCACATACTGTATGTGAGTTACGGAACCCTAATCCTACGAATAAACATAGCGAGAGGACAAATAATTTTAATTTCTACTGCAATGCAATCGGAGAAGAGAGGGAGCAGGGTTAAAGTTTGCAGTTTGTTAGCTGTAACTTTGGAACGGTTTGGACCTTTGCAAAATCCTTTCTTATTGCACCTATTCAATATGTCAGGAGTCTTGTATCCAAATTTCAGCTTTCTAGGTATTACGGTTTGGGCTGTAGAGCGATGAATGAGTCAGTGAGTCAGTCAGTGAGTGTTTTTGTGTTTTATATATTAAGATATCTGAAGAATAGGGACGGATATAGAAGAATAAGATATACGGATGTTAAGGGACGGAGGATGTAGTTTTTTCATCCAACTTTCTACATACCATACGAAAAGTATAGGTAATGTAATCAGTTTCATACAATTTTTTTTTAATGGGTGAACTTTCCGGGTGGTACAAGCTCATTGATTACAGGTAGGCTGGAAATTACGATGTTAATTTTGCAAAGATATTTATCATTTACTTCGCAGAGTATACCTTTTTGAATGAATATCATTAAAGCCTTTTAATAAGAAATTAATGTTATAAATAGTTAAGTATAAGGAACACATAAACGATCATTTATATTCCTGCAATTTTTTAGCACAGCTAAGAAACGAATTACATCTCATATATAATAAACGAATATAAATCTTTCGTTAAAAAAACAATCTGATGGATTGTTTCATACAGCTGTAATCTTTAATTGTATATTTATTTATATCTTCACGCCATATCCCTTGCAGAGTAGCCAGAGACGACGGAGCGCCAAATGCTACGGTCCGTGCATACCGCTTTCGCCTCGGCCACAGACATCAACCTTCATACATGCCCTCCGGGGGTCCTCATGCTTTTTAGGTGACCTTCCTAAAGTATCATAGATAGTGTTTTCAAAGATCACTCGAGGCCTCTTTTCCTGTATAATTTAATTTAATTGGATTGTAAAAAAAAACTAATAGACCACAAAAATATTTATTGATAATTGTTTACATTATTAATAGTATAGTACATATATTTAAGTATAATTTATACAATATTTTCAAGTTACAGAACACCATATTTATTATAAAAGCTTTGGACTTTAGGCTTTATATTTTTTGTAACAAAAGTACACAATCACAGTACGTTATCAGTCACCGGCAGATCAATTATGTTTAAACAAAATTTGTAATGAAAACAGAATCAAGAAAACAGTGATGTGCATGATATAGCTGTCGTGTGAATAACACTTAATAAAACAAAACGCTACTAAACTATAAAATAATATTTTATATATTCCTAAACAGTGTATTGACTAATTTGTTCCTTTCATAACCGTGTCATACTATAACTTCATCTAAAGCCTAATTGCATTAACAAAAATTATAACCACAAAGTGACAGTGAGATAAAATAATACTTATATAATAACCTAAGTTTAATACTATTTATACAATATGGTAAAACAGAAAAATATTTATATTAATCTTCAAGCTTAACATTTTTGAAGAGATATGACATGGATTCCTTATTATGAATACGTCTGATCGCTTCGCTGAGTAGTACTGATATGTCAATCGTCTTGATCTTGTTGCATTGCATCTTCTGCAGCTCGTGCGGAACGGTATTTGTCACCACCACCCCATCGATCGGAGAGTCCTCTATCAGACGGGGAGCATCCGATGATAACAGGCCGTGCGTTGCCAGCACATATATCTTGTAAGCTCCGCACTCTTTCAATACTTCCGCTGCAGCTACAAATGACTGTACATCATCGAACATGTCGTCCTGAAAAACCATGTAATGGCAGTAACAATCTAAAGTAAAATTAGTAAACACATGCAATACATACCACCATAATAGCAATTCTGCCTCCGACATCACCCACAGCATTTATTGGAGGCTTCTCCTTGGCGGGGTGCACGGGCACTCCTACCGACACATCCATTGTGCGTGATCGGTCTACACTGAAATAATACAACAATGTTTCCTTACTTCCCTTTCCCATACACATAATTATTAATCTTACTGAAATACCACTTTAGGTAAAATTGTTTGAGATTATTATGGTTATAACCAGGGCCAGATTTTGAAGTTTGGAAGCCCAGGGGTAACAAAGGAGTCCAGACCTCTAATATTAATAATAAACAATTTTCAAAAGAGAAGAATAACTTCTAAGTTTGGATATATTATTCATCTTTACTGTGGGTACCCCTGGATGTCCCGAGTCCGGCCCTGGATATAACTGGTGTACCTCGGCATGCAAGGCGATGAGTATTTGTTTATCTCTATTGTGGGTACTCTTGGGGAGTCCCCTAAGTTCAGCCCAGGCTATGACTGGTACCTCGGCATGCAAGGAGGTGAGTATGTTTCTCTCTAATTTGGGTACCCCTGGGAGGTCCTCAAGTCCGGCCCTGGTTATCTTAATAGTATACCTGGGCATGCAAGGCAATGAGTATATTGTTTGTCTATTGTGGGTACCCCCGGGAGCCCCCTCAGTCCGGCCCTGACTATGAAGGTTACCTCGGCATGCAAGGCGGCGAGTATCTCCCGTCGACCTCGTCGCTCTCCGCCTCCTTCTGCTCCCCGTGTATAACGGCGATGGCGAGCCGCAGTCGCTCAGCGTACGACGTAGCCTTCTTAGCCGACCCCGGGTTACGAGTTACTATTACAGAGTTGCGGTAATCTGGAATCTACAAATTTTTATTTAATTTATAAATTTAAACAAATATTTGTACCCCGATAACATAGTGTGTAACGATGTTATCACATTCCATAGAACTGGCCACAAGAGTTAATACAAAAATATAGCTTTAGTTAATATTGTTAAGCAAAGTATATCTATATGAAGTTAAGAGTAATAAAATTAACATTAATTGTACTACCTTATTAAAACAAATTAGACAAACTTAACCTCTATAAAACAAATATTTACTAAGTCCCTTCAGTATGATATTACACTATATAATAATTATTAATTAATTATTTATACTTATAGTAACACTACATAACTTACATTCTCTTGAATATATTGTAATAGAAATGGTGATGCCCTCAAGTTATCGACATTGCTCTTATTTCATATTCGTTGCGCTAGATGGCGTTGGTTATATTTTACTTTCCTTACGCTAGATAGCATTGCTCTTATTTCACTTTCGTTGCGCTAGATGGCGTTGGTTATATTAGACTTTCCTTACGCTAGATGGCATTGCTCTCATTTCACATTCGTTGCGCTAGATGGCGTTGGTTATATTTTACTTTCCTTACGCTAGATGGCGTTGGTTATATTTTACTTTCCTTACGCTAGATGGCATTGCTCTTATTTCACATTCGTTGCGCTAGATGGCGCTGGATATATTTAATTTTCTTACGCTAGATGGCATTACTCTTATTTTTCATTGGTTACGCTAGATGGCGGTATTCTTAATTTACACTAGACGGCGTTGCTCTTATTTCTTATAAACACTTACTCTGTGTTGGAAAACATTTCGCTTTCATTCCGAGTTCCATGACAGTGATGCCGGGTGACAACAACAAGTGCACGATGGATGCACCGTCGAAGACTTGCTCCAACTCCACCGATGTCAGCGTCATCAGCGACTTGACTCCTACGGAAGCTATATCCTTACTGAATATAGCTTCCGTTGCTTTTTTCGCTCTTTCCAGACCCTCCTCTAAAAAAACATATATATTATGTCACATAATATATACAATGCTGAAACGAATCTTAAGGAAATTAGAAGATATTCGTTATATCAAATAATTTGTTATTAAGGAGTAAAAATGGTCTAGTAATTTTAACAAGGTGAAAAAAATATTAATAATTCTATATATATAATAATCTTTGACAGTCAACAATTTTCACTTTATTAGTCAACAATTATCACTTATTACGAAAAAACATTTTCATTAACATTGTATTTTTTATTTTAAAAACATTTAATACTGTTTCAGAATAAGTCTCGTATATATGTAATATTATTAAGACTTCTCATATAAAAGTTATAAGTTATCAAAATTTGTTAATTGGAAGTATATAATACTTTCAATTAATATTTTGCAGTAATTTAAATTCGTTAAAAAAATATTTTTGACAATTGTATTCTTATAAAGCTATATTTGTGTCAAATCTTGGGGGCAGTTCTTGAGAATTTCGAAAAATTTGTTGAATTTGATATACCTATATATTAAGACTAGCTTATTCCCTCCCGCTTCGCTGGGTACACTATTAATTTGGATGTAAACTTAGGTTGCTATGGTAACCTTTGTCATATTATCCGTTGTCATCGTAACCGTTGCTATGGTAACTCTTAGCCCCGCGTTAAATGTATAGCTCCTACAGGTTTAAAACTTGGTGAAATGCAAACGGTTGAAATCCTTTTGGATAGGATTTCACTAAAATCCGTTCTTAATGGATGTTTATGTCACAAAAGTAACTGTAAAATTGTAAGTTAATCGGACAGATAGTTTCGGAGATATCATGATGAGTCAGTGAGTGATAAATCACTTATATATATTGAATTCACAAACCTCCATGAACCAACGTCACTAACTGTTCCGACAAGCACTGTTGAGGGTACCTCTGCTCGGGATGCTGTTTGTGTTTGTACATTATATCCCTTATTTCTCCTAAACTGTAGAATGTGAACAGTTTCAACAATCTCTCCACATCTGTGTCTTTTGTTCTAATGAAGAATTGGTATAGGCTGTATGGACTCGTCTTGCTTGGGTCTAGCCACATGGCATTGCCGGCCGACTTGCCAAACTTATCACCTTCCTCCGTTGTCTATAATGGTAATGTTAAACCTGGAATAATATATGTTATTAAATATTTATTATATTTATAAAACGTCAACTCATTCAGAGGTGACTAGCTCAAATGTTTTAATACAGCAAATATTTTTTTCCAAAAATTCTATGCATGCTGTATATATATATATATATTTTTATATATTCATATATAATATAAATTTCATTATAGTTGATCATTTTCTCAAAGTATCCTCTTAAATGGATGCATATCTTAACAGGACACACTATGAGTCGTTGCTTAGTCCATGAGTTGCTTAGTACATGAGTTGATTAGTCCATGAGTTGCTTAGTCCATGAGTTGCTTAGTACATGAGTTGCTTAGTCAATGAGTTGCTTAGTCAATGACCGTGTATGCAAAGAATAAAAAAATAAAAATGTTACAAACCATAAACATTCTTTTTGGCCGTCCGACTGATGAGTTCATGACCAGCACTGATGTTACCCATTTGGTCACTACCACCTATCTAATGAACAAACATACATTAATTGATTTCATAAATATATTGCATTGTATCAAAAATTATATTACCTGAAACCTACAATCATATTCGTACAATAAATGCAGCCAGTTGTACGATTGAAATATTTGATACGAGAACTCAGTGAAACTCATACCAACTTCAGAGTTTATCCTATTTTGTACGCTTTGTTTTAACAACATTGTACCCATTCTGAAATTTCTTCCGATATCACTTACAAATTTTATTGAATCAATTTTTTTGTACCATTCCTCGTTATTGAGTATTCTGAAATAGGAATATTAACTTAGCAAGTGTTCAATTAAAATTATAAAATCTTATTTTATTTAATTACCTAACTGGTTTCAGCTTATCCTCGTCTTCTGACCAAATATACTTTTTATGATTTTCAAACACTGTCTCTAGATTATTTTTAATTCCAAAAATATTTTTTTTAAGAATCTTTTCCTGTAATGCTATCCTGTCTGTACTTCTTCCGCTAGGATCTCCTATGTGTCCTGTAACCCCTCCCAACTATTATTATCAGTATTATTAATTTAAAGAATGTGGTAAATATTAAGTTACATATAAATCTTATTTATTGTACATACCAAAGCTATAACATTGTGTCCTCCACGCTGCCAATGTAGCAAGTTAATTATAACTAGAAGGTTTCCGACATGTAAGCTTTCAGCAGTCGGATCAAATCCTGCATACACACATTGTGGAGACCCGTTTAATGTGTTTAATATTTCATTTCTGTAAATACCGTGCCTCTCAACGTTAATAATCATAAAATCTGATGATAAATTAATTTAAAACATAAAAATAATACTTACGCTGCCGATTTTGGAAAAATGTCCTGATACATTCCCCTCTCATTGAGTTTTAGTATATTTCTGCTGCTACTAAACCTTTTACCACACTGCCATAAATAGTTATATGGTAATGGAACCAATTTCTTAAAAATCTTCATATTATTATGTTATAAACCAGATTTTAAAATTGATTTACTTAAGGTCTTAAAAGGTTATATTTTGGTAAATCTGGTGCAATTGTTGTCCACCACATACATACAAATATTTATAACTTGATTATTATTATTTATTACTTATGTATTATTTTTTATATCATATAATTATACAAATAATTATATAAATATATATTTATTGCATATATAATACTCGTTTGACAGAAGTGAGACGACTGTTGACACTTGATACCACTGACATGATGTCTAAAATTTAAATACAGACGACATGAATTATTATTTATAGGTAAAGTTCCATTGCATTCACTCTTAAGAACTATTGCATATTATGATTCTATTTCAAAAAGTGCTACGTTTTATAACTTATCCAATATCTTGTTTCATATAGAAATAAAATATTGATTTTTAAATATCTATTGAAATATAAATTGAATATTATTTGTTACTAGCTGATTCCCGCCCGTTTTGCTGGGCAAATAACAACAAAGAATCACAAATTGTATGTGGGTAAAATGAAAATAATCACAAATAATCATATACTGTATGTAGGTAAATTGAAAATAATCACAAATTGTATGTGGGTAAATTGAAAATAATCACAAATTATCTTAAACTATATGTGGGTAAATTGAAAATAATCACAAACTGTACGTGGGTAAAATGAAAATAATCACATACTGTATGTGGGTAAATTGAAAATAATCACAAATTATCTTAAACTATATGTGGGTAAATTGAAAATAATCACAAATTATCTTAAACTATATGTGGGTAAATTGAAAATAATCACAAATAATCTTAAAATATATGTGGGTAAATTGAAAATAATCACAAACTGTACGTGGGTAAAATGAAAATAATCACATACTGTATGTAGGTAAATAGAAAATAATCACACACTGTAGGTAGGTAAACCGAAAATAATTACAAATAATCACAAACTGTATGTGAGTTACGGAACCCTAATCCTACGAATAAACATAGTGAGAGGACAAATAATTTTAATTTCTACTGCAATGAAATGGAAGAAGAGAGGGAGCGGAGGGTAAACTTTGTAGTTTTTTAGCTGTAACTTTGGAACGATTTGGAACTTTGCAAAATCCTTTCTTATTGCACCTATTCAATATGTCAGGAGTCTTGTGTCCAAATTTCAGCTTTCTAGGTAGGTATTACGGTTTGGGCTGTAGAGCGATGAATGAGTCAGTGAGTCAGTCAATGAGTGTTCTTGTGTTTTATATATTAAGATATCTGAAGAATAGGAACGGATAAAGAAGAATAAGATATACGGAAGTTAAGGGACTGGGGATGTAGTTTTTTCATCCAACTTTCTACGTATCATACGAAAAGTATAGGTAATGTAATCAGTTTCACACGATTTTTTTTGTATGGTAGAACTTCCCGGGTCGTACAAGCTCATTGATTACAGGTAGGCTGGAAATTACGATGTTAATTTTGCAAAGATATTTATCATTTACTTTGCAGAGTATACTTTTTTGAATGAATATCATTAAAGCCTTTTAGATGATGAAAGATGATGTCCAGACCTAATCATTTATATTCCTGCAATTTTTTAGCACAGCTAAGAAACTAATTACATCTCATATATAATAAACGAATATAAATCTTTCCTTAAAAAAACAATCTGATGGATTGTTTCATACAGCTGTAATCTTTAATTGTATATTTATTTAGGTTCACGCCATATCCCTTGCGGGGTAGCCAGAGACGACGGAGCGCCAAACGCTACGGTCCCTGCATACCTCTTTCGCCTCGGCCACAGACATCAACCTCTTCATACATGCCCTCCGGGGGGTCCTCATGCTTTTTAGGTGACCTTCCTAAAGTATCTCATAGATACTGTTTCCGAAGGTCACTCGAGGCCTCTTTTCCTGTATAATTTAATTTATCAGTCACCGGCAGATCAATTATGTTTAAACAAAATTTGTAATGAAAACAGAATCAAGAAAACAGTGATGTGCATGATATAGCTGTCGTGTGAATAACACTTAATAAAACAAAACGCTACTAAACTATAAAATAATATTTTATATATTCCTAAACAGTGTATTGACTAATTTGTTCCTTTCATAACCGTGTCATACTATAACTTCATCTAAAGCCTAATTGCATTAACAAAAATTATAACCACAAAGTGACAGTGAGATAAAATAATACTAATATAATAACCTAAGTTTAATACTATTTATACAATATGGTAAAACAGAAAAATATTCATACTAATCTTCCAATGTAACATTTTTGAAGAGATATGACATGGATTCCTTATTATGAATACGTCTGATCGCTTCGCTGAGTAGTACTGATATGTCAATCGTCTTGATCTTGTTGCATTGCATCTTCTGCAGCTCGTGCGGAACGGTATTAGTCACCACCACCTCATCGATCGGAGAGTCTTCTATCAGACGGGGAGCATCCGATGATAACAGGCCGTGCGTTGCCAGCACATATATCTTGTATCATCGATCGATCGATCGATATGACATCATCGATCATGTCATCCTGAAAAACCATGTAATTGTATTAACAATCTGAAGTAAACTAATATATAATATATGCAATACATACCACCATAATAGCAATTCTGCCTCCGACATCACCCACAACATTTATTGGAGGCTTCTCCTTGGCGGGGTGCACGGGCACTCCTACCGACACATCCATTGTGCGTGATCGGTCTACACTGAAATAATACAACAATGTTTCCATACTTCCTCTCCCATACACATAAATATTAATCTGACTGAAATACCACTTTAGGTAAAAATGTTTGAGATTATTATGGTTATAACCAGGGCAGGATTTTGAAGTTCGGAAGCCCAGGGGTAACAAAGGAGCCAGACCTCTAATTATTAAAAATTTTCAAAATAAATGAATAATTTTTGTCTGCCAATCTTTTAAAAATTTATGTCAGCATTATGTATAATATTTTTTTTTCAATAAAGGGTGTAGTAATTTGTTAAAGTAATAACAATATTATTCAAAGTAAAATGCGATAAAACATGTCTGAGAAGAAGAACGTCAAAGTTTGGATATATTGTTTATCTATCCGTACCCCTGGATGTCCTCTGAGTATAACTGGTATACCTCGGCATGCAAGGCGATGAGTATTTTGTTTATCTCTATTGTGGGTACCCCTGGGGAGTCCCCTAAGTTCAGCCCAGGGTATGACTGGTATCTCGGTATGTTATGAGGTGAGTATGTTTATCTCTAATTTGGGTACCCCTGGGGAGTCCTCTAAGTCAGGCCCTGGTTATCTTATTGGTGTCCATGGGCATGCTAGGCGATGAGTATGTTGTTTATCTCTTTTGTGGGTGCCCCTGGGAGCCCCTAAGTCCGGCCCTGACTATGAAAGTTACCTCGGCATGCAAGGTGGCGAGTATCTCCCGTCGACCTCGTCGCTCTCCGCCTCCGTCTGGCGAGCCGCAGTCGCTCAGCGTACAACGTAGCCTTCTTAGCAGACCCCGGGTTACGAGCTACTATTACAGAGTTGCGGTAATCTGGAATCTACAAATTTTTTATTTAATTTATAAATTTAAACAAATATTTGTACCCCGATAACATAGTGTGTAACAATGTTATCATAATTCCATAGAACTGGCTACAAGAGTTAATACAAAATATAGCTTTAGTGAATATTATTTGCTATAATAGTGAAGTTGAGAGTAAAAATTAACAATCACTCTATTACCTTATTCATACAAATTAGACAAATTTAACCACTATATAACATTCATATAACAAATATTTAAGTCCCTTCAGTATGAAATTACACTATATAATAATTATTAATCAATTATTTATACTTATAGTAACACTACAAAACTTACACTCTCTTGAATATATTGTAATAGAAATGGTGATGCTCTCAAGTTATCGACATTGCTCTTATTTCATATTCGTTGCGCTAGATGGCGTTGGTTATATTTTACTTTCCTTACGCTAGATGGCACTACTCTTATTTCACATTCGTTGAGCTAGATGGCGTTGGTTATATTTTACTTTCCTTACGCTAGATGGCATTGCTCTTATTTTAAATTGGTTACTAAATAGCGGGATGCTTAATTTACACTAGACGGCGTTGCTCTTATTTCTTATAAACACTTACTCTGCGTTGGAAAACATTTCGCTTTCATTCCGAGTTCCATGACAGTGATGCCGGGTGACAACAACAAGTGCACGATGGATGCACCGTCGAACACTTGCTCCAACTCCACCGATGTCAGCGTCATCAGCGACTTGACATCTTTACTGAATATAGCTTCTGTTGCTTTTTTCGCTCTTTCCAGACCTTCCTCTATAAAAACATATATTATGTCACATTATATATACAATGCTAAAACGATCCTGAAGGAAATTCAAATATATTCGTTATATCAAATAATTTGTTACACAGAATTAAGATAGTCTAGTAATTTTAACAAGGTAAAAAAAATATTATTAATTAAGGGTGCTTTATCTTTGACAGTGAATGTTTTTCACTAATAATAAAAGAAAAACAATTTTATAAACATTGTATTTTTTATTTAAAAATATTTAATACTCTTTCAGAATAAGTCTAAGCTTGTACTGAACGTATAAAAGTTATAAGTTAGCAAAATTTGTAAATTGGAAGTTAAACAAACTTACTTTCCATTAACATTTTGCAGTGATTTAAAATTCATTACAATAAGGTTTTCAACAATTGTATTCTTATAAAGCAAATTTGTGTCAACTCTAGTGGGCAGTTCTTGGGCATTTCGAAAAATTTTGTTAAATAGGTAAACCTATGTATTAATACTAGCTTATTCCCTCCCGCTTCGCTGAGCAAACTATTAATTTGGATGTGAACTTAGGTGGCTATGGTAACCTTTGTCATATTATCCGCTGTCATCGTAACCGTTGCTATGGTAACTCTTACCCTGCGTTAAGTGTATAGCTCCTACAGGTTTAAAACTTAGTGAAATGCAAACGGTTAAAATCCTTTTGGATAGGAATGCACTAAAATCCGTTCTTAATGGATGTTTATGTCACAAAAGTAACTGTAAAATTGTAAGTTAATCGGACAGATAGTTTCGGAGATATCATGATGAGTCAGTGAGTGATAAATCACTTATATATATTGAATTCACAAACCTCCATGAACCAACGTCACTAACTGTTCCGACAAGCACTGTTGAGGGTACCTCTGCTCGGGATGCTGTTTGTGTTTGTACATTATATCCCTTATTTCTCCTAAACTGTAGAATGTGAACAGTTTCAACAATCTCTCCACATCTGTGTCTTTTGTTCTAATGAAGAATTGGTATAGGCTGTATGGACTCGTCTTGCTTGGGTCTAGCCACATGGCATTGCCGGCCGACTTGCCAAACTTATCACCTTCCTCCGTTGTCTATAATGGTAATGTTAAACCTGGAATAATATATGTTATTAAATATTTATTATATTTATAAAACGTCAACTCATTCAGAGGTGACTCGCTCAAATGTTTTAATACAGCAAATATTTTTTTCCAAAAATTCTATGCATGCTGTATATATATATCTTTTTATATATTCTTACATAATATATGTTTATAGTTGACCATTTTCTGAAAGTATCCTCTTAAATGGATGCGTATCTTAACAGGACACAGGGATTGTTGCTTAGTCCACGAAATGACTGAGTGCACGGAATTAAAAAATAACAATATTACAAACCATAAACATTCTTTTTAGCCGTCCGACTGATGAGCTCATGACCAGCACTGATGTTACCCATTTGGTCACTACCACCTATCTAATGAAGAAATATACATTAATTGATTTCATAAATATATTGCATTGTATCAAGAAGTATATTACCTGAAACCTACAATCATATTCATTCAATAAATGCAACCAGTCATATGATTGAAAGATTTGATACGAGAACTCAGTGAAACTCATACCAACTTCAGAGTTTATCCTATTTTGTACGCTTTGTTTTAACAACATTGTACCCATTCGGAAATTTCTTCCGACTTCACTTACAAATTTTATTGAATAAATTTTTTTGTACCATTCCTCGTTATTGACTATTCTGAAACAGTTATATTAACTTAGCAAGTGTTCAATTATAATTATAAAATCTTATTTTATTTAATTACCTAACTGGTTTCAGCTTATCCTCGTCTTCTGACCAAATATACTTTTTATGATTTTCGAACACTGTTTCTAGATTTTTTTTAATTCCAAAAATATTTTTTTTAAGAATCTTTTCCTGTAATAGGTTCCGCTAGGATCTCCTATGTGTCCTGTAGCCCCTCCCAACTATTATTATTAGTATTATTAATTTAAAGAATGTGGTAAATATTAAGTTACATATAAATCTTATTTATTGTACATACCAAAGCTATAACATTGTGTCCTCCGCGCTGCCAATGTAGCAAGTTAATTATAACTAGAAGGTTTCCCACATGTAAGCTTTCAGCAGTCGGATCAAATCCTGCATACACACATTGTGGAGACACATTTAATGTGTTTAATATTTCATTTCTGTAAATATCGTGCCTCTAAACGTTAATAATCATAAAATCTGATGATAAATTAATTTAAAACATAAAAATAATACTTACGCTGCCGATTTTGGAAAAATGTCCTGATACATTCCCCTCTCATTGAGTTTTAGTATATTTCTGCTGCTACTAAACCTTTTACCACACTGCCATAAATAGTTATATGGCAGTGGAACCAATTTCTTAAAAATCTTCATATTATTATGTTATAAACCAGATTTTAAAATTGATTTACTTAATCTATTTAAAAGGTTATATTTTGGTAAATCTGTTGCAATTGTTGTCCAACACTTACATACAAATATTTATAACATTATTATTATTTATTACTTATATATTATTTTTTATATCATATAATTATACAAATAATTGAATAAATATATATTTATTGCATATATAATACTCGTTTGACGGACGTCGTACGACTGTTGACACTTGATACCACTGACATATGTCTAAAATTTTAATACAGACTACATGAATTATTATTTATAGGTAAAGTTCCGTTGCATTCACTGTAAAGAACTATTGAATATTATGATTCCATTCCAAAAAACGCTACGTTTTATAGCTTATTCATTATCTTTCTTCAAATAGAAATAAGGTATGATTATTAAATAACTGATGAAATATAAATTGAATATCATTTGCTACTAGCTGAGTCCCGCCCGCTTTGCTGGGCAAATAACAACAAACAATCACAATTTGTATGTGGGTAAAATGAAAATAATCACAAATAATCTTAAACTATATGTGGGTAAATTGAAAATAATCACAAACTGTATGTGGGTAAAATGAAAATAATCACATACTATATGTAGGTAAATAGAAAATAATCACAAATAATCGCAAACTGTATGTGGGTAAATTGAAAATAATCACAAATAATCTTAAACTATATGTGGGTAAAATGAAAATATCACAAATAATCACATACTGTATGTAGGTAAATAGAAAATAATCACAAATAATCGCAAACTGTATGTGGGTAAATTGAAAATAATCACAAATAATCACATACTGTATGTAGGTAAGTAGAAAATAATCACAAATAATCGCAAACTGTATGTGGGTAAATTGAAAATAATCACAAATAATCACATACTGTATGTGAGTTACGGAACCCTAATCCTACGAATAAACATAGCGAGAGGACAAATAATTTTAATTTCTACTGCAATGCAATCGGAGAAGAGAGGGAGCAGGGTTAAAGTTTGCAGTTTGTTAGCTGTAACTTTGGAACGGTTTGGACCTTTGCAAAATCCTTTCTTATTGCACCTATTCAATATGTCAGGAGTCTTGTATCCAAATTTCAGCTTTCTAGGTATTACGGTTTGGGCTGTAGAGCGATGAATGAGTCAGTGAGTCAGTCAGTGAGTGTTTTTGTGTTTTATATATTAAGATATCTGAAGAATAGGGACGGATATAGAAGAATAAGATATACGGATGTTAAGGGACGGAGGATGTAGTTTTTTCATCCAACTTTCTACATACCATACGAAAAGTATAGGTAATGTAATCAGTTTCATACAATTTTTTTTTAATGGGTGAACTTTCCGGGTGGTACAAGCTCATTGATTACAGGTAGGCTGGAAATTACGATGTTAATTTTGCAAAGATATTTATCATTTACTTCGCAGAGTATACCTTTTTGAATGAATATCATTAAAGCCTTTTAATAAGAAATTAATGTTATAAATAGTTAAGTATAAGGAACACATAAACGATCATTTATATTCCTGCAATTTTTTAGCACAGCTAAGAAACGAATTACATCTCATATATAATAAACGAATATAAATCTTTCGTTAAAAAAACAATCTGATGGATTGTTTCATACAGCTGTAATCTTTAATTGTATATTTATTTATATCTTCACGCCATATCCCTTGCAGAGTAGCCAGAGACGACGGAGCGCCAAATGCTACGGTCCGTGCATACCGCTTTCGCCTCGGCCACAGACATCAACCTTCATACATGCCCTCCGGGGGTCCTCATGCTTTTTAGGTGACCTTCCTAAAGTATCATAGATAGTGTTTTCAAAGATCACTCGAGGCCTCTTTTCCTGTATAATTTAATTTAATTGGATTGTAAAAAAAAACTAATAGACCACAAAAATATTTATTGATAATTGTTTACATTATTAATAGTATAGTACATATATTTAAGTATAATTTATACAATATTTTCAAGTTACAGAACACCATATTTATTATAAAAGCTTTGGACTTTAGGCTTTATATTTTTTGTAACAAAAGTACACAATCACAGTACGTTATCAGTCACCGGCAGATCAATTATGTTTAAACAAAATTTGTAATGAAAACAGAATCAAGAAAACAGTGATGTGCATGATATAGCTGTCGTGTGAATAACACTTAATAAAACAAAACGCTACTAAACTATAAAATAATATTTTATATATTCCTAAACAGTGTATTGACTAATTTGTTCCTTTCATAACCGTGTCATACTATAACTTCATCTAAAGCCTAATTGCATTAACAAAAATTATAACCACAAAGTGACAGTGAGATAAAATAATACTTATATAATAACCTAAGTTTAATACTATTTATACAATATGGTAAAACAGAAAAATATTTATATTAATCTTCAAGCGTAACATTTTTGAAGAGATATGACATGGATTCCTTATTATGAATACGTCTGATCGCTTCGCTGAGTAGTACTGATATGTCAATCGTCTTGATCTTGTTGCATTGCATCTTCTGCAGCTCGTGCGGAACGGTATTTGTCACCACCACCTCATCGATCGGAGAGTCCTCTATCAGACGGGGAGCATCCGATGATAACAGGCCGTGCGTTGCCAGCACATATATCTTGTAAGCTCCGCACTCTTTCAATACTTCCGCTGCAGCTACAAATGACTGGACATCATCGATCATGTCGTCCTGAAAAACCATGTAATGGCAGTAACAATCTAAAGTAAAGGTAGTAAACACATGCAATACATACCACCATAATAGCAATTCTGCCTCCGACATCACCCACAGCATTTATTGGAGGCTTCTCCTTGGCGGGGTGCACGGGCACTCCTACCGACACATCCATTGTGCGTGATCGGTCTACACTGAAATAATACAACAATGTTTCCTTACTTCCCTTTCCCATACACATAATTATTAATCTTACTGAAATACCACTTTAGGTAAAATTGTTTGAGATTATTATGGTTATAACCAGGGCCAGATTTTGAAGTTTGGAAGCCCAGGGGTAACAAAGGAGTCCAGACCTCTAATATTAATAATAAACAATTTTCAAAAGAGAAGAATAACTTCTAAGTTTGGATATATTATTCATCTTTACTGTGGGTACCCCTGGATGTCCCGAGTCCGGCCCTGGATATAACTGGTGTACCTTGGCATGCAAGGCGATGAGTATTTGTTTATCTCTATTGTGGGTACTCTTGGGGAGTCCCCTAAGTTCAGCCCAGGCTATGACTGGTACCTCGGCATGCAAGGAGGTGAGTATGTTTCTCTCTAATTTGGGTACCCCTGGGGGGTCCTCAAGTCCGGCCCTGGTTATTTTAATAGTATACCTGGGCATGCAAGGCAATGAGTATATTGTTTGTCTATTGTGGGTACCCCCGGGAGCCCCCTCAGTCCGGCCCTGACTATGAAGGTTACCTCGGCATGCAAGGCGGCGAGTATCTCCCGTCGACCTCGTCGCTCTCCGCCTCCTTCTGCTCCCCGTGTATAACGGCGATGGCGAGCCGCAGTCGCTCAGCGTACGACGTAGCCTTCTTAGCCGACCCCGGGTTACGAGTTACTATTACAGAGTTGCGGTAATCTGGAATCTACAAATTTTTATTTAATTTATAAATTTAAACAAATATTTGTACCCCGATAACATAGTGTGTAACGATGTTATCACATTCCATAGAACTGGCCACAAGAGTTAATACAAAATATAGCTTTAGTTAATATTGTTTGCTATTAAGCAAAGTATATCTATATGAAGTTAAGAGTAATAAAATTAACATTAATTGTACTACCTTATTAAAACAAATTAGACAAACTTAACCTCTATAAAACAAATATTTACTAAGTCCCTTCAGTATGATATTACACTATATAATAATTATTAATTAATTATTTATACTTATAGTAACACTACATAACTTACATTCTCTTGAATATATTGTAATAGAAATGGTGATGCCCTCAAGTTATCGACATTGCTCTTATTTCATATTCGTTGCGCTAGATGGCGATGGTTATATTTTACTTTCCTTACGCTAGATAGCATTGCTCTTATTTCACTTTCGTTGCGCTAGATGGCGTTGGTTATATTAGACTTTCCTTACGCTAGATGGCATTGCTCTCATTTCACATTCGTTGCGCTAGATGGCGTTGGTTATATTTTACTTTCCTTACGCTAGATGGCGTTGGTTATATTTTACTCTCCTTACGCTAGATGGCATTGCTCTTATTTCACATTCGTTGCGCTAGATGGCGCTGGATATATTTAATTTTCTTACGCTAGATGGCATTACTCTTATTTTCCATTGGTTACGCTAGATGACGGTATTCTTAATTTACACTAGACGGCGTTGCTCTTATTTCTTATAAACACTTACTCTGTGTTGGAAAACATTTCGCTTTCATTCCGAGTTCCATGACAGTGATGCCGGGTGACAACAACAAGTGCACGATGGATGCACCGTCGAAGACTTGCTCCAACTCCACCGATGTCAGCGTCATCAGCGACTTGACATCTTTACTGAATATAGCTTCTGTTGCTTTTTTCGCTCTTTCCAGACCTTCCTCTATAAAAACATATATTATGTCACATTATATATACAATGCTAAAACGATCCTGAAGGAAATTCAAATATATTCGTTATATCAAATAATTTGTTATACAGAATTAAGATAGTCTAGTAATTTTAACAAGGTAAAAAAAATATTAGTAATTAAGGGTGCCTTATCTTTGACAGTGAATGATTTTCACTAATAATAAAAGAAAAACAATTTTATAAACATTGTATTTTTTTATTTAAAAATATTTAATACTCTTTCAGAATAAGTCTAAGCTTGTACTGAACGTATAAAAGTTATAAGTTAGCAAAATTTGTAAATTGGAAGTTAAGCAAACATACTTTCCATTAATATTTTGCAGTGATTTAAAATTCATTATAATAAGGTTTTCAACAATTGTATTCTTATAAAGCTAATTTGTGTCAACTCTTGTGGGCAGTTCTTGGGCATTTCGAAAAATTTTGTTAAATAGGTAAACCTATGTATTAATACTAGCTTATTCCCTCCCGCTTCGCTGAGCAAACTATTAATTTGGATGTGAACTTAGGTGGCTATGGTAACCTTTGTCATATTATCCGCTGTCATCGTAACCGTTGCTATGGTAACTCTTACCCTGCGTTAAGTGTATAGCTCCTACAGGTTTAAAACTTAGTGAAATGCAAACGGTTAAAATCCTTTTGGATAGGAATGCACTAAAATCCGTTCTTAGTGGATGTTTACGGCACAAAAGTAATTATGTAAAATTGTAAGTTAATCGGACAGACAGTTTTTGAGATATCATGATGAGTCAGTGGTAAATCGCTTATATATATTAATTCACAAACCTCCATGAACCAACGTCACTAACTGTTCCGACAAGCACTGTTGAGGGTACCTCTGCTCGGGATGCTGTTTGTGTTTGTACATTATATCCCTTATTTCTCCTAAACTGTAGAATGTGAACAGTTTTAACAATCTCTCCACATCTGTGTCTTTAGTTCTAATGAAGAATTGGTAAAGGCTGTATGGACTCGTCTTGCTTGGGTCTAGCCACATGGCATTGCCGGCCGACTTGCCAAACTTATCACCTTCCTCCGTTGTCACTAATGGTAATGTTAAACCTGGAATAATATATATATATTATTAAATATTTGTTTATTTATAAAACATTAACTCATATAGAGGTGACTCGCTCAAATGTTTTAATACAGCAAATATTTTATTCCAAAAATTCTATGCATGCTGCATATATATATCTTTTTATATATTCTTACATAATATATGTTTATAGTTGACCATTTTCTGAAAGTATCCTCTTAAATGGATGCGTATCTTAACAGGACACAGGGATTGTTGCTTAGTCCACGAAATGACTGAGTGCACGGAATTAAAAAATAACAATATTACAAACCATAAACATTCTTTTTAGCCGTCCGACTGATGAGCTCATGACCCGCACTGATGTTACCCATTTGGTCACTACCACCTATCTAATGAACAAATATACATTAATTGATTTCATAAATATATTGTATTGTATCAAGAAGTATATTACCTGAAACCTACAATCATATTCATTCAATAAATGCAACCAGTCATATGATTGAAAGATTTGATACGAGAACTCAGTGAAACTCATACCAACTTCCGAGTTTATCCTATTTTGTACGCTTTGTTTTAATAACATTGTACCCATTCGGAAATTTCTTCCGATATCACTTACGAATTTTATTGAATCTATTTTTTTGTACCATTCCTTGTTATTGACTATTCTGAAATAGGAATATTAACTTAGCAAATGTTAAATTAAAATTATAAAATTTTATTTTATTTAATTACCTAACTGGTTTCAGCTTATCCTCGTCTTCTGACCAAATATACTTTTTATGATTTTTGAACACTGTTTCTAGATTATTTTTAATTCCAAAAATATTTTTTTTAAGAATCTTTTCCTGTAATGCTATCCTGTCTGTACTTCTTCCGCTAGGATCTCCTATGTGTCCTGTAGCCCCTCCCAACTATTATTATTAGTATTATTAATTTAAAGGATATGGTAAATATCAAGTTACATATAAATATTATTTATTGATGTACATACCAAAGCTATAACATTTTGTCCTCCACGCTGCCAATGTAGCAAGTTTATTATAACTAGAAGGTTTCCCACATGTAAGCTTTCAGCAGTCGGATCAAATCCTGCGTACACACATTGTGGAGACCCATTTAATGTGTCTAATATTTCATTTCTGTAAATACCGTGCTTCTAAACGTTCATAATCATAAAATCTGTTGATAAATTAATTTAAAACAAAAATAATACTTACGCTGCCGATTTTGGAAAAATGTCCTGATACATTCCCCTCTCATTGAGTTTTAGTATATTTCTGCTGCTACTAAACCTTTTACCACACTGCCATAAATGGTTATATGGTAATGGAACCAATTTCTTAAAACTCTTCATATTATTATGTTATAAACCAGATTTTAAAATTGATTTACTTAAGGTCTTAAAAGGTTATATTTTGGTAAATCTGGTGCAATTGTTGTCCACCACATACATACAAATATTTATAACTTGATTATTATTATTTATTACTTATGTATTATTTTTTATATCATATAATTATACAAATAATTATATAAATATATATTTATTGCATATATAATACTCGTTTGACAGAAGTGAGACGACTGTTGACACTTGATACCACTGACATGATGTCTAAAATTTAAATACAGACGACATGAATTATTATTTATAGGTAAAGTTCCATTGCATTCACTCTTAAGAACTATTGCATATTATGATTCTATTTCAAAAAGTGCTACGTTTTATAACTTATCCAATATCTTGTTTCATATAGAAATAAAATATTGATTTTTAAATAACTATTGAAATATAAATTGAATATTATTTGTTACTAGCTGATTCCCGCCCGTTTTGCTGGGCAAATAACAACAAAGAATCACAAATTGTATGTGGGTAAAATGAAAATAATCACAAATAATCATATACTGTATGTAGGTAAATTGAAAATAATCACAAATTGTATGTGGGTAAATTGAAAATAATCACAAATTATCTTAAACTATATGTGGGTAAATTGAAAATAATCACAAACTGTACGTGGGTAAAATGAAAATAATCACATACTGTATGTGGGTAAATTGAAAATAATCACAAATTATCTTAAACTATATGTGGGTAAATTGAAAATAATCACAAATTATCTTAAACTATATGTGGGTAAATTGAAAATAATCACAAATAATCTTAAAATATATGTGGGTAAATTGAAAATAATCACAAACTGTACGTGGGTAAAATGAAAATAATCACATACTGTATGTAGGTAAATAGAAAATAATCACACACTGTAGGTAGGTAAACCGAAAATAATTACAAATAATCACAAACTGTATGTGAGTTACGGAACCCTAATCCTACGAATAAACATAGTGAGAGGACAAATAATTTTAATTTCTACTGCAATGAAATGGAAGAAGAGAGGGAGCGGAGGGTAAACTTTGTAGTTTTTTAGCTGTAACTTTGGAACGATTTGGAACTTTGCAAAATCCTTTCTTATTGCACCTATTCAATATGTCAGGAGTCTTGTGTCCAAATTTCAGCTTTCTAGGTAGGTATTACGGTTTGGGCTGTAGAGCGATGAATGAGTCAGTGAGTCAGTCAATGAGTGTTCTTGTGTTTTATATATTAAGATATCTGAAGAATAGGAACGGATAAAGAAGAATAAGATATACGGAAGTTAAGGGACTGGGGATGTAGTTTTTTCATCCAACTTTCTACGTATCATACGAAAAGTATAGGTAATGTAATCAGTTTCACACGATTTTTTTTGTATGGTAGAACTTCCCGGGTCGTACAAGCTCATTGATTACAGGTAGGCTGGAAATTACGATGTTAATTTTGCAAAGATATTTATCATTTACTTTGCAGAGTATACTTTTTTGAATGAATATCATTAAAGCCTTTTAGATGATGAAAGATGATGTCCAGACCTAATCATTTATATTCCTGCAATTTTTTAGCACAGCTAAGAAACTAATTACATCTCATATATAATAAACGAATATAAATCTTTCCTTAAAAAAACAATCTGATGGATTGTTTCATACAGCTGTAATCTTTAATTGTATATTTATTTAGGTTCACGCCATATCCCTTGCGGGGTAGCCAGAGACGACGGAGCGCCAAACGCTACGGTCCCTGCATACCTCTTTCGCCTCGGCCACAGACATCAACCTCTTCATACATGCCCTCCGGGGGGTCCTCATGCTTTTTAGGTGACCTTCCTAAAGTATCTCATAGATACTGTTTCCGAAGGTCACTCGAAGCCCCCCGTCTCTCTTACCACTCACTTTTCCTGTACAATTTAATTTAATTGGATTGTAAAAAAAAAACTAATAGACCACAAAAATATTTATTGATAATTGTTTACATTATTAACAGTATAGTATATTTAAGTATAATTTATACAATATTTTCAAGTTACAGAACACCATATTTATTATAAAAGCTTTGGACTTTAGGCTTTATATTTTTTGTAACAAAAGTACACAATCACAGTACGTTAGTCACAGTCACCGGCAGATCAATTATGTTTAAACAAAATTTGTAATGAAAACAGAATCAAGAAAACAGTGATGTGCATGATATAGCTGTCGTGTGAATAACACTTAATAAAACAAAACGCTACTAAACTATAAAATAATATTTTATATATTCCTAAACAGTGTATTGACTAATTTGTTCCTTTCATAACCGTGTCATACTATAACTTCATCTAAAGCCTAATTGCATTAACAAAAATTATAACCACAAAGTGACAGTGAGATAAAATAATACTAATATAATAACCTAAGTTTAATACTATTTATACAATATGGTAAAACAGCAAAATATTCATATTAATCTTCCAATGTAACATTTTTGAAGAGATATGACATGGATTCCTTATTATGAATACGTCTGATCGCTTCGCTGAGTAGTACTGATATGTCAATTGTCTTGATCTTGTTGCATTGCATCTTCTGCAGCTCGTGCGGAACGGTATTTGTCACCACCACCTCATCGATCGGAGAGTCCTCTATCAGACGGGGAGCATCCGATGATAACAGGCCGTGCGTTGCCAGCACATATATCTTGTAAGCTCCGCACTCTTTCAATACTTCCGCTGCAGCTACAAATGACTGGACATCATCGATCATGTCTTCCTGAAAAATCATGTAATTATATTAACAATCTAAAGTAAACTAATATATATAACATGCAATACTTACCACCATAATAGCAATTCTGCCTCCGACATCACCCACAACATTTATTGGAGGCTTCTCCTTGGCGGGGTGCACGGGCACTCCTACCGACACATCCATTGTGCGTGATCGGTCTACACTGAAATAATACAACAATGTTTCCATACTTCCTCTCCCATACACATAAATATTAATCTGACTGAAATACCACTTTAGGTAGAAATGTTTGAGATTATTATGGTTATAACCAGGGCAGGATTTTGAAGTTCGGAAGCCCAGGGGTAACAAAGGAGCCAGACCTCTAATTATTAAAAATTTTCAAAATAAATGAATAATTTTTGTCTGCCAATCTTTTAAAAATTTATGTCAGCATTATGTATAAATTTTTTTTTTTTCAATAAAGGGTGTAGTAATTTGTTAAAGTAATAACAATATTATTCAAAGTAAAATGCGATAAAACATGTCTAAGAAGAAGAACGTCAAAGTTTGGATATATTGTTTATCTATCCGTACCCCTGGATGTCCTCTGAGTATAACTGGTATACCTCGGCATGCAAGGCGATGAGTATTTTGTTTATCTCTATTGTGGGTACCCCTGGGGAGTCCCCTAAGTTCAGCCCAGGGTATGACTGGTATCTCGGCATGTTATGACGTGAGTATGTTTATCTCTAATTTGGGTACCCCTGGGGAGTCCTCTAAGTCAGGCCCTGGTTATCTTATTGGTGTCCATGGGCATGCAAGGCGATGAGTATGTTGTTTATCACTTTTGTGGGTGCCCCTGGGAGCCCCTAAGTCCGGCCCTGACTATGAAAGTTACCTCGGCATGCAAGGTGGCGAGTATCTCCCGTCGACCTCGTCGCTCTCCGCCTCCGTCTGGCGAGCCGCAGTCGCTCAGCGTACAACGTAGCCTTCTTAGCAGACCCCGGGTTACGAGCTACTATTACAGAGTTGCGGTAATCTGGAATCTACAAATTTTTTATTTAATTTATAAATTTAAACAAATATTTGTACCCCGATAACATAGTGTGTAACAATGTTATCATAATTCCATAGAACTGGCTACAAGAGTTAATACAAAATATAGCTTTAGTGAATATTGTTTGCTATAATAGTGAAGTTGAGAGTAAAAATTAACAATCACTCTATTACCTTATTCATACAAATTAGACAAATTTAACCACTATATAACATTCATATAACAAATATTTAAGTCCCTTCAGTATGAAATTACACTATATAATAATTATTAATCAATTATTTATACTTATAGTAACACTACAAAACTTACACTCTCTTGAATATATTCTAATAGAAATGGTGATGCTCTCAAGTTATCGACATTGCTCTTATTTCATATTCGTTGCGCTAGATGGCGTTGGTTATATTTTACTTTTCTTACGCTAGATGGCACTACTCTTATTTCACATTCGTTGAGCTAGATGGCGTTGGTTATATTTTACTTTCCTTACGCTAGATGGCATTGCTCTTATTTTAAATTGGTTACTAAATAGCGGTATGCTTAATTTACACTAGACGGCGTTGCTCTTATTTCTTATAAACACTTACTCTGCGTTGGAAAACATTTCGCTTTCATTCCGAGTTCCATGACAGTGATGCCGGGTGACAACAACAAGTGCACGATGGATGCACCGTCGAACACTTGCTCCAACTCCACCGATGTCAGCGTCATCAGCGACTTGACATCTTTACTGAATATAGCTTCTGTTGCTTTTTTCGCTCTTTCCAGACCTTCCTCTATAAAAACATATATTATGTCACATTATATATACAATGCTAAAACGATCCTGAAGGAAATTCAAATATATTCGTTATATCAAATAATTTGTTATACAGAATTAAGATAGTCTAGTAATTTTAACAAGGTAAAAAAAATATTAGTAATTAAGGGTGCCTTATCTTTGACAGTGAATGATTTTCACTAATAATAAAAGAAAAACAATTTTATAAACATTGTATTTTTTTATTTAAAAATATTTAATACTCTTTCAGAATAAGTCTAAGCTTGTACTGAACGTATAAAAGTTATAAGTTAGCAAAATTTGTAAATTGGAAGTTAAGCAAACATACTTTCCATTAATATTTTGCAGTGATTTAAAATTCATTATAATAAGGTTTTCAACAATTGTATTCTTATAAAGCTAATTTGTGTCAACTCTTGTGGGCAGTTCTTGGGCATTTCGAAAAATTTTGTTAAATAGGTAAACCTATGTATTAATACTAGCTTATTCCCTCCCGCTTCGCTGAGCAAACTATTAATTTGGATGTGAACTTAGGTGGCTATGGTAACCTTTGTCATATTATCCACTGTCATCGTAACCGTTGCTATGGTAACTCTTACCCTGCGTTAAGTGTATAGCTCCTACAGGTTTAAAACTTAGTGAAATGCAAACGGTTAAAATCCTTTTGGATAGGAATGCACTAAAATCCGTTCTTAGTGGATGTTTACGGCACAAAAGTAATTATGTAAAATTGTAAGTTAATCGGACAGACAGTTTTTGAGATATCATGATGAGTCAGTGGTAAATCGCTTATATATATTAATTCACAAACCTCCATGAACCAACGTCACTAACTGTTCCGACAAGCACTGTTGAGGGTACCTCTGCTCGGGATGCTGTTTGTGTTTGTACATTATATCCCTTATTTCTCCTAAACTGTAGAATGTGAACAGTTTTAACAATCTCTCCACATCTGTGTCTTTAGTTCTAATGAAGAATTGGTAAAGGCTGTATGGACTCGTCTTGCTTGGGTCTAGCCACATGGCATTGCCGGCCGACTTGCCAAACTTATCACCTTCCTCCGTTGTCACTAATGGTAATGTTAAACCTGGAATAATATATATATATTATTAAATATTTGTTTATTTATAAAACATTAACTCATATAGAGGTGACTCGCTCAAATGTTTTAATACAGCAAATATTTTATTCCAAAAATTCTATGCATGCTGCATATATATATCTTTTTATATATTCTTACATAATATATGTTTATAGTTGACCATTTTCTGAAAGTATCCTCTTAAATGGATGCGTATCTTAACAGGACACAGGGATTGTTGCTTAGTCCACGAAATGACTGAGTGCACGGAATTAAAAAATAACAATATTACAAACCATAAACATTCTTTTTAGCCGTCCGACTGATGAGCTCATGACCCGCACTGATGTTACCCATTTGGTCACTACCACCTATCTAATGAACAAATATACATTAATTGATTTCATAAATATATTGTATTGTATCAAGAAGTATATTACCTGAAACCTACAATCATATTCATTCAATAAATGCAACCAGTCATATGATTGAAAGATTTGATACGAGAACTCAGTGAAACTCATACCAACTTCCGAGTTTATCCTATTTTGTACGCTTTGTTTTAATAACATTGTACCCATTCGGAAATTTCTTCCGATATCACTTACGAATTTTATTGAATCTATTTTTTTGTACCATTCCTTGTTATTGACTATTCTGAAATAGGAATATTAACTTAGCAAATGTTAAATTAAAATTATAAAATTTTATTTTATTTAATTACCTAACTGGTTTCAGCTTATCCTCGTCTTCTGACCAAATATACTTTTTATGATTTTTGAACACTGTTTCTAGATTATTTTTAATTCCAAAAATATTTTTTTTAAGAATCTTTTCCTGTAATGCTATCCTGTCTGTACTTCTTCCGCTAGGATCTCCTATGTGTCCTGTAGCCCCTCCCAACTATTATTATTAGTATTATTAATTTAAAGGATATGGTAAATATCAAGTTACATATAAATATTATTTATTGATGTACATACCAAAGCTATAACATTTTGTCCTCCACGCTGCCAATGTAGCAAGTTTATTATAACTAGAAGGTTTCCCACATGTAAGCTTTCAGCAGTCGGATCAAATCCTGCGTACACACATTGTGGAGACCCATTTAATGTGTCTAATATTTCATTTCTGTAAATACCGTGCTTCTAAACGTTCATAATCATAAAATCTGTTGATAAATTAATTTAAAACAAAAATAATACTTACGCTGCAGATTTTGGAAAAATGTCCTGATACATTCCCCTCTCATTGAGTTTTAGTATATTTCTGCTGCTACTAAACCTTTTACCACACTGCCATAAATAGTTATATGGCAGTGGAACCAATTTCTTAAAAATCTTCATATTATTATGTTATAAACCAGATTTTAAAATTGATTTACTTAATCTATTTAAAAGGTTATATTTTGGTAAATCTGTTGCAATTGTTGTCCAACACATACATACAAATATTTATAAACTTATTATTATTATTTATTACTTTTATATTATTTTTTATATCATATAATTATACAAATAATTGAATAAATATATATTTATTGCATATATAATACTCGTTTGACGGACGTGGTACGACTGTTGACACTTGATACCACTGACATGATGTCTAAAAGAACAATGGCAGCTTTCCATACATCATTTTACCTGACATTTTTTGGAAGCGTCTAAATATAAAAAAATATTTAAACGATAGGGGTAACATTGCATAAGCTTAATCAGAAACAAATATTTTTTTAGAAAGCCACAAAAAAAAGATATTTCAGTTTTTGTTTAACAATAATTTGAGGTTACCTGTCAATACTAGTTGTCACTGATTGTAATTATAGTCTATACAAACATAAAAAAATACGTAAGAGATTTCCTAAATGATGTTTTTAATATTAGTTATTAGTTTAGTAAAGGGTTAGAATATGTCTTGAACGGATTTTATCGCGTTTATTAACGCGAATATATATTTGCAATGAATAATATTTGTCTAAATATAAGAAAACCGATCTTTCTTCTTTGCAACTATGTCAGATAGCTATTTCTATTTACTAAGCTTCAACCTCTAACATTCCAATACTGGGCATAGGCCTCTTTCACCAGAGAGGAAAAGAATCGCAGCTTAATAGCCGATGGTCCAATGCGTGCTAGCAAATTGCCTACTATCGAACCTGCGAACACCATCTTATAGGCAGCGCCAAACGACAAGAGCACCGCTATTCTATAGCGATCATATAGTATAGTATACAGGTGAAAAAAAAAATATTTAAAAATAAAACAAGATGGTATTTTAATTACATAATATATTAAACACTGCATATCATTATTATTGCAGCCAGGAAAGAGGCAATGGTTACAAGTATTGGCAGCTCTCCTGGTAATGCTATAGTTCCATTCTCTGTATTCCGAATGCCTGATGGCCTGACAATATCTTGCTCATGTGGATCTTCATGAGATTGGTTGTCCTTCAAAGATATGCCAACATTGGCATTGAGATATACTCCACAACAGTAGGCTCATTAGGTGGCTCAGTATGCGAGGCATCATCATCCCCATGTTGAATGGCTTCTTCAACTCTTAATTCATTAAGGCGATTCATATATAGGAATAGGACCTCTCTTTTAGTTCGCAACCATCAGGAGTAGCATACATTGTCTGAAGTTGTTACCTGGCAGAAATATAAGAAATCTTTCTGATTTTAGCATATAAAACATATATCTAGGATTAATGTTATTCAGGGTAAATTAAACTAATAATATAAATGTATTTATGTAACTTTCACAATCTAAATAATTGTAA
Source organism: Melinaea menophilus ssp. n. AW-2005 (assembly GCA_918358695.1). Taxonomy (NCBI): domain Eukaryota; kingdom Metazoa; phylum Arthropoda; class Insecta; order Lepidoptera; family Nymphalidae; genus Melinaea; species Melinaea menophilus. The sequence continues at coordinate 11,194,970 of OU911056.1, forward strand.
GAAGATTAGATATTATAATAAATAAAATCAAACAAACATTTTGAAAGAATAAAACTTATAAGTTCAATGTGTATAGAATACATAAATATAATAGCATAAAACAGAACTTAAACTAAGATGTACACACCTGATGTGGTTCCTTACTGCATTTAATTATTTCTATCATCTGCCGTTGTAGTTCAGAGGGATTATCTCTTAATATTTTCTCATTTTGCCTTTGTATGAGGGAACATCCGCATAAAATACAAACATTGGTATGACCACGCTGACTTGGTGTCAGTCCAGCTTGTGGTTCATTACTAGTATTCTGTTGAAGATTCCGATTTACTGCATCTATTAAAATTTTCTAACATGTTTCGCAAACATAATCCTCATCAGTTATCTGAAAGTAATTTGTAATAAGTGTTAACGCATTATAACAAATTATGTTTGAAAGTATAAATAACGAGTTAATTTAATATAATTTAGGGATAAACACAGGCAATAGCATTTTTAAGAACTTACGATTTGTGGATAAATCGAGTTGCAGAGCATCGTACACACTTGTGTTTTGTTCTAAAATCCGATATCGGCGAAGAGTATTCACGCAAATATTACAATTCACGCACAATATGTATTTGCGCTTGCTATCCATGATTTAAAAACACTCAGAACAGAAAGACAATCGAAATCCGTTAAGGCGTCCGAGAATGAATAGTTGCACAGAAGTCGCGATGACAGTGTAAAAGTAAATAGACCACGCAAAGCTAGTTAAAATGGCTTCCAGTACTGTCAAAGTCAGTCAAACTATTAGTCAGTTATCAGTCATTTAAATTGACCTGTAATAATATATTTGATTAATCTTATAGTTAAATACATACAACAAACGCAATTATTTAGTTTCTTTATTATGTAGCAATTACAACAAAGAAAAATTAATATTGCTATTTATCATTTTAAATAGTTTTTATTTTTTAATTGTATTAAACCGGAAATGCACAAAAAACCGAAATTAAAAGCTTATTAAATAAAAGTTTTTTTCGTGGCTTTCCCACGTAAATCTAAGACCGTGTAAAAAACGACTAAATGACACAATTAAGTTTCGCTTTGGTCTTGTTTTTAGACGCTTCATAAAAGGTTCAGGTAAAAAATTGCCATTGTTCTTTTAATACATGTATGTACTCCTACTTCCCGCTTGTTGAGCGGGGTGCTGTTTCCGGGGTTGGCCCCCATAACAGGGTTTCACTCGCGGGTGGCAACACTGTCCACCCGGTCCCTGGTCTTAGTTCCACTTCCTGTCTTCCGGCGCATAAGATATATATTTACAGTATTTACACTACAACTATTTACAATAAAAACATTAAAATTAACTACGTATACAATAAAATAAAAGAATAACAATAAATACGAAAAATTTTTAACAACGATACATATTTTAAAAGGACTATTTACAGTAAACTTAATTGAACTTAATATTATTTATTATCTAAATTACAATATACGGGACGTTATACAAATACAATATACAGTACATACTATAATATAATTATTAATTTAATACATAAGTTCCACCGCTCCACAATATGTAATTAATTACTTAACTAAGAACTCTTGTCGGAGCCTTCGGTGTACTTGCAATCAAAATACATTAATACATAATACTAAATACAACTACTTACACTAATAATTATCTAAATACTATACAATACAGGGACTTAAATACTATACAATGAACTTACATACTATACATAATAAACAATACAGTAATAACAATAAAACTCTATAATACAATAAAAACAATAAACTACTATATATTAACTAAATAACTATATAAATATTTGTTTTTGTATTTTCTGTGATTTATTTTATATTGTTTTTGTGTTTTTCTGGATTCTTTTATTTTTTTTTTTTTTTTTTTTTTTCCTTACAAACTACTTACAACTACTTACAAACTACTTACGAACTAAATACTATAAATATATATAATACACCTAAAAACTAAGGGAACTAAAAGTAATCTAATGGTAAAAAGGGAAATCTACAATGGAAAAACAGAAAATACAATAATTGGGAGAGAGGACGAAGAAATGGGGCGTGAGCTTTCGGCTGCCTGGGCGGTCTGTCCAGCCGGGTGAGACCCATGTGGGAGGCCCGGCTTAGACGACCAGCGACCGAGGCAGCAGCTCAGGACTCGGGAGGGATGAGGAGGTCGCGGGGAAACCGCCGAGCGTCCGGGGGACGGGCGTGCCACGGCGCAATGCCGCGCAGGTGGTGCAGGCTCGAGGCGTCAGTGCGACTGAAGAGGTTGGTCGACAGCCGCACGACGTGATCTACCAGGCTCTCCATACGGAGGTCTTTATGCAAGGTCGCATTCCTCACGTAGTAGGGAGCCTGGGTGACACGCCTAAGAGCAATGTTCTGCACCACCTGTAACACATTGCGTTGGCACGCCGATAAAAGTTGGACCCACGCCGGGGAGGCGTAGGTCAGATGTGGGCGTACGAAGGTCTTGTAAAGCGAGACCTTCGTACGCAATGGAAGTCGGGATCGGAAGAGGGGTTGAAGGAGGTGAAGGGCTATACGCGCAGCCCGACACGCCTTACGCACCTGATGGGTACCAACGAGCTTCCGGTCCAGGACTACGCCGAGATACGTAGCCTGGTTGGTCCACTTAACCTCCTGGCCTAGTAGGACAAGCGGAGGAGGCTGCTTGGTGCGGGGTCCGAAGACCACCGCCTGGGTCTTCCCCACGTTCAAGGACAGCCTCCACTCCGCCAGCCAACTCGGCAGCAGGTCGAGGGATCCCTGGAGCTTCTTGGCCGCCAACAGGTGCGACCTGGATGAAACCAATAAGGCGACGTCGTCCGCGTACAGCGCCAACATCGTACCCGGGGGTGACGGGATGTCATTGGTGTAAATGGAATAGAGGATCGGGGAGAGGATGCTGCCCTGTGGGACACCTGCCAAACTGGGGAAGGCGCTCGAAATAGCGCCTCCCACCCTCACCCGGAAGGTTCTTCCGTGAAGGAAGGAAGAAAGGATTTGGACTACGTGGTGTGGAACACCAAGGGACTGGATTTTGTGCAGTAGTCCTGGATGCCATACCCGGTCAAAGGCATTAGCGACATCCAGGAATACTGCGGCTGTCTGGAGCTTTTTATTGTAGGATGCGGTGGCAAAGTGGACCACCCTAGCCACCTGAAGGGTGGTAGAGTGTTGATTTCGAAATCCAAACTGTTCGGGTCTCGGGCAAAAATGCGCCTGGACTAAAGGCAAAAGTAGCCTCTCGAACAGTTTGGATATCGAGCTCAGGAGGGAAATGGGACGGTAACCTTCCGGGCGGCTGTGGTCCTTGAAAGGTTTAGGAATGACAGCGACCAGACTCTCCTTCCACGCCTGGGGAAAGTACCCCAGACGCAGAATGGCATTGAAGAGTCTGGTCAAGCTGGCTATAAAAGTGTTTGGCAAGTGTCGAAGGGCCCCATTAGTGATGCCATCACTTCCGGGGGCCTTCTTGGGCTTCAGCCTGGCGATGGCCTTTTTGACCGCACCAGGCGAGAAGAACGGAGGCGGCGGTAACGGTTGGGTCGGGAAGGTGAGGCGATTTGTCACGGCTTCCCGGAGACGATCGTGTGCGTCGGGTGTCGCACTGGGATTGGGGGTAAATTGAGAAGCCAAGTGACTTGCCAATATATCGGCTTTACCCTGGCTATCATATCTCAGGTGTCCGTCGGCGCTGTAAAGGGGCGCCGATGGGGGAGGTTTGCGGGTGATTTGACGGGCCAGCCTGTTGAGAGACGGAATGTCCTCACTGGCTTCCCCGATCCGCTCATCCCAAGAGTCGGCTGCGATGTCCACCAAGGCGGACCGGAGGTTCTCGACGGCCGCGTTGTAGAGCACCTTCAGCCGAGGATCTCTTGTAGACTGCCAGCGCCTACGGGCATCCCTTTTCTTGTGGAGAAGGTTGAGGATTCTTCGGGGTAGGGGAGGATATCGGAAGGAGCGAGAAGGAGCCGAGGACACCTCTATCGCACCTTGAATTTTGATGGTGAGGTCGGACACCAAATGGTCCAACCCCCCAGGATCCGAAATGGGTTCAGCAACGGGCGGCGACTGCCTGAGGCTTCTCTCGAAGACCTGCCACGAGACGCGTCTCCTCGGCTGAGGAGCAGTGGCCAGAGTCAGTCTGCCTGACACGGATGCCAAGACAGGCTGATGATCTGAGCCAAACGCGTCGGGCAGCGTTTCGAGGTCCAAGGCCTGGACACCGTTATGCACCACCAGATCGATGGTGCTCGGTGCCTGACCTTCAACGTGCGAGTAATGGGTTGGGAGATCAGGTCCCACAACCTCAAACCCGCAACGCTGGGATACCCCAAGCAGTCGTCGTCCGTTGGCACAGTGGTAGAGGCATCCCCAAGAAGGATGCTTGGCATTCCAGTCCCCTGCCGCCAGCGAGGTGGTGGTGCTATCGAGCATCCGACGCACCTCGCTGACATCAAAGGCTGAATTGCAGGGACGGTAAATGGCGTATAGGCAAAGTGGATGATCCCCGTGCTGGATTTCGACGCCCAAGGACTGGAATGACCTGGTGTCGAGATCCGGCATGGGGCGGAATACCAGGCGACGACGCACTGCGACTAGAAGCCCCCTCCGCGGATGGGACGGGTCTGCGTCCAGTCGCAGCACGTGGTAGCCCGGAATAGAGGCAGGATGGTTGGGAGTCAGATGGGTTTCGTTGATGAGGGCAACGTCTATGCGCTGCTCCCTCATCAACAATTTCAGAAAAGGGAGCCTCCTCCTGAGACCAGCAGCGTTCCAGTAAAGGATACGCAGAGCGCTACTGGGCATCCTGGAGAAGGCTCATCATGCCCGACAGGACAGCCTGAGCAGGGTGTCGACCTTCCCTCAAGGCGGTTAATACCTCCTTGAGGGTGTCTATCACCCTGTCCAGACTGACCTGTCCGGGAGCTGGCCTCTCGGCTAAAGGTCTCGCCGCGGCAGTAAAGAACTCCCGGTCCATTGGGGCCTGTGCAGCCTCCTCCGGCGGGATGTGGACCGGAGCAGTGGAGACTTCCGTCTCCCTTGCTCTACGTGAGCGTTTACCGCCTCTCTTCTTCCTCCGCCGGCCCGACCCAGTGTTGGGCAGGTTGCCGGGGGCCATAAGAGAGGCGGCTTGGGCCTCAGAGTGGATTTTAATACAGACTACATGAATTATTATTTATAGGTAAAGTTCCGTTGCATTCACTGTAAAGAACTATTGAATATTATGATTCCATTCCAAAAAACGCTACGTTTTATAGCTTATTCAAAATCTTTCTTCAAATAGAAATAAAGTATGATTATTAAATAACTGATGAAATATAAATTGAATATCATTTGCTACTAGCTGATTCCCGCCCGCTTTGCTGGGCAAATAACAACAAACAATCACAATTTGTATGTGGGTAAAATGAAAATAATCACAAATAATCTTAAACTATATGTGGGTAAATTGAAAATAATCACAAACTGTATGTGGGTAAAATGAAAATAATCACATACTATATGTAGGTAAATAGAAAATAATCACAAATAATCGCAAACTGTATGTGGGTAAATTGAAAATAATCACAAATAATCTTAAACTATATGTGGGTTAAATGAAAATATCACAAATAATCACATACTGTATGTAGGTAAATAGAAAATAATCACAAATAATCGCAAACTGTATGTGGGTAAATTGAAAATAATCACAAACTGTATGTGGGTAAAATGAAAATAATCACATACTATATGTAGGTAAATAGAAAATAATCACAAATAATCGCAAACTGTATGTGGGTAAATTGAAAATAATCACAAATAATCTTAAACTATATGTGGGTAAAATGAAAATATCACAAATAATCACATACTGTATGTAGGTAAATAGAAAATAATCACAAATAATCGCAAACTGTATGTGGGTAAATTGAAAATAATCACAAATAATCACATACTGTATGTAGGTAAGTAGAAAATAATCACAAATAATCGCAAACTGTATGTGGGTAAATTGAAAATAATCACAAATAATCACATACTGTATGTGAGTTACGGAACCCTAATCCTACGAATAAACATAGCGAGAGGACAAATAATTTTAATTTCTACTGCAATGCAATCGGAGAAGAGAGGGAGCAGGGTTAAAGTTTGCAGTTTGTTAGCTGTAACTTTGGAACGGTTTGGACCTTTGCAAAATCCTTTCTTATTGCACCTATTCAATATGTCAGGAGTCTTGTATCCAAATTTCAGCTTTCTAGGTATTACGGTTTGGGCTGTAGAGCGATGAATGAGTCAGTGAGTCAGTCAGTGAGTGTTTTTGTGTTTTATATATTAAGATATCTGAAGAATAGGGACGGATATAGAAGAATAAGATATACGGATGTTAAGGGACGGAGGATGTAGTTTTTTCATCCAACTTTCTACATACCATACGAAAAGTATAGGTAATGTAATCAGTTTCATACAATTTTTTTTTAATGGGTGAACTTTCCGGGTGGTACAAGCTCATTGATTACAGGTAGGCTGGAAATTACGATGTTAATTTTGCAAAGATATTTATCATTTACTTCGCAGAGTATACCTTTTTGAATGAATATCATTAAAGCCTTTTAATAAGAAATTAATGTTATAAATAGTTAAGTATAAGGAACACATAAACGATCATTTATATTCCTGCAATTTTTTAGCACAGCTAAGAAACGAATTACATCTCATATATAATAAACGAATATAAATCTTTCGTTATAAAAACAATCTGATGGATTGTTTCATACAGCTGTAATCTTTAATTGTATATTTATTTATTTATCTTCACGCCATATCCCTTGCAGAGTAGCCAGAGACGACGGAGCGCCAAATGCTACGGTCCGTGCATACCGCTTTCGCCTCGGCCACAGACATCAACCTTCATACATGCCCTCCGGGGGTCCTCATGCTTTTTAGGTGACCTTCCTAAAGTATCATAGATAGTGTTTTCAAAGATCACTCGAGGCCTCTTTTCCTGTATAATTTAATTTATTTGGATTGTAAATTCAAATTCAAATTCAAAATATCTTTATTCAAGTAGGCATTTACACGCACTTTTGAATCGTCAATTATTACAATACAAAAAAAGGTCAGTGTAGTCCGTCCGTAAGCAAGCTACCACCGGCTCGGAATGCTCGGTTGAATGAAACTCAACAGTTGCTCTTTTCAAAAGAAATATAACAATAGGTGATGTATATTAATTATAATATAATATAAATCCTGCAAATGATTCAACAACTTAAGTTCCACATATTTCGATCCACTAAAAACTCTTGAACGTTATAATAAGCTTTATTTAACAATAAACTTTTGATTTTAGATTTAAAACTAAGAAATGGAAGGTCTAAGATATCTTGTGGAACTTTATTATATATGCGTATACTCAGACCCATGAAGGATTTATTAACTTTTTGAAGCCGAAACTTTGGCGTTACGAGTTTGTTTTTATTTCTCGTATTTATCGCGTGTCTGTCACTGTTTTTTATATAACTATTTAAATTTTGCCGTATATATAAAATGTTATTAAATATGTATTGGGAAGCGACTGTAAGAATACCTATTTCTTTAAAAACATCTCTCAGAGAATCTCTAGCTTTTAAGTTATAAATAGCCCGCACAGCTCTTTTTTGTAAAATAAATATAGAATTAATTTCGACAGCACTGCCCCATAATAAAATACCGTAAGATAAAATACTGTGAAAATAACTAAAATAAACAAGTCGAGCCGTATTTATGTCCGTTAATTGTCTAACTTTTCTAATTGCAAAGACGGCGGAGCTGAGTTTGGCTGCGAGTGTTGAGAGATGGGGGTTCCACTGGAGCTTTCTATCTAATGTTAAACCTAAGAATTTTGTTGAGTCAATTAATTTTAACACTTCATTGTTAAGGAGCAAGTTACAATTTTTACTTTTTACATTAGGAAGTGTAAACTCTACGCATTTAGTTTTCTTAGCATTTAACACTAAATTATTAATTTCGAACCAATGCAGGACTCGTGACAAAGTACTGTTTACTTCGTCATAATTAATCCTATCACGCTCAACTTTAAAAATAAGCGAGGTGTCATCATCAAAGAGTACAATGTCACACAGACCCTTAACAAAAAAGGGCAAGTCATTAATATAAAGTAAAAACAAAAGGGGCCCAGAATAGATCCTTGTGGAACACCTATCTTTAGGTGAGAACCAGACGATTTAGAATTATTTACGTAAACTGTCTGGATTCTTTGATTCAGGTAAGAGGCAATAAGATCAAGCGCAGCGCTACGTACACCGTAGTGGTTTAGTTTGCATAGTAACGTTCGATGGTCCACACAATCAAAGGCTTTGGACAAATCGCAAAACACCCCAATTGCATTCTGCGACTTCTCCCACGCGTCTTAAATGTGCTTAAGAAGCGCAGCACCCGCATCAGTCGTTGATTTGCCTTTGGTGAAACCATATTGTTCACTATGCATGATCCCACTGAAATCTGATTTAAAATTATTTTCTCGAAGACCTTACTCAAGGTCGGTAAAACCGAGATAGGCCTATAATTTTCGGGATCCAATCTATCGCCACTTTTAAACAAAGGAACTATTTTACTGTTTTTCATCAAATCTTTAAATATACCGGTTTCGATACATTTGTTAAAAATAAGGGATAATTGAGGGGCAATATCATTTATAATAGTGCTAAGCAATTTAACTGACATACCCCAGAGATCACCGGTTTTCTTCGAATTTAAGGTTCTAAATGTGTTAACTATTTCATCTGATGAAACAGGTTTAAAAGCAAAATATTTATTATTGACTTTAACATTTTTGTTCAATTCCGCGATTGCAACAGATGATGAGGAATTTAAATTACGTGTGACTGTTATTGGGATTTCAGTAAAAACGGTCTCAAAAACAGCCGCCACCTTTGATTCTTTATTTATTTCAATATTATCAATTTTTAACTTTATAGGTCCATTGGGAGCCCTAGATTTTCCAGTAAAACTAGATAAAACATCCCAAGTTGCCTTTATTATCTTCTGAATTTAAAATTTTATTTTTTATATAAATGGACTTGGCTTGTACGCAAACGTTCTTAAATATTTTAGAGAAATTTCTGACTCTATTTAAGAACACCGGATCATGATTCCATTGCCTCTCACCATATAAATCATATAATCTTTCTCTGCTTCTATATATTCCTACGGTAGCCCAATCACTAAATTTAATTTTAAAGTATTTCGTACACGTTTTTGGCTTAAAAATATTATTAAATTCATTTAACAATAAATCGAAAACTTTATTATATAAATTGTTCGGATTATCATTGGTTACATTTTCTTTAACCACTATTTTTGCAACATTTTTTTTAAAAGTGAGCATTCTATTTTTTGTTATTGGTCTACAAGTGAATTTTTGGGGTCTTGCAATTTCATGATTAATTAAGAGAGAAAATTGTTGACCACAGTGGTCTGAACTTAAATTCGATATTATCCTCTCTTCATATACGTTACAGTGACAGAACACATTATCTATACAAGTCGCGGAAACACTAGTTATTCGAGTAGGTTCCGAAAAGACGTTTAACAGGTTATAGGATTTAAACAAATTTAATAAACGAACACTACACGAAGTTACTTGTAATATATCTACATTGAAGTCGCCGCACACTATCACCGATTTGTTTTTATTACAAAGTGTTGTTAAAATATCCTCCATTTTATTTTCAAATTCATCAAAGTCTCCAGAGGGGGGTCGGTACACGCATAAGATAATATATTCATTGAGCTCAATGCAGGATAGCTCAATAATTCGCTCGACAGAGAGCGCCACTATGTCTGAACGAGACTTAAAAACTACATCACTACGAGCTAAGATAAGTGAGCCACCGCGAATAGCTTTCTCTCTACAGAACGAACTTGACAATTTATAATTTTCGATATTTATAATATTGTTGCTCTTTGACAACCAGTGCTCTGTAATGCACAATAAACTAATATTGAATTTTTTAACAAAAAGTTCCACTTCCGACTCCTTGCCACCTAAGCCTTGTATATTTTGGTGGATAATATTAAATAGCTTAGGCTTTGTCGTATTATTCAGTTTAAAGTGGAACGATTATTTTCTATCACAGTTATATTATTATGATTAATGTCATTTTTCGTTATATCCCTTATAACGAAGTTTTTTATATTAAATGCTACTAAAGTAGCAATTTGTTTTTTATAGTACTGAGGCAGATACATTGTACCTTTTGTCATTCTAAAACTATTATAAATAAATTTATTTATGTCAAAATAAAGAAAAGCGTCGCTATGACGGTATGTCAAATTATACAATGTCATATTAAGATTATATATGTATTTGTTCTGTTTGTCCGAATAAGATAATGAATATGGAAATGAGCACAATACAAATTTACAATTATTTTTGCTATTTATAATTAATAATTTTTCCATATTTTTAATAATTTCACTTTTCTTAACGGACAAACCATCTCCATGTAATAATACAATAGTACTATTTTTGATTAAATTGTAGCTCATCATTTTATTTACATGATACCAACATCATCAACTGGCTCCAGGCGTGCATATATTACATAAATTATAAAAAAAACTAATAGACCACAAAAATATTTATTGATAATTGTTTACATTATTAACAGTATAGTATATTTAAGTATAATTTATACAATATTTTCAAGTTACAGAACACCATATTTATTATAAAAGCTTTGGACTTTAGGCTTTATATTTTTTGTAACAAAAGTACATAATCACAGTTATCAGTCACCGGCAGATCAATTATGTTAAATCATCAAAATGAAAACAGAATCAAGAAAATAGTGATGTGCATGATATAGCTGTCGTGAATAACACTTAATAAAACAAAACGCTACTAAACTATAAAATATTTAATATATTCCTAAACAGTGTATTGACTAATTTGTTCCTTTCATAACCGTGTCTTACATAACTTCATCTAAAGCCTAATTGCATTAACAAAAATTATAACCACAAAGTGACAGTGAGATAAAATAATACTTACTAATATAATAACCTAAGTTTAATACTATTTATACAATATGGTAAAACAGAAAAATATTCATACTAATCTTCTAGCGTAACGTTTTTGAAGAGATATGACATGGATTCCTTATTATGAATACGTCTGATCGCTTCGCTGAGTAGTACTGATATGTCAATCGTCTTGATCTTGTTGCATTGCATCTTCTGCAGCTCGTGCGGAACGGTATTTGTCACCACCACCTCATCGATCGGAGAGTCCTCTATCAGACGGGGAGCATCCGATGATAACAGGCCGTGCGTTGCCAGCACATATATCTTGTAAGCTCCGCACTCTTTCAATACTTCCGCTGCAGCTACAAATGACTGGACATCATCAATCATGTCATCCTGAAAAACCATGTAATTATATTAACAATCTAAAGTAAACTAATATATATTACATGCAATACTTACCACCATAATAGCAATTCTGCCTCCGACATCACCCACAACATTTATTGGAGGCTTCTCCTTGGCGGGGTGCACGGGCACTCCTACCGACACATCCATTGTGCGTGATCGGTCTACACTGAAATAATACAACAATGTTTCCATACTTCCCTTTCCCATACACATAATTATTAATCTGACTGAAATTCCACTTTAGGTAAAATTGTCTGAGATTATTATGGTTATAACCAGGGCCGGATTTTGAAGTATGGAAGCCCAGGGGTAACAAAGGAGTCCAGACCACTAATTATCAACAATTTTCAAAATAAATGAATAATTTTTGGCTGTCAATCTTTTAAAAATTTATTGTCAGCATTATGTATAATAAATTTTTTCAAATAAAGGGTGTAGTAATTTGTTAAAGTAAAAGAATAATGTCAAAGTTTGGATATATTGTTTATCTTTACTGTGGGTACCCCTGGGTGTCCCCTGAGTCCGGCCCTGGATATAACTGGTGTACAGCGGCATGCCAGGTGATGAGTATTTTATCTCTATTGTGGGCACTCCCGGGAGCCCCCTAAGTCCGGCCCTGACTATGAAAGTTACCTCGGCATACAAGGCGGCGAGTATCTCCCGTCGACCTCGTCGCTCTCCGCCTCCTTCTGCTCCCCGTGTATGACGGCGATGGCGAGCCGCAGTCGCTCAGCGTACGACGTAGCCTTCTTAGCCGACCCCGGGTTACGAGCTACTATTACAGAGTTGCGGTAATCTGGAATCTACAAATTTTTATTTAATTTATAAATTTGAACAAATATTTGTTCTTGATAACATAGTGTGTAACTATGTTATCACATTCCATAGAACTGGCCACAAGAGTTTAAACAAAATATAAATAGTGAATATTGTTTGCTATAAACGAGATATATATGTGAAGTTAAAATTAATAAAATTAACAATAACTGTATTACCTTATTAAAACAAATTAGACAAATTTAACCTCTATATAACATTCATATAACAAATATTTAAGTCCCTTCAGCATGAAGTTACACTATATAATAATTATTAATTAATTATTTATACTTATAGTAACACTACAAAACTTACACTCTCTTGAATATATTGTAATAGAAATGGTGATGCTCTCAAGTTATCGACGGGACAATCAAAGAACCCCTGTATTTCTTTCTGATGTAAATCCATTGTTATTATGTGTGAAAGACCCGACTTGCACATCATCTTCGCTAATAGTTTAGTAACAATGCAACCACGTTTCCTCATTTTACACTGCTTGCTGTACGGTAAGTATGGTATGACACCGACAATCGAACTCGCCGATGAAGTCTTACAAGCGTACGCCATAATCAATAGCTCCATTATATTATTGTTAACATCCCTGCAAGTAATGAACATGCTTAATGAAGTGATATGGATTGATATTGCAAATGGACAAGCATTGAAATTTAATCCACTAGTGAACCATGCTATAAAGGATAAAACGCACTGAGAATGCTTCAATAATTATGAAGCTACATTATTATTCTAGTAGAAGCGATATTTTATATTCTATCTTTGTAAATCCAGGAACACACTCCACACCAAAAAATATGGATGACCAAGACCAGAAGCTAGTTTAGGGAACTGCAGCATTTAAGTGTTATTTTATGTTAATGTGGAAATTATAACCCAATGTACCCATTGACTGTCCTATTATCATGACGTCTAAACAAAATATGTAATCGAAAAAAAAAAAAGGTTGAAATTAGATTTTTCTTTTCTGAATATTCAATATAGTTAAAATATATTATCTTATTATGAAACGAAAAGAATATTATATACCAGGAATTCCATTTACATAATATTGATATAAGTTTGAGGATGTTATTAAATTATTAGGAACAAATTGGATTCATAGTAAAAAACAAACTTCAATCAATGATCTTCATAAAAACTCACTCATCGCCCGGAAATCAAACCTGTTTGTATCCCTTAAAAAAATTATAAGTTATATTTTTTATTAATGGTTTTAGTCAAGAATTATCATCGGATCATCTGTATAAGATTTTGGTGATTACACAGTAAAGTATTATCTTAAGAAAATTTAGTTTCTTTTTTTATTTATTAAAAATTAAGTTAGATACAAGGCGAAAATATATGTTTTTATTCCCTTAAACTATTATTTAACCAACACATATGTAGAAAGCAAACCTAACCGGCCTTACTTTGTCCCTGTCTGTACTATGTATATGTTTTTGCCCCGTATTGAATCTGCAATCTCAACCATTGTTTCTCTATTTGTCTTATGATAAACTGAACATCCTCCTTTACGTACGCCCAGCCGGCTGAAATAATTATTATAGTTACTTTAGACTTCAAATGTAGTGAATATTTCAATAAATGGGTCAAAAACATTAACCCCTTTTAAGATATAATTACTTCGCAATAAGGTCAGCAAGTTCGGGGTGCGAATTGCCACTTAAAATTACTACGTCTGACGTGGTATTGCTCTCCATATTGCCCTTTCGCGAGCTATTTGTAAATCCCACCAATCTGAAAGCATTTATTCTTATTATGAATTTTTCTTTCAACCTCAATTTTTTTTTTTATAATATAAAGGGATGGCACGTTGGTTCAACAAGAAAAACAAATAAACCTGGTTTTGTTGAGTAACATAATAACCTGATGGCAATCTTGATTTACGGCTCTGTTATGTTTAATATATATAAGGTTACTTTTAATTAGATGTGAAAAAATTTAAATTTACAATAAACACGTTCAATATAACATTCAAATTGGAGAGATACGATTCATTTAATTTATCAACGAAACCGCACCACGGAAACTCCAATAAAAAACGAAGTAGAAAACACAAAGTGGAACGTAGGTTATACATACAGTTCACAGATTACAGAAATGTTACAGATTAAGTAAATAGTATTTTATAAAGTTAATTGCCTTGTCGAAAGTTTGTATTGTATAAAGTTAATTGCCTTGTCCTGTCTCTATTTACTCATCATTACTACCTAGATGTAATTATGAAAGAAGCCTTATAAAACGTAAAAGTTTAATCAAATTAATATTGTTAAAATGATTGCTTTGATAATTATTTATCTTATGACGTAAAGAGTAACAAATTAAATAAAGTTTTCGTTTTATATAGTCGTTCGTGTCTAGTGGTTGTTTTAATACAAAATCAAGACGATTGCTGCGTTATATTAGTTGATTTAAAGTAAACAGAGAAACGTTGTTTAGACGGCAAGGTTATATAGAAACTTGCAAAAATATCTGTTTGTTATACGTCGGTATATTTGACATTTGTGTCACAATTCACATGTGTCATTTTTACAAAAGTCATAACAATACAATGTGTTGTGAATTGTGATTATTGGTTATAACATTGAGACTTGAGATATTATTATTTTATTTTAGTTACAATTTAATAAAATGGGTTTGACTAAACAATATCTACGGTATGTACCGAGTGGTACCTTTAACGTTATAGCCAGTCCCGATTGTAATAGCACTCATGTGGCTCTTAACGGAGTAAGTGGAAGATATATAGCAGTGGGAGCATGTGAACATGTTATTATATGGGACATGAGACTCGGGGAAAAGGTACTCTTTATAAAATACTAGTAAATTATTTAAATATTATTTTAAATTATTTAAAATATTAGTAAGTTCAAATAAAATACGATACATTTTGGTCTCGATTTGTAGAAAATATTAAGCCAGAGTTTAGATAGAAGCTTTGTCTACAATTTAGAATTTAATGTAAATATTAGACCACAATTCTCTTATAAAATATTTGGTTTATACCAAATTAGAAAAAAGATAATTCTATATGATATTCACATGGCTAAGAAAATATTATAGAAGCATAACAACATTATGCACATATTTAAAATTAATATTTCTAGGCTCAAGTGATACCAGGTGAAAATGTGATGGTATCACAAATAGCAGCCAGTCCCACCGGCAACCACTTAGCAGTGGGATATGTGGACGGAAACATTAATGTGTTTGAGTTGACAAACAATGAAGTCGTGTGTGTGTTTGCTGGACACAAATCAGCAGTCACTTGTCTGCAATATGACGAAGCAGGCACTCGGATAGTATCTGGATCAAAGGTTGATGTTATATTATATATTCATTTTTATAATTTTTTTTGGGTGTATTATTACACAGATGTGTACGGGTGTATTATTAGACATTATAGTCTTTATATTCACTCTTTTAAGGACACTGAAGTGATCCTCTGGGATGTGGTCTCAGAGACTGGTTTGGCGAGGTTCAGTGGACACAAGGGAATAATAACCAGTGTGCTATTTCTCAATGGAAGGAATTGTATCGTCAGCTCTTCCAAGGACACATTTGTTAAGTTTTGGGATGTTGAAACAAAACACTGCTTTAAAACTCTTGGTGGTCATCAAGCGGAGGTAAAAATACGAATGTATAATCCTTAATCATTTTATATTTGAGCGAAGCAAACGAAGTGAGCGGAGCGTTTTACTGGAGACTTTTTACATTCTTTGTCACGAATTGGCTCGAAAACTGCTTGAATTATGAAACTTTGCAATCCAAAAGACACATATTAGGTGAAGGTTTCAAAAAAAAAGTTTTGAAAAATGTCTATAAAAAAAAAAATAATTGAAAAATGTCATGTTAAAATAATTGATATCCCGTTGAAGTCAATGGGAAACGTTGAGTCATTACACTGGGCTTCCTTCGCTCAATGTGCAAACAGCACACGAGATTTCGCGAGGGCAGCGAGTCGAAATTGAGGGTCTGTTGGCGCCCCTAGTATATACTGTTTATTTACATATATATATATATATATATATAGAGTATTGATCTTTTGAAACAGTGATAAAGAAATGCCCGACTGAATATGTTGTTTGGTTCTTCTCAGGGTGCATATGTAGACTGTAGACTTAATTTTAAGTTGGAGAGTGTTTTTACAGGATTTGCTATGATGCGATATGATTTATTTTTATTACTAATTTACTTTTAATTAAGATACATAGTATCAATCATTAAATTAACTAATATTATAATTTTAATTGTAGGTGTGGTCGGCAGTACTTCTAAAGGAAGAGAGATACTTAGTAACGGGTAGTATGGATCATGAATTACGTGTTTTTAAATTGAATTGGAACGACAAAATTAAAGAAGAAGATAAAATAACACAACAAATGGAAATTGTTAAGTTGGAGGATGCCGACTCAAGTGAAGACAGCTCCGTAAGTGTAATATTAAAATATAATTATTTGTATAAAACATAATAAAGATATAAATTTGAAAAAACTAAATTTTCTGAGCAACAGGGATGGCATTGCATAAGTAGCATATTGCTGTCCTACTCTTGTGATGATTTTTTTATTTTGTATTATGTAATATGTTTTTACAAATAATATATATAACAAATAATATATATATATATATTTATATATATATACAGTCAAAACCGTTTATAACGACATCGTTTACAACGACCTATCGGTTATTACAGCTAGGTTGTATGGTCCCGTCCGAATCTCTAGTAAACTCTTTAGTAAACAAACCGCTTTTAACAACATCGGATACAGCGACATATCGCTTACAACGACGAAATTTTATCGATGATCATCGGCTATAACGACCAACCGCTCTTTGTCTCAGCAAAACAAAATAATACAAACGATTTTAAATCTTATTGATAAGCATTGAAGGAATATTTGAGCATATTATTACCTACGCACTTTCTCCCACCACATCCGAACCTCTTCGCGGCCATTTGACCTTACATATTTTACACCAATTGTTTAGTGTGCTAATAGACTGCGTGAGTAAAAGTTTGATTTAAAGTGTTGGACTGTTGGTGTTGTTTAGACTGTGCATTTATGTGTTATCATGTCACAAAAAAAGAGGAAAACGTTTTCTATTGAAGAAAAATGTCATGTTATATGGAGGTTAGAAAATGGCGAGTCTAATAGTGAAATTGCAAAGGAGTGTGGAGTTTCGCACTCGACAATATCAACAATTTGGAAGAATAGAGATAAAATAAAAGTTCTTTTCGAAAACAACTCTTTAAAACTTAAACGCGCGAGGACAAGTGAACATAAAATTATAGAAGATGCTTTATTAACATGGTTTAAGCATCAGAGGGCAAACAACCTCCCAATAAGTGGTCCGATTCTGCAACAAAAAGCCAATGACTTTGCTCGTCTTATGGGTAAGGAAAACTTTGAGTGTTCGTCGTCTTGGGTACAGCGCTTTCGTGCTCGTCATAATATTGTGGCAGGAAAAGTTTGCGGTGAAGCGGCTGGCGTTCCTGAAGGAGTGTCTGAAGAGTGGCTCTCTCATAAGTGGCCTGCACTGTGCGAAGGATACACGCCAGAGGAAATCTTTAATGCTGATGAAACAGGATTGTTTTATAATTTAACCCCTGACAAAACACTTAAATTCAAAGGCTCGGAATGCAAGGGCGGAAAGTTGTCCAAAACAAGAATTACAGTATTGGTTGCGGCAAACATGACTGGTTCATGTAAAAGAAAACTGTTGGTGATAGGGAAATCTAGAAAACCTCGTTGCTTTAAGAACATTCAATCTTTGCCTGTAGTTTATGAAAACAATACTAGGTCCTGGATGACATCGCAAATTTTTGAAAAATGGCTGCGTAGTTGGGATGCGGAATTGAAGTCTGGAGGAAATAAAATTCTTCTCCTAGTAGACAACTGTCCCGCTCACCCTGTAGTCTCCAATCTGAAATGCATAAAGCTTGTGTTTTTACCGCCCAATGTCACTTCTGTTTTACAGCCCATGGACCAAGGTGTGATAAAAGCTTTAAAACACAATACAGAAAACTTCAAGTGTTACAAATGATTCAGAATATTGAAAACAGCCAAGGTATTAAAAGTCTTTCTGTTCTGGATGCAATTCTAATGATATCGGAAGCTTGGGAAAAGGTCACACAGACCACTATAGCTAACTGTTTTCGCCATGCAGGTTTCGAAGAACTCTCTGCATCACAAGCGGAGGACGACGATGATATTCCTCTAGCGAGACTGATACAATCTACAGATGAAGATGACAACGTACCACTTGCTGAGCTGTTTACTCAGTTGCAAAGATCTACTGCTACAGAACAAAGAATTGAGATAGAGGAATTTATTGGAATAGATGACAGTGTCGCCGTGTGCGCCTTAGCTACCGAAGAAGAAATTCTCGCGGAAGCTGAAAGTAACAACCGTAACACTGACGAAGAAAACGAAGACCAGCAAGACCCTGAAGAACAGTTTCAGCCAACAACAATTTCCGAGGCTCTCAACGCTGTAACAGTTTTGCAAAAATTTATTGCCTTTAACGAACAGTTTGATACTGAAGATACTCATACCTTGAGGCGTATGAAATGTAAAATGCAAAAAATATTTGAGACTGCCCTAAAAAAAAGACAGACCAAAATAACTGATTATATGTACTTCGAAAACTAGTTTAGTTTTATAACTCGTAACTGTAAGCAGTTAAATACATTTTGTATTCTAATTATTTCGTAATAAATATTTTAATTTCTTTTCTAACTCGTTTAAATACTTAACCTATACTTATACTAGATAGATAACTATGATAATATAACTACTGTACTTGTGTATATGACTGTATTGCTTATAACGACTATCGGATATAACGTCGGCAACTATACGGTCCCTTCGATGTCGTTATAAACGGTTTTGACTGTATATATATATATATATATATATATTATTTGTTATCAAAGCGGGCGTTAGCTAGCTCAGAGTGACGAAAGCACCCATAGTGCTGTAAGTCTAACTCTGTATATATACGCGCAATATCGATTTTTTTATACACGAGACCTTCTGGTATTAGTGTGGTATTTTTAGAAAGCCCTTGGCCTCTAGACCCAGAAAATGCATTTACACTTAGCAATATACCTACCGCCTCACCTCTAGGGCCGTTTGAAAAATGAGACTAAAATTTAGTTTTTGGCTCCGCACCAGTATAAAATCACTTATTTCCACCTTGAAAAAGATTTTCCTAAAGGTCCTCGTCGAGACCTTTTCAACAAGCCCAAAAACGCCAAAATCCGACCACCGGTTGCTGAGATATGACATTTTGAAAATTTTGACTGGCGCCTCCATCGATGATTACTTTGTCTGTGTGTGGGTATATTCGTAGTTTCAACTGATTTTGTTCAAACTTTCAGGGATTGAAGTACATCAAAAACTAAGACTTTTTTGTTCTACGACATTTCGATTTGGCCGCCATGTTGGCCGTGGCCAGCCCTCGAAAGACCAAAAATGGCCATTTTTCGTACAGGGACTGTGGCCAAACCAGTTGACGTACATTGACAAATTGGGCATCATTGGAAAGGTCTCAAGCTTATCTTTTGAATAATGTCCATTTTAATGGCAAAAACATTTGTTGGCGTGACATTTTTGGTCAAAAGGCAAAAAATGGCCAACTGGCCGGGGACAGATCGGCCATTTTCTCGAAAACGGCGCCAACGTTTTTTTCGAAAATTTCCTCATTCGTAGCCTCAAATTAGAGCTAAAATTTGGTATATAGCATATATCTGGGAAAACTCGTTATTTCGAGATATGGCCGTGAGAAGTTCAAAAAATCATGAAAAATGACCAAAAATTGCCAAAAAATGACTTTTAAAGCCAGAATCATACTCACAACACGGTTAAAATTCAATGCTAGTTGCACAGTGAATAAACTCACTAACGCATTGCCGTCTGTAACAATAAAACAAAATTTACAGAAAAAAATCCGAATTCTGAAGAAATTCTGTTTTGAAGCAATGAATTAAAAAAATAAATGGAAACTGAAAAAATCAAATGAAAAAAAAATCGGGCACCTGTGGGAATCGAACTCGAGGTCTCGTCTTTGTCATTACAACGCTCATCCTCTGAGCCAAAACACTCTCATTTTGTCAGAGGCAACTATTCCAAATAATAATAATAATAATAATAAATCAATTTATTTCAGATAATTCATCCATAAGTGTTAGTAACATTTTAACTTAAGTAACTAATGTTATAATAGTACTCGTAGTTAGTATTCAACATAACAATCTCAAATTATACAGAAAAATAAAATTAATAAAATGCACAAAATTTATAAAATTATTAAAATTAAATATAAATTCAATTCAAATAAATATAAATTAAATTCAAATCAAATATAATTAAAATCATAAAATACTATTAAAGAAATTAAATAAAATAAAATTCATGGAAATCATCGTTCTAATTATTTTTTTTTTTTAAATTCTACAAATAACCCAACGCTATGCTCCTACAGTCAGTATACGCTACGCTTCGATGCTACGTGTACACTATCCCAGGACCTCCAGAGGGGAGCGTCTAGCTTTAACGCCAATATGCTGAGAAGACTGTTGGAGCTGTTCAGTAATCTTGTCATTGCGGACGCGGTCCGCTTTCGTATTATCGCATAGAAGTCGTCTACACGAGCCTCCGCAAGCATTGCCGATGCACTGCAGTATCGAGGCTTCCTCAACAAAGCCCTCAGCACATTGTTGTACTGAACACGCAGTGCGCTATATGTCCGCCGCGTATAGTTCTCCCATAGGCTGCACGTGTAAAAGGACTGGCAATAGGCTTTAAATAATATTAATTTTACCTGTGTCGAACACCGTGCAAACCTACGGGCCAACATATTGCCTCTAACCGACAGAGCCCTGTGCTCCCGCTCGATATCACTATCATCACCCAGGCGTTCATTCACAATATGACCAAGGTATTTAAATTCAGATACTAGTTTCAGAGAAGTTCCACACAGATGTATTTTAGGAATGAAATTTAACTGTTTGTTTATTCCTCGAAAAATTAAAATTTCGCTCTTTTTAGCGTTATACCTCAGTCCATTCTCCTGTGCATATTCCTCACAGATTTTTATCAGTCTTCGAAGACCACTGACCGACGGGCTCAACAGAACCATATCGTCTGCGTAACTAAAATTGTTCATCATTACGCCATCTATCGAACAACCGACGCCTGCCCCGCTAAGCCTCTCTATGAGCCCGTTTATGTAAAGATTGAACAATCTGGGTGACGTCAGGCCCCCCTGTCTTACTCCACACCCTAATTTATATGGTTCACTAAGTGCATCACCCCATCTTACCACATTACTTTGGGCACCATACCAGTACTTTAATAGTGATATCAACTCCGGTCTTAAACTGCTATCCTTTTCAAGCTTCTGCCATAAAATTTTATAGGATACGAGGTCAAATGCCTTCGACAGATCCAAAAAACACGCAAACACATGGGTCTTTCTATCCGTGTAGTACCTTACAGCTTGCTTGAGACACAATACTGTGCTCTCAGTTGACAGCTCTGATCTAAAACCGAACTGCGCATCGTGTATGTTAATTGTTCTGCTAAGTTGAGTATCAAGCAAGCCGTCAAGCACTTTGGCTATGATGGTAGCAAGAGATATCGGTCTGTAGTTGGTTCTGTCCGCCGCATCCCCCGCCCTATTCTTGATTATAGGCACGACTATTGTCCTTGTCATCGAGTCCGGCAGAAAGCCGTGGCTTATACAAATATTGTACAACAAAACTAGGACTCTAGGAAGGTGCACACCAGCGTGTCGCAGATGCTCAACACTCAGGCCATCATGTCCAGGCGACTTTCCACGCTTCATACCCATTATTGTATCTACTACTTCGCTAGACGTGAAACGTACAAAGCTTTCCCCATTATTTATAATATCCCCCCTGCCAGCCTTGGCGAAATTGAACTCACAGGGATCCACTGTAAATTGTGTTTTAAACATATTTGCTATGTTACGGCAACCGCTCACTTCAGCCGGTATATTCGATCTTGTATTCAGTTTGTCTGTTTGTTGCCAGAATTTTCCAAAATGTTTGTTTCTATATGACGTAGCCAGTATGTCCATTTTAATCTGTTCTGAATTGTCTTGGCACCATTTAAGTTTGTTTTTAAAGGCCCTATGAGAGTCCCTCATGTCAATATAGATAGTTCCATTTGTTGGTCAAATAAATGAGTATATATTTGCATGAAAAATAATCGCACAGCATTTTGTTTCCAATCCTTTTACAAAACTATTGATATCAAAACAAAAACTTCTCAACGAAGTAAATACCGAGTGACGAAAGCGAATCCACTGACAAAACTCCTGATATGAATTTTGCGACGAAAAAAACCACGAACATTTTTATTCACAAACGTAAACAAACACAAAAAATGTGAATGTGTTCGGAACGTTGCCAAACAAACAAACAAACAAAAAAAAAATACAAACAAAAAATGTGAATGTGTTCGGAACGTTACCAAATTGCCTTGATCAATCTAATAAAATAAAAACAAAAATGCAATTTGTGCAACGTTTCGAGCACATTCACATTTTTTGTGTTTGTTTACGTTTGTGAATAAAAATGTTCGTGGTTTTTTTCGTCGCAAAATTCATATCAGGAGTTTTGTCAGTGGATTCGCTTTCGTCACTCGGTATTTACTTCGTTGAGAAGTTTTTGTTTTGATTTATACTTACACACATGTTTACTATTATTTTTAACAAGTTTAATGCAAGTTAAATCAAAATTTGTCCCATTCGTTAATTTAGGATTATTACCATTACCCATTAACCCATTACCATTACCATTACCCATTAACATTACCCATTACCATTACCTATTACCATTACCTATTACCATTACCCATTACCATTACCCATTACCATTACCCATTACCATTACTATTACCATTACCATTACCCATTACCTATTACCATTACCCGTTACCATTACCTGTTACCATTACCCATTACCCATTAGCGATTCTTAATTTAGTGTGAATGTAGGTATAATATAAAAATAATAAGTTTATTTTTTTATTTAAATGATAATTATTGTTTCCAGATGCTCCAGTGTCACCAAGTGGGTACTCTCATTCGTGGTGGTAAAGGCAGGGTGGTGGGTCTCACTACAGATCTTGGTCAGACGGTGCTCGCTTGCTTTGGAACAGACTCCCTTCTAGAGCTGTTTGCGTTCTGTTCTGATGACGAGGCCAAAGTCAGGATGAATAAACGAGTCAAGAAACAGAGGAAAAAAATGAGGTATTGTTTTTGTATACTAACTGTGCCCACGACTCTGTTTGTTTTAGTATGTTTTTCTAAATAAAAGTAGCTTTATAACATGAGCTATCTACCAGTGAAAGTTTAGTTAAAATCGGTACAGCCGTTTCAGAGATTAGTCAGAACAAACGGACGGACAAAAATTAAAAAATATATGTTTTGTAAATGCCGTATATTTCATGGGTATTTAATAAAAATTAATATAGAAATACAAACTGACACTTCAATTTTGTTTATCTGTATTAAAAAAAATATATATGTAAATATATATGTATGTATTTTTTTTCTAACTAGTAAACTCAAAGAGAGTGGTGAAATGGACACAGAGGCAACGGAAGTAGCCGAAGTATTAACTCTATCTGATGAAGTTAGAAGACTCAGTTCTTTGAAGCTATCAGCCAAGGTCAAGTCCAGTACACTGCTGGTTGGAACCACGGGGGAGGTGCGAGTGGGGGTCACTTTGACCTCAAACACAGTGGAGCTGCACAGCTTGGACCTCTCTGAGGGAAACGAAGGTATAGCTTGCTTTCACAGTCAAGGGTTACGGATTGGATTATAAATATATATATATATATATATATATTTTTGTTGTATGTATAGAATTAATCAAGTAACTCGTTTGTGCAGTGCGGTGCTTGAAGCAGGTGACGCAGGCGGGTCACCGGCGGGAGGTGCGCTGCGTGGCGCTGTCCTCAGACAACCTAGCCGTGCTGTCCGCCTCCGACGACTGCGTCAAGCTCTGGAACAGGTATTTGAAGATATTGTGATCTTTCGTAAGGTCCATGCGACCTCCATGGGTAGGAGTCAACTATTTGTCTATGGGTAAGAGCGAACGGTTCTCCAATGTATCTCCACTACGCGTCTATAATTAGGATGATCTCTTATAAAGCCAGGTATAATATTGTCTATGGGTAGAAGGCGACGGTTCGCTATTGTGACGTCCGCTATTTGTCTATGGATAGGAGTGAGCGGTGCGTTAATGGAGACGTCCGCTATTTGTCTATCGGTAGGAATGAACGGTCCGCCAATGTGACGTTAACTTTTGTCTATGACTAGGAGGGAATAGTCCGCTAATGGCGACTGCCACTATTTGTCTATGGGTCAGAGTGAACGGTCCGCCAATGTGACGTCCACTATTGTTTATAGGTCGGGTGAAGCGAATGTATATCTTATAATATCCTGGTCCGCTATATTAATAGAAATAATGATGGTTTTGTTGTTGTTTGTTGAAGGACCAATTACTGCGATCAGTTCAGCTTGAATGAGGTCTTTATAAATTAAAATATGACAATAATAACAGAACCAGCCAGGCGTGTCTCCGCACCATACCCCTCCCGGGGAGTCGTCCGGTGAGCGCGTGCATGGCGCCTGGGGACCGCCACGCGCTAGTAGCGTGCTCGGACGGAGCCCTGCTGTTGCTGGACGTGGCCGCTGCCACCGTTCTGGAGCAAGTGCCCGCGCACACCGCCGCCTGCTCCTGCGTTGGACTCACATCAGACCTGGTAACACCTTCTTACAATATATGCACTCCTAGTACAATTATTTACACACCTGCTGCTGCTGCTGCTGCTGACAGCTCCTTACTCTCTACTCTATCTGCAATCTTAGTACAAATTACAAACAGATACAAATTTTAAGAAATAAAAAGACCAATATGAAATAACACTGCTTTAGTATAATCAACTGCATTAGTATGATACAGCAATATATATCTAGACATATATATATATATATGTATAAATATAAGCGATTCACCACTCACTGACTCATCATGATATCTCCGAACCCCATCTGTCCAATTAACTTAAAATTTTACATAGTTACTTCTTCTGTAACGTACACGTCCACTAAGAACGGATTTTACGACATTCCTATCACAACGGATTTCAAATTTTTGCATTTCACCAAGTTTAAAACCTGTAGGCGATATACACTTAACGCGGGGTAATAGTTACTATAGCAACGGTTACGATGACAACGGATAATATGACAAAGGTTACCATAGCAACCTAAGTACACTTCCAAATTAATAGTATGCCCAGCGAAGCGGAAGGGAATAAGCTATATGTCTCCTATATCTATATTTTTCTGTATTAGCTTCTATCTATATAGACGTAGATCTAAAAGTGTATCTAGAACAAGTCTTACTGCTATGCTATCATGCATCATTGACTCTTAACTGTTATGAAATAAGGTGTTTTATTCCAGCGCGGGTGTTACACGGGCGGCAGTGATAAGACCGTCAAGTTGTGGCAGTTCGAACTGATACCAGATCCATCCGGCGACTCGAAGGCGAAGGTACTTTTAATTATAATTAATATATATTATTGTGGATTACTTAAACATATATTTAAAAAAAAAAGTTAGTATTTTTGGATATATCATCTAATTTAAAATATTTTTACAAATATTTCAAACGGTCTTTCAGTTAACAGAGTCCTGAGCTATGACTAGTAAACTTTATAAATTTGGAATTTAAATATTTTTATGAACATTAAAAAAATAATAAAAATAAAAGGAGTTGTGAAAAAATTAAAAAAATCTTTATTCAAAGTCAACTTTATACAAAACATTTTTTATAAAACTACCACCAGCTTGGGAAGTTTGCCACAGCAAGTTAACATTTGCCACAGCAAGTTTGCGTTTGCCACAGCAAGTTTGCGTTTGCCACATAAAGTTTGAATTTACCACATTAAGTTTGCAATTGCCACAGCAAGTTTGCCCTTGCCACAGGAACTCAGCGGACTTGTCATTATTCTTTAGGCCATGCTTAAAGCCCAAATGCCATATATATATTATAATATCCTCCACCAGGTGCTGTCGGTGCTGCACACGCGCACGTTGTCGCTGGAGGAGGCGGTGACGGCGGTGCGTGTGAGTGCCAACGGGCGGTTCATAGCGGTCGCCTTGCTCGACTCCACCGTTAAGATATTCTTCTACGACACTTTTAAGGTGACTATTATTTATTTATTTACCCTTTATTGTATTTTACATAAGGCGAACTTAAACTTAATGCTTGTTGGCATTCTCTAATAAAACTAGTATTAAGTGAAATATATATAATTAAATATATATATATATATATATATATATATAAACATGTGTGTGTATTAATAATATAAATACTATATATTTTTATATATATTCTAAGAGCAGGGCGTTTGGAACACTTAGCCTTATTATATATTGGAGTGTCTTTATTGAATGTTGTATTTTGATGATTATGGTATTAAAGTCAAATGTAAGTTCATTTGATACACAAGTGATCAGTGCTATTGATTCAAAGTGGAAAGCATAAGAATAATTAACAATTTAGAAAAAAAATCTATCACTAATCGTTTTTGTTTATATTTATATATAAAAATCTCGTCGCGATGTCCGTTTGAAAATTTTGACTTTACTTTCACTCTATAATATTCATTTAATTTTTTTTTCTGCGATTGTTTTTCTATATTTAAAGGGTTTTATTTATTGCTAAGTTCTTAGAGTTTTAAATATAATGCGGTATGAATAATGACATTAAAATCTTGTAAAATAGTTTGCACTAGCAGACGAAGTCGCAGGCAACAGCTAGTATATATATATACGAAAGATATGACTATTAAAAATTATATTAAATTATTTGATTGTCTTTTGAAGTTCAGGCGATATGAATAATTAATAATTTAATTTAAAAACTAAAATATTATGTTAAAAATCTTACATCAATTAACAATTTTACAACGTATCAAAGCCATCTATCGTAAGTTTAAAAAAATAACAACTTCAATATATGCCTGCAACATTTTAGTTTAAAGATTGAGCAATAGATGGCACCACAACAGCAGTGAACTATATGTCTTCTATCTCGTTCTCTCCTATACATTTATGTATTTGTATCTCTATCGTGAAAATTTTTTTATTACATCGAGTTGATTCTAAAGAAGTTTCAATTAAAAATGTATATTAAATAGTGTATGCCTTCAGTTCTATCTCTCTCTCTCTCTCTCTAAATAGTCTATGCCGTCAGTTCTATTTCTCTCTCTCTCTAAATTGTCTATGTTTATTGCAGTTTTACCTCTCCCTCTACGGGCACAAGTTACCAGTCTTATCGATGGACATCAGTCCGGACTGCACTCTCATAGCCACGGGCTCGGCCGACCGGAACGTTAAGATCTGGGGCCTGGACTTCGGTGACTGCCACAGGTCGATCTTCGCCCACAACGACTCCATCACCAGCGTGCAATTCGTACCCGGGACTCATCAGTTCTTCACAGGATCTAAGGACGGAAAGATCAAGCAGTGGGATGGGGATACCTACGATAATATCATTACTTTGGATGTGAGTGCTCATCTGTTTACTATCTAAATAAAACAATAATATTTCACTATCACTCTTGCCCTTGACCGTGTATGGAGACCAGGACCTCAAAGGCCGTACCGGGTCGTAAAAGTCTAAAAGTGTTAATGTTGTGATAATGCTGCTTCTTATATTTCTATGCATATGTTATATTTTCCAAAATATTTTCTAATAAAATTCTTGTCTTGAATAATTTATGATATATACATGTGTGTGTGTGTGTACGTTCGTGTGCGTAGGGACACACGGGTGGATGTGCGTGCGTGTGCGTGGGCGCGGGCGGGCTACACGTGGCGTCGTGCGGCGCGGACGGAGCCCTGCGCCTCACCACGCGCTCAGAGGAGCCGCTGGTGCTGGGGGACGAGGAGCAGGAGGAACTCGCCACAGGGGATAGGGTATATCAATTAATCAATTTTTACAAATGAAATGTTGCTTAAATTGATAAATAGTTAATATAAATGATATTTATCTGTTTTTTTTTTTATTTAGGCTCCCGTACCTGGACTGCCTGGACTAGTGATGCCAACTAGAAAAACTATAGGAGCAGAAAAAGCTGTAAGTATTACATCACCTAATGATGATTGATTGATGATATATATATTTAAATTGTGATTACTTTCAGGCTGATTCTATAGTAGAATGTCTGTCTGTCTGTGCGGAGTACGAGCAGTTAGTGCTCGAAGCCCGGGGTCAGCCGGTGGCGCCGCCCCTGTTAATGACGGCCTATAACTGCACTAACTCAGAGGACTTCCTACGGGATACTATTTGTAGGATACGTGCCAGGTAAGGCTGTATATTTATATAGCGTGCGTGAGTGCGTGAACGTGTGCGTGCGTGTACGTGTGTATGCGTGTACGTGTGTATGCGTGTACGTGTGTGTGCAACTGAGTGTGCATGTTACCAAAAGGTACATGGAAAACTAGCAAGAAACACAATATTTATATATATGTCGCATCCGGTTAACTTTCAACGAGCGGAAAGGCGCAAAACGACTATTTGACTTCCGGTGCGCCGTGATGGAGTCGTGCGTGTCCGAACAAGCTGATTGTTGTTGTGCGTTGCCCTGTCAAGCGTCTGAACACATTCAGACGCTTGACAGGGCAACACACGAAACTGTCTCTCCGCTTCGTATTTCTATAATCTGAATTATAGTGCTTGTGGTGTTACAGAAACAGAATAAAAGTGTTCTCATAATTTCTACATCGAATTTTGTTTGCATGATACCCGCGCAAAGTCCACATAATGTCCGAAAATTACGGCCAAAACGATGTTTCTCTGACATATATATTAGTAGAAGTGATTTATAATGGTTGTTAATCCCCAGTGAGTTAGAAGAGGCGCTGCTGCTGCTGCCGCTGGGCGCGTCATCGTCGCTGGTGCCGCGGCTGGCGGCGCTGCTGGAGCGGTCGTGGAGCGAGGCGATGTGTCGCGCCGCGCTGTTCCTGGTGCGCGTGACGCCGGCGCTGGCGCAGCCCGCGCTGCTCAAACACCTCACACAGATACAGGCGCGGGCAGCCATGAGGGTCGCGGAGATACGGGTCGGTGGAATTAAAAAGCAGCGTTTTTATACTCGAAATGATCTATATATGATATCTATGACATTTTAGATAGACTTTCGTGACTATTACCAATACAACAAGAGTCGCCAAAATCAATCTAACCGTTTTGAATATTTTATTTAAATTAATTAAATTTTGATTCTTATAATAAAAAATATTGATCTTTTTTTAACCTTATCGAACACATCAGTAATCTTATCCTCAAGAATTCTATCATTCTGTGGTAATTTTAATGTCATTGCTCCAAAAATTTTATATATATTCCAGGACATGGTGGGGTTCAACCTGCACGCGTTGCAGTGGGCTCGGCGCGAGGCGGAGTCTTCGGCGGGGGAACAGCTGTTCCGCGACGCGACAGTCGCAAGACAGACGCGCGACAGACGCTCCAGAAACGCACAGGCCAGAAAGAGAGCCCTCATAACCGTCACTTAGTTATACAATATTAAAAAATTAATTAAATTATATATATTAAGTGAAAAATAAAACAAAATCAAATATAGCTGCTATATTTTATTTGTAAAAAAATATTCTACTCACTACATAGCCAATATATCAGTTAAAATTTAATAATTTAAGTATCCATCCCTGCGTAAGTCACATTATATTATACAAACTTGACCCGTCACTTGGCGGTCGCTATGAAGAATAAACAATGGTCCATGGCTCAGAGGATTACAACTATTGGAGGAATCTCTTGTTAGTAGTAGTACATCGGTAAACTAATTAATAATGGAATTGTTCTAAACGAGTAACGGACGAATATAATAAAATAAAAAAAAAAACCACTTCCATACATACAAAACAACCGAAGTAACTGATATTTAACGTGTAATTAATTGACAATTATTAATTCACATTATGCGGGTATAGATTTTAGTAATTGATCACTTCAAACTATCACAATATATTGCTTTTAGATAATATCAATAAATCACATGAAAATCAACTCCATACAACAAACCATTCATGTTACCATTCAGTCTTATTAGCAATTCACTTAAGACAATGTGTTTTTTGATCAATAATGAAAATTAAATTGTCACCTTGTATCCTGACAACGGATGCGGACGCGCGCACGCGCGCACGCACGCACGCACGCACGCACAATCGACACAATTACAAAATAAACTTACAATAAATAAAGTATTATCGGCTGCCTTATAAGTTATTAGTAATTGAGAAGAAAATTTAATTTTTTTTAATTTGTATAAATATTAAATATTGCTATGAGGTTTAGATTCTACCAATCACTAAGACGTTGAATATCAACTATCAACATAGCTAAGAAATGTACAAAATAATTATAATAATAATAATAAGAAAATAATACTGTACTACCGACAACACTCAACTAATTAATACAAAAAAAAATCACTCAAACAATTCAATAATTAATATCTATATTAATCTTAATATTAAACATTTAAAATGTTCAGATCCATAATACAGAGAGAGAGCTGTAGTTTATAGAGAGCCTATTATTGTCAAGGTAATTATAGATCAAAGATCATGAAGCCATGCCGAGCGAAACCACAATATCACTGATAAATAATCTCAATTTTTAAAGCTTTTCAATAATACAATATATATATGTGTGTGTGTTTGTATGTGTGTGTGTTAGCTGCAATTACGTATTTAACCACCGTTTTAACATATCACATGTCTCATAGACTTGGTTACTGGCCCGTTGGGTTAAATAAATTAATTAATACTAAATTAAGTAGATATTAAGTGAGGACGGTGATCGCGTTTAAAATACAAATGAAATAAACACAGCTAATAATAATAATAATAATAATAGATATATCGTAAATGCCTTGAAAGAAATTTACACAAAAAAAAAACAAAAAACTGACCACAGTGAGGTGTGTAAATAAAATAATGCCACAACGTTTTGGTTACAATGTTACCAGCGGCATATTTCATATATCCTTAATTAATACTAAATGTGTGGCGATGTAGCGATGAAATTCGCCATTAAATTCAAATTATTGCTCAAAATTCACCAACACCGACCGACCGACCGACTCCATCTTGCTTTTCATCACACATCAATGAAAAAAAAAAATACTTACATTTTAAATACTGACCGAAATAAATAACTATTAATTTACGAATCGTCGTTAAGACTATGTAAATAATAATAATAATTATTGTAATAATAATAATAATAATAATAAGAAAATGTACAATATCTTAAATCTACACGAATACTTGCTCCAGCGTAAGGTAACCGTTAATATAATTTCATCGAGAGAGCATTAAGGCAAGTTTTTCACACAGATACCATCAACAATCGAAAATGGAGTTTAATAATCTGTCAACCGTCAGATATAACGCCCATTAAAAACAAACAAAAAAAAAAATAAAAAATACACCATACACTTCATAACATCCATAATTCATATTATATCACAATGTAGGGGAAAATATACGAATCTCTTTTATTGGTACCGTTACATATACCTATCCTATAGGCACTACTGTGGGGGAGCTCGAACCCCCCTCCCCGATCCACCCCCTAAATAAAAAGTACGTACACATTACACTGATCAGATCTTCACTGAGACTCATTGTGACACAGGGTGTCATTGGAAAGCCATATTTAAATTAAACGTAGATCCTAAGAGTTATTTAGTACAATTAATTATTGCTCGTACATGTACATGTCGTAGGTCGCCGTAGAAAAATATGATTTCAGTATAACATAGTTGTAACGCTATCTGCTCCTGTACCGAGGTACGACCGGTTTAATCCGACCCCCGGTGAGTGCGTGTGTGAGTGTATCAGCGGGTCTCCTCCGCGGCGCCGTGACTGGCCACCAGGTTGAGGGGAGCCTCCTCGTACTCCGGCATGCTGCGACCCTGGGGTGAAATGTTATTGGTCAGTGACCTTTGCAGAATATATTTTGATAAATTTTAAATTTAAATATATCACATTTTTTAGTATAATAATAATAGTGTGGTATTAACCTTCATATTAACTTTGACAGAGTTACCAAACATGACAAACATTGACACTCCACTTCCCCCCCCCAAAATACTGTATTACTTAGCTAAGATTCTATCAGATAAAAAAAAGTATCGAAAATGTTCATTTCGTGTTGCTGTCTCGTTCCAACACAGTTAAATCTGTCCGTCCGTACCTGTGTCCGGTGTGTGTGTGTGTGTTCGCGGGGCGTGTGCGCGTGCAGCGCGGCCAGCAGGTGAGGCTGCAGCTGTCGCCGCAGCGCCGCCAGCACCGCCTCCTCGGCGCCCTCCGCCCCGCCACCGGATCCTCCCCCTCCCCCAACCCCGCCTCCACCACTGCGTGGCGCCTCCCCCTCGCTGCTGCCCACCACGCCACCACCATCACCGCCGCCGCTCCTCCGAGATTCTACGAATTAAAAAATTCCATTAACGTGTTACTATGTCATATTTGAGTGTACCGTATTTATTATTATAGTATGTGTATTTATCTTTTAGCCTTTTTTGCACTTCTACCACCGCGTACACCATAAGATCGGCCATAGACAATTTGTGGCATTAAGGCCGCCTTTGGTGCAATGAATTAAATAAACGTCATATATAGATCATATATATATATCATTAACAATGTTAGTGTACTGACTGTTCCTTGCGTGCTTCGCGTCGTGTCGTGGTCGCCGTCGCCTCGTGTGTATGGTGTCCCTCCTCATGGCGCTAGGTCGCGGCACGCCGTGCAGCTTGTAGTACAGCCCGCACGCGTTGCACACCATCTCACCGCGGGCATCGCGACGCCATATGGTTGTGGTGTGGGTGCCGCAGTTGCTGCATGCGAGCTCCACCCGCGCCCCGCACCGAGCACCCCCCGCCCCTCCGCCTCCAGCCCCACCCGTCGAAGCACTCTCCGGGCTCTCCTGCTGTACAATATAATATAATAATAATATACTTTATTGCAAACACAATGTAAAAAAAAAATTTAGTATGGGTATACAGTAAGACGGTCTTATTACTTCCAGACAACCTTATACCATATTTAAAGTTTAATTGAAAAAATAATCAATCTAGTCATAAGTAATTCCCCCACCTGTTCGTTGCTCCACCCGGGCGGATCGAGCGCGGGCTGCGCGCGTGCTGGGCAGCTCTGCTTCCTCCTGGCCGTGCCGCCCCCCGCGACCCCCCCGCGCGTCGGACTCGACCACTCGCCGTTCTGTTTAACACATTTAAAATAATATTATTATTATGAAAATATTTTTAGTAAATCCAACAAACAACATATGTGTCCATACAATTATTAAATGAAATTTGCTAACTGAATTCTTTTCAATTCAATCATACATACATTTATCTAGTTTTAAGACAATGAAATACATTACTAAACAGCGAAACAGTGCTTAAAACATAAGATGTGTAGTAATTTTATTAAATTGTTTTAATTATATGATATACTAGTTGTGCGCCGCCACTCCGTTCGCGTTGGATTTATTTTTATGGCAACCATAAACCATCCTAAACTTAGACTGTAATTACATAGTTATTTAAGGTTTTAAAAAAAATCCTTAGTAATATTTTTTTTGCAAACGTAAATTGGGACATTTCATTTATTGAAAAAAAAACGCACAGACAAACAGACAAAAAATCTATAAATCATTGTTTTTGATTCCATTACTTACTAAGACCCTTGGTTTTTTTAATGTATACATTTCATCAATGAATATATTTGTTTTGAAAAAAATATTTTAGCATTCAAAATCAGTTAGATAAAATAATAATATCTCGTAATTTAAAAAAAAAATACAAATTTTCAAGAAGAATATTTAATAATTATTAATATTTTTGGTTAAAAAAAAAACATTTATTCATGACAAAGTAATAAGCAAATTTTAAAATACAACAAATAAAATAATTTATTTATTTTTTTTAATAAAAGTAAGCCAAGTCATTATAACATCAGCTATGCAAGTGAATAGATAAAAAAAAAGATTAAAAAAATTAACATTATTTGAATATGTTATGTAAAATTTTTTGTTTTTGTTTTATTATTATTTTCATTATTTTGTTTCTTGTTATTATTTTCTTTTGGGGTACAATAAAGAGTATTATATATATATATAATTGTTTGTTTGTTTCGAGCACAACATCCTTATTATTTCCGAGACTACAATGTTAGAGAAATATAACTTTCTCGACACGAAGGTCGGAGGAGAGCGTCGTGTTTTGCATTTCATATATATATATTGTTTATCCTCTATTATCGTAGTATCTTTGTTATATACTAGTTGTTTTAGGCGACTTCGTCTGCTTTGCGTAGTATTACATTAATTAAATTTAATTGCTTTATATAGTATTACATTAATTAAATTTTTAAATGAACAGCGCCATCTATCGTAAACTTATACAATTAAGTGGTGAATAAATAAATTTTAGATTATTATTAGAGATAAAATTTATCCTATCTTTCAAGTTGGACCGAACGATAGATATCTACAAAGTTATATATATATATATATATATATATATATATATATATATATATATATATATATAAGTCACGACTCCTTTACAATAACAGTCGCTTGTATTATATGACAATAATGAATAGTGCTCGATAAGTAGAGTTAGTGTTTAGACACACTAGCTGTGACGTCACGAATATTTAAAGTATTATATACTAGGTGTGCCGTGCGACTTCGTTCGCGAATTTATTTTAATAAAGACTAAATTACTTATAACTGCTATCAGCCAGTGAAAGTCATGTTAAAATGTGCGTATGTGTGTTTGTGTTGTGTGTGCATACACTAACCGGTGAGACGATTCCTTTGTGTGTGTGTGTGTGTGTGTGTGTGTGTGTGTGTGTGTGTGTGTGTGTGTGTTTAAGTGCGTTTGTGTGTGTGTGTGTTGGTGTGTGCGTACACTAACCGGTGAGACGGTTCCGTTGTGCGTGTGCGTGGGGGGAGCGGGGTGGGCGGGCGGCTGCGGGGAGGGGGCGGCGCGGAGCGGTGACACCGTCATTCCCAGGTGCTTGCTGTTGATGAGACGTCGGAGCAGCTGGGTGGCTTCACCACCGCGACCTGAATTTTGAATAATTATAAAATCAATTTCTTTGTATATGTTATTATTGTCTGTCTATCATATGAACAGAATAGCTTAATATATATATATATATTATATATATTACCGTTCTGTTTGTGCAGCGCCTGCCAAAGCGACTCCTTGTCCGTCTCGTTCTCGTGCGGCGGCTTGGGGGAGGACTGGGCTGATGGTACCGACTGCGTCTCTTCCGGATCGTCCTGTATCAATTCAATAACTTAATAAAACTGAATGTATACTGTTTGTCCGTTGCACATATGGTACAAAATATGTTTTTTTTTATATTATACGCTGCATGGTGAGAAATAGTTGTTTTAAAACATAAAAACAAAAATAAAAAACAAAATTAATACAATTATTTAAAACGTTCCAATTTCCTAATTGCAAATACGTTCTATTTTTAAATCTTTGTCCGAACGCTTCGTTCAAGAATAAATATTTTTATAGATAAGATAATATAATATAGATAATAATCATCTCTGAAACGAAACGTATATAGTATCAAAGTTTGAACTGAATTATTGCAGTAATTTTCGATTTTTTGAGGCGTACACAAATCAACAGAACATATATATGTATATATATATATTCGTATTTGCAACTAGGGAAAACAATTTTGATTTTAAATATGGAACGTATTGTCAATGATTTTGAAATTAGAACGTTCTGAACAATTGTATTAATTTTGTTTTTTTTTTTTTGTTTTGATGTTTTTAAAACAACAACTATTCCTATATATATATATATATATATATATATCCAACGACTGTCCGTCGCGTGGATTACGATAGATCCATACCAATTATGGAATCCGTGAAAGTAGCGTTATTCGCATATTTGTGTATAAAATTTCTAATGTATTGATTTTGTTATACACAGACAGATTTGTTATAGACATCATATATAATATTTCTCATATAGTACAAAAGAGATTTGAGCGTTTGAACAAGAGATATACTTCAGATATAAAAAATAAACATATGCTAGCTAATTTACTTAACACATTTGCGACCACTGACGTGAATTCACGTCATTACAAATTCTATACCTGGTTGTCGCTGACGTGAATTCACATTTCAAATTCTATTCCTGGTTGCCGCTGTATCGAATTCACGTCATCTCAAATTCTGTACCTGGTTTATTTATTAAAAACATTATTTTTATAGAATTTTGCAAATATATTTTAGGGTGGAGGCCTCGAGTGACCTTCGAAAACACAGTAGCTACGATACTGGAGGAAGGTCATGTGAAAAGCATGAGGACCCCCCGGAGGGCATTTATGAAGATGTTGATGTCTGTGGCCGAGGTGAAAGAGGTATGCAGGGAGCGTAGCGTTTGGCGCTCCGTCGTCTCTGGCTACCCCGCAAGGGACATGGCGTGAAGATAAATAAATAAATATATTTGAAATAAGTCAAATGCACGTATTAAATTATTATAACGATATTAAATATAATATATTTTAAGGTTTCTATATTTTCTTTCGATTATTTGTTTATTTAATTTATATATTTATTTATTTATAACGTATTAACACTAAACCTACCGACAATTCTTGTATATCTGTTCCTACCACACGCAGTCAAATTGACCGGTAATTAAAAGTTATTTTATTATATAACGCAGGTAATAATGAAAATAACTAAAAGTAAAGAGTGTAGAAAATATTATATGCATATTCTAAGAATTGTCATGTAGTTTGATAACGATATTATAACGTTTAAAAATGTGCAAGTTTTACAAAAGTTTAAGAACGGTCAATTTGACCGGTACTTGGTAGGTTTAGTGTTAAATGTTTACTTTTAATATTATTTAGTTCTAAATAAAACCTTGGGATGTATGAATAAGAATATTTTACGTAATAAGTATCATTTGTCAATTGTAAAGTACGTCACGAAGATTCGAGTATCCATTATATTTAATATGAATAATAATTGCTATGTAAATTTAATTTTTATTTAATACTAGCTGTGTCCTGCGACTCTGTTCGGATTTTTTTTTTTTATATCAAAGCTATTTATCAGGGAGAGTCCTGTTAATATTGGTATTTCATAGATTAACCCGAACAAATGGACAGACGGACAGAGAAAACTTTTTTTTTTTATGTAAGTATAAATGAAAAAAAAAATGGATTTACAAACAGACACTACAATTTTATTTATATGTATATATCTCGAACTTAAAATGAATAAATAATAATATTATTACCTGCGATACTTCCGAGATGTCCATCTGCAGCCTGTCAGGGTCCGAGCCGCTGCTGCTCTGGCTGCACTCCTCGTACACTGGGGAACTCTCCGTTTTCTTCCTCCCGAAGACGTGCTGCTTGTATTCGTCGGCGAAGCCAGTGGACTTCGTTGTCGTCCTCTGTTGATACTTGGTGGCTTCGCGGTCGCATTGCTCTGTTTGATCTATTGCCTCACTTTTGATTGAACCGTATAAGGACAGATCCATTTCTTTATTATCATGCTCATCCGTACTCCCCGGACTTGTGATGCTGTGGGGTGCTGCATACTGGTATTGATCGTCCCCATAATCCTGGGCATACGTGTCACTGGAGCCTGGTGGTAAAGTGTTCATAACGCCATAATTCGGCTGAAAATTCTGAGATTCATTCTCGCGCTGCGCAACCGCCACAGCCTTGCTTATTATATCTATGACGGCATTGCAGTGCATAACCTCTCTCGCTCTATCAGAAGGAGGTAAACTCGGTACGCTATTGAACATTATGTGGGAGCTGTCCTCAGTCTTAACCGCGTACTTAGTTGGATCGTAGTTCTTTATCTGCAGCAGTGTGACCGCTGCCTGACGACTCTCCAAGTTCTTCATCTCCTCGGTGGAGTCAGGGGAACCTATCTCGGAATACTTGTTCTCATATTCGTTATCGCTGAGTGATTTTATTATTTCTTCCAATTTATCCGCCGTTATATTCAGGATATCCTATAAAATATAATATATAAACAATGGCTGCTCCATTATATTAATCAGATAATAATCAACCAATGAAGAGCTAGACTGATAAGTTATCAGAGCGCTGATAAGATTAAACCATCATTTGGAGAACTGAAGGTGTTTGAGCTGTGCTTTTTATAATTAAAATGTATTTAATAATATGTGTAAGTTAAACAATATATCAATACATACATACATACATATATATATACACACATATATATATATATATATATATATATATATATATATATAATTTAAATTACAGGCAACAGTGCTGTGTGTGTTTTTATCAACTATAAACTCGGCTGACATCAAAAACGAATGTGAAATTCATATTCAAGATGTCAATAATCTAACATTAAATTGCTCGAGAAGGTTTATCGAAACGATACCAAAATGGCCGAATCAAATAAATAATATCAACGACAAAGGTAAGACGGTCTGTTTGTGCGTATTGTGTATATAGTGATTAGACGTGATTACAAAACGAGTTTGTTTTATTAATAATTGTTATCAAGATTTAATAATAATTACATTTTGAGAGGAAAGTTAATTACAAACATAATTAAATATTAATATATATATTAGTTGTTGTCGATTTTGTCTGCTGATATATAAAATATTTTACATTAGTTAAATATTATTAATACTGCCATCTATTGGAAACCTATAGAACTAAGAAGTAAAATTTGATTTGATGTTTTAAAAAATCAAAATAAAAAAAAATATATATATATATTTTAAGTTGGATCAAACAATAGATATTTACAAAATTTTATTAAAATCGGTTCAGAGATTAACACAAACAAACATCGAGACGGATTTGTATATATATATATATATATATTTTATTTCGATAATCTGTTATTGTTTAAAGTACGTAATAAAAGTGAGTTAATATTTGTTTTTATAATTACAGGACATGTCCTTATTACCTTCTTCAATAATAGCATTACAAATATAACCGAACTGGATAACGTACCCGGTAACAGGATAGCGGTCAGCTTCAAATCAAACAGAATAACAGAAATTGAGGATAACGCATTTAAAAATATCAAACATTTGGTATACCTTGACTTGAGTAACAACCACCTATCAGGTACTTTTGATTTGATAAAACATATAATTTACACTGAATGTTATCATTAGCCTTTACTTTCCTTTATAAGTAATAATAAAGTGATATTAGTGAATTGCTGCGCTCGCGAAATCTCAGATGCCGTTTGCATATTGAGCGAAGCGAGCCCAGTGTAATGACATTGTTTCCCATTGACTTCAATGGGATATCAGTTTTTGACGATTCCTCAACATGACAATTTTCATTTTTTTTCAAAACCATCACCTAATATGTGTCTTATTGATTACAAAATTACATTTCGTTTTCGAGCCTATTCGTGACAAAAAATGTGAAAAACTCTCCAGTAGAACGCTCCGCTCGCTTCGCTCAATAAACGAGAATCTTAATAAAAACACTTATACGAAATACAAATATTAAAGTTAGGTTATAACTTTATAATATTTTCAGGTGACGTTCTCCGGAGTGAAATATTCCAAGGACCGTATAATGATGGAAAATACGGCAGCATTTCGTTAGAGACACTTAATTTGGGATATAATAAGATACACTCATTGGACAGATATCTTTTCCATTATACACCGAATTTGACGCGCTTATATTTAAACAACAATCCCATAGAGATCCTAGACCACGTTACCATTCTAGCGCTGTCGAGTGCTACAAAATTGGAGGTAATGTAAATAACAATATATGTAAAGCGCTTGGAGTGCCATTAGTTTGTATTCAGTATTCCAGCACTGTCAAGTGCTTTAAACGTAGATGTAATGTAAATAACAACACATGTACAGCGCTTTAACTGCTTCTATTTTATATTCAGTTCCAGCGCTGTCAAGTGCTACAAGATTGGAGGTAATGTAAATAACAATAAATGTAATGCGCTTTCATTGCTTTTGGTTATGTGCGTTATAAAGATTTAATTAGATATATTGATAAGAGATGGCAGCACTTCCTTTCATAATATTATTATCAAAAAATTATATACTAATAATTTCTAGACTAAAATCCTTGCCTTTTGTGTGCACAATTAAAAAAATAACAATTCTGTGTTCTTACAAAATCATTGTTTTTTTTAAAATCTTATACCGTATTTATCAATAATTATATGGGCATATTAAATTTTTTTATAAATACCATCGATACGGGTATCGAACCTGCGACCTTTGGGTTACCATAACCTCTAACTGAAATTAACCCGCATAATAAAATTAAAATAGGTATATATACAACAATTTTTTATAGCTATTCTGTCGAATTTTTTATGCAACATAATTTTATCGTTTTTTTTTTAAATCATTATTACAAAAATAAAAATATACGTATAAACTTAAGATATTATTGTTGTCAGATATTAATAATAATGGCTGATATTTTAAAGTAATATTTAATAGAAAAAATGACAATACTAATAATGATAAAGAAAAATAAAACCTTGCTGGGAAAATTCTATTAGGATTGAGGATTAGGATAACAACCCTATTTAGATATAATAATTAGATAGACAGATAGATAGATAGTTTATTTATAGATATAGAAACAACTATAGATAGAAAAAGTAAGAAATACTATAATAAATTATATTTCAGGTATTGGATCTAGCAAAGACGGATATCGACAGTATACCAATAGACGCTTTCAGGGGTCTCGTGAGCTTGAAGCAGATAGATCTCTCCGGGAATCTATTTCTCACTGTACCGGAGAGTTTGAGCCTCGTCGGCAGCACCCTACAGTATCTGACCTTTAACAACAATCCACTCGTCGAGTTGAATGACGATAGCTTTGTTGGTAAGATTCATTTTAATTTGGATTGGATTTGATTTGATTGGATTGGATTGGATTGCCAGATAACAGAATGAATGAATGAATACTAGAGAATAAGTTTGGACAAATATACTTGACAAATCATTTAAATCTAGCTAGAATGTATAATAGTTCGAATATTAAATTTTAAGCGATCCAAAATTCCAAAATGGCGGTTTAGTTTCCACCAATCACAAGCTCGCTGACACCTCACTAACAGCCTTTACATTATGCGATGTGAGTTGATCTTGATAGATTTGATGATGTAATGCCGGCTTCATGTCAAACACATTTGATGATTTTAGAAATTGACATTCGCAAATTGACATGCGTTGCCAAGAAATGGTAGGGATAGCAATACGAAAGGGGGAAAGTTAAGAAAAAAAATCAAATTAATTTAATATAAGACTTGTATACAAAATCATATTAACTTATGCGTATAATAAATAGTGGGGACATCATACCAAAAAAGGGGGGAGTTTATAGAAATATATATTTATATGAAATTCATTTAAATGAAAACAGCAATACATTCTTTAGAATAAAACAAAATTATAATTATATAGGATTTAACAAATGAAATAAACGCAATTATACATTTAAAAATGGCAATTTATCATTTTATTATGAATGTAATAATATAATAAATGTAATAAGATGAAATGATTAGTTATCACGAGTTTTTTATTGTTGTAATCAGCACGGATAAATAATAATGGCTGAATAACAATTATAACACTAGCTGTGCCCATGGCTTCGTTCGCGGAATGTTTTATAAAATAAAAACCAAGTTACCCCTTATAACGTCCGCTATCCGCCAGTGAAAGTTCAGTTAAAATCGGTCCAG
Source organism: Melinaea menophilus ssp. n. AW-2005 (assembly GCA_918358695.1). Lineage (NCBI taxonomy): Eukaryota > Metazoa > Arthropoda > Insecta > Lepidoptera > Nymphalidae > Melinaea > Melinaea menophilus. The sequence goes on from OU911056.1 coordinate 11,237,181, forward strand.
CCGTTTCAGAGATGAACCGGAACAAACAGACAAACAAAATATATATATATATATATATATATATATATGCAAGTACCGTATATACTTTCACATGCATTTAGTGAAAAGCTGCTAATTTTATTTATACGTATAGATTTACAATGACTGTTAAACGTTATTAAAAATTTTTGAGCGATATCACTTAGATGAATCTAAATTTCACATTATTGTGTAATATTTAGAAATTTTAACCAAAAAATAGTTTTAATCTTACGGTTGAGTTTTAATACCTATAATATAATAATTTAATACCTATTTATCATCTAATACCTATGTAGGTATTGTTGTAAGCGCGTAAGCGAATCTCTTAACAATTTGGAAAACTTCTTTTGAAGCAACATCACATAAAAACTACTCAACCGATTTGACTGAAAATTGGCAGAGCTGTAGATCTTGGGAATGGGCATGTTTTAAAAAAAACAGAATTAAAATATCTCATTCCGTTCAGAAATTATGGCCGAAAAACTGAAGGAGTTCAGCTCAACTCCCGCAGCTCACGGCGACCGAGCCTAGTTAACGAATAAGTAAATCAATCTTCCTCAGACTATTAGACAAATACTAGCTATTGACCGTGACTTCGTCTCTACTTCGTGTACTATTTTAACAATTATTAACAACGCCATCTATTAGATACTTGTTGAACTTGGAAGTGAATTAAACCCTTTATGTATAATAAAACCTTAATTATTAATCGAGATAAAAATTATTATATCTTTTAAATTGGACCAAACAAAATCTACAAAATATAATCGAAATCGGTTCAGTGATTTTAAAGATTAGCACGAACGAACATCGTGACACGGGATTTATATATATATATATATATATATATATATATATATATATATATATTGTGAAATTGCTTATACGCAATAGAACAATTTAATATTACTTATATAGTTAATACAGATAAATATATCAACTATTAATTATGCCTGCGACTTTGTTCACGTTGAATTTATTTTTAAAATAAATGTAGTCAAGTTTATAACATCAGCTATCTGAAAGTGAAAGTCCTGCTAAAATCGGTCCAGCTGTTTAAGAGATTAGACGCAACAAACAAAAAGACAGACAGACAAAAATTATCTTATATGTATATACTTTCATATACATTTAGTGAGGAGATATTAATTTGGATACAAGCAGACACTTAAATTTTATTTATATGTATAGATTTTTCCGATTCAAATCAAACACGGGTTTGATTTGATTTTATAAACGTGTTCACGGAGAGACGAATTCATTTCTTTAAAAAAAAATAAGAGAAATCTTAGAAACATATTAGAAATCATCATAACATAAATCATAAAATTTATAGCTTAAAAATATTTAATATTTACGTTCATTTTTTATTCATAGGTCTGTCAAATCTAGTTGAATTAGAAGTTGGTGAAAACGTCAACTTGGAAGAAGTGAAACGCAGCACGTTCACGCCGCTGAAGAGCCTGCGTGTATTGCACCTGTGTCACAATCCAAACTTACGATACATAAGTCACAACGCCTTTCGCGCCATCAGAGACAAGTGGACGTTGAAGGAGGTACAGGTTTTATATTCAAAAATATATATGTAATCTATGCAAATAGATATAATATTTGTTTTAAACGCACTTAATCCTTCGATTTTGGGTAAAAAAAAAAATAACGTCTGATGCAAGACCGGATGATCTGACATTAAGGTGTTGTTATTGTAATTTAAAAAAAAGTCAGAATTCAAACACAACAAAAAAGTAATATAAACTGTGACGTTAAAAAAAATAAGCATAATCTATGACGCATCGATACAATATTTGTTTTAAACGCACTTGATCTCTTGGATTTTGGGTAAAACCGTATAAAAAATTGAACGTCTGATGAAAGACCGGATGATCTGACATTTACGTGTTGTGTTATTGTAATTAAGAAAAAAAAAAATAACGTGTCAACATCCATAATTCCATTTGTCATTCAGTTAATACTAATTAGGCACGCAATGTTTAGAAATTGTAACTCATCAATTCATATTCAATCATTCCTTTCCATAAACAACAATATTATTCAAATATATTCTTATTTTATAAAAATAAACATTTCATAATTCTGATAATCGATATACAGAAGACAAAAAAAAAATCTTCGTAATAATATATTATTATGGTGATGAGTACTTCATAGAAGCTATAAATGCATTTTGGTTTGACCCAGTTATATTTTCTAACATGTCAAGCAAATAACCAGGTCAGCTGATCAATCACTTTGTTACATGTTTTGATAACGGATGATTGCACAATTTATCATATTTTTCAATGACTGTAAAAACTTTTTCAATCCATAAAAAAAAAAGTAAAATTTTTGTTTTATCTACGTTCATTTGTTAAATACTTTTTGTATTAACCCACAGATAATTAATGATAATGCAATGACAACTTTCCCTTATAATGAAGCCATATTTAATTTTATTCCTTGTTCCATATACAGAATGTTGTTTCATATGATTTAAATGGAATGTCCTTTTTATTAACAGGTATACCTTGATGAGAACAACCTGAGTGAACTCGCAACGGACCTCTTGCCATGGAGCAAGTTAGATGTTCTGGGAATGACGGGTAACAATTGGTTGTGTGACTGTGATCTAGCCGACATTGTTAATAGACAAGGGGCTGGAAGTAAATTCCGACCTGGCGACGTACCTTAGTAAGTAACACTTAAAATGAAGAACTAAAATAGTTTTGGAGTTAAGAATATATTTATCTGGTTTGTTTAATATAATTAACCAAATTTATATATAATTTTTAGTTGTACGGCACCAATGAGATTTAGCGGGACACTTGTCACAAATTTCTCTATACCCCTATGTCCGTCCTTTGACACAACATTTTCACCGAAACCAAGTTTCTCAATAAAAGATTTAAAACCGAAGCATGTATTATGGAGCATCCTCGGAGTATCTGCCGTGGTTGGCACAGGAATGCTATGTGGACTACTTGTTAACCTAATGAAAGCTTTCTATAAAAAGAATTTTAGGACCGAACCCATTCGTTACATTAATATCATCCACGAATCTAGTTACGCATAAAATAAATTAACAAGTAATGTGTATGTAAAAAGTTATATATATATGTAAAATATGTTTATATTAGTATAGTGTTTGTAAAATTAGGTACTAGTTGTTATGATAATAAATATATTTAAATACCCACCTCTTTTGGACCTGATAATGAATTAGCGTATTGTACAAATTGTTCCAAGAGTCTCTCGGACTTGTGTGTTAGTTCTCTGAATGTGTGAAATTCATCTAATTTGTGTGCACAGCTCCCACATACCACCTGCGGCAGCATATCCTCAGATGAGACCTACAAATACAGTAATATCATAATACATATATATTTCACAACATATCTTAATAGATGATGTGGCTAAATCTTTTGAAATAAACACATACAGTGATTCATCTTAAGGCAATCTGATAATAAGATAAAACCATAAACCTGTTTTATGTTTATAGACAGTTATTTAGTTAGAAAGGACCAAAGTTCTCCCCATACCTAAGATGCAATGCTATATTTAGAAAAATATAATTCTCAAAATAGCACCATTGGTAGACACATTATCTATTAATTATCTTTCGCGTTTTTATTTACAAACATAATAAAGTATGTTCGTAGTGTGTATATCATGTAAGGAGAGAAGGCCGGCAGTTAGTATGAGACGGGAGGAGATCTCCGTGCGCTCGGAGCTCCTTTGTTATCAGTGCGCGGATCGCGGCTGATACAGCGTGCTGCGACCCGCCTCGCCTATCAGTTCCACGAACAACATTAGTCATACGCTCGAGCACTCAACGCGTGGGCCGTAATATGATATCACAATGCGAAAATACTCAACACCCGCGAGAAAGTTAATGGCGCTTATCAGTATCCACAATCTCTTACGCTTATGCTAAACTTTCACACGAGAAAAAGGTATCTTTGGTACTATCTAATCAAAATATAATGACAAATTAGTTACCATTATAGACAAATATGTCATTATCATCTCGGAAAGCCGCGATTTATCCTTATCACGGTCGAATATTGGGAGTTTAACATCACTGCAATTATCGCCACAGAATGATAAACAAAGGCGACACACTGAATGGAACTTCGGCGGCAAATTACACATATTTAGAAATCAAAACATAGAAACGTGACCACGACGAAAGAAAACATTTAGAAATGAATGTTTTAACTAATACAAAAATTAAAAAGATATGTTGAAAATATAACTCAGCATGCGATGATGTAGGATACATCACATCGCGATTGTCAACCAAACGAGCGAGCAAGCCACACACACATAGACATGTACCATTGTTTACGGTACGCTGATTATTGCGTGTGTATGCACTAGATTGGCGCTAGTGTTCAACAGTTGACATACTGATAAAATGATAACCTTGTCAAGTGATTTCTGCTATCATTTAATTATTTAATCAACTTTTGAAAATATTGTGATAATCTCAATCTTTAGTCGTTAATCTTTATCCTTATTATTTAAACTGTAAGACATCTATGTTTAATGAAATTTTTTGGTAATTAAAATAATTCAGAACAAGATGTATAAATATTTATAGATGGTTATTTTTTTAACGATTCCATTAGATCAATTTTGTACATAACCCATAAGAAGGTACTATATTATTAGAGATATTTTAGTGCACACTCATCGCATCCGATTCAATTGAGAGAAAAAATACTCGAATAAAAAAATACTGCATCCGGAATCTGAAAAAACCATAGATGATATTAAAATATTCTCGTTAAACGTTGTTGTGTCACATATAGCCCCCAGGTCGTTATATTATTTTACATTGCCTTTAACTGGGTTATCTATAAGTTCGTAGAATCGGACACAAACCGGTAGGATTTAGTAAATAAGCACTTTTAGAATATTTATTCTATATTTATAAAATGTATATCAAGTAATAATATACAAAAAATACAAATATGATATTGTGCAAAAACTAGGATAATACTTAATAAATACAATTAAATAGTTAAATATATTAAAATAAAAGATGAATCATCAATTGGAGTCTTTCAATATTTTATCAATACTGTATTCCTAATAAATCAAATATGCTGTAAGAATAAATTAAATACGCAAGAAATGCTGTCAATGCTAACTCTGACAGAATCATAACTTGTGGACTTATAGTCTAGGTTCTACTCAAAACTAATTTGACAGTTGACACTTGAACAAAATGAGAAGTGTATTTTTTGTAAATTATTAAACTATTTATTTACGGTTTACGACTTACAACCTTAGTGAAATAAGTTAAAAGAATAAACGATCAAAAGATACTATGCAACGTTTTATATTTAATAATATTAATAAACAGATAAAATGATATCTTCTTTATTTTGCATGTAGGAGATGAAATAAAGTCTGTAAAGGAATTGTGTAGGTATCTATTTAAAAGTTCTAAATAAATTGAATCATTCTTTATTGAGGAATATGAAGTAAACACGTCATTATGGAATGTTAATAAAGTCCATTTCTGTTTATTGTTTTTGGCAATATCGAATTAGATACTTAAAAAAAAAAATGGATAATTCATCTAATATTGGGGAGACTCCAAGTGTTTCAACGTCAGATACAGCTCAATTAATAAGAGAGGAAGAAGATGGGGAAGAAGGTACTTCGCCTTTCATACAACTCAATAAATCAAGTGATACGCAGGTAAATATTAAAAATATTGTATATTACAATATTAAGATCCAATCTTTGTTTACTTGTACATACATACATTTTTAGGGCTACTCTTTTTCTTTATTTGATCCCATGTGATTTACAAATGAACAAAAATTTATGCACTTAAAGTTCACTAATATATTATCTAAAGTAAAGTTTTTGTTTACGTATAGTTTTTAATTTAATTCAACACTTATATTGATAACTACAACTGATTTTGTATATTAATACAGTCATATAAAATTTAATGTAGGAAACAACAGAAGACGATAAACTAGGAAGCCACGGGATTCGAAGACGACAACCAATACAAAAAATTGAGCCGGGCTCAATGAATATCCTGTCAGCGGCTTACGAGGTAATATTAAATTTTTATTAATATGATTTTTTATGTAATTGACTACAGAAAGTTATTATTATTATTTTATTATGTTAGGTTCCTATTACATGATATTGATGTGTCATTTTGTGATTGGTTGATATTTTAACAGGAACGTAACAGAGATAAGTTTGACGTACGACAAATCATTGTTTAGTTGTATTGTTAAAATAGTCCTTATGTACTATGAGTATTAATTAGCTTATAGAAATTTGTTTACTACATGAAGTTACACTAAGACAACATTCTCTTACAGAGTTTAGACTATGATACATGTGAAAATCATCTCCTACTAGACGAGGAGAGGAAGAGAGGCTATCCGTTTGTTATATGGAAGGATATAGCGCGGTGGTTCATAGTGCTGTTGATTGGAGTCATCACCGCTCTCATCGCCTTCACCATAGACATAAGTATAGAGGAGTTCTCAAAGATTAAATATAGACAATTGAAGAAATGTATCCTTTTAAATATGAGATAATTAAGGCATAATATGCTGACCAAAATATTTATAATTTTTTTTTTATATATTTTTTTTTATTTAAATTTTTTTTTTATTTATTTATTTCAAAAATTCTTAAAACTATATACATATAAAATTTGAATTGAATTTTTTGAATGTTGAAAACTACAATTTTCATTTGTAATCAAACAAACATATCGTAAACGACTACAAAAGTATAAACAGTGTCGCAGCCGTTTACACCCACTCCGGGACTCCGTGTATGTTCTAGAATCGTATAAAACGTATTCAAATATTCAGTAAATTAACAATTCTTATAAATATTACTTTCTATACTATAACTGAATTATAATAAACAATTACTATTCGTTTTTGAGACAAAAATATTAACAAATTGATCTTTTATTACTTATACTATCTATTAGTAATAGTTTATTATTATATTAATATATAATTCTTTACCTACTTCATGCACCAACTTCTGCAATTTTAAATAAATATCCTTATAGTTATAGGTTGCCTGTAAGAGATCACTCGAAGTGATAGGCCGCCTTTGTAACTTATATATAACAATAAATTGACTGTTAATTTTTTTATATGTATATTTTGTGCAATAAAGTGTTATAAACTAGGGGCGCCAACAAACTCTCAATTTCGACTCGCTGCGCTCTCGAAATCTTGAGTGCCGTTTGCATATTGAGCGAAGCGAGCGCAGTGTATTTACTCATCGTTTCACATTGACTTCGATGGGATATCAGTTTTTTGATATGATATAAAAAAAATATATATTTTTTTGAAAACATTAAATTTTTTTTTTAAAACCATCACCTAATGTGTGTCTTTTTGATTGCAACGTTTCATAATTTTCCGTCAAGTAGTTTTCGAGCCAATTCGTAACAAAGAATGTAAATAGTCTCCAGTAAAACGCTCCGCTCACTTCGTTCGCTTCGCTCAATAATTCAACTTTTTAAAAATAAATTATACACTAAACTTTCCTATATATGTTACACAGCTGTGGACAGATATGTCATGTTAGATAAGCTGTACATCCCATATCTGCTGTGGGTGCTGACCAACATCTGCATTGTGTTTATTGGATCAGTACTCGTCTCATACGTGGAGGTGAGATTACAAATTTTATCTCCAAGGCCGGCAATGCTCTTGTGAATCCTCAGATGTTGCAGGAGTTCATGAACGGTTATCACGTACCATCTGTGACCTGCCAGCTCGTTTGTCCTCCTCTAAAATAAAAAAAATAATATTTTTGAAGTGAAACTTCTTTAGGCGCATGAGGGTAAAATTTTTACAGATGAAACGTCACGCCGGTATGCAACGGAAGTGTCGGAAAAGAGAGAGAGAGTGATCGAGACCGATTGAGAGAGAGTAAGACAGGGCGAACGTAGCATGAGCAACTAGCCGTGGAGTGAAAGTAGGGAGCAAGCGAGTGAGAAAGATTCCTCTTAATGTTGGAAATTTAAAGTTTTAGATTTGTATAAATATAAACAAGATTTATAAATTAGTTCGCCAAAGAAGTTTCACTTCTGACATGTGTACTTTGTACGCACGCATGTTTTTTTTATATAAGAGTATGGCAAAGGAGGGGTATTGATAAATGAAACTAAATATTTAGATATAATAAATTACATATTAACAGTCTGCTTTAAATTAAAAATTAATTATTGGTATGTCACATCCCTACCGTGTAAAAAAATAAAAAAGAAATGAAAAAAAAAATTGTCATAATTGTCAAAAAATTGCGGCCATTCACCCACATCACCAACGAAGTTTTTTACGTTTTTCTCTTCAACTCTAAATGTGATTTGAAATGAAATTACGATAATTTTTTTTTATATTCTTTTAGACCTTGAGCATTGGTTAAGTACTCTTACATATTCTTAGATATTCTTTTAACACTAAATCTACCAGTACCGGTCAAATTGACCGTTCTTAAACTTTTGTAAAACTTACACATTTTCAAACGTTATAATATCGTTATCAAACTACATGACAATTCTTAGAATATGCATATAATATTGTCTTCACTCTTTACTTTTAGTTATTTCCATTATTACCAGCGTCATATAATAAAATAACTTTTAATTACCGGTCAATTTGACGGCGTGCGGTAGGAACAGGTATACAAGAATTGTCGGTAGGTTTAGTGTTAAGATCTGATCACATCATTTCATATTATCTTCCTATAAATAGTAAAATAAATAGTAAACAATCAAATCAAACGAATGTAAACAGTTAATACTTGCATCAAGTATGATGTTATAATTATAATAATATTTTATTCAAATTATTATAATAGGTACATTGTTTTTAAAGTTATTTTTTAAATTTAAATGTCTAAGTTATCACCAAGTTGTCCTCAAAGGCCTGACACTCACATTTAATACACATGCGGTCACTGATTTGAAGTGCAAAATATATAAATATATAAATTAATTAACACTAAACCCACCGACAATTCTTGTATACCTGTTCCTACCGCACGCCGTCAAATTAACCGGTAATTAAAAGTTATTTTATTATATAACGCAGCTAATAATGGAAATAACTAAAAGTAAAGAGTGTAGAAAATATTATATGCATATTCTAAGAATTGTCATGTAGTTTGATAACGAAATTATAACGTTTGAAAATGTGTAAGTTTTACAAAAGTCTAAGAACGGTCAATTTGACCGGTACTGGTAGGTTTAGTGTTAATTAATATTTTATTCATCAGCCGGTAGCCGCTGGTAGTGGTATACCACAAGTGAAATGTTACTTGAACGGCATCAAGATACCACGGGTGGTCAGGATTAAGACCTTGTTCGTGAAGACCGTTGGAGTCATCACAGCGGTTGTTGGAGGACTGGCCGGTGGAAAGGTATGAACCCTTATATATTATATAAACGCTAGCAGTGCCTATGGCTCCGTTCGTGGAGTAGGTAGCCCAAGTTATATAATAACATCAGCTATCCCCCCGTGAAAGTTTATTTGAAATCGGTTCAGCAGTTTCAGAGATTAACCGGAACAAATAGACAGATATAAATTTACCATGTGCATTTATTGAACAGCTGTTAATTTGGATTTATAAACAGACACTCCAATTGTTTTATATGTATATATATAATTTTATCTATATTAATCTCTTTCTAATCACCTCTAGTTTTTACTTTCTCTTGTTTCTGTATTAACAAAATAAAGAAAATGATGTAATGTGGTCAGAAAACTTCTTAAATATAAAAACAAATTAATTGAGCGAAGTGAGCGGAGCGCTCTACTGGAGACTTTTTCACATTCTTTGTCACGAATAGACTCGAAAACTACTTGACAGAAAATTATGATATTTTGCAATATTAGGTGATGGTTTAAAGAAAAACATTTTTGAAAAATCTCATGTCGTTGAGGAATAATCGTCATCAAAAAACTGATATCCCATTGAAGTCAATGGGAAACGATGACCCATTACACTGGGCTCGCTTCGCTCAATATGCAAACGGCACCCGAGATTTCGCGAGCGCAGCGACTCGAAATTGAGGGTCTGTTGACGCCCCTAGTATTATTACTTAAGATACATATTTCAGGAAGGTCCAATGATACACAGCGGGGCGGTGGTCGCCGCTGGGATATCCCAAGGGAAGAGCACCACCTTCAACAAGGACTTCAAGGTGTTCCAGTATTTCCGGGAGGACCACGAGAAGAGGGACTTCGTGTCAGGGGGCGCCGCTGCTGGAGTCTCCGCCGCCTTCGGGGCTCCGATAGGTAAGGACGTCGTGATAAAAGATAACCAAAAAGATAATAATGTTACTTTTATTATAGGAGGACTTTTATACTTTTTATTCTCATGATACTTTTATTGTAGGAGGAGTTATATACCTTTTTATACTCAGGATGAAAGATAACAATGTTATTTTTATTATAAGAGGACTTTTTATACTTTTTATTTTCATGATAAAAGATAACCAAAAAGATAATAAAAAAGATAATAATGTTGCTTTTATTGTAGGAGGAGTTTTATTCTCACTAGAGGAAGGGACTAGTTTCTGGAACCAGGGTCTGACATGGCGGACATTCTTTGGAACTGTCGTCTGTACTTTCACTCTGAACTTTGCGTTGTCTACGTATCACGGACATCCCGGGGAGTTAAGTTATCCAGGTAATATCTATCAGCGTTATATATTCTAATAGTATTAGTAGCGGTATCAGCAGTAAAAGTAGTAGCTGCTACTGCTAGTAGTAGTAGTAATAGTGCTTGTAACACGATATTTTTGTAAACACACATATAGTAAAAAAAAATTGTTACATAATAAAATTTGTATTGAATTATTTAATATTAAAATGAAATATTTCCCAAAAAAGTATACTTTTACAAATAATTTTTTTTTTTTTTTTGTTATTTAGAGATATTTTTTTCTGAACCTACTTAATAGAGCTAGTTCTAAGCGAAGTTCTTAACCGTTTGGGAAACTTCTTTTTGAAGCAACATCACATATAAACCACTGAATCGATTTGAATAAAAATCGGCAGAACTGTAGAGCTTGGGGTTGGGCCTTTAAAAAAAAAACAGTATTCAAATATCTCATTCCGTTCAGAAATGATGGTCAAAAACCTGTTTCTCCCATAGACTTAATGTTATCAGAACCTCCGCGCGCTTGACTATCGTCAACCTAGAAATACGCTTATCAGCAACTTCATATAAAAACTACTAAACTAGGGGAGCCAACAAACCCTCAATTACGACTCGCTGCACTCGCGAATTCTCGGGTGCCGTTTGCATATTGAGCGAAGTGAGCCCAGTGTATTGACTAATCGTTTCAAGTCAATGACTTCAATGGGATTTCAGTTTTATGACATGATATGAATTTTTTTTTAGAGGACATTTTTCAAATTTTTTTTTTAAATCGTCTCCTTATGTGTGTCTTTTTGATTGCAGTTTCATAATTTTCCGTCAAGTAGTTTTCGAGCCAATTCGTGACAAAGAATGTAAAAAGTCTCCAGTAAAACGCTCCGCTCACTTCGTTTGCTTCGCTCAATAAAAAAATAAATAAATGTAATATTATGTTTTATTTAAAAGGGAAGGGGACTCAGCCCAACTCCCGCAGAGCACAGCTGCGAATCCTAGTATATAATTAACGCAGTGTTAATACAGGATATGTAATCCTCAGGTCTCCTCAACCTCGGTAAGATGGAGCCGTTTCCGTTCGAGTTCTACGAGGTGCCGGTGTTCATGTTGTTCGGGGTCGTTGGGGGTCTGCTGGGGGCGCTCTGGAACCACATCAACTACAGGCTGGCCGTGTTCCGTATAAGGTAGTTTCTATAATTATTTTCTAGCCGGAATAATACTACAAATACTTCTACGAGTGGGTTTTTCAACTACGCTTAGTTGCAATCTCTGTACCACTATAGATCGTTTATAAAATAATGTATCGTGTATAGGTACGTGGGCGCGGCGTGGCTGCGGGTGGTTGAGGCGTGCCTGGTGGCAGCCGTCAGCGCCACCAGTGGCTTTCTCATGATGTTCATCTTGGACGACTGCCGACCCCTGGGGGAGGACCCCACCAAGGTGCCACTGCAGGTGAGCAACACACACATACATGCTCTGACATGCAGCTACACATACGCACACGCACGCGCACACACGCGTACACACACACGCACGCACGCACACACACACATACACACACACACATACGCACACACACACACACACACACAAACACACACACACATATATACACGCACACACACACGCACACACACACACGCACACGCGCGCACACACACGCACGCTAGCTCGATCAAGCACAAGCTCATGCAATGCACTTCCATATAACACACAACTGTAGATCTACACACACACACACACACACAGGAACCTCACGTTAACCGACAGTTTTTTTTTAGCTGTTCTGCGCAGACGGCGAGTACAACACGATGGCGGCCATCTGGTTCCAAACCCCCGAGGCGTCGGTGCGGTCGTTCATCCACGACCCCATGGGCTCGTACAAGCCCTGGTCCCTGCTGATGTTCGTGGTGATATACTTTCTGCTGTCAACATGGACGTTCGGGCTGGCGGTCTCCAGCGGCCTCTTCATACCGAACCTGCTGACCGGGTCCGCGTGGGGGAGGCTGCTGGCTATCGTCATACAAATTATGCTGCCCAATACTGTAAGTTAAAGAAATATAGTATATTATTAATTTAGTATAATATGAAAATTGTATCTACTCGGCCATGAACCCGGGACCTTCGGTTGTATCGGGGCCACCGTTAAGTTATTTATTAAACTATTCGTGTCATGATACACTAAGGATTAATCATAATTGATGATGGTAAATTCTTATTTAAACTCAAAATTGCATTACTGGACAACGAAACCGGTACCATCCGTCGTATGGGCACTGTTGAAACTGAGCCACCGTGTCGTAGAGCGTGGACCCGGCGAAGTACGCGCTGGTGGGCGCGGCGGCGCAGCTCGGCGGCGTGGTGCGGATGACGATCTCGCTCACCGTCATCATCATCGAGACCACGGGGCAGATATCCAACGCGCTTCCCGTCATCGTCACGCTCGTGGTCGCCAAGTGGACCGGGGACTTCTTTAATGAGGTACATTGTCGCGGCGACTTCGTCTACCCCCCTCCACCCACCTCTCTTTAATGAGGGCTATCTATCTGGAATCTATTTGAGTCTAGATTAAAGATATATTATAATATTAACTGTTGTCGGCGACTTTGTCCGCTTCCCTTCCCCCCCCCCCTCCTCAACACAAACATTAATCTATTACAATTTATACAAAACCATAGCGTTTATTGTAGGCACAAATTGAATTAATCATAAAAATTCATGTAGCCTCAATCTCCCCCCTCCCTCTTCTTCCCTACCTCAACTCAAATTTTAAATCATCTAGTACACAATTTATAACTACATAAAAACATATTTACTCCACTGGTGACGCTGTGATGGCCAGTGGGTCTAACAGCAGAGACAGTAGAGAAAAAAACAGAAACGCGCACAAACTAAAACTGTAAAAATACTTTCAATTGCTTTAATAGAATTTTGTTTTGAATTCTTTTAGAACATAAAAAAAATCTTGAATTAAATCTGTTCAAAAGTGTCAGAGATTGCCCAGAACGAACAGACAAACAGAGAAAAAAAATCTTTATATATATATATATATATATATATATATATATATATATATATATATATATATATATATATATATTTTCATCCCCCCAGGGTATCTACGACATACACATCCAGCTGGCGGGTGTGCCGCTGCTGGGGTGGGAGCCGCCCCCCCTCACCCACAACATATACGCGTCGGAGGTGATGTCGCACCCCGTGTTCACGCTGCGCACTGTTGAGAACGTCGGGCACATCGTCGAGATACTCAAGGTGGTCAGCTACAACGGATTTCCGGTCGTCGATCCGCCGTTGGCTGATGATGTGAGTTAATATTTAATAAAGCTGTACCCACGATTTAGTACTAGGATCAGTCAACCGTGCGCGTTGGTGTTGAGCTGAGCCCCTCTTTCTTCTCTTCTTGATAACTTTTGAATGGCTAAACATTTTTTCAATCTGTTTTCGCTATAACATCCGCGTTCGGCTCAAACATACATGAGAACATTTTTATCTAATTATCTCGTCGCATTCTGGAGACAACTAAACACAGAAAAAGGTCTCCCAAACGGTTAATAATATTTAATATGCTTTTTTAAATGAAAGCCAGTTACTTGTTATAACATTAGCTATCTATCAGTGAAAGTTCCGTTAAAATCGGTTCAGCAGTTTCAAAGATTAGACGGAACCAACAGACAGACAGACAGAGAAAAATAAATAAATAAATAAATATATATATATATATATATATATATATATATATATATATATACAGTAATCCCCCTATAACACGGTAGATTTGTTCCGCGTTGTAGGATTACTTGTATAACGCGCTCATATGACCGTATAACGCGTTATGTAGAAATAATTCAGATTTAACTTTTCTCGTTAAAGGCGGTTTAAAAGTAATATTAAGAAAAAACTTAATTAAATTTAATTTTTATTTAATTTTATAACAACACAATGTGCAAAGGTAAGCTAAAATATATATGAACTGTAAAAAATTATTATACAATTCATAGTATAGAAATATAACAAGCCAAATTCCCACCTTATATGGGGGAAAATACGTGTTATGCGAGGGACTGAAAACGCGTTATAAGAGTACCGTATTATAGGGGGAATATATAACAAATAGACTCTTAAATTTTATTTATATGTATAGTCAATATATATATTTATATATTTTGATACCATACTTATTGAGATAACAATTAAAATCAATTAATGTTAATTTTTTCTACATTACTCCCAGACGGAAGTGACATACAAGCGACTACGCGGTCTCATACTACGCTCCCAGCTGATAGTGCTGCTGCAGAACAAGATATACCACGAGAACGCCAACACCACCTGGTCCAACTACAACGTGGACATGAAGATGTTCAGGAAGGGGTACCCCAGGTACCCGGCCATTGAGGAGGTGGGGATAGTAAAAAAACATACATACAATTCGTAAAAAACTTTGTTTGCAAGGAATATGTTACTCCTTATAAGCTATCCAGTATAAGTCCTGTTAAAATCGATCAGGAAGTTTCAGAGATCAGCCGGAACGAGCAGATGAACAGATATTTTTTTTTTATATAACATTACACTTTAATATGCATTTAGTAAAATAATATATATATATATATATAATGCATCTCAACAATGTACATCAGCTGGAGATATCGGAGTGGGAGAGGTCCTGCACGGTGGACCTCCGGCCGTTCATGAACCCGTCCCCCTACACGCTGCCGCACCGCGCCTCTCTCCCGCGACTCTTCAGGCTGTTCCGAGCACTCGGGCTGAGACACCTGCCCATAGTCAACGATCACAATGAGGTATATTAGTCTGTGGTTCATAGGTATGATATCTTAGTCTGTGGTTCATAGGTATGATATCTTAGTCTCTGGTCCATAGGTATGATATCTTAGTCTAGTAAATTTCTACCTCACTTGAGTCAATTCGAGTAAAAAAATCTCAGATTTTTTTAAACAATTTTAAACAAAAACCCATTTCAAGAGAGTCATTATCATGGATGAAGTAATAAGAAATAAAAATCAACAAAATATAAGAATATCTTCCAAAAAAGAGGAATAAAACTTCCATGAATGGGTGATTAATAATAAATTTAGTTCCAAATTGTCCGGAAGCGGCGTGGATAAGGAAAATAGGGTAGTGAAGTGACATCTAGCGGCAAAACAATTAATTCGATGCGTCGAGTTAACTCGGTAACTCGAGTGTATGGAGACTAATAATATTTTATTTATCACTCCAGTGACTCGAATAAAAACAGGGCTTGAGTTGCATCACTAATTTTCTGCAATTAATGTTTTCCACTTGATCTATTCGTTTATATTTGATTCAACATTGAATGCAGCCTTTTTGCAAACCTGATTATTTAGTTTTTAAGCACTTTTTATTTTGTTTTTAGTTATTGAGGTGTAAAAATATTACTGTATATACGTAGTTAACATCAACTATTTCCATTTAACAATATATTAGATCTGATTAATAATCCACAAGTTAATTTGTCACAAAAATACTGAAATACTTGAGGAGATAGTGATAGACAGTTAACAGCATCCATTAATGTTTAGTGTTGAATAAGCCATAAAAGATTTTCACTAACTGTTCATATCTAATAACATTATGGAAATATATCACTGAAAAACCATTCTAGAGTTTAAAATTGTCAAAAATATTAATCAAATTTCATTTTTTTTAATACTTTATATCTTAATATATAAAACACAAAGACACTCACTGACTCATTCATCACTCTACAGCCCAAACCGTAATACCTAGAAAGCTGAAATTTGGACACAAGACTCCTGACATATTGAATAGGTGCAATAAGAAAAGGTTTTGCAAAGGTCCAAACCGTTCCAAAGTTACAGCTAAAAAACTGCAAAAAATATAATGCGCCTGTTTAATACCTAATAGGTGGTGTGGAAATTCAGACAAAATGTTTAATCACTTTCCCCATCCGTTGCGAAGCATGGGTAACCTGCTAGTGTAATATAAACATGAAATTAAATTTTGTTTATAACATAATAATGCAATGTATAATTATTCCTAATTTAGGTGGTTGGTATGGTGACACGTAAAGATATAGCTCGGTACCGAGTGTGGAGACACAGAGGACACATGGGGATGGAGGAACTGCTGTTGTCTGGTGAAATATAAATATCTAGTTAAATTTATAGTCAAATATTTTTATGACATACGTTTCGAAGATTATTTATTTTGATTACTTTTCTATCAATGATAATTAATTATGTTTAAATATTTTATTAATATACAAATATCCTGAAATAAAAGAAAATAGTCGCAAATCAAATGTATATTGAGATTGTCAAGCACTTGTGAAGTTATAAGCTTTTTGTATATAAATTATGTGCATTTAAGACAGAATTTTTAGCACATATTGCCAGGAGTCATTTTAACCATTTTGTATAAATACTAAGGCAGTCATAGTTTTCAATAATATAGTTTTGTACATATAAAGGAAATTGGTGATATTAAGATGCTACATTGGTATTAAAATGGCCAAATATTCTTAAATAGTATAATTATAGATATTAAGAAAAATGGCTATTATTGACATATGATGTAAGAATAATTTATGTGATGTTAAAATAATTTGTGTTTAATAATTATACAAAATATATTACAAAGATGGACTATAAAATGTTAATAAAATAAAAGTTTAAAATACAGTCTATATGTTTATTATTCATAATTTAAGTTTCTTTGGTTTGAGGTTGGATTAATAGTCCAGAGTATTTTATTGAAGCTCTCGTATCCCGATTTAGAAGGTCTGTTCAATGAGCTGCTTCAATATGCGTTATACATATTCTTCTTAATAAAGTTATTCCATTATTAATAACAAAACCTTTAGTTGTTAACAAACAGCTCCCATCCTATTCCTGCCCACAAGTTGATAAACAGAACCACGGGTAATATCACAAGTATGAGTAATATGTAATTAACGAATTCATCCATTGTTTGTACTTCTCATAAAATAATTAATAAATAATCGTTTTTAAAATTAAATTGTAATTTTCGCAAAACTCAAAATCCGTGTAATTATCAATTTGTGAAGTTGTCAATGTCAACTGTCAAATGTAAATATTGATAAGTAAATTGATATAGACTATATAATATATATAACAATAAAACGGAATATGTATATACTTTTAATAATATAAACTGATATTTATTGCACATCTAATTAGTAGAAGTAAATTTTATAAAAAAGCCTTTAGTTATATAACATTAATATTTGCTAACTAAACTCGAAATTACCCGAACGAATGTCGTGAAACGTTCATATTAATAGTTTATTGTACATAATATTTCATCGTACATCCACCCATATCATACACAACAAATTAATTACATTTGTCTAGGCATTCTCAGTGATTGTAATATTATTGAGCATTATAGCAGCTTCATAATTGTTGAATGACTAC
The DNA here is from genome assembly GCA_918358695.1 of Melinaea menophilus ssp. n. AW-2005. NCBI lineage: Eukaryota > Metazoa > Arthropoda > Insecta > Lepidoptera > Nymphalidae > Melinaea > Melinaea menophilus. The sequence continues at coordinate 11,255,336 of OU911056.1, forward strand.
TTTCTTGATGGCTAAATATATGTACGATGTTTTTTTTTATATCTACTTAAACTTACCGAATCAGTTTTTGTTGGGCTATAGGAGTAAAATCAAATTTACAGACTGCAAGAATTAGTAATTTTGGAAGTCCATAGGATTGAAATATTTAATTAATATATTTAAATTCTTTATTGTGTAACAAAGGTACAAACGGCGGACTTAACGCTAAAGCATTTTCTACAGTATACCCAAAACGTGCAAGAAAGCGGAGTGCTTAAAATAAAAATAGACAAAAATAAAATGAAATATAAATTTAGTTTGGAGATATTTGGGACAGATTATAAAGAATCGAGTTTAGGGCACAAAGGATTAGCTGGTTAAATTTTAATTTAGTGTATTTTAACTTGCTTAGCGTAGCTTTAGCAAAAAAACCCACTACACTCATACATGAAATAACTAGGGGCGCGAACCGGACCTCGATTTTGACTCATTGCGCTCGCAAAATCTCGGTAGAGTTCGGCGAATTGAGCGAAGCGAGTAACCCATCTTCAATTCAGCGTTTAAAGCTGAAACCGACAATCAAAAAGTATAGAATAATCAAGTATCACATAGCGAAATTTTTTTACATTTGAGTCTATGGGACTGATATTTTTTGGTGATTATTCCTCAACGACATGAGTTTCTTTTTCACTTTTTTTTAATAAACCATCGCTATAAATGTGCAATATTTCATGAAGATCGGCAAAGCCCGTTTCATGCCAACCCCGGACATGGGATGCAAAAAGTCTTACATAGATCGCTCCGCTCACTTCGCTCAATAAAAACCAATAAAATTTTAAACACATTTAATAAATATAACTAATGGATGACTATAACAAGCTTATAGAAATCAAAGCAACATTACATAATTATATTAAATCGTCATTATCAACAAAATACGATACATATTTAACAACTATAGTTTGTAGACTTCGAAGAGGCATGACACGGCCTGCTCCGCGTCCTGGAAGTAGCGCGGTCTGTCCGCCCTTGCGATGCCGTAGTCCGGCTCCAGGGCCGGGAGGTAGTTCCCGGAGCACTCGCTCATATCCAGGCTCCCCCCTTTCACCGAGTGGTTCAATGTGTGGGACACACGCTTCGCGGGCTGCGGTGTACTAAACCTACTTCTAGAGTTGCTCGTCATTCTCTTCATTCTTTTCACGTTACCCTTTATACTTAGTAGCATTTTATGATTTTCTGGTTGATGCAGAAATTCTGTCAAATCCTGAAAAATAAACAATTTGTTATTACATTAATTTGTTCTAAACGAACTTTATTTAATTAATTATCAGTTTATTCAGCAAATTTTTGATTAATATTTCATAAAAAAATACAGTTATTGTACCAAGTGTGAAAATCATTTCAAAATGAATTTATTGAGCGAAGCGAGCGTAGCGAGCGGAGCGTTCTACTGGAGACTTTTTCAAATTCTTTGTCACGAATTGGCTCGAAAACTACTTGACGGAAAATTATGAAATTTTGTAATCAAAAAGACACACATTAGGTGAAGGTTTTCAAAAAAAAACATTTAGAAAGATGTAAAAAAAATAATTTAAAAATATGTCAAAAAACTGATATCCCATTGAAGTCAATGGGAAACGATGAGTCATTACACTGAGCTCGCTTCGTTCAATATGCAAACGGCACCCGAGATTTCGCGGGCGCATCAAGTCGAAATTGAGGGTCTGTTGGCGCCCCTAGTTTATTTATATATTTTCCGCTTCACCCAGATGACTTGTATATCAAATAGTAGTATCAGGACTAGTTTGATACCATATTTATCAAAATAAGTTTTTTAAATACTATCCAACTTATAGTTAAGTCTCCGAGTGCTCCAAACACTAGTCTGAGAAGAACACAACAAACTCAACTTTTTCTTTATTGTGGTCAATATTTTATAAACAATATTTAGTGAGCAAGTTATAAACACATACACATACCTTCTTAACTTGCTCATACTTCGAGAAGAGCCACAGGTAAGTGGCCAGTATGCAGAACAGGGTTGTCTCACTGTTACTAAACCGCCACATGAACTTCAGGACTGGGTGAATGCGATCTCTCTGAAAAATAATAGTCATACAGTCAGTCATACAGTACAAAAAATATTCAATTATAAAAACTAAGTCATACAATAAAAAAATAAAGGCAAAACAAAAAATTATAATACTTTAGCGAAATCACTTTTAAATATTTCTTATTACAATCCAGAGTTTTTTAGTCGAAATGTTTGGGTCTTGGGTTATTGACTCATTTGATATCATAATGTATTAAACATTGTCAAACTTTAATTAAAATTGGTGGTTTCTGTCCATCTCTTGTAAGAACCTTCTGGTGGTAACTTACGGACTGACTACATTGACCTTTTTAATGTTATAATATATAGATAATTCTGAGGTAAATGTAATTAAAACTCACGGCGTATATCTTGGGTCCAGTCCCTCTGTATCTGGTCAAGTTGACGAGGACCGAGGCAGCTGACTTGAGCACCTCAATGCTGGAGATGGATCTGTTGGTGACCGACATGTACACGTAGACGCGACGCGCCACGGCCGAGGCGTTGGAGGAGTACGTCATCGGGAACACCTCCGTCAGGAGCTCTGCGAAACACACGTTTTGTCATTATTGAGCTGAGCGTAAGTAAAACTCTTAACCCTTTGGGAAACTTCTTTTTGAAGCAACATCACATAAAAACTACTGAACCGATTTCAATGAAAATTGGCAACTGTAGAGCTTGAGAATGGGCATGTTTTTAAAAAGACAGAATTAAAATATCTCGTTCCGTTCAGAAATGATGGTCAAAAAAAAAATAATGTGCACACGTCGCCTAATAACGAGATTGTTGGAACGAAGCGAGCGGAGCGCTCTACTGGAGACTTTTTCACATTCTTTATCGCGAATAGGCTCGGAAACTACTTGACGGAAAATTATGAAATTTTGCAATCAAAAAGACACATTAGGTGAAGGTTTTAATTTTTTTTTTTTTTTGAAATGTCATGTCGTTGAGGAATAATCGTCAAACTGATATCCCATTGAAGTCAATGGGAAACGATGAGTCATTACACTGGGCACCCGAGATTTCACGAGCGCAGCGAATCGAAATTGAGGATCTGTTGGCGCCCCTAGTTATTTCTCGAGCTACAGCTCTAGAGTGTACGGCGTAGATTTATATAATTTTTATCATATCAACCAATATTGTAAAATGGAGAATAAAAGTGAACTCAGCGATATAGTTGTAACAAGGAGAAAACAATTCCTTATCACATCCGATACAGATAGCGACTGAGAAGATTGTTTATCCTCTTGGGAAGCTGCGACGAATTATAGAAACTGATAGTGAAGAAGAAGTGGCAGTGAAGATTGTAAACATAATTTTACATCTGAAGAATCGATATCGATTCACTTGCTATATTGTAGCACAAGGTATCGCAAAAGTGACATATCTAAATTGTACAAGTATCCAATAGATGGCGTTGTTAATAATATTCTAATTTATTAAGCAGACAAAGTCGCTGGCACGGTATAGTATAAATTAGCGGCATACAATGCAATGAAATAAAGATGTTGATTTGAGAAGAATAAACTGATAAGAGGTCGAATTATTTTTTATTTAATACGTGTTATAAATTGACATTGTGTTTATGTTTTCAAATGTCTTACTCAAGTAAAAAAAAAATTGATTTAATATATTTTCGGTATGGTAAAATATTACTTGGCAAATTTTCTACGTTTCTAATTTCAAGTACCGGCTAATACAATGAAAAGTATAAAATTTGTTTGCGACAATCCGGAATAGTAATGGAAATGATGTGAATCACGTCAGCGGCATCCAAGTATAAAATTTGAAAAGACATGACACGTCAGCGGCAACTAGTAATAGAATTTTCATGACGTGAATTCACGTCAGCGGCAACCAGGTATAGAAATTGAAATGACGTGAATTCATGTCAGCGGCAACTAGGAATAGAATTTGAAATGACGTAAATTCACGTCAGCGGCAACCAGGGACAGAATATGAAATGATGTGAATTCACATCAGCGATAACCGGGAATAGAAATTGAAATGAAGTAAATTCACGTCAGCGGTCGCGAATGTTAATAAAATAAAATAAGATCAAGTAGTTTTCACTTACCCAGAGATCGGAAGGCTCTGATGACGGTTTCAATGTCGGCCATATTCTTCAATACGTCCATTGCCTCGTCGTTGCGCTCCTTGAGAGACTCCTGATTGGAGTGGAGCCCGCCAGCCCGCCAGCGCCACCGCAGGGCACGCGCCCGTGCATCACCCGCCACGCGCACGCGGTCACCCCGGAACAAAGCCTACAAGTATTCTTATTAACATTGTCAAAATTCAATCAACATAAAGTGCTTCGAAAAATAAAACTTACCTGAATTTTGGAAGCGGCCCAATTCCTTCTCTGCACTTCTCTCAACTTCTCCATCTCCTCTCTTTTAATTTCTATCCGTTTCCTCACAATATATCCTCTAGCTGCTGCTTGTATTTTTGTTATTAATATTTTCTTTTCCAAGTAATTGTTCCTTAACGCTCTAGTTACAAGTAAACCTCGCCATTTTTTCTGGATGAAAGTCAAATTTCCAATATATCGTTTAAACCAGGATCTAATCAAAAATCTCCTCACATTCTTCTGTATGCATATAACTGCGTCTTCTCTTTGCTTCTGTATTACAACTCTTTGCTTCTTAAATCTGTATACAGCTTGCAACATGAAAACAACAGCTCGCAGCTTCAAGTAACGCTTCCTCTCAATAAAGCATCGTATGTATGCTTGCATTTTTGTGACTGACATTTTGAATTTAATGTAATTCTCCCTTTCAGTTTTAGCTAATCTGTAATATTTGTAATATTTTTGTATAAATAAGGCGGCATTTCGCTTTCTCAGATAGTTTTTCCTAGCTAAATACATTCTGAAATACGATTGAATTGAAAAAATTTTTGTTTTTATATTTATAAATTGCTTCTGACACTCATTTCTAAGTTTCAGAGACTGATACCACGTCTGAATTTTATCAACGGCTGCTTTACGAGCCTGTTCTCTAGCATGATATTTCGCTCTTATCAGACGTTGGATAAAAATGGTCACTCGTCTGATTGATTTATATTGGTTATAAACTCGTTTTGTTTCCCGGAATTCCCTGTATCTCTTTTGAATCAAAATGGCCGCATTTTTAAGTACCATAAACTTCTCTCTTTGTCTTCGTCTCATCAGACATGCTCTATAATAACTCTGAATGCTGATACAAGATTGTAGTATTTTAGAAAATTTCTGCCTTTCTTCTAACATCAGTTTTTTGGCTCTGAATTTTCTTTGAACGAAAATAACTGCTGATTTGAGATCTAAATAGATCTTTCTCTCCTTTCTCATAATTAATAATGATCTATATCTTAATTGAATAGAGATTATAGACTGTTTTAGTATTAAATATCTCTCTCTCTGTTCCACTCCAGCTCTATACGATCTATAGTGAGTTTGTATTACTATACAGGCGTTTAATATATTTTCATATTTACATTTCTCTTTTTTCATTTGATAATAAGCTCTGATTTTACGCTGCAAGTAAATAATTGCTGAACGTTTTTTGATGTAATCGTATCTTAATTCTCTCATAGCTATCAAACCTCTGTAACGTCTTTGAATTGTGATAACAGCTTGTTTATATCTTGTATATATCAACATAGCTTGTCTCATAGAACGAATAGCTTTGAATTTTTGTTGTATACAAATAGCTGCAGCTTTAAGCTGACAGTAATCTTTCTTTATTATCTTTGTTAAAAGATATCCTCTATAATACGTTTGTATAACTTGAGCTGCATTCTTAATCTTAAGATATCTTTTCCTTTCTTTTTTTGTTCTGTAGCATCTTTGTATTTTGATGGTTGTTGTTTTGAGTTGTATGAATTCATTTCGAATTTTTTTAGTTAATAAATAATTTCTATAATAATTTTGAATTTTAATTGCAGATGTTTTAATTAAAATATATTTTTTTCTTTCTCTTCTAGTAATGAGAGTGGCTCTGAAGGCGTTTTGTAGTATCAGACAAGATTTTTTCATTTCCTGATACTCTTTTCTTACTTCGAAACCTTTTTTTATATTTCTATACCAATTTTGTATTTTGATTGCCGAATTCTTTTTATTTAGGTAAATTTGGCGATCTCTTTTTTTATAGATATACGCTCTGAAGGCATTCTGAATTATTATACAGGCTGATTTCATTCTGAGGTATTCAGATCTATCAGAACGCATTACGATCAATGCTCTATATATATTTTGTATTTTGATAGTTGCTTGCTTTAATTCTTCATACTTTCTTTTAAATTCTCTCATTAAAATTAAAGCCCTGTATTTTCTTTGTATTTTTATAGTATTTTCTCTCAATTTTAAATAGAAATTTCTGTTCAAACGCATTGTTAGTATACTTCGGTAATGACTTTGAATTTTTATTACAGCTCTTCTGAGTTTATTATAGTTATTTCTATCGGATTTCATTTTTAGGTAACATCTGAAAACTCTCTGAATAATTACAGTTGCTGTTCGTAATTTATCATATTCTGTTTTAGTCTGTTTCATTGCTAAATATGATTTTATATGTTTTTGAAGTATGATTGCTGATTTTTTCATTTGTGTGTAATTATTTCTCTCTTGCTTCATTGCTTGATTTGCTCTGAATTTTCGTTGTAATAGTATTACTAGATTACGTTTGCGTGTGTAATTTTCATGTAATTTTCTACTCTTGTAATTTGTTTGTATTTTTATTACAATGTTTTTTAATTTTAAATATTTTTCTCTTTCATTTCTCATTAGTATAAGACATTTATAATAATTCTCTATTAATATTACAGATTTCTTCAAACTATTAAATTGTTTCTTCTGTTTTAACATTCGATAATAACTTTGTATGAGGATAGCACTTTTTTTCATTTGTGCAAACGTATTCATTTCTTTTCTCATCAGTATCTTTCCTTTATACCTTTTCTGAATAAAGATGGCGGACTTTTTAAGCCTGTTATACCATTTCTGAACCAAATATCTGCGTATTGTGCTTTGAATGAGCAAAATTTTCGCTCTAATCTCTTTGTAGTTCTTCATACATAACCACCGTCTTACGAACGCTTGGATAATTATTGCTGACTTTTCACGCAGTTCTTCTCTCTGTTTTCTTAATGTATATAATATTTCTCTAGATTCACGTATTATTTTCATATTTTTGTACCACACGGCTATTTTTAATGCGCTCGATTTGTAAATCTTCATACGAGTCCTGCATAGCCACATTCTACAATATTTTTGTATGACAATCGCCGCCATTGTTACTTGATGCATTTTGTATTCAACCATTCTATTATATTTGATCTTTCGCCACCAATATTGGATAACACTTGCTGAATGATTACGCTTGGCAAATATTCTCTCTTCTTCTCTCCTCTTCTCCACAATCACCTCGTACTTCTTCTTCCACCACGTCTGTATTACATTTGCGGCTTTCTCGAATAACGGTGCTCGGAAAACGTGTATCAGTTGCCAGAGGAGGGATAATGTTTTTTCTCTGTGACCATCTGCTATATCGGTTGCTGTGATATCTCCTGTGATCACAAAATCTGCTCCCTTCAAAGCGTTTAACGCCACCTGCACATTATGTATCTTCTGGAGGCGAGATATAGCTGGAGTCCGGAGCTGGGATAACAGGCCATGTCTCATTAGAATTATTTCCATAACTTTCGTCAATCTAACACCATCTCTGATATCGATGGCGATGTTGTGAACTGCGTATTTATATTCATCCAGGAAGGACTGCTTGTGGGAAACCACGTATCCTAGTGGTCGGAGATGTTTAGTTATATCACCGATACCAGCTATCACTTCTCTCGTGAAACGTATAACAATCTCCCTGCTCTCCTTGCATATCGCGTTTCTGCAGAACAAGCACGGATCGTGGGAAATCATCTTCTTTTGTTTCGCTTGATCCAAGAAGAACACTAGCATAAAGAACTTCTTGAGGGTGTACTTTTTAATAGCTTCCATGTACGCCGGTAAAAGCATATTTGGAGCTCTGGATTTCGAATTCTTATTCTTCAGATTTGGATTCTTAAACATCCTCTGAACTATGAATGTGGTTAAACCTTCGATATCACTGTTGGATTTGAGGGGTATGATTAATCCGTAAATCGCTTCCAATCCAATCCGAAGCCATAGGGGATTGTAGGAGAGTATCACTTCTATTATTGTCTTCTGGAGCCCGACATCCAGGTGAAGATTTCTGTCGCTACGGATAGCAATCAATTTTTTCTCAATCTGCATATTCAGTTTCGCTGATACTTGTGATATTTCTGGAGTTAGTAACAAGTTGCGAGCGGAGCGTCGTAAGCTCTCCAGTCTATGACTATTGTGGTATGAATTGCAGACTTGTTCCTTCGTTGGAGCGGCTGGTACTTCTTTATTCCTGTTCTCAATCCAGGCCTTACCGACATCTATCTTTTGCTCCACATTGCTGTCCAGGTCTGGAGGAGTTAAGATGCAGTTAAGCCAGCGTTTGAATTCCTTCTCAAACTTCTCCACTACTCTTTCATCGTAGAAGTATGTTGAGGATAAAAACGGGTCTATTGTGAAGGATTGGGAGTAGACATTTCCTATGTGACTGAGAGACACATTCTGAATTCTTTTGTTTGTTTCAAATGTTTGATTTCCTTTAGCTTTTGAAGGTCTCGCTACGGGCACCTTCCATAGCTCCGGCTCAACTCTGTGTGCTTTTTTCGACCAGCTCTGTCTGGTTATAGAATTGGTACGATCAATTGTGAACGTAGCCATTTGTTTGTCAGATCTATCAAAGAATTGCGTTTCTGATTGACTCTCCTCCGGTATTGATTGTAATGGAGGAGTAAGAGATCTCGGTGGAGATCGATCTCTTAAATCGTTTGACCAAATGTTATCAGGTCTTAGATAGTGTCTCTCTGATTCTCTTTGATCTTTAAAGAGAGATTGTCTACACATTTTTGAGTGTTCCTTTGGGAGTGAAAACGGCTGTTTATCCATGTATTGATAATCTATAGTATTTGGCGACTCTTTCGTGTATGTGTCTGAACTCAATATCGCATTTGTATTGGCATCGTCAATAATATCTTGGGTATCAGAACTAAATTTTGGTAATATCTTCCGTTCGGTTGAGAAACGTTGCGGAAAGAATGATAATTCACTTATTCTTGAAAAATCTGTGTTTATAGAAAAATTTGGGCTATTAAAATCTTTTGGGGACGATGTGTTTGGTATCTTCTTATTCTGTATTACCGGTGTTTCATTGGTTTGTATATTATTAACAGTCCAAGTGGTCGGCTGGTTGGATGATGTTATGCATATAATAGAATGAGTTTCATTTTCTTTATTACTGTTTATATTTAAACTATCGTCAAAATCACTGTCAGAGTTCACACTTAATATAATTCTTGGTCCCTTATCTAATTTATCATTCTTGGATGGAATACTCTTCAACGGTGTGAACGTCAGGTTATCAAAGACATCGGTACTTGAATTGTTTAACCGTTGCTTGTTGGACGGCTTCAGTATATTACACGGCACATTTGTATTGTCACTTTCCACTGCACTATAACACTTGTTGTACGTCTCATGTAAAATACCATCCTTATTACGTTGTATGTTTGAGAATATTTCTGTTGTATTAAAATTCATATCGTTACTATTCGGTGAATCAAACGGACACTTCTTATTATTGGTATCTATGGAGTAATCATTGTAATAGGATACGTCCTTTTGAACTTTGTGTTCATACTGGGACTCAACAACTTGAAAAGTCTTTTTAACTTTAGTCGTGTTATAAATGTCAACTTTCTTCTTATAAATAGCCACCGGGGATTTCTTTCCCGACTTCCTTTTCATTTTGCCCGGTGACGTTTTGAATTTTGGCTGGTTATTCTTACCCTTAACATTCTGTAAAAAAAACGTTATAGTCTATAGAAAAATAATATGTATTTTAATTATTAAAATAATTTATCAGTATGCAACATGAATATGTATCAAAATAAGTTTTAATAGTTCTTATATAAAAATACTAGCTATTATCAGTGACTTTGTCTGTTTCTACATAAGCTATTTTACATTAATTAAAATTATATTCTTAACTTGGCCAGCTATTAGAAACTTATAGAACTTAGAAGTAAATACCTTTTATGTATAAAAAAACTCAAATTGACAATAAAAAAAAAAATTGATATATATATATATATATATATATATACATATGATCTACCCTTAATATATCATATACCAAGTAATATATGGTATACACATACCATTGTCGACTTTAACACCACAAAAACATCATATCTGCCCCTATCATCGTTAGTAAAACGAATAGTCTCTCTTAGTGCTGTGGGCTGCAGAGGAGTCCACATCATTGTCAAACTGTAACATGTCTGTGGCTCCACTTCTAAATACTCCCCCGGTAGATGTATTACAAGTCCAGGTGGTACAGCTTTGCCTAGCTTGATCTGGAAGATTTATATAATTTGTAGTTGTGAACAAAATATTTGGCTGCAAATGTGGATTTAACACTAAACCTACCAAGTACTGGTCAAATTTACCATTCTTAAACTTTTGTAAAACTTACACATTTTCAAACGTTATAATATCGTTATCAAACTACATGACAATTCTTAGAATATGCATATAATATTTTCTACACTCTTTACTTTTACTTATTTCCATTATTAAATGCGTTATATACTAAAATAACTTTTAATTACCGGTCAATTTGACCGCATGCAGTAGGAACTGCTATACAAGAATTGTCGGTAGGTTTAGTGTTAAGCAACCATTGCAAAATGTGTGATATAAATCCTTGTTATGACATTTTTGTGTGCTAATGGATATTAATTTATATCTGAATATCTAGAACATGATGCTCCCTGAGGATGACCCTCGCTGTCAGGCTATTTCAAGATATATTATAAATGTAATTCAGATCTTAAGTATGGCTTTAAAGAAAAGTAACAAGACAAGCCAGCTTAGTTTCTATCGCCAGTTCTTATCAGGTCAGTGGCAAATAACTTTCTGAGCTGGATGAAACTTTGACTAAGATAAAAATGTTTTGTATAAAACCTACTTACAATAAAGACTTTGGTTTTATGAAATTAATAAATTATTTCTCAATTTCGTATAAGACTTAAAGACACTTTTTTGGTAGATTTTTACTACATTTTGTGACTCATTTCTTTAATATTGAAATTGAATTAGTGTTATTGAAAAAATAAGTAATTATAAGAAAAATGTATTTTTAATGTAATATGGATTGATCTTTTAAAGATTAATTATCTGGAGTAACTTCTTAAGAATATTTATACATCATAAGAAATATCAAAGGAGTGAGTATCTATAACTATAATATCCAAGTATTGGTTGGAACAAATCTTACAAAAGTTCTAATACAGTATCACTTTTCTAGCATATATGAACTATAACAAATATTTCTTAATCAACTTAATCACACTTACCTGTTGCAGACATTTTGTGGGATTAAATACTTCTAGAATTTTTTCACACGTTCTTCCAATTAAAACATTATCAAACACAACTTGTGGGGGTTTGGAGAAAGGTGCCAGAATAAGTCTAGGACATTCTTCTTTTGGAGACTTATTAAGGGTTATTTCCTTTCTTTTAGCTCGTTTTAAATGCTCAGGAGTATTTTCTATCTATAAAACAATAAACAAACGGTAAGAACTAATGTTTGAAATTACTTATTAAATATCTATCACATAACGATTAAACGTACTTCGAAATACATAATAAGTTGTTAGCAAATCATTTGCACAAAATATTCAATTAAAACACATTATTTACAGCGGTAACGATGGAATATTTAAACGTATCTCCTATTTAAACGACAATTCGTTTCAAATAAAACAAGTTTAGTTCAAAATTCAAAGAAACGGTCGTTATCTTCTGATATTAGTCAACATTGCACAGAGTATTTATATTTTAGATGCCTTTAAAGGGAATTGTGTTATGAACTAAAAGAATCTATACTACAAATATTTAAAGATAAGATTAAAGTGCACATATCATATCTTAAGATTAATACTTAGTTAAAGAAAAATAAATAATCTTTTTTAAATTAAAAGAGTTTTAAATTCCTTTTTCTTTTTCAATAATAAACAATTTAACATATATGTTAAAAAGGCAACACCAATATCTTCTGCCAACATGCCAGCTGTGGACTATCTGTCAATATTCACTTAAAAATCGGGGTGTCAATTTTGCGCACAGGTTTTTTTCGCTCGTTTGTCTATTTCATTGAACCATCTGTGACCTAACATCTTTTTCAGTGGTAGGTAAACCTATTCTGTGTAACTGGTATACATAAATAATAAATAAAAGTATCTGTAACTTAATTGTTTCAGAATTATCAACATATAAATCATGGCCGAGTCTCAAGTGTACGATAATACTACTTGCGTAGTTTGTTTCAAAACTGTCCTTTATTTCTCAATTGGTGAATGTGATCATCCTGTTTGCTTCGAGTGTTCCACTCGGATGCGAGTACTGTGCCTACAGAATGAGTGTCCTATCTGCCGACAGGATCTTTCAAGGGTAAGGGCATACAAGAAGGTTCTTTCTTATATTCTTCCAATAACAAGAAACGCTGAGATATACAAATTTCACAGTTATAATATTAGTATTAAAACTTATAAAAACATTTAGTTAAAATTGTTATAAATAATATAATAATTAAAACACACAACATTTCACAATAATATTAATAAAATATTCTAATTATGAAACAATCAATTCATAATATTTTAAATGTTTAAATTTATATTACTGGCAAGGTATACAAATATATTTTTTAACCAATAAAAAAATATTGTCCAGGTGGTGTTCACTGATACAGTGCAGCCGTACAAGGAGTTGCGTAACCAAGTATTCACAGATCGGTTATTTGAGAGGCAATTTAAAATTGGATTTTGTAATGAAGAAATTAAAAAAGCATACGAAAAGCTGCTGGAAAACTGCTGCAAGATCTGTGATAAGATACCATTTCGAACATTCAGCATGCTCAGTGACCACATGAGGAAAGTCCACGAGCGACACTACTGTGACCTCTGCGTTAAACATCTGAAGGTAATATTAATGTTGTTTATTATGGCCTACTCAATTATTAACACTTATCTTATCAAAGTCTAGTTTAGTTTTAAATGCAAATACCTTTCAGTTAAATAGTTGATAAAAATTATTGCATTATTCTTTTGTATGTGAGTTGAAAGTTAATCATGGTATAGCATGTTTGGAAATGAATTCTAACTTTATCACAAAAGCAGTTTATAGCTTTATTTAATATATATTATATTTACATTGCAATTAAGCTCTCCTGAGACTTCCATGTAATACACAAGTAATCACTGATATTTGTTCAAAGTGAAAAAGATACTAGGGGTGCCAACAGACCCTCAATTTTGAATTGCTGCAGTTGCAAAATCTCGGGTGTCGTTTTTTATATTGAGTGAAGCACGCCCAGTGTTATGACTCATTGTTTCCCATTGACTTCAATGGGATATCAGTTTTTGACGATTATTCCTCAACGACATGACATTATTTAAAAAAAAACATCACCTAAAAAAAATATCACCTAATGTGTGTCTTTTTGATTGCAAAATTTCATAATTTCTATCAAGTAGTTTTTGAACCTATTCGTGATAAAGAATGAGAAAAAGTCTCCAGTAGAGCACTCCGCTTGCTTTGCTCAATAAATAAATAAATTTATTCTGCAATTTTAATATATATCAGTTTCTCAGTGTAATAATATAATTCTTAGTCGTAGTTAGAAAAAAAATAATATTTAATAATAATTCATGCATTAATGCAATTGGAAAATCATTTAAGATATTCACCTGTGAGCGAAAATGTTATACCCGGCAAGAGTTAGCACATCACAGACGGAAAGGTGACTTGGACGATACATCTCACCGGTAACTTATTATACAATAAAATTTTACATTATCTGTTTATAAATAGTAATTTATTTTAATGATTAATCATTCAGGGGTCATCCGCTGTGTGAATTCTGTGAGGAGAGGTACATGGATGCCGATGAATTGTACCGTCACTTGAGGAAGGAGCACTTGTACTGTCACCTGTGCGACGCTGACGGAAGGAACCTGTATTACGCGTCCCATTCAGCGCTCGCGCATCATTTTCGCACTGAGCACTACCTGTGTGAAGAGGGGGAGTGTGCTGGACAGCATCTCACAGCTGTTTTTAGGAGTGAGATTGATCTTAAAGGTTGGTACGGCTTGTGATGCTTCTAATTCTGGAAGTTTTGTTCTTCTCATACTAGTGTTTAGAACACTCGGGGGGTATTAAAATAGTCACCCCCATATGGTATATGTAAAAAAAAAGTGGTATAAGTAAAAAAATATATATATGTGTATATTAAATTTGTATTAACTATTGTAACCGTCTATCTGTTCCAGCTCACCGAGCAACCGTTCACGGACGGGGCCTGGCCCGCGGCGCTGCGCGGCAGGCACGCACCCTGGAGCTGCAGTTCAATATCACACCGCACCCGGTGGTGAGGTCTACCAGGTATTTATTTGTTTCTTTTTTTTTGTTTTTGACAAAAAGTGACCATAATCCCCAGTGGTATTCTCTACCAGTTAATAGGTATAGAAGTTGAAAAATTGTGGTAAAAAATAATACCAGGTATTTATTTATTGTTTTTTTTTTTTATTATAAAAGGCTAGTGGTATTCTCTACTAGTTAATACTTGGTAAGTTGTGACACTGTGATAAAATGACTGTAAAATGTCTGTGTTTTTTTAAAGGTTTTTGTAGTTGCTCTTCTTATATCTTCAGGTAAGGAATTGCAAAGTAGTGAGGCTTGTATAGTAGGAGTTATGGATAAAATCACTGTTATGAGGAAGAATGGATTTAGATTTGTTGAAGAGCAACAGATTATTATTATTATTATTTATTATCATATCAGGGATCGTCCGGAGGTCCCTCCTGATCCGTCCCCGGCGGCCCCGCCTCCTGTGCCCATCGACCCGCGCAGTGACGAGCAATTCCCTCGTCTATCGACGGTGCCGCTCGCTCCAGCGTCACTAATGGCCGCTCCGCGCTCCTTGAGAAGTATACTTTAATTCATACAATATAAAATAAAATAAAAACACATGCTCATTTTATGTATCTTGAATAACTTTTGCGTAGGTTCTGAGGGTCTAGCGCGTACGGAACGTAACTTCCCCGCGTTGGACGGGACCCGCCCCGGCCCGCCCCCTGCGCCACGCGCCGCCCCGCCGCCCGCCGCCGCCGCTGCCGCAGTGCTGAGGAACGGTAACTAACATATTCAGAATGTATTTTTTTATTATTAAAAGTAGGGGCTATTTGTTCCTCGTTTTATGGATTAGTGATTATTATATTTTCTCTTGTCAAGTGGTAGTTGTTTTGGGAGTACGGTGAGAACTGAAATAACCAATACCCAAATGTCAACCTTACCTGCTTGCGTTTATAATAAGTTAATAGCGGCAAGTTTAATTGCCGTGATGCTCTCTACTAAAAAAGATTAAAAACTTACATAACAATACGAATACTGGAAGAAAAGCGCCACTGCAAAATTACATAAAATATACAAAATGTCCGATAACTTGAGGAACAATAACGAAAATTTAAAAGAAAAACCTTATGCAGATGCACTAAAATCACAACCTACATTACTTAATCACAAGATGAAGCTAAATACTGTAGGACAATGTCTACAACGAATGTGTACATCTAACATTGTTAAATTCAATGATGTTAACACTAAACCTACCGACAATTCTTCTTTACTTTTTCCTACCGCACGCAGTCGAATTGAACGGTAATTAAAAGTTATAAGTTAAGCTAGGTAGTACAGTGAAGAAAATATTATATGCATATTCTAAGTATTGTTATGTAGTTTGAAAACGATATTATAACGTTTAAAAATGTGTAAGTTTTACAAAAGTTTAAGAACGGTCAATTTAACCGGTACTTGGTAGGTTTAGTGTTAAAATCAGTCAATTTAAAAAGAGCAACTGTTGAGTTTCTGGCCGGCTCTTCTCAGCAGAGCAGCATTTCAAGTTGGTAACATACTCACAGACTGACTACATCTTTTTTAATATAATAATTGACGATTCAAAAGTACTTACTTGAATAAAGATATTCAAATTTGAACGTTCTGACAACGGAAATAATTAAACTCATATGAAATGGCCTGAAAGTAGTCCCGGGTAACAAAGGGCTGATTAAACACAAACATAACATACAAATTCTATAAGAACATAAAAACATTGAGGTATTGAAGCAAGCCTTAATCCAGATCACAATACATAAAAAAATTACAACATCTCATCCGGATGGAACTGTTCATGACGTGATTCTTCCAAAATACAAAACAGAGATGTTCTATGATGTTATTTAGTTAATTACTTCAAAACTTTTGGACATAGGTTCACGTGTGAAAGGAACTTTTAAAAAATATTTACTGGGACTTTAGATTCATGTTACCTAGGGAGAAAGAAATGAAAAGAAATATAGATAAAATAAAGTAAATGTCCTAAATGCAGACGAACTGTTCTACTGGCCTATCGACTCAAATGAAACTTTATATATAAATGTTTGACAAACTATTACCTAAGTGTACGGAGTTCTCTAGATAGCAGCTAAGTAATTGCTAGAATAAGTACGACCATTACAGAAAAATCAAATAAATAGCGCCCTGGAAGCATTCTGGAACTATATAAACGATCATCTCAACTAGAAGGTGTTAAAACAATAGACAACATCGAAAAATAAACACTGAGAAACCTAATACAAAGAGCCGCATAGAAAACAACAGCAGCTAACCCGTTAAGACAAGGTGACAGAACTTAAAAGACAAAAGCAAAGATCCTAAAAAAACGGCTCAGAAGGGTCTGTCACTGTAGCCAATATCTGATTTGTTAATAATAGTATCTTTAAAACATTGTAGAGCAAACTCAACTGAATAAATTATCAAATCTGACTCCCCAAGCTGAAAATTATTTACTCTGGAACGCGGTTAAAAGTACCAAAGTTGCATTTCACGTGGCAAAGAATCGTCAAAAATAGTAGTAACATTTGGGCTAGAACTGACGAGAAACGGGCTGAGGTGTTCATTTCTAACAGCGGTGGCGTGGAGATAATAAAAAACTACAAATAAAGAAGTTTTTCAATCGAAAGAAATACTAGGATCCGCCAACCGTGCGCGGCGGGTGTTGAGCTGAGCCCCTCTCCTTTCTTCTCTTCTTGATAACTTTTGAATGGGTAAACACTTTTTCAATCTGTTTTCGCTATAACATCCGCGTTCGGCTCAAACATACATGAGAGAATTTTTAGCTAATTATCTCGTCGCATTCTGGAACACAAAAAAAGGTCTCGCAAACAGTTAAGAGCTTCGCTTACGCTCATCTCAAAAAAGACTGGAGTTAAATAAGGCTCCTGGTAGAAACCAGCAGACAGAAGTCTGATAATATCTGAATTGCTAAAACAACTTATCAAAAAAGTTATAGTCGGTACATTTATTAGTAAGATTTTTTAAAAGTTGTTATCTGGTGCGGATTCTTTCATACAGTTCATTTAAGTATATTTTAAAGTCAGAAATAAAATATATTTTATAATTCCATTGCATTCTAGACCAATATTATTTCTAACTATCTATTTTAATCGACAGCTGCCAAGCCGAGTGTCTCAATTCAACTGCACAGTCAGCCCAGCGCTAGTAACTTCAGATTGACGCAAACCAGCGGCAACAGGATCTCCATCCCGCAGAAGAAGCATCAGCAACTATCTGATGAAGACTTTCCATCCCTTGGCCACTCTAGAGATGACCATCCCAGCATCGGAGCCGGCACAGTGCAACCAGCTAAGGTAAATTACTAGGGGCGTCAACAGACCCTCAATTTCGACTCGCAGCGCTCGCGAAATCTCGGGTGCCGTTTGCATATTGAGCAAAGTGAGACCAGTGTAATGACTCATCATTTCCCATTGGATATCGGTTTTGACGATTATTCCTCAACGACATTACATTTTTTAAAACCATCACCTAATGTGTCCGTCTTTTTGATCGCATAATTTTCCGTCAAGTAGTTTTCGAGCTTATTCGTGACAAAGAACGTGAAAAAGTCTCCAGTAGAGCGCTCCGCTCGCTTCGCTTAATTATTATTAGACAACCAAAAACTTTACTCTATCCCTAATTTGGTTTATCTTTTCAAGGTCACCCTGATAAACAGCGACGAACTGCGCTCATTCAAAAACAACCAAGTCAACAACCAGCCTAAAAAATTAAAAGTGAAAGCTAATTCGGAGGCTTTTCCCGCGCTGTCATCGTCCTCGGTGCCTTCGACTCCGCCGCAATGGATCACAGTCTCAAAATCTAAAGAAAAATCCAAACCAAAAGCGGAAGCTCCCCCAAAACCTCGAAGTCCTGCATTTAATCCAGTAGCGGATTTTCCAACCTTACCCATCAATACGAGTGCTAAATCTAAACCAAAAAAGGCCCAGCCCCAACCACAACCGCAAGTCATTAATATGACACACACCGATACGAAAAACAAGAAGGAGAAGAAGAAGCAGAATGCCAATATAAAGAAGGATGTCAACCTTGATTACGATCTGGTCAACGGAGTCAATGAAGTCAAGATCAAAAATGAGTACATTGTGGCGAGCGTTAATAACAACAACAATAGCGGTGAATCAGACAGAAAAGTGAAGACCATAAGTGATACAGCTCCTAACACGATCAAAAATTCTGGCAACGATAACTTCTCATTGGCGCTCCAAGAGTATCCGCCATTAAATCCCAGGGCCGTGACTGAGACACCACGACCAGTTCTGAATGGGAGTGTTCCTCCAGGATTTAAGAAGCGACCTCCCTGTGATGGGATGACATTCACCAATTCCTCTGGACAAACTTTCTGCGCTCCTGTTCACACTTACATTCCGCCTCCAGAATTCGAGCAGCGAAACCGGGCTCTAGTGAAGAAATTCGCTGTGGCTTTGGGGGGTGCGGCTGCGGTGGAAAATTTCAAGGTCGCATCCAGAGCGTTCAGAGATAGCGTCCTCAGCGCGGAAGAGTTCTACCAACACTGCAGATCTGCTCTGGGACCGCAATTGGAATCAGTGTTCCCGGATCTAGTAGCTCTGCTGCCGGATATAGCCAAGCAGCAGGAATTGGTTATAGGGAAGGATATATGCTCTAAACTGGAAGTGTGCTCTACTTGCGGACAACTACTACGCCCGTTGGACCGTATAGCCCACGACTCCGCCCACTGGCCGCCCCTCTCTCGTTAATACTGTGATAACAAGTGTTCACGTTTCTCCATTTTAAATGTGGTAGTGATACATATTTATGTACAAACATACAACAACTTGACAACTTTTTACATTGGTGCTTTGTAATTTTTTTTGCTCGTACCCTTCCAATATTTGGTAGTGACTAGGACAAATAATCAAACGAGATTGGCTATGGAAAATTTTATATAAATATTAATTGAATGTTGTATATAGCAGTTATTGCTATTGGTATTCTTTTGCTACTTGCCGGTACTAAACACAGATGTAGATAAAATGAATGGTATAATTTGGACCATTGTTTCTCAATTCCATTGAAGGTCACTTCTAGATGTTTGTCAAACACTCTTTGTTGTAAAACATCATACGCTGAATGTGGGGCTAAAAATGAGAAATAATGGTTTGAATTATACTTTGTATAATATTCGTTGTAACTTAGTTTTAGACGGAGCGTCATTAAAATGTATGTGATTATGTAAATGTTACACTGTATAATATATTGTTTCAAAGTAATTATATTTTTGTACTTTCCGATAATTGAATAAATTACCTTGTGTTAATTTTTTTGTTATACTAAATATATTTATTTAAATGATAAAGAACGCTTGTGAGCGGCGACGCGTTAATAAATAATATTAATAGCATTGTATCTGTTATTTTACAAAAATCCTTAAATAAAAAAAAGAAAAACATTTCTTTTCCAATATCACATGAAATTCAAGAAATGTATGTACAAAATATTATTTTATTTTTATAAACTAGGGCCGCCAACAGACCCTCAATTTCGACTCGCTGCGTTCGCGAAATCTCGGGTGCCTTTTGTATATTGAGCGAAGCGAGCCCTGTGTAATGACTCATCGTTTCCCATTGACTTCAATGGAATATCAGTTTTTAGACGATTATTACTCAACATGACATTTAAAAAAATATATATTAAAACCTTCACCTAATGTGTATCTTTTTGATTACAAAATTTCATAATTTTCCGTCAAGTAGTTTTCGAGCCTATTCGTGACAAAGAATGTGAAAAAGTCTCCAGGAGAACGCTCCGCTCGCTTCGTTCGCTTCGCTCAATAAAGGCAGTGTGATTTCAGAGATAATAAGAAACAAAATTTAAACCATGATTATATATTTCTGAAAGCCAAAGACACTACTTGTCACTTTTACCCCACCCGAGGAAACCTTTCACGAGACCAGTGATACCGGCACCTTGCTTCTTATTATTGGCAGCTCCAGTCTTATCATCCAAGTTAGGGAACTCAATGAAATTGCACGCCAAATCAAAGAACAAAGGCTTGCAAGGAATTGCTTCCATTGGAGGGGGCAGTTTGAAGATGTTAGGGTTCTTTGTGAGTACTTGAGAATCTTCACGGTATTCGTCAAGCCGGTCCACTAGAGGCTTCTTGTCCTTGTAGGATTTTGTATACTTGGTCTCTTCTTCATCATCGTCCTCGAGAACAGAGTCGGCATGAACTTCATACTTGCAGCTTTCAATGTCCTTTTGCAAATTTTCCAGCTTTTCCAGGAGTTGTTTATCCTCTAATTTGCTTGCTAGCGACTCTGTTGTATATGTGCTGCAGCGCTCCAATATAGCGAGTGCCTCTCTGAAACGTCGGAGCCCGGTCAGGACTTGAGCTATGTAATAGCATCGGAAAGCTCTATACGCTTTCATTTCTGTTTCAATTTCTTTCTGATAATCAGCATCGTTTTCAAATCCTGGCAACTGCTGCAATTCAGTGTAATTCTGAAGAATGATCTCGTAGAGACGGGTTAGATCCTGTGGACGTACTTTCTTCCCGTCCATGGGTGAATTGTTTCTGCGAGCTTCCTCCGCCTGCTGCACCAGGAGGTTATTCCGCTCAACCGTCTTAACCAGGCGCAGGTACATCAGGTATGACAGCAGATAGTTGACGTTCTGCTCCACATTCTTCACCTTCAGGTCATCTTTGAGCGCGGAGATGGCGTCCTTGCAATCCATGAGTATGTTCTCGATTACGGCGACTCTCTGCTGCGGTGGCACCGCCTGCGACGCGTCCAGCTCCTGCAGCGACACCAGGAACAGGCGCACCTTCTCCGGACGCACGGACACGCGCCGCCCGCGCCACTCCACCTCGTGCACGCCCGAGCGAGATTCCCTAAAACATATTTGCTTAACACATTGCTGACTGGTCACGAGTTAACTCATGGTTTCGTGACCAAGCTATTCTAACTGTACACAAGTTAACTCCTGTTTCCTTGGCCAAGAATTTCTGACTGAACACGAGTTAACTCATGTTTTCGTGGCGAAGTGTTACTGACTGGTCAAGAGTTAACTCATGTTTTCGTGGCGAAGTGTTGCTGATTGATCAATAGTTAACACTTGGTTCGTGGGCAAGTGTTTCTGACTGGTCACGAGTTAACTCGTATTTAGGTGTCAAGCATTTGTGACCGCCAACGAGTAAACTCGTGATACGCTTTTCCACATCTTTATTGTTAACACCACACTGGTTGCTATTTGTTATGTGGATTTATTAAAGTATTCATAAGATATACTAATAATAATAAACTTATAAACTCACTTAGCTTGAGCCATAAGGGTGTCCAAGTTGTCGATGAGTCCCTGTCCGCGCATGGCGAGCAGGTCGCCCGCCGCCGACTCGTCGCCGATGTTGTACGCGCAGTAACGGAGACTAGGGTGCAGCTCGTCCACCTAGAATAGATTTTTTAACACAATGAATATATTTTATATATATTATGATCAATAAAACAATACCAAATATGAATTATTATTATACCCTCTGCTTAGAAAAATTTAATAAAATAAGATGTGAAAAGCACATTATAAACACAACAATGTTTAATAAAATATGACTATCAAATAAATACAAATTGCTATTAGTCCAATTGAATACCTTTTGTTTATAAACAGGCTGCTCGTCCGGTGGCAGCGCATTGCACAGGTTGTCAAGCACGAGCTGCGCGCGCTGCAGGCAGTCCGCTGCAGCACGCCACTGCTGCAGCTCCAGCAGCAACGCGCCCCGCAACCACGCCGCGTACGCACTCGCCTCGAGCTGCGTGCGCGCCGAACACGTGCCGCTTTGCTGAATATCACATAATTATAGTATCAAATTTAAATAATTTGCGAGAAACTTATAGTAAATTGAATTTAACAACCTCACAAAGCTGCAAAAGCATTTGCGCGTGCGCACATGCTTTTTTTAATCTAGATACGAGGTGGAACTTTTTCCTGGGTTCGGTGTTGGCTTCTTGGCGTAGTTGCATGGCGTGGGACCAGGCGCGCTCAGCTTGCAGCAGCGGCACGCAGAGCAGACGATATTCAGCATTAGATGCTGTTAGATGGGAAGCGGTAACATCACGCCGGCGGTAGTGACGACGATCACCCTAAAATAAATGACTTGTTATATATATATATATAAAGCAATATTATTATTATATTTCTGTGTATAATTATGGTAATTATCATACATTGCAACATCAAATATTCACGAACCTGTGGAATTTTGAGCACTTTACGCAAACGTCTTAAACGACGCGAGCAATAGCCTCGGTAACGTTGGTAGTCACCGTGGCGAAGACCATGCTGCTGTTGAGCATCCTTGATTATTTTGAAAACTATTATAAGATATAGGAAAGATATTCTTATGTATTGCGATTATCCAATATTAGTAGTCTGGTTCTTATAATTCATTATCGAAAACAATAACAGTCCAATATAAATTGGCACCTTAAGGTCAGATGGTCCGAATATTTAAATGTATAGTTTGTAAAATAAAACTTAATAATGCATTTTTCTATTAAACTGGTTACTAAGTCTTAAGTAACATTCTTTAAAATTTTCTAGATTTTTTTAAAATTCTGACGAACATCTAATTTGATTCTGATTAAAATATTTTTTTTATCTTTTTAGACTAATTGAAATTAGTGACTTCTCTTAAACCACAGGGATCGAAATGAACACTTACACTTGTAGGAAAAAAATATATTATACTTAATTTTTTTGTCATTTTCTGATATTTCCGATAAAAAAGGATACTTTCTAAAGATATGGTGTCTTTCAACTTGGTTTCTTCCTTTAAGGTATCATCAGTGGCTATAGGCTGGGCATCGCCACAATCTCCTTCTAACACAACCATTATTGAAATTCCTCTTTAATTTATTTTGAAATAGTCACTAATACTTTACATTACAAGGTAACAAAAATGAGGGTCTAAGGATAGAAAATTGAATTGATATTTCAGAACACGTCACTATCACAATTTACAATCCTGTACAAGTTGTTGACAGTGACAGTTAAGATACCTAAAAATAAAAATCTAAATGTCAAAAGTAACAAATTGCCACATGCGTAGATAGAAAACTTTAGCATTCTTATTGTTTCCGATCTCATGCCGAAAAAAATGGATTCAATTCTAATTTATTTTAAAAAATCCATGTCATTATATAATTAATAGACCTACTACTGTTATTAATATTTGATTACTTTCAAAATTTTACATAAATTGGAATAAAAAATAATGATCAATTACATCATGGATTACAAATGATAATCGTCTGATTAATATTATATATTTTTTTGAACTTCAAATTTTTTTCTAAAGATGGAATTTTAGTATAAATTACTAATAAAAACTTAAATTATATTAATTAATGAAAAAATATAATTAATTATCTTTTAAGAAACAGGGTTAGGTTTCAAAGAATATATGAATTGAAGTTGAAAGAACAATGGCAGCTTTACA
Source organism: Melinaea menophilus ssp. n. AW-2005 (assembly GCA_918358695.1). Classification (NCBI taxonomy): domain Eukaryota; kingdom Metazoa; phylum Arthropoda; class Insecta; order Lepidoptera; family Nymphalidae; genus Melinaea; species Melinaea menophilus. The sequence goes on from OU911056.1 coordinate 11,279,441, forward strand.
TACATCATTTTACCTGACATTTTTTGGAAGCGTCTAAATATAAAAAAATATTTAAAGGATAGGGGTAACATTGCATAAGCTTAATCAGAAACAAATATTTTTTTAGAAAGCCACAAAAAAAAGATATTTCAGTTTTTGTTTAACAATAATTTGAGGTTACCTGTCAATACTAGTTGTCACTGATTGCAGGTACAATCTATACAAATATTAAAAAATGCGTAAGAGATTTCTCAAATGATGTTTTCAATATTAGTTATTAGTTTAGTAAGGGGTTAGAATAAGTCTTGAACGGATTTTATCGCGTTTATTAACGCGAATATATATTCGCAATGAATAATATTTGTCTAAATATAAGAAAACCGATCTTTCTTCTTTGCAAATGTGTCAGATCTATCTCTATTTACTAAGCTTCAACCTCTAACATTCCAATACTTGGCATAGGCCTCTTTCACCAGATAGGTAAAGAATCGCAGCTTAATCAGCCGATGGTCCAATGCGTGCTAGCAAATTACCTACTATCGAACCCGCTAACACCATCGTTTAGGCAGCACCAATCGACAAGCGCACCGCTATTCTATAGCGATCATATAGTATAGTATACAGATGAAAAAAAAATATTTTGTTTAGAAAAATGTAGTTGTACATTTATTTAGATAAGGATAATATAGGACAGACATATATAAAACTCAATAAAAAAAGGAAAATAAAAAATAAATATAGGTATTTATAGTAAAAATAAAACAAGATGGTATTTTAATTACATAATATTTTAAACACTGTGTATCAATATTATTGCAGCCAGGAAAAAGGCAATGGTTACAAGTATTGGCGGCTCCTATAATGGTAATGCTATAGTTCCATTCTCTGTATTCTGAATGCCTGAGGGCCTGACAATATCTTGCTCATGCGGATCTTCATGAGATTGGTGGTCCTCCAAAGATGTGCCAGCTTTTGGCATTGAGATATTCTCCACAACAGTAGACTCGTTAGGTGGCTCAGTACGTGAGACATCATCATCATCCCCATGTTGAATGGCTTCTTCAACTCTTAATTCATTCAGGCGATTCATATATAGGACCTCTCTTTTGGTTCGCAACCAACAGACATAGCATACATTGTCTGAAGTTGTTACCTGGCAGAAATATAAGAAATCTTTCTGATTTTAGCATATAAAACACTTATATCTAGGATTAATGTTATTCAGGGTAAATTAAACTTATAATATAAATGTATTTATGTAAGTCTCACAATCTGAATAATTGTAAAAAGATTAGATATTAAAATAAATAAAATCAAACAAACATTTTAGAAGAATAAAACCTATAAGTTCAATGTGTATAGAATACATAAAAATAATAGTATAAAACAGAACTTAAACTAAGATGTACACACCTGTTGTGGTTCCTTACGGCATTTAATTATTTCTATCATCTGCCGTTGTAGTTCAGAGGGATTATCTCTTAATATTTTCTCATTTTGCCTTTGTATGAGGGAACATCTGCATAAAATACAAACATTGGTATGACAACGCTGACTTTGTGTCGGTCCAGCTTGTAGTTCATTAGCAGTATACTGTTGAAGATTCTGATTTACAGCATCTATAAAAAGTTTCCAACATGCTTCGCAAACATAATCCTCATCAGTTATCTGAAAGTAATTTGTAATAAGTATTAACGCATTATAACAAACTATGTTTGAAAGTATAAATAACGAGTTAATTTAATATAATTTAGAGATAAACACGAGCAATAGTGTTTTTAAGAACTTACGATTTGTGGATAAACCCAGTTGCAGAGCATCGTACACACTTATATTTTGTTCTAAAATCCGATATCGGCGAAGAGTATTCACGCAAATATTACAATTCACGCACAATATGTGCTTGCGCTTGCTATCCATGATAAAAGAACACTCAGAACAGAAAGACACAATCGAAATCTGTTAAGACGTCCGAGAATGAATAGTTGCACAGAAGACGCGATGACAGCGTAAAACTAAATAGAAAACGCAAAGCTAGTTAAAATGGCTTCCAATAGTGTCAAAGTCAGTCAAACTATTAGTCAGTTGTCAGTCATTTAAATGGCCCTGTACTAATATATTTGATTAATCTTATAGTTAAATACATACAACAAACGCAATTATATAGTTTCTTTATTATGTAGCAATAACAACAAAAAAAAAATAATATTGCTATTTATCATTTTAAATAGATTTTTATTTTTTAATTGTATTACACCGGAAATACGCAAAAAACAGAAATTAAAAGCTTATTAAATAAAAGTTTTTTTCGTGGCTTTCCCAAGTAAATCTAACACCGTGTAAAAAACGACTAAATAATACAATTAAGTTTCACTCTTGTCTTGTTTTCAGACGCTTCATAAAACGTTCAGGTAAAAAATTGCCATTGTTCTTTTCAGAGCTGCCCGGTATTTCTATACTTTGATACTAACTTATTGTTATTTAGTTTAAGTACGCTAACAGATAATCTAAATAAAAAAAATTAGTTTCCCATAGAAAATATAACCTCATCTTAAACATTAAAAAATGCTACCAGTTTTATACAGTATTTTTTAATTCATATTACTTAAGAAACTACTCCATGGATTTTGATAAAACTTGGTAATATTATAAATTATTATCCAACTAACAACCTTTATGTACTCCGCAAAATTCTATTAAACACAATTGCTAAAAGACAAAGCTGTTAGATGTATTAAATGATTACCTATGTTTCTTCTTAGCTACACAGTTTATTTATTTAATTTCTCATTTAACTGACAACTGTCAAACAAAAAATGACAGTTCACTCAAATATACTGTCAACTGTCTCTTGACGTTTCTTAGTGCTCTGTAGGTTAGTGTTTATTTTTATTTAAGAGTAATTCCAAAAATATTAATACAATCATTGATATTTTCAATAATTACAGTGAATAAGTGAAAACTATATATCCTGTGTTAAGTAAAACAACATATATTTTTTATTTACAGAGAGAAACTTAACCGAAATGGCGAAGTCGAAAAACCACACAAATCACAATCAAAGTGAGTTCATAATACATCTTGTGTTTACTAAAAGTCCCTTTATATATTGTTTCTGATGTTCAATTTCAATTTCAGACCGCAAGGCACACCGAAATGGTATCAAAAAACCTAAAAAGTCCAGACACGAATCTACACTTGGTGTAAGTGTTTTTATCTTTAATAAATCATTGAAACAAAAATGAATGAAATAATTTTAAATATTATTTCATTTTTATAAATTATAAAGCATATGATAACAATGAACAATTAAATTCGTAATTAATTTATAGATATATCTTCCAAGTATTTTCTTATATGTTAGTCTTGCATATCTTGAATTAATCTTTGAAATATATGTGATATATTGATATGTTATTCATACACAGAATAGTGTGATACGGTATAATAGTGAGGTGTCTTGCTGTTATATCTAATGTTTTTGGGAATTATTGTTAACTTTTTGATGAAAATCTCATGTAACTCGCCAATGCAGTACGGAGTGGTATTAGCTATATTTATTACACTAATTTAGATTTATTATCTGTTACTTTGTTGTTAAAAATTATATATTGAGGACCTAGTTTTTTTAGTTAACTATTGCAATTTGTTTGCATTAAGAACTAAAGAATGGATCAGTCATAATAATCAAATACCTTATTTATTTACAGATATATTGGACAAATTTCATAATTTATTTTTGAGTTACTCCATAATTATAAATGCAATATTATAATTATTCCACAGATGGACCCAAAATTCTTAAGAAACCAGCGGTTTTGCAAGAAAGGAAACTTAAAACCCGCCAAGCAGTTGGTACGTGCGGCAGAAAGGAAAGCTGCAAGGGAAGCTAAGACTAAGAAATGATTACTTTTAAGACAATAAAAGTTTAAAAAACAGTGTTTTGTTTTTATAATTATGATCACAATACATTTGTTATGGGATCGACAATTTCCTTTATATTTACACATACCTAGTGTATACAGGCTTAATAATACTAAAAGATTGTTTCAAATTCAAGTCACTATTGGTATAAAAATAAATGACATAATTTTTTTACTGAACAATAACATACAAACGTATTATTGTAGCTCTCATATGATGGCAGTGATGGTTAGGAATTGTTTACATGTATTGATTATATATTATGCCAAATAAACAATGTTTTTTGTTAACTCAGAAATTCTCCGGAATTCAGTTTTAATGTCATAACTGAGATGGTAATTCAATGAATGGTTAATAACTTTTATCCCTATTCCTCAAACATTTTTTAAAGTTATTGAGCTCTAATAAATATCATTTGGGACACATTTTTATAATATTATAAGTATAGAAATTTTGGGTCAGGGTATGATACTTAAAGATTGCGTAGTAACAATATTTTTAAAATATAAAATTAAAATTAGAGCTATTCCAAAGGTTTCGCGCGCAGATAAATAAACCATAAGAAAATAAAATCGTTAAAATCGATTGTTACTAAATACCCTCAATGATTATTTCCTATATAACTTCTATGTATAATTTTAGTGATTTCGCGAATATTCGCATATGAATATCCGAAAAAAAAACTATTTTTAGATAGTAGTAAATTAATAAAATGGAAATTCATTCATTATGTTTTTAATACAAGCATAAATAACCTAACCTCGTAGTCTTTACTGTATCATTTAGTATTATTTATTTAACTTTGCGAAGCGACTTTCGATGGTCCTGTGTTGAACAGAGAAATGGAACATTTGAGAAGGATATTGAAAGGAGAGTGAATACAAGAAAGAAGATCCAACGACTAGGATTGAGAATAGAAAGGTTAAGAGGTTTTTTTTTTATACCACCTGGGTTAGTGCTTGACTACATTCCACCTGATGGAAAGTGGAAATGTAGTCATAGATAGTAAGGCGCATTAACCCAGTAACCTATTCACTCTTCTCTTGAAGACACCCACATCGTATTGGGACAGAAATACCGACGCAGGCAAGCTGTTCCAGTCCTTCGCTGTACGAACTAAAAAAGACGAAGCAAAGCGCCTTGTTCGGACAGGGGGAATGTCCACAACGTAAGGATGGATATCTGCCGTGCGTCGGAACGTCCTGTGATGGATGGGGGACGGAGGAATTAAATCATGTAATTCTACGAATGTGGAGGTTGGCTTCAACCAATTCAGGGTCGCCTATAAGCCTCTTTGCTCGCCTCTCAATTGAGTCCAGAACCGCAAGATGAGACTTAGCGGCACCAGCGAATATATGCCCACAGTACTCCACACACGACCGGATCTGTGCTTTATATAATACAAGTAGCTGTCCCGGTGTAAAGTACTGACGGACCTTCGCAAGAACGGCAAGCTTTCCTGCAGCTGCTCTTGCTCTGGACTCAATACACCGACCAAAGTTGAGGTTCGAGGAAATCTCTAAGCCTAACAACTGAAGCCGGTCACTGTATTCCAAAGATACACTCTGGAAAGTAGGAGCCAAGGTGAAAGGGCTCCTTTTGGCGGTGAACAGACACGTCTGCGTTTTGGTGGCGTTGAATTTGACAAGATTGGCTTTGCCCCCTGCGGAGACTGCCTGAAGTTTGTCATTCAAACGTTGCACCATGGCTTCTCTTTCAGACTGTACTTGATCTCTACTAGCCCGACTACTCGGCAGGTATCTTTCTACAACTGTGCTGGCGTCTGCATACCCATAGAAACCGGGCTTCAGCTGATCGTTAATGTGCAGCAGAAAGAGAGTTGCAGAAAGAACGGACCCCTGAGGCACACCGCCATTTATTGTCAAGGGTTCCGAGGAACACCCGTCGACAACTACTCGGAGAAATCTTTGGTTCAGAAAGTCCGTTACCCAGTCGATCAGACCAGGAGATATGCCGTATGTTGAAAAATTGCTTATAAGGCTCGCATGAAAGACCCTGTCAAATGCCTTCAAGACGTCAAGAGAGACGGCGACCGCTTCTCCGTTCTTCTCGATGGCCTCGCTTAAAATGTGCGTAGCGTACACTAGAAGGTCCCCAGTGGACCTATTTCGGCGAAACCCGTACTGTCGGTCACTGAGGAGATCGTTACCTTCAAGGTACGCTAAAAGGCGCGAGTCCAATACACGCTCCATAATCTTGCAGAGTATGAAGGTGATTGAAATCGGTCTATAATTGGCAGGATCGGCACGACTGCCTTTTTTGGGCACTGGTTGCACGTTAGCAAGCTTCCAAGATTTCGGCACTATTTCAGACTTGAAAGAGAGACAATACAGACGTGTCAATACAGGAGACAACTCAGCTGCGCATGTTTTGAGCAGAATGGCTGGTATACCATCAGGACCACTGGCTTTATTCACATCAAGACAACACAATGGTCTCCATACCTCTTTGTTAGTGATGCGGATTTCAGGCATCGAAATACCGCAGTGAGGAAGATGTGCTGGAGAAGCATTGCCAGTGTCTAGATGTGAATTATCAGCGAATAGAGAAACAAATACATTCGCTTTCTCTGTCGCTGTATGGGCTAGAGATCCATCCGGCTTCAGCAGAGCAGGTAGTGAGGATTGGCAGATGTTCGACTCGATCGCTTTGGCAAGAGACCAGAAAGCTCGACTGCCAGTAGGTCTGACAGAGAGCTTTTCGCCATTCTTAGCGATACGATCGCGACGAGCCTTCCGTAATGCCTTTTTATAGGACTTGGCAGCTTGGTTAAAGGCTCTCTTCTTTAAACTTACATTCGGAGCTTTGCAGCTTCGAGCATCAGCCCAAATTAGATATGCCGAATGTTTTCGGTCTTCAGCATGACCACATTCGGCATTAAACCATGGGCGAGCTTTGCCACCGATGGCTACGTCAGCAAAAGGTATTAAGTACTCCATTGCCTGATGTACCACATCGGTTATAGCATCCGCGCAACTCGACGGATCCAAAGAAGAGAAGCAGACCTGCCGCCAAGGATAAGACGCAAAGAAGTGCCGCCTCTCATCCCAATCTGCTGACTTGTCTTTCCATACTCGCCTAACACCAGGTGGTTCGAAAGCTGGTGGGGAATATGTAAATACAGATTTCACCAAACAGTGATCGGAGGTTCCCAAGGGGGAAGTCACCTCTACACGATACCTGTTCGGATCAGTTGTCAGCAAAAGCTCCAGGCAATTGGCTTTATGGCCTACTACATCTGGTACTCTCGTCGCTTGCCTCACCAGCTGAAAGAGGTCGAAAGACAACGCAAAGTTTCGCGCTTCTCTTCCAGCATGGTTTGTCTTCTGGTACGGGAAGAGCCAGTCCTGATGACAGGCATTAAAGTCCCCCAGATTGACGAGCTGCACTGAAGGGTACTGATGCAGAGCCATATCTGCAGCCTCACCGAGATACTCAAATAATCTAGTTGTCACCTGATTACCGCTGTGCGAACGGTAGAAACAGCAATACAGGATTTTTTCGTTTCCTGTGTCTACTAAAATCCATAAGGAAGAAAAAGTAGGGTCTTCAAGGTGACCGTGACGCAGGATACAGAGGTCGTTCTCAACTGCTGTTTACTAAATCCTTGGAAAATTATTTATTAAAAAAAATCTTTAAAGGCGTATTAAATTTAGTTAATAAAATTAACAAAATATTGTCACAAATGTTTAATTTGATATTAATTTATTTTGAGAGTTTCAATACGTACTTAACTTTCTTGACTTCTTTATAAATACATATATGAAAACGGTATTTTTATCATTGATACTAAATTGATATATCTTAAGTTTGTTGTTAAGTAAAATAAGTACCTACCTCAAAAGGCAAAAAAGATTTAATATAATAGCATTAGCCTTAATGTACATATTAAACATTAGTTTTACTGAAAAATAAAATTATTATTTTGAGTGATGGCAACTTATATCGGGGCATTACTTGTTGGGTGCTGATTACTGCCACGATACACGTTTTATGCTATAAAATCGACAAATCGTAAGGCGTCAGATCATTAATAAACTATCAACTCTCATGTTAAGTGATAAAGTTCATTATATGTAAGTATTATAATATTTTATATTCTGTTTCGGAATTCCCACTGCTTAGTTTACTCATTGAAGTGTCTATATATCGGTAGGATATTTTATCAGCAATTCTTGATATGGTCATTGGTTATTGTGTTTTGACATTCGTGAATTGTGATAATATTAACACGCATAAAATTATTATTGAAAGTAAGTTTTATTGAGGTTTTTCATTTCTAGTACTTTAATTTCATTTAATTGTGTTTGCATCAGTTTAGGCTTGAGGAAATAAGTTCATTAACTAAAGTAATTAAAAATATTGTAACGTTGCATTTTTATCACTTTTAACAGTGTCGTATTTTGATTTATCAGCTAAGATCGTAAAGTGAAAATGGCGAAAGCAAAAGTTAATAAGTAAGTTTTAATTTTTGTCTTTTATTTATAGTTTATATTAAAACTAGTTATGTAATTGTAATATTGTTATAAGTGTGAATTGATATAAATGTTAAATATCCATGCTATGCAGAATGGGACCCGTGGTGGAGTTGCCTGAATGTCCAGTTTGTTTGGAGACCATGTCAGCTCCAATATTTCAATGTCAATCCGGGCACAGCCTTTGCCACTCCTGCACTAAGAGCTTGATGCCACCCATTTGCCCCATATGCCGTCAGACCATGACTCAGATGAGAAACTGGCAGCTCGAAGATTTGATATCGAAGGTCTGTGTTATTAATATGTATGTTGTATACACATAATATACTTATTAAAAATGAGAAACTTTTAAAAAATCTGTAATATTTTTTTTATTGTCAACTTTTTTGCATAAAATAAATTATTTTGTGTTTCTTCAAGTATCTGTAACTAATTAAATCTTGTGTTTCACTCAGGCGACTCTAAACTGCCCCAATCTTTCTTCTGGGTGTAACTACAAAACTGGAGCTGCACTGATGGAGAACCATATCAAGGAATGCATCTTTCGGGTCATGACATGCCCTCTTGGGATATTCGGGAAATGCTCATGGTCAGGTATGTCAAACCAACCTCAATATTATAATCAATTCATAAAATAATTTCTAGCATTACAGATTTGTTTATAAGGTAAAGTAAATAAAAGTTTAATAGCTGTAAATATACAAAATATATTTCTAGGTGCTTTTAAGGAAATGGTCAATCATTTCACGGGTTGTCATCCTCAAAATATGCTCCTGAACTTGGATCAAGATATCACCATTGATAATATCTCCATTACCAAAGATGATCGCTTTGTGTACATTGTGCATCAGGGTAAAATGATTTACATATTAACACTAAAAATTGATATCCATCTGAAAATGGCTTATTGGGTTGTGCAACTTATTGGATGCAGGAGCCTAGCGCACAATCATGTCTATGAAATCAGTACCAATGGTTTGCAGGACAGCCGGCGCAGAGTCACTTATAACGACCATTGTTACAGTGATGCTATGGATATTAATGAAATATTCTGTAGTGCAAAATGCTGCGTGATGCCTCTAGACTTTTTTGCTCATTTTATTAAGCAAAATTCAGTGGCATTTAAATTAACTGTAAAAAAATATCAGCCAACCTTTACCAAACAACCAAATACTGGTTCACAGCAATGTAATCCAAATGCTGTTAATAAAAATCCATCCAAGTTTAGAACTAAAAGTCCATCGCCCATGACTCAAGGTCCCAAAGCTCCGTTTAGAAATAATAGAAACAAAAAACCGCAACCTTAAATTCTTTGATTATCAACTTGTTTAAATAGTATTGAATATAGAAATATAAGTGATGGAGCCTTAAAAGTCCTTATAGTCTAAAATACCAAGTAAGCTTATATATAAAATGGGTAGATGTGAGTACAAGAACATCAAAATTTTTAGCTATCTTTACTTAATTATTAAAAATTCGTTTATTTATGATTAACAGTGTCTTTATGTATTATTATTAAATATTAAACTTATTCTACACTACCTGGCAATAAAACAACTTTCTCCCAGTAATCTTCTTTATAATATGTAACTAAAATGGATCTACATAGTCAAGTCACAAAGAACATGGATGACATTATAAAAATGTTTGAGTCCAGAATGGATAGCTTTGATAAAGCACTAACTCAATCACTTATCACTAATAAACAGCAACCTCAGAACAGCACTTTAAATGATATTTCTGCACTGGCTCACGATTATACCATTTTTAAAGACCTCATTTGGAAGGCGCTTTCCATGTTACAGAATCAATTACAGTTGCTCTCTGCCGGTTTTGATAGGCATGAGGTATTCTCTCGCCGAAAAGTTCTCCTATTTCATGGCATCACTGAAACCACTAATGAGAACGCTGTGATGGCGGTAAATGATGTCATAAAAAACTTAAATTTAAGCTGCTTTAAAATCTCCCACATTGATATTTGTCATCGCTTGGGTGTGAAAAAAGATAAACCCAGGCCAATACTGGTATGGTTCACTACCTTAAAGCAGAGGTCTGGAATTCAAAAGTTTCTCTAAAAGGTTCTGGAATTACAATCTCTGAGTTTCTAACCAAACCCAGACAGGAGATGTTTGCTGAGGCAAGACGGCACTTCGGTATCAGAAGCTGTTGGACTGCTGACGGTATGATCATTGTTTCCTTGCCTGACAAGAGCCGCAAGAGAATTCAAAATATGAAGGAGCTGCAAGCTTCAATGGCTACATTTTCTTTACTTCACCCCACTCAGGAGCATAAGACGAGATCCCGACGTGTGCCCAAAAAACGTAGCTAAGTAGTTTTATTTAGTTTTACATTGTTTTTTATGTCTTGTATATATTTCCATTATTTTTCTAAATGTTTTCAAATATTTCATGGTCCTGGCCGGTAAGCAGTTAATTTATTTTCCATTTGTTTTATGTATTCAATTTTTAAATTTCTAGTCTAGTATTTAATTATCAGTTGGTTAACTTTATAATAATTGTACTTAAACATTTTTAACTCATATTTATTTATATATTTTAATGTCAATTTGACAATACTACATTTAGAGTTGACAGTTATGTTATCGGAGATCTGTCACTCGTTAAAAAACCGGTCCAGTGGTACGATTTTTTATTATTATATATATACTTTTTGTTTTTAGTATTTTTTCTTTTGTGTATAATTTTGATTACTTTTGTAAAGATACTTTCTTACTATTCCAGTGAGTGTGGAATTTTAATAGTTAGTTTTTTTAAATATTTTATATAATTATATTATATTGAAAAGTATCATACTTACATATATACATATATATTATATATACTTTATTGTTATTTTAAATATATATACGTTATTTTGTTTTTTTTTTTTGCATATATTCTACTATGACAGACGCAATTTTAGATTTTAATAATATATGTTTGCCTTCATCTTCCTCTGATGAATTTTACAGTGCATCTAGTAATCCTTCATCTGACGATGAATTTATTCCGTTAGATGTTAGACTTCAGTCTATCTTCTCTGAAGAAATAGGCTTTAATATTGTTCATATTAATGCTCAAAGCATACCGGCTCATTACACTGATTTCATTACAACATTTAGTAACGTCCAAGTTGATTGTATTCTTGTTTCTGAATCATGGTTAAAAACCTCCCTTTCTTCCACACTTTATAATTTACCTAATTTCACATTGATACGCAATGATCGCCTAGAAAAGCGTGGTGGTGGTGTGTGTATATATTTAAAAAATCACTTTTCCTTTAGAACTATTAGCTCATCCCCTCCTTCAAACTCCACAAAATTAGAATACCTTCTCATTGAAGTACTTCTTCATCACTCTAAATTACTCCTTGGCGTCATGTACAGTCCCTCCTCCACTATTGACTACTTCAATGACCTTGAATTACTATTGGATAACATTTTACCTTCTTATGAGCATGGTATTATCATGGGTGACTTAAATACATGTCTAGTTAAAAATAATTATAGATCTAATAAACTAAAATCTTTACTTGACTCCTTCAATATTTCTATTCTTCCTCTTTCAGAAACCCATTTTTCACCGCACTCCGAACCATCTCTTCTTGGCTTAATTATAGTCTTTACCTCCAACAATGTGCTATCTCATGGGCAACTAAATGCTCCTTTCTCCTACCATGTTCTTTTATTTGTCCGTTATAACCTTTCTACTCCCAAACGCAAAGGTAAGGTTATTCTGAGGCGTAACTTCAAAAAAATAAATTGGACTAAATTTCTTTCAAATGCTAGAACATTAGATTGAATCAGTGTATTTAATGCTCCAGAATAGAGTCTAAAGTAGAATTATTTAACTCTCTTATCACATCCTTATACGACTCCCATGCCCCCATCAAAGAGATCAAAGTTAAACACTATCCTGCACCGTGGCTTACCGCCGATATTAAAAGCGAAATGAACAAATGCAATAAAGCCAAGACACGTTACAGGAAGTTCCCAACAAATGATAACTTTGTTACCTATAAAAAATTACGCAATCGTTGCAATAGGTTGTGTAGAGACGCCGCCGAAACGCCGTTACATTTACTCTTATGCTAATAAGTCTACTCCTCCACAATTGTGGAGATTTTTTAAGTCACTAGGTGTGGGTAAATCTCAGCCTTCTTCAAATACTTATATAGATTTAAATTCACTTAATAATTATTTTTCGACATCGTCACTTCACATAGATAATGTAAAAAAAAGATAATGTAAAAAAAAAGTTTCGTACTTACCTGTATGGACGTCGACAGATTACCTGTTCTGATAATTCGTCCTCCGAATGGGCTGAACTCTCTGCTGGCGTCCCTCAGGGTTTTATCTCTTCTTCTTTTCTCCATTTTTATTAATGAAATCACAAAAATTCTTTCATGTACCTACCACCTCTATGCTGACGATTTGCAACTTTATAGGCATTCAACACTTGAAGATCTAAATATCAATATTAACCATATTAATCATACCCTAAATTTAATAAAAGAATGGACTGAGTCCTTTGGGCTTCTTATGAATCCCAAAAAATCACAGGCAATTATAAAAGGTAGTAGACATTTTCAAAATAGGATTATTCTCAACGACCTTACTAATTTATTATATGACAAGTCAATTATACCATTTTCTTATACAGTTAAGAATTTAGGATTGACCTTTAACAAATTTTTATCATGGACGGCGCAAGTAAACGATACTAGCAAGCGCGTTCATGTCAATTCACACTCTTAAACGCTTGCAGAATTTTCTACCAATGCGGACCAAAATACTCCTAGCTCAATCTCTTTTATTACCCCTTGACTATGCTGACGTTTGCTATCTGGATGTATCTGAGGAGCTGCTCAATAAATTAGATCGCCTTCAAAACTTGTGTATCCGCTTTATTTTTGGACTACGCAAGTTTGACCATATTTCAGTTTTCCGACGTCAACTTAAGTGGCTCCCGATCCGCCTTCGCCGAAATATGCACGTCCTAACCGCGCTGTATAACCTCTTCTCCAACTCAGCTCCATCCTATCAAAATCAAAGATTCCACCTTGCAATTACTAGTAGTCGTCCTAAACGCTCCTACGTTTCAGTAAAAACTTTTGACATTCCCCCTTATAAATCTAAATTTTATTCCAAATCTTTTACTATACAAGCAGCGCGGTTATGGCATTCCTTACCAACAAATATAACATCCAGCCCTTCTGTCATGGCATTTAAACGAAAATTAAAACACTACTATCTCTCACAGGATTAAATTATAATGTGTAATATATGTATCTATTTATATAACATATAGATGTTATTTTTATATGTATGTACTTCTTAATTTATGTAGGTATAAATTTATGTGTATGTATTTAATTTTATATAGTATTATTATATGTATGTTCTTTTTAAATAGTATTGTTATTATGTATCTGCATATTATTATAAAATATATATGTACCTTTCTCTGCCTCCTCCTCCTCCTCTTAAACCTCCTGTCCAACACTCTTAAGGGTAGCTGGAAGAAATCTCTTTGTAGAGATAAGTTCATCCTATGTATATGTCTTTTATAATTAATTTTCTTTTTCTTTGGTGCATAAATAAATAAATAAAGGTGTATAACGCTAATGTAATTTTATTGTTACTTGTCCAAATCCAACATGTATCTACAAGAAACAAGTACAAGTATGTATTTCGAATTTTATTTTTCCTATTTAAATATTAAACAAAACACTAAAGAACAATTTACACGCGTAGTGACGCGTAAACTTAATTTATTTTATATTTTTATTGATTGAAAAAATATTTTCGTTCCTTTAAAAATGTATTGCATATTTAAAGCACATGTATAGATAAGTTTTACGTATAAAACTATTTGTTTGTGTATCATCAAAAATACAAAGTAAACAGCATAGACTATTTATCACAGATCCTATTCATGCATTACTTTTGGGTATTTTTGTGTACAACTTATTGGTGGTTAAGAAATATCAATTAGGCAGCAATTTTATTATACAATCTAATGCTCTAGGTCAACTAGCATACTAACATCAATTATTGAAAATGCTATTAGCGAGCTTTGTGATTTCTGGACACTTAAGTCCCTATTTTTGGATTAGGCAGCCATCTTAATATCTAATCTAACACTCTATAATGTAAATTTTATCTTTGTTTAATTCTGTGTTTATTTTTTTATCTGTAATTTAGGTTATTAAAAAAAATCAAAGCCTTAATAGTGTTATTTTCATATTAAGTATGTAAGTTAAGACTAATTACATATTTTATATAGTTATTTATATATTATGTAGTACATTAGGTACAGATTTTCAATCCTCTGGTAATATCTGATGTTTTGGCCATGTGCTACAATGTAATATCCATATATAAATGGACTATGTTAAACTAAAAATATGTTAACCGAATTGAAATATAGTGATATAAAATATTTGTATTAATGTTATAGGTATAAAACTGTGTCAGCATAAAAACTTATGCTGAAACCTATTTGATTGTAAAATTAAAATTGTATATTAAGTTTAATTAAGTTAACATGTAACAATAAAATTTATTACTATTAAGTAGCTGTTTACCGTGACATTGCCCGCACGTACTACTACACGTGTAGTAGGGTGGGAGTCCTAAGACAACTGCAAAAATTATAAACAATTTAGTGGTAGCTATCGTCTGGTCTCTCAGAATTTTTAAGCTTCATCTTTATAAGTGCTTTCGTTTTGTGCTTTTGCAGCTTGTACTCTCTTTTTCTTATCTCTCTCATACATTTATCCTTACCCTAGGCTTTATAATCCAGCCATGCTTTCTTCTTCTTTAACTCCACAGCGTCTTTCACTTCATCATCCCACCATTTATCGCGCTTTTTATTAAAACCTCTTTTCCTTTTATCACATACCTCTGTCGCTACTTTCACCATACAATTCCTAAGGTTCTGTCAGCTTACTTCAGCACTTTCATTTCTAGAATCCCAGTTTACAGGCTTCTTGGAAACCCTTTCTTGATATTCCTCTCTGATCGGTGGATCTTGAAGCTTCCAGCTTCTTATGCGACATTTCGACTCCAAACTAGGACACGTCGTGCGGCTGCGCCAACCTGCAAACAGACCTCTTATTCTGGCAACGACTAGATAATGGTCCGTTCCCAGATCAGCACCCCTAAACACCCGCATGTCCATAACTTGGCTTCGAATACGCTGATCCACTAGGAATAAATCAATCATACTTCTTTCTTCCGCTCGCTCCGATGTGTACTTGTAAATTTGTTTATGATCAAACATCGTGTTTGCCACAAACAAATTTCTCTCCTTACAAAATGCCAAAATAAGCTTTCCAGCCTCATTTACTCTCTTATCACCGTACTTGCCTAGCATGCTTTCGTAACCACCACGCGGTTCCAACCCAACCATTTACATCTCCACATACTATCAACTTTTCATTACTTCGGACACTACCTTAGAACATCCCTGACACTCTCCCAAAACTCCTCGAGTTCGCTCACTGGAGCTGAGGATACTGGCGCGTAAACAGCTAACAAGAATAATCTTGTTATCCCCAGCTTAAAGCGAACCCAAAGAAGCCTCGGGTTGATCGCCTTGTATTCTACCATTGCATTAACCATTCGAGAGGACAATAACACACCTACACCTTGGCAACCTTGCTCACCCTCTGGAACCCAGGTTGCCAAGCAAATCGGTCGTATCATTGCACACAATCAGTCTCGGACACACAAATAACATCCAGATCTTTGTCATCCATCACATCCAATAATTCATTCATCTTCTGTTCCATTCCTCCTCTTACATTCCACGTAGCTATTTGTAGCTATCTCCATCCTCCACCTCTCGCCGTTCGGAACATGGCGTGTTAGTTGGCGGTTCCCAACGCCTCATTCGTTCGTTTTATTACAATGGCATTACAATTATTTATTAAACAATTAAATTGTAATAAATTGAATCACTATTTCGAATAAATAAATAATTCCACTATAAATCACATCAACAAATTCAATAACAATTAGATAAAACAATATTGAGACTAATAAAGTCTTACTGAAAGCCGTGACACACAACTAAATCTGGATCCAACTTCCAGAAAGGCACCATAAAGTAGTTGAGGAGTTCACTGTCACATTTGGTTAGCATCTTTGCTTTGTACTGAGGCAGGGTTTGTTTTAGATCAAATCGGCCACATTTCTTTGTCTTCACACAAAAATCCTAATTGTTTTTAATAATCTCGGATACAGAATCCCTTAACCACACTACACTTTTGTTTCATTTTAGCTTCCACACTTCCACACTTTCTATTTTCTGTTTTGATATTACTCCTTACAAGTCTTGTATTTGTTAAGTCCAATTTCAAGTTGTGAAAAAAATTGTTAAAAAGTTGCAATCATGTGAGGATCGAACGGGCGATTGTAAAAGGAGATATTGATTATTATTTTATATTTATTAAATATATATATATGAGATCTGCGGATGAAAAGGTTGGAAAGGAAAGACTTAGACGAATATTTAACATTTCTCGAAAAATGTTCTTCGTTTCACATTCGCGAATTCGTGAATTCAAAAAACCCATTCGTTACATCACTAATATGTATGAAGCGATCAGTTACAGATTTATTATCTGTATGTTTCTTTTTTATTTGCATATTTTTTAAAAAATATTGGTTTTTGTTTTTATTTAAAAAGGTTAATGTATTTTAGATGGTTTTTTTTACACTCCCCACAAATATTATTATATTCTGATTTCATTTCATAAATTATTGGCTCCAATTTTTCTTTGAACTACTATTATCTATTGTCCTTTTTACATTTTTATTAAAAAAATATATTGATTTGTAATAATATAACTTTTTTTAACGACCTGAATTTAATACTTATCTGTCTCCGCAGGTATTCAAAACCGTTTCGTTTTGTTTATTGTTGAGTTTATTTTGGAATCCTGAAGCCTTTTCCATTAAGAAGAGCTTAAAACTAGTCAAGACCTGCCTGCCTAAAATATTTTCATTTGTATTTTCTCAACTGCTGTTTACTAAATCCTTGGCAACTTATTTATTAAAAAAATCTTTAAAGGCGTATTTAATTTAGTTAATTAAATTAACAAACTTGTCACAAATGTTTAATTTGATATTAAATTATTTTGAAAACTTTAATACGTATTTAACTTACTTGACTTCTTTATAAATATATATAATGTAATAGCATTAGCCTTAATGTACACATTAAACATAAATTTTACTGAAAAATTAAATTATTATTTTGAGTGGTGGCAACTTATATCGGGGCATTACTTGTTGGGTGCTGATTACTGCCACGATACACGTTTGATGCTATAAAATCGATAAGTCATAAGGCGTCAGATCATTAATAAACTATCAACTCTCATGTTAAGTGATAAAGTTCATTATATGTAAGTATTATAATATTTTATATTCTGTTTCGGAATTCCCACTGCTTAGTTTACTCATTGAAGTGTCTATATATCGGTAGGATATTTTATCAGCAATTCTTGATATGGTCATTGGTTATTGTGTTTTGACATTCGTGAATTGTGATAATATTAACACGCATAAAATTATTATTGAAAGTAAGTTTTATTGAGGTTTTTTCATTTCTAGTACTTTCATTTCATTTAATTGTGTTTGTATTTATTTAAGATTGAGGAAATAACTTCATTAACTAAAGTAATTAAAAATCTATTAGAATATTGTAATGTTGTATCATTATCATTTTTAAGTGTCGTATTTTGTTTTATCAGCTAAGATCGTGAAGTGAAAATGGCGAAAGCAAAAGTTAATAAGTAAGTTTTAATTTATGTCTTTTATTTATAGTTTATATTAAAACTAGTTATGTAATTGTAATATTGTTATAAGTGTGAATTGATATAAATATTAAATATAAATGCTATCCAGAATGGGACTCGTGGTAGACTTGCCTGAATGTCCAGTTTGTATGGAGACCATGTCAGCTCCAATATTTCAATGTCAATCCGGGCACAGCCTCTGCCACTCCTGCACTAAGAGCTTGATGCCACCCATTTGCCCCATATGCCATCAGACCATGACTCAGATGAGAAACTGGCAGCTCGAAGATTTGATATCGAAGGTCTGTTATTAATATGTATGTAGTATACACATAATATACTTATTAAAAATGAACATCTTTAAAAAAATCTGTAATATTTTTTTTGTTAACTTTTTTGCATTCAATTAAATTATTTTGTGTTTCTTCAAGTATCTTTAACTAATTAAATCCTGTGTTTCACTCAGGCGACTCTAAACTGCCCCAATCTTTCGTCTGGGTGTAACTACAAAACTGGAGCTGCACTGATGGAGAACCACATCAAGGAATGCATCTTTCGGGTAATGCCGTGCCCTCTTGGGATATTCGGGAGATGCTCATGGTCAGGTGTGTCAAACCAACCTTAATATTATAATCAATTCATAAAATAGTTTCTAGCATTACAGTTTTGTTTATAAGGTAAAGTAAATAAAATTTAATAGCAGTAAATATATAAAATGTATTTCTAGGTGCTCTTAAGGAAATGGTAAATCATTTTGCGGGTTGTCATCCTCAAAATATGCTCCTGAACTTGGATCAAGATATCACCATTGATAATATCTCCATTACCAAGGATGATCGCTTTGTGTACATTGTGCCTCAGGGTAAAATGATTTACATATTAACACTAAAAATTGATATCCATCTGAAAATGGCTTATTGGGTTGTGCAACTCATTGGATGGAAGAGCGTAGCGCACAATCACGTCTATGAAATCAGTATCAGCGGTTTGCAGGACAGCCGGCGCAGTGTCACTTATAACGACCACTGTTACAGTGATACTATGGATACCAATGAAATATTCCGTAGTGCAAAATGCTGCGTGATGCCTCTAAACTTTTTTGCTCATTTTACTAAGCAAAATTCAGTAGCATTTAAATTAACTGTAAAAAAAAATCAGCCAACCTTTACCAAACAACCAAATACTGGTTCACAGCAATGTAATCCAAATGCTGTTAATAAAAATCCATCCAAGCTTAGAACTAAAAGTCCGTCGCCTATGACTCAAGGTCCTAAAGCTCCGTCCAGAAATAATAAAAACAAACACCGCAACCTTAAATTCTTTGATTATCAACTTGTTTAAATAGTATTTAATAAAGAAATATAAGTGACGGAGACATCTTAAAGGGTCCTTATAGTCTAAAATACCAGGTAAGCTTATATATAAAGGTGTATGGCGCTAATGTAATTTTATTGTTACTTGTCCAAATCCAACAAATATCTACAAGAAACAAATACAAAATAAGCAAAACACTAAAGAAAATAAACATTTTACACGCGTAGTGACGCGTAAACTTAATTTCTTTTATATTTTTATTGATTGAAAAAATATTTTCGTTCCTTTAAGAAAATATTGCATATTTAAAGTATATGTATAGATAAGTTTTACGTATTAAAATATTTGTTTGTATTATACGTTTTATCAAATATACAAAGTAAACAGTATAGACTATTTATCACAGATCCTATTCATGCATTACTTTTGGGTATTTTTGTGTACAACTTATTGGTGGTTAAGAAATATCAATTAGGCAGCAATTTTATTATACAATCTAGTGCTCTAGGTCAACTAGCATACTAACATCAATTATTGAAAATGCTATTAGCGAGCTTTGTGATTTCTGGACACTTTAAAGTCGCTATTTTTGGATTATTCAGCCATCTTATTATCTAATCTAGCACTCTATAATGGAAATTTTATCTTTGTTTAATTCTGTGTTTAATTTTTTATCTGTAATTTAGGTTATTAAAAAAAATCAAAGCCTTAATAATGTTATTTTCATATTAAATATATAAGTTAAGACTAATTACATATTAGTTATTCATATATTATGTTGTACATTAGGTACAGATTTTCAATCCTCTGGTAATATTTAATGTTTTCACCATGTGCTACAATGTAATTTACATATATAAATGGACTATGTTAAACTAAAAATATAAGAATTGAATTGAAATATAGTGATATAAAATATTTGTATTAATGTTATGGGTATAAAACTGTGTCAAAATAAAAACTTATGCTGAAACCTATCTGATTGTAAAATTATAATTGTATATTAAGTTGAATTAAGTTAACATGTAACAATTAAATTTATTACTATTAACTAGCTGTTTACCGTAACTTTGACCGCACGTGTAGTAGTGGGAGGGAGTCCGAAGACAACTGCAAAAATTATAAACAATTTAGTGGTAGCTATAATTCGTCTGCTCTCTGAATTTTCAAGCTTCATCTTTATGTGCTTTCGTTTTGTGCTTTTGCAGCTTGTACTCTCTTTTTCTTATCTCTCTCATACTTTTATCCTTACCCGAGGCTTTATAATCCAGCCATGCTTTCATCTTTAACTCCACAGCGTCTTTCACTTCATCATCCCACCATTCATCGCGCTTTTTAGAAAAACCTCTTTTCCTTTTATCACATACCTCTGTCGCTACTTTCACCATACAATTCCTAAGGTTGTGTCAGCTTACTTCAGCACTTTCATTTCTAGAATCCCAGCTTACAAGCTTCTTGGAAACCCTTTCTTGATATTCCTCTCTGATCGGTGGATCTTGAAGCTTCCAACTTCTTATGCGATAGTTCGACTCCAAACTAGGACACGTCGTGCGGCTGCGCCAACCTGCAAACAGACCTCTTATTCTGGCAACGACTAGCTAATGGTCCGTTCCCAGATCAGCACCCCTAAACACCCGCGTGTCCATAACTTGGCTTCGAATACGCTGATCCACTAGGAATAAATCAATCATACTTCTTTCTTCCGCTCGCTCCAATTTGTACATGTCAATTTGTTTATGATCAAACATCGTGTTTGCCACAAACAAATTGCTCTCCTTACAAAATTCCAAAATAAGCTTTCCAGCCTCATTTACTCTCTTATCACCGTACTTGCCTAGCACGCTTTCGTAACCACCACGCGGTTCCAACCCAACCATTTACATCTCCACATACTATCAACTTTTCATTACTTCGGACACTACTTAGAACATCCCTGACACTCTCCCAAAACTCCACGAGTTCGCTCACTGGAGCTGAGGATACTGGCGCGTAAACAGCTAACAAGAATAATCTTGTTATCCCCGGCTTAAAGCGAACCCAAAGAAGCCTCGGATTGATAGCCTTGTATTCTGCCATTGCATTAACCATTCGAGAGGACAACAACACACCTACACCTTGGCAACCTTGCTCACCCTCTGGAACCCCAGCCCAGAAATCGAATCGGTTGCCAAGCAAATCGGTCGCATCATTGCACACAATCAGTCTCGGACACACAAATAACATCCAGATCTTTGTCATCCATCACATCCAATAATTCATTCATCTGCTGTTCCATTCCTCCTCTTACATTCCACGTAGCTATTTGTTCTCGCCGTTCGGAACATGGCGTGTTAGTTGGCGGTTCCCAACGCCTCATTCGTTCATTTTATTACAATGGCATTACAATTATTTATTAAACAATTAAATTGTAATAAATTGAATCACTATTTCGAATAAATAAATAATTCCACTATAAATCACATCAACAAATTCAATAACAATTAGATAAAACAATATTGAGACTAATAAAGTCTTGCTGAAAGCCGTGACCCCCAACTAAATCTGGAGCCAACTTCCAGAAATGCACCATGAAGTAGTTGAGGAGTTCCCCTTCACAGTCACCTTTGGTTAGCATCTTTGCTTTGTACTGAGGCAGGGTTTGTTTTAGATCAAATCGGCCACATTTCTTTGTCTTCACACAAAAATGCTAATTGTTTTTAATAATATCGGTTACAGAATCTCTAACCACACTTCACTTTTATTTCATTTTAGCTTCCACACTTCCACACTTTCTATTTTCTGTTTTGATATTACTCCTTACAAGTCTTGTATTTATTAAGTCCAATTTCAAGTTGTGAAAAAAATTGTTAAAAAGTTGCAATCATGTGAGGATCGAACGGGCGATTGTAAAAGGAGATATTGATTATTAATTTATATTTATTAAATATATATATATATATATATATATATATATATATATATATATATATATATATATATATATATATATATATATATATATATATATATATAACGTTTAACGAAAAATGTTCTTTGTTTGACATTCGCGAATTCGTGAATTCAAAAAACCCATTCGCTACGTCACTAATATGTATGAAGCGATCAGTTACAGATTTATTATCTGTATAGGTTTCTTATTTGCATATTTTTTAAAAAAATATTGGTTTTTGTTTTTATTTAAAAAGGTTAATGTATTTTAGATGTTTTTTTTTACACTCCCCACTAATATTATTATATTCTGATTTCATTTCATAAATTATTGGCTCCAATTTTTCTGTGAACTACTATTATCTATGGTCCTTTTTACATTTTTATTAAAAAAAAATATAGATTTCTAATAATATAACTTTTTTTAACGAAATTTAATACTTATCTGTCTCCGCAGGTATTCAAAACCGTTTAGTTTTGTTTATTGTTGAGTTTATTTTGGAATCCTGAAGCCTTTTCCATAAAGAAGAGCTTAGAACTAGTCAAGACCTGCCTGCCTAAAATATTTTAATTTGTATATTCTCAACTGCTGTTTACTAAATACTTGGCAACTTATTTATTAAAAAAATCGCAAGGCGTATTAAATTTAGTTAATTAAATTAACAAACTATTGTCACAAATGTTTAATTTAATATTAATTTATTTTGAAAGTTTTAATACCTATTTAACTTACTTGATTTCTTTATAAATATATATAATGTAATAGCATTAGCCTTAATGTACACATTAAACATAAATTTTACTGAAAAATAAAATTATTATTTTGAGTGGTGGCAACTTGTATCGGGGCATTACTTGTTGGGTGCTGATTACTGCCACGATACACGTTTGATGCTATAAAATCGACAAATCATAAGGCGTCAGATCATTAATAAACTATCAACTCTCATGTTAAGTGATAAAGTTCATTATATGTAAGTATTATAATATTTTATATTCTGTTTCGGAATTCCCACTGCTTAGTTTACTCATTGAAGTGTCTATATATCGGTAGGATATTTTATCAGCAATTCTTGATATGCTCATTGGTTATTGTGTTTTGACATTCGTGAATTGTGATAATATTAACACGCATAAAATTATTATTGAAAGTAAGTTTTATTGAGGTTTTTTTCATTTCTAGTACTTTAGTTTCATTTAATTGTGTTTGCATCAGTTTAGGCTTGAGGAAATAAGTTCATTAACTAAAGTAATTAAAAATATTGTAACGTTGCATTTTTATCACTTTTAACAGTGTCGTATTTTGTTTTATCAGGCCAGCTAAGATCGTGAAGTGAAAATGGCGAAAGCAAAAGTTAATAAGTAAGTTTTAATTTATGTTTTTTATTTATAGTTTATATTGAAACTAGTTATGTAATTGTAATATTGTAATAAGTGGGAAATGATATGAATATTAAATATCCATGCTATCCAGAATGGGACCCGTGGTAGAGTTGCCTGAATGTCCAGTTTGTTTGGAGACCATGTCAGCTCCAATATTTCAATGTCAATCCGGGCACAGCCTTTGCCACTCCTGCACCAAGAGCTTGATGCCACCCATTTGCCCCATATGCCGTCAGACCATGACTCAGATGAGAAACTGGCAGCTCGAAGATTTGATATCGAAGGTTTGTGTTATTAATATGTGATAATAATTTGAAAGTATATGTTTTTTACTGATATAAAACAATAAGCAATGTTAATACAGTTATTATTCTACGATGAAACTAAATTTAATATTTACTTCATTTGCTTTTATATTACTTTGATTAAGAGAATAATTTAAAGTTAAATTTTTTCATTATTTTAAATTAGTAAATATCAAACTTATACACATAATTAATTATTAAAAATGAGCAACTTTAAATAATTTATAATATTATTTTTATTGTCAACATATTTGCATTGAATTAAATTATTTTGTGTTTCTTCAAGTATCTGTAACTAATTGAATATTGTGTTTCACTCAGGCGACTTTAAACTGCCCCAATCTTTCTTCTGGGTGTAACTACAAAACTGGAGCTGCACTGATGGAGAACCATATCAAGGAATGTATCTTTCGGGTAATGACGTGCCCTCTTGGGATATTTGGGAGATGCTCGTGGTCAGGTATGTCAAACCAACCTCAATATTATAATCAATTCATAAAATAGTTTGTAGCATTACAGATTTGTTTATAAGGTAAAGTAAATAGAAGTTTAATAGTTGTTTCTGTTTAATAGCAGTAAATATATAAAATATGTTTTTAGGTGCTCTTAAGGAAATGGTAAATCATTTTGCGGGTTGTCATCCTCAAAATATGCTCCTGAACTTGGATCAAGATATCACCGTTGATAATATCTCCATTACCAAAGATGATCGCTTTGTGTACATTGTGCCTCAGGGTAAACTGATTTACATATTAACACTAAAAATTGATATCCATCTGAAAATGGCTTATTGGGTTGTGCAACTTATTGGATGCAAGAAGGTAGCACAAAATCACGTTTATGAAATCAGTATCAGTGGTTTGCAGGACAGCCGGCGCAGAGTCACTTATAACGACCACTGTTACAGTGATGCTATGGATATTAATGAAATATTCCGTAGTGCAAAATGCTGCGTGATGCCTCTAAACTTTTTTGCTCATTTTATTAAGCAAAATTCAGTGGCATTTAAATTAATTGTAAAGAAAAATCAGCCAACCTTTACCAAACAACCAAGTACGGGTCCACAGCAATGTAATCCAAATACTGTTAATAAAAATCCATCCAAGTTTAGAACTAAAAGTCCATCGCCCATGACTCAAGGTCCCAAAGCTCCGTTCAGAAATAATAGAAACAAAAAACCGCAACCCTAAATTTTTTGATTATTAACTTGTTTAAATAGTATTGAATATAGAAATATAAGTGACGGAGCCATCTTAAAAAGCCCTTATAGTCTAAAATACCAAGTAAGCTTATATATAAAGGTGTATGGCACTAATGTAATTTTAATGTTAGTTGTCCAAATCCAACAAGTATCTACAAAAAACAAGTACAAGTATGTACTTCGAATCTTATTTTTCCTGTTTGAATATTAAGGAAAACATTAAAGAAAATAAACATTTTAGACGCGTCACTACATATAATGTTGCTAGAATTAGAAAAACTATTACCAAAATTTTAATATTATTAATTTTTATTTTTATTTTAGTTTAAATAGTAATAATATTTAAGCATTTTCAAAGAATTCAGAATAAATAATTTTTAATGTAAAACTTTTTGACTGACTAAAAGTCATAACTGAAAAAGTATTTGTATTTTGTTATCTCAAATAATACAAATCGAAATTTTGACGTTGCGTTGTTCTGGATCTTTTTTAACGATTTATAGATATAGATATTACAGATTAGATAAATTAGATATTCATAAAGATGATAAGAACATCGTCTTAAAATTTTCGTTAAAACTAATATTTTCAAAATCGTTTTTTTTATTGATTCAAATTTGTTATTGGTCCTTTAAAAATATATTGCATATTTAAAGCATATGTATAGATAAGTTTTACGTATAAAAATATTTGTTTGTATATTGTACGTTTCATCAAAAATACAAAATAAACAGCATAGACTCCATTCATCACAGATCATATTGCTTGCGAGCGAGCTTGGGATTTTTAGAACTTTTGAAGTCGCTATTTCGGGTTAGGCACCCATTTTATTATCCAATCTAGCGCTCTAGTTCAACTAGCATACTAACATCAAATCAATTGTGATTTCTGGACACTTAAGTCGCTATTTTAGGGTTAGGCTATTTTCTTATCTAATTTAGCGCACTATAATGGAAATTTTACCACTGTTTAATTCTGTGTTTATTTTTTTATGCGTAATTTAGATTAAAAAAAAATAAAGCCCTAATAGTGTTATTTTCATATTAAGTATTATCAGTATAATATAATACTTGTAAGTTATGACTAATGACATATTTTATATAGTTATTGATATATTATGTAGTACATTAGGTACAGATTTCCAATAATTTGATAATATCTAATGTTTTGGCCATGTGTTACAATATAATATACATATATAAATGTACTATGTTAAACTAAAAATATGTTAACCGAATTGAAATATAGTGATATAAAATATTTGTATTAATGTTATAGGTATAAAACTGTCAGCATAAAAACTTATGCTGAAACCTATTTGATTGTAAAATTAAAATTGTATATTAAGTTGAATTACGTTAACATGTAACAATAAAATTTATTACTATTAACTAGCTGTAGTTCGAAGACAACTGCAAAAATTATAAACAATTTAGTGGTAGCTTTATTCAGTCTGGTAACACCACTTGACTCTTGCCATTGTCTTATTATCTTTTTGTTACAGGACCACTATCCAATGCATAAAAAATAAGTATGTTTTACTATAATATATTTTGGTTTAGTAAAAGGAGATATTGATTATTAATTTATATTATAGAAATATATTCAATATTATAGAAATATATTCAATATCTTCAAGTTTTAATATTATAATTACATTTAATTATTTTCAAAGAATAATGGTTACGGGATTGTTTTAAGGATTAAAATATTGTAAGAGTTCTGTGATTAAAACCTATTATCATATTGTATATTGTGTTTTTTATTTAAGCCGACTTGAAATTAATACAATACTGAAATGATCAATCATGTGTTCCAGTCTTATTTAGTAATTTACTCCTAATACAGCACGTAATGGACTAGAAAATGCTTTGCTTCCAAATTATATATTTATTTATATATTTTCTATTTTGAATCCATACCAGTGATTACTTGTGTACGTCAAATGGAAGTGACAGGAGGGCCTATTTTGATATCGTATGTATATACACTAACAATGTTTTATAATCTTCAAAGTAGTAACTAGTCTTTTTTAAAAATTGGACACAAAATAGGTTTTTTGAATGAATATACTCAATAAATCATTTTAATAACGTCCATATTTTGTATATACATATGTGCATTATATTGACTAGAATTACAAACAGGTCAATAAAATACCCGGTTGTGGCAATCTGGAAATTCATTCCGAGGAGCTGAGCATATGTCTCGTATGATCGTTCTTTATCTTACCCTTCCTCTTACATATACGATAAATTGTAATGCTAATTAATCAAACAGATAATTAGGGATTAATTTATCATAATCATACTTTTGCTAATAGTGAATTTCAAGCTCTATGATCCTACAGACAGTCATTGATCGGAATAAACTAAACGGAAGTATTACGTGTTTAGCCGCACTAGTACATATTCGTAATTTAATTTAGTATTATACATATCGTGGTAGCATATTATTTTTTTTTACTATTTCTCTTATTTAAGATTTAATGTTTGTGAGAAGATATCAGAAATATCCTTGGTTCTTTTGAATTAAATGCGATCGATGTTGACTTTTGTAATAAACAAATAGGAAATAATGTTTTATAAAGATTTTGGCTTTGAGATTTTATTAAGAAAAAAAAAGCGATACAGTACAGATAGACCGACAGTTAATTTCTTGGTTTTTACGTCCAAGAATTGATATATCATTAGTTTTATAGTTTAATTTTATTAAAATGAAATTAGAAAGCTGTTCGGCTCTGTACCTTCGCTTGTCTACTCTAAAAATTTCAACAATCATCTTGACAATTGACATTGTGAAGGTTGAATTTAAAAATTCTAAATCCTTTACTACAGTAATGTTATTTTTGTTATAATATTACTTTATAAAGTACTAGAAATCTCTTTTTTAATGTTTTGTTCTTAAATTCTCAACCTTTGAGTCAATAATTCTGTAACCGAGGTTAAATCATTATTAAAACTGAATATAATTTAAAAGTTTAAGTTCTAATAAAATATGTTAGCTTAGATTATATATAATAAATCATTGTAATCCAAAAATTCTGTAATTAATATGGAAATTAACAGCAGTTTCAAAATCCAAAACGTAAATCCTACCGATCTATTGGTGCTTATAAATAAATATGTCCAGGTACAACTAATTAAAAGCACTTCAATATCTGGTTTTATTCATTCCATAGATCCTATAGATCATAGGTAAAAATATTTTAATTGAAATTTTTTATAATATTTTTTGTATGTTTAATAAGAGTTTTGTTTCAGTTTAATAATATTAGTACCAAAAGAAGACAAATATCGGACAACATTAATACCAGGTCATGCCATTATAGATTTGTGTGTAAAGGAGCCGGAAGAAAATTTAATTATTCCTGTGAAAGAGACCACAAAGTTATCAACAGAATTTATAGCAGCGAGAAAGCACAAAGTAGTGTTTTGGTTTAAAGAAAACTTGCTACCCGTTACAGTAAATGAAGACAATATAATAATTGGGAATGTAACAATTCTACCTCCCTATAACGTAACAGATGTATGTACTGATAATCTAAATGTAGCAATGCGTATTATGAATCTCTTGGAAAGGATGCCTAATAACTAGATTGTATAATTAAATGTTAAAATAGGAACAATGTGTATTGCAAATAATAATCATATCAATATATCATATGTATTTTCATAACTGACACCAAAAATCATTTAATAAATATGGTTATATTGGTGTATTTTAATATTATATAATATAATGTAGATTGATTGACTACAATAATAATTATAATAAAGAAATACCAGCCTGAGTTTCTTGTGTGTTTTTTTCACAGCAAGGCGTTTTATAAACTCTTGCAGTGTTACTTTATTATATTTGTTTTATGGTAACGAGAGCAAACGGGGTGGTCACCGAAGATCACCGTCGTCCACGAACTCTTGCAACTTCCGGGAATCGTAATTGCTGGCCTTAAAGGTGGGAGTATACGCCTTTTTTTAAAGTACTCATGTCATATCGATCCAGAAACACCGTCGAAGGAAGTTCGTTCCACATCCTAGTGGTAGGTGGAAGAGGTCCTTGAAAACCGCACAGTAGAAGATGGTGTTGCAGGCGATGAAGTGCTGTGCTATGATGAAATACAGCGGCAGGTATTAGCTCAAATAGCTCTTCGGAACAGTCCAAGTGTAAGCAGCAGCTATACTATAACAGACGCACAAAGATGACATTTCTCTACGCAATATCAGTGAGCCCAGCCCTTCACAGGGTTAGGCAAAACCGACAGTTGCTTGAAATGTCGAGGCTCAGCATTCTGATATTTGGCGAAACCTTCTGAGGAGTGCTCTTGAAGAGCGACGATAGGACAAATGGGGTTTTTGTGATAAATCTGCAACTTGTGTCTATTGTAGATTAAACTGAACGATGTTCAGTTCACCTCAATACGAGAGTATTCCAAAGGAGGTCTCTATAGAAGACACAAGTTTCTTTCGGCACACGATGAGTTTGTCCCGAGAGAGCCCTGCACCGGAATATACAACATCCCCAGTGCTGTCATCAGTATAATATGTATGTTAGAAATATCCAACATATCATTGACGTGCAGAAGGAACAGAGTAGGGAAAAACACGTACATAGGCTTGGGTTCGAAGCAAAAACTGTCCAGAACAACCTTTGTGCAAGCTGATGATCCAGTTACAAAAACTTTCGGGAAGCCCATAGGAAGGAAGCTTCCAAAGGGCCCCCTTCTGTCACACACTTTTGAAGGCTTTCGCCATATCCAGGCCGACTGTTAGAACCTGTCCCTGGTTTCAGGGTCGGCTTAACCTATAGTGCAGGGTATGCAATGCATACGGGCGCCGCCGTCTCAGGTAGCGCTTCTATTTCGCTGTCCATAAAACTTAAAACACAAGACGAAACACAAACTATCGCGGTTCGCCGCTTAGTTCCGCAACATAGATGTGCTACAGGCATAAAAACAATGAGTGTTATTCTGCCGTCATAAGAAGAAAGGCCGTACCTAATACCATATTGTAAGCTATACCTTTTTATAAAATAGCTTGTTAGAATATGAAAAAACTTTCTTGTTACGACGGCAAAGTTAATGGTTATAGCTGCGGAGGGGGGTCAGCCGCTCATGCCTTGTTTACTGCTGCTGCTGCAGCAACTGCCCAACGGTGCGTAAGATATAACTGAATATCAACAGCCGATCGACGAAAGCCTATTGCCGATCATTGATCAACTGGCGATCCTCGAGGTACTTTAGAAGCTGTTGATTGATGATGCTGTCCATTACTTTGGAGCGAACAGAGGAAATCGTGATAGGTCTGTAGTTAGCTAGATCGGAGCTTTTACCTTTTGTAGGGATCGGATAAACAAGGGCAAACTCCCCGTGTCGTAGGTAGTATGTGACCCTAGGCAATCGGTATTGTGCGCGTTCAAGTTCCCGAGGACTACGATTTCGGCGGAGGGAGTCTGTGAAAGCAAGTCGTCAGGTTTCGCCTGGACATAGCTCAACAGTTGATCTATTTCTGCATTACCATTACGGCACATGTGGAGGCACATGCAGACTCTGACATGATCGTCCATGTCCGGGCGCAATAAGAACACAGACTGCTTCCGACCTTATAAAATCAGAAGGCAATGGTTGCAGATATTCTCCCTTACTAATAGAGATACCCCGATGTGTGGTATAAAATTATGTTCGAGTTTATACCCGGGATAAGTTAAATACGTGGACGGCGTTTAGATTGGAATGAAGTCCCCGGACGTTGTAGAAGTCCACATTTAGAGTGGAGCTGGGTGCCGCTGTGTTGAGTCGTCGTTTGCAGTCAGATAACTACAGCTAGGCTCTTCCACCTATAACTAGGCTCTAGGTTGGAGAGTGTCTCTATGGAACGGCTTATTTTGTATGATAATGTATGGTATCAAAATAGATCCTCCTGACACTCCCATTTGAAGTACACAAGGGATTACTGGCGTTGCATCGAAGTGGGAAAATTTTAAAAATAAAAATTTAAATAAAAGATTCATGATTAACTGGAATACGAACAGAAAATAAAAATATAAAATCAAATAATTTAAACAATATTAAACCATATATTCTATTCTAACATTTTAATGATTAGGACTCAGTAGTTAACTGGGAAAATATGTATGTTACACAACAAAATAGTTCCTGTAAATTCATTTTTAGAAAAGCAATTTTTGTTGTATATATAAAGATATCAAAACTGTCTCCGAATAACAGGTAGATATTTAATAAACTACCTTTTAAATAAATTGAATTGAAAACCTTTTGATTTGTAGATAAAACAAAAAATAGGTTATAATATTTTTATGAAAGTTATATAGATTAAAAAAAAATAAATAAATTAAAAGTAATAATTGTACATAAAAACTATTTTATAATTACACTGACCACAGAATTGCGCGATATATACATATATAGTATGTTCCTCAAAATATGTCAGATAATGAAAATATGTACTTTAGACAGACTCCTCTGTATTATTCGATTCGTTTATTTAGGCATTAGTCACTAGTCGTAGTCAGTTACCGAGTGCCGAGTGCCGTGAGTGTATCAGTCGTTTGCCGCCGTATTTTTAACCAACTTGAGACATATTTTTATTAACTTTCGTTGTTTACGCATTTATTTATTATAATATTTTAAATGTTTTTGTGTGATAATGTCGAAAGCAACTAGTAGAAAAGTGCAATATTTAGCGGGTTTATGCGGTAAGTCAGTGGCGGCAAATTTAAAAATAAACAATAATTATTAAAGTAAATATTTATAATTATTTTTATATCGTCAGCGTCACTTGCGTACACTTTTACCGGTGCTGTGAACACTTGGGCCTCTCCTGCTATACCTAAATTAAAAAATGGTGATGCCAGTATTGACATTTCAGATGTAAGTTCATAGGAATCAAAATTTATGACTTATTTATAGCATTTGAAACAAGATCAAAGTATTTTTAATGTTAAACAGGCCCAAGTATCGTGGATCGTGTCTCTCTCCGCTCTGGGAGCTGTAACCGGCTGCTACTTTGGTCGGGAACTGAGCGAAAGAACAGGACGACGTAGGACAGTAATCCTGGCGTCTCTTCCAGGTTTCATAGGTGCGGTACGTACATTATTTTAGGTTTTAATTCTACCTAGAACAATAATCATACCATAATTGTTTGTTGACTTAGCTTGTAAAACTCAATCAGTGATTTTAGGCAGATTCCATAGATGAATCTACCTATTGCAATCGATGCGATGACGGGACCCAGACCCCAGAGTAGGGGCGCTACGCCGTTTATGAACTGGAAATTGAGAATACGTCGAAAAAAAAAATTTATATATCCCTCTATATATATATGTATATTATATGATCCATCAGTCCAAATTCATCGTAGGCAAAATCTGACTTCACAGGTCGATAGGATAAATTAGTAGGACAAACGTAGCATCTCGTTTTTTTGGAAAAGTGAAAGGGGTGGCTGGGAGGGGGTGTGAAAGTGCAAACCTTTGGGACACGCTACAGGTCACAAATATTGACGGAAGATTTTCAAACTTGGTATATACATTCTTAAGGACAAAATGAAGGTTAAGTTCTTGAAAGGGGGAAATCGGTCGAGGGGTTGGAGGGCTGGGGGGTTGAAAGTTAAAAACCGAAAAAAGTCACAAAAGAAGGCAAAATTTTGCTGTCGGAAAAATCTTATAAAATTAACAAATTAAAAGAGGAAACTTTTTTGTCCGAAAAGTTTTTTGATGCGACCCCCGTTTAGGAGATAGGGGAGGGGGGTGGTTCCTCGCCCACCCAATATATGCTTAGTGACCCGTCATAAGACTCGTAATGACCAGTAGAATACTGCTGGCTAGTTTTTCTTTGTCGATTCGACCGACGGGAATCTACCTAACACGATCGACCCTGTCGAACGAGGTATTTTTTATTCAATTTACCCAGTGCTATCTCAATTAGGATACTAATATCATGTGAAAAGGATGTCAGTAATAGCGCTTTTTAACTTATTTTTTTATTGGTGTGATGTTAATTGGATAATGACATGCACTGATTAGTTTAGAGCGTAAAAAAAAGTTCAATGAACCTAGATTTAACGCAATCTGATTACCTTCTTTTTAAACAAAATATGAATTGTCATTCAAATCTATGAATTGCTTTGTTTTTTTCTATATTTATCGCAAACATTAATCAAGAGTGAATGTTTAATTATAATTTTAAACAGGGCACAATAACATAAGCATTTTAGCGTGTGTTTAAATATTGAACGATATGTTACACTATACATAAAACAAATTATATTATTCATTATTAACAAAATCCCCTAAATTCTGTGTAATAGAAATTTAAAGCAAGTGTATATATAGCACAGTTTCATTTATTTATATAGAGCATTTAATTCTTAGCATTTAAACATATGTATTTTTTAGATGTTAATTCTATTTACAAAGAACGCAGCTCTCATGTGCTGTGCGAGGTTTTTGATGGGTATTGGAAATGGAATCACTGCTGTTGTAAGTTTTTTATATTTTCTAAAG
Source organism: Melinaea menophilus ssp. n. AW-2005 (assembly GCA_918358695.1). NCBI lineage: Eukaryota > Metazoa > Arthropoda > Insecta > Lepidoptera > Nymphalidae > Melinaea > Melinaea menophilus. Next base: position 11,313,304 of record OU911056.1, read on the forward strand.
TTTTTTTTAAATTAATGTCAAAGGAGTTTTTATTTTTTTTTATTCACAGGTCACCATGATTTATTTAACGGAAATAGCTGATAAAGAAATTAGGGGAGCTTTGGGCATGTTAGTGCAAGTTATGAACAACTTGGGTAGTCTAATTATATATGGTATAGGTCCATTTGTGTCCTATTCTGTATTGAATTCTATGGTATTATTTATATCTGTGTTCTATGCTTTCTTGTGTCTATGGTTACCGGAATCTCCATATTATTATTTAGCCTGTGGAAATGTTCCCGCGGCAAAAAAATCTTTCATGATTTTAAAAAGCTCTAAGGATTTAAAGGTCTGTTGATGTGATATTACAGTGTTTTTATCGTACCGCTATGGTAATTAGATAAATAATTGTAGTGGGCAGAGGAACAGTTGGACATAATACGGGTGCACGTACAGAATAGTATGGAAAACAAAAGTACTCTCGCAGAACTGTTCAAGAACATGAAATATAGGAAAGCTATTTATATTACAGCAGGTGAAGCTTTATCTATTATATTCTATTAACCTATATCATCAAATTATTCTTATCAAACTGTTTTAACCGTGTTATATATTTTTTAAAATAATGTACGCCGTCTAAAGAAAGTCATTAGATAACTAAAATAATGATAACCGAAGAAAAGATAAGTATGAAAATTAATAATAATTGATCTTGTATATATACTAACATTATTTAGATGTTGGAAATATATTTGGAGAATGTTATCAGCCATCATAATACAATTTTATAGTAAACATATTAGTAGAAGTTATTCTACAAATATTTCTGTAATTATTTCAAATTTGATGTATCTTTATTGTAATTTAGTACGAAAATGATCACACGTATTAGTAACTGATATCATCACTGAGTATCGAAATTATTTTTAATATTTATAGGTTTAAAAGTATTGCAGTACATGACTGGTAGTTTAGCAATTCAATCATATCTGGAGGTAATATTCCGTCAAAGCAGTTCCATATCAGGCCCATACGCTAGCATTGTTTATGGATTTGTACAACTCGGAGCAGGTACGCACACACGGACATACACACGCACACAAACGTACACACACACGCACATAAACGTATAACACGCACACAAACGTACACACACGCACACAAACGTACAAACACACGTACACAAACGTACAAACACACGCACACAAACGTACAAACACACGCACACAAACGTACAAACACACGCACACAAACGTACAAACACACGCACACAAACGTACAAACACACGCAGACAAACGTACAAACACACGCACACAAACGTACAAACACACGCACACAAACGTACAAACACACGCACACAAACGTACAAACACACGCACACAAACGTACAAACACACGCACACAAACGTACAAACACACGCACACAAACGTACAAACACACGCACACAAACGTACAAACACGCACACAAACGTACAAACACACGTACACAAACGTACACACACGCACACAAATGCGTAAACACACGTACACAAACGCATACACAAGTACACACACACACGCACAGATAGTCGTACTATTGTGCATCAACAAAATGAAATTTGCAATGCAATAATATGTAACTTGTCGAATATTGATTGAATATAAAATGTAATGAATATTAAACACCATTTACAATCTTTAAATAGATTTTAAATAAAAAAATATTAACCTTTGTCTAGAAATAAAGGTGTATAGAGATAAGATAACAGTTTGTAGGGAAATTGTATTTTATGAATCCTTATCATATTGTAGACATGACTTATCTTTACTGTTCCAAGTTTAAATTTCCTATGTACTAAAACATGTAATTATATATACATTAATTTAGCTTGAATTATATAATTTCAGGTATCGGAGCAACATTCCTGACTGGATATTTTGGGAGACGAATACTCATGTTGTTATCAAGTCTTGGTGTTGGTGTGTCACTGACTATGGTTGGTGTGTACTTCTTCTTACAAGACTCAATTAAAGTCAGTGAGGAGACCCTATTCTCTATATCAGCGTTACCCCTGGTTGGAGTTTTGAGTTTCAATATTATATATGCATGTGGTTTGGGAAATTTACCTTATGTAATGCAAACAGAACTATTTCCAATTAACGTTAAAACTATAGCCTCAAGTGTAGCGACCATGGTGGCTTGTGTGCTAGCGTTCCTTGTGATTAAATCTTATCAAGGAATTAAGGATGTATTTGGACATTACACGGTGTTCTGGTCGTTTGCTGCTATCGCATATTTTGGTGTTATCTTCATATATTTTTTCGTTCCCGAAACAAAAGATAAAACACTCGAGGAAGTACAGGATACAATGCAAGATGACATGGTAGAAGTTGACAGACTTAATAAGAATAATAATTAAAATTAAATATTGTTATATTTTTAGAATTTATTATAACTTCACCTTCAGTGTTCAGATGTGTTTGTATAACTTTATTGTTAAAATTTTATATGTATATTTTGTAAGATAATAAAAAATTATTATTTTAAGTGATAATGGCCATATATGTTATATATATATATATATATATTACCATTTTAAATAATCTATAAGCCAATATTGTTTTTGTTTAATATACCAAAGTTGTTAGTTATCTACATTTACTGTTAACTAATAATATCTTAGTTATATATATGAATTATTGTTTGTACGTCATCAGATGACATATATATATATATATAAGTCTTAAGTAAATAAATGATTGTAATACACTGGTTACTAAGGATTGAAATAATGTTAAGATTTTAATAAATTAATTTCAATCAGTGAACCACACTTAAGTTGGTCCAGTCCTAATATTAACTTTGTTTGTTCCGTACATCCTAAATGGATACCTGCATATTTAAACCGGAGCAGACCTAGTTTAAACGACTTCGAGTGCAAAGGCTTAATAATGAAAGCCTTTAAAAGCAACCCATCTCTGTTATATTATTCAGTGGTAAAGTAATTATTATATATATTTTTTAAGAAAGTTTGGAGATGCATTTAATTTTTTTATAATTATGTCCTATATACAGTAATTCTACTTATAACACGGTAGATTAGTTACGCGGTTTAGGAAAACGCGTTGTAGGAGGTAAGTATTGCAAAAGTAAGCGAAATATAACGTGAAATCCCTGCGTTATATTGGGGAAAATGTGTGTTATACGAGGGACTGAAATCGCGTTATGAGAGTACCGTGTAATATGGAGATTACTGTTAAAGTATAATTGCATATAATAAAAACGAAATCATTTGATAATCACACCAAATATGTTATCTTTTAAAAATAAAAATTATTGTTCTAATAAAGTAATATAATTTATTATCGCAATAAAACTCAGAATGTGACCAAAGTATTTACTGCATATAATGTAATACATGGATTAATTTTAGTCATAGACAGACTATTACGGACTAAATCCTCTTAGAGTTACCATAAGAGTAGAGTGGGGCGAATGGAGTATCGGCCGGCTCGTCCCCGCTCTCCTCGGAGGCGTCAGACTCGAACGTGTTGTCCGGTATATCGTATAAACGGATCAATGGCTTGTTTGGATCCTTCATTATTAGATATTTACCTGAAACAAATAGGTGAGAAGTTTAGTTTTTTTAATCCTTTGCTCTCGAGAAGTCATTCTCGCTCATCACTATCTGGTGATATTCTGTTTATATTTGTGATCTAACTTTCTAATTGGAATTCAATTCAGTCAATTTGCACCAAAACGCCCTCGAGTACAAAAGGCTAAAACAAACTATTTTTTTAAAACATCTGTCACTTGAAAACAGATTGAACTTTTCTGAATAATTTGTATGTAAAAAGTTTTTATATAAAAGAAATATAACAATTTGGACATTATATAATACTCACCGTCCTTCTGCTTCATGCATATGTCAATGATACAGCGCAGAATGCCCCAAGCGTTGTCCATGGAGAGGTTAATTTGTGCTGCAAACTCGTGAGGCTTGAACTGCTGCGTCCCGAGGATCACGTGACGGGAGTTGTCACGCACCTGCGACCGGGACACGTAGCCGAACTTGATCTGATCAGATCCCGCCAACAAAGCCTGAGGATATACCGTAAAATATTAAAATAAAGCTACTAATTGATTATATCGCTTCAATAATAAGGACTATTACATTAGGACATTTAGGTTCTACTGAAGGTTGTACTGAGGAGATACTTATAAAAATGTCTTTTACCTGTACAGTCCACTTTGCCAGCTTGCAAGAGTTGTTCCTAAGCTCGTTAGCAAGAACTGCTCCCCTCTGCGTGTCCAATTTCTGTCGCCATTCAACACCATTGGCGATCTTGGAGTCCCATTCATTAAGGGCTTTAATGGTCAGGAATTGGGTTTCATTCTGTGGACCCTGCATCACTGCGTCATGCTCGCAACGAGCTACCAATACCTGTAAATAATATGTACTTGTGTCAGAATTACAAAACTATAATTGGATTTAAATGTAAAAAAATTAAAAACATCATCATCAATCATCAGGCAATCATCTGTAAGAAGAGAATACTGACCACTCCATTATTGAGGTTCCACTTGCGGTAGCGGTAACCAACTGATGCAACCTCACCGTCTTCTTCCTCAGAGACAAATGGATTAGGTTCTTGGAACTTGAACTTTGGTTCAGATGGACCAGACTTAAGCACCTGTTGTAAAAAAAAAGTTTGGTACAAATGCCAATAAAGTGTTATCTATGTAGTAATATAGTTGTGAAAGTTGAATTTTATTGAGTTGTAAAAAATTTTGATTAAGTAATAATGTGTACCTGCTGGCTGAAGTTATGGTTGATGAAAGTGGCTTCCAGAGCCAGGTTGCGAGGCGAGTTGATAGAATTGCCGTCATCTGCGGGCGGCTCTACTGATGTCTCATTGACAGTCAGCAAATCAAACTCGGTGTTGTCACGCTTGTCCAAAAACAATTTGTCGCCTAAAAAGATTTATATATTTGGATAACTCGTAGTTAAAATTTTAAAATTATAGCAATTTTTTGGTATATATAAATTTAAATTCATTAATCCTTTCGCTACCAGCCTCACATATATGTGACGACCCGATTTTCTTACCAGAGCCCGGCGTCACAAATATGTGACGGGCGTTCATTACCAGTTTATAAGACAATAGTTTGTCCCAGATCGTACTGTACATTGATGGGTTATGTTATAAAACAATAAAATAGATACAGGATGTTAGTGGTGTAAAATTGCTTATTTCACTTAGTTAGAACATTATAAATACATCTCACAAAAATTAATGACAAAAGATATAATATTAAAATAAAACGTCTGGGCTGTGGTGGCGATTTGTCTCCTGAGGCCCTGGTAGCGAAAGGGTTAATACCAATAAACTCACCAATCTTTTCAATAACAATATCCCAAGAGTAGTTGGAGCGAGTGCAGCACATGATAGTTGCGAGTATGGCATCAGTTGCATACACAGTTCCAGTTGTCTTACTCAGACGACGAATTACTGGGTCGTCTGTGGTTGTCACCTGGAAATTTAATTACAATGTCATGAATTAGATTAGTTATATGATTATAAAAAGATCTTTTAACTTGAACCAAACAATAGATATCTACAAAATTTCATTGAAATTGGTTCACTGGTTTCAAAGCTCCGCACAAACAAACATCTTGATATGGGATTATTATTGTCTAAAATTGTAGTGATAAGTATATTTTCACACCTCCCAAATTTATTTATTAATGACTTATCCCCCCCAAATTTGTTTATTAATGACTTACCGTATGGAAGATACGGTCAATGCGTTGAAGTGGCTTCTCATGTTTCACATTGACACGGTCATAAGCCTTGTCATAGTAATCAAGAGTACCGCTGCATACAATATCCTCACCTGTAATATACACAATATATTGACAAGCAGGTTTTATATTTATTATTAAAACTAGTTACAGATAATCAATATACATAAAAGTTAATTATAACACATTAATTTTGATATTAGTCTGCATTTTCAATCAGAGTTTTTAAACAAGTAAAAGAATTTATTTCAGTTATTAATGATGTAACCTTCTTTGATTCCTGGAAGTGACAGTTTTGCAAGCCGAGGGAAGTCCATATCCTCAATAGTGACCCAAGTTGGTCGGACCGTTACTGACGCATCCCTGATCTTCATAGGAGCACCTCTTTGGCCCCATCTCTTGCCAAGCTTGCGGTCTCGTTGTTGCTGTAATTATAACTTTATTTTTAATATCGAAGTTGTTATTGCAAAATTAGAGTAATATTTGATTTTATTGACTCACAAAAATTATATAAGTTAATTATTGACTCTTAGTAATTACATTACTAAAATAAGTTATAACTGTATACTCTTAATAAACCAAATTTCTAAATAAATAGATAATAATGGTGATAGTTTTGATTATATCAATAATTCTACTCAATTGTATACTATGTTATCAAAAGATGCCATTTACCTTGCTCAAAGTGGTCATGCCACCAGGAGTACGAGCGCCTCTCGCACCTCGTCCGCGCTGACCACGAGCACGCCCGCGTTGATATGGGGGCTTCTGATCCCGTTTAGTGTCCACCAGATGGAAGGAGTTCTCGTCTTCATCATGCACGTATGCGTATAGCGAACCAGCGCCGAATTGCGACGCATATTTGTCTAAAATAACACATAAAATCAAATTTACTGGGTTTTTTACTCGTTTCTATAAATGTTTGGGTATTCATAAATTTTTAGCATAACCTACAAAATTCAGGTTTTGGTTAAAAATATACTGTTATATTAATTATATGTTTTTAAACATACTCTGATATTTTTTGTCCTGTACCATAGTCCAGTCACTTATTTTCCCTAAACGATCTCCTTTACTGAAGGGTTGATAGGGCATGTCCCTGAATTGGTCCGGCATTTCGCAAGGTCCCCATCCTGTTGGATTATCCTGAATTACAGGGGCAACGAATCGTATCGGCTCTTCGGCCGGTAATACGTGTTCGGACATCACAACAAAATTATTGTTATTTTGATATAGTTATACAATTCACAAAATCAACATGCCACACGACACTTTCAATCTACCAGCAACACAATATACCAGAGACTACGAAGTAGAATCCGAACTCAGAATTACATTCCAAAGCACTATACTCTGTGGTAGAGATTAGAGAGTAGAGTAGTTTTCTTTTGATTTTTTTTTTAACTGGAACAAAATTCACAATTTTAAGCCCGTTTCATTACAATACATTTTTTACATTATAAAATAAAAATCATGAGAAATATTGTGTACTTCGAAATAATATTATATAAGTTTGATCTTGTGTCTGTATTGTACAATATTCGCAAGTTGCAACTTTTCTTCTTCAAGCAATGTCAAAATTATAAATGTGAGTTCTTATTGTAGTTAATATTTTATCTAAATACCGTTTGTTCATAAATAAAACCACAGTTTATTATTTTCCAAAATAAAAAACAGCTCTTATAATAATATTATTGATATATGTGACATATATTTTACAGTTTTAATGAGAGGAATAAACATGTGATTTGTAAATCAAATAGCATGTTTGACATTCCAATAATGATTTAGTTACTGAATTATGTGAAAATTTTTAGCAGCTTAGTATTTTGTTGAGATAAAAAATCGATTAATCTAATTGGAACCGATAGACGTTCTTAATACACAGATAAATTAAATTCATAATAGTAAAGAATTTGAGAAAGTTCATATTTAGCCAATTTAGACTTATCCCTATACCTTTGATTATCAATGTTTAGAAAACTATGTGCAGCGGAAGAGTTATCGATTTTTATTATCGACTCGGAAATATTGATACACGGGTTTCTTATTTACTATTTATTTTCATTAAATATTAAATGAAATTAGATATATCGACCACCGTTTTATGAGTAATAATAATCCATATTCTGTTATAATAATCAGTAAATTTAGTACTGTGTTCAGTAGCTTCCTTAATAACATTAACTGTCCTATTTTTTAGAAGAATTAACTCGACTGTTTTAAGGCCATAATTAATAAAACGTACGTACATTGTGGCGCTGCGACAGATACAAATGTTTAAGAGAATAAAAAAAAATTAATTATATATGATAAACTGATTTTAATATACTATCCTAGATGTTTATTGTTTGGTCCAACTTAAAATATAAGTTTTTATCTCGATTAATAATCCTTAAACTTTACATTGCGTATTTGAAGTTTTGGATACACAAAAAGTTTAACTTATTAGTTCAACAAGTTTCCAATAGATGGTGGTGTTAATAATACAATTTTTATTGATGTAAAATAGTTTAAAAAGTAGCAGACAACAGCTGATCAAGATGGCAAAATCAAGATGGCCTCCGGTGTCAGTGACGTATCGCTAACACATAGTAAAATATATGTATATATACCTATATATATATATATATATATATATATATATATATATATATATATATGTCGAGATCTCTACCTATGTTGTCATCTTGACATCTCTGGCACTATGAGGTCTACACTTGAAATCTGGTAATAATATTATTTTTGCCGAGAATTAGTCAGCAAAGAACAGACTTCACAGGAATTTCCCGTAAAATAAATTTCATCAGTCGTCATAAAAAATTAAAATATACCGAAAAAATATTGATAGCATTTTTTAGACATACAACAAAGAAAAAAAATTAAAATATATTTAAGTAAATTCCCCTAAAATAAAGTTAATGAAAACTAGATAACAAAAAAAAAAAGATATAAAAAAAATAAAAAAATATATATTTTAATAAATTCCCCTAAAATAAATTTCGTTAAAAATAGATAACAGCAATTGATAACGTTATTTTAAATACACTTTATTTTCTTTGATAAATTAATAATATTTAGATTTATGATAAAGAATTTTAAAACGTAACGAAAGGTTGTGTGTGTGGTTGATATTATTATTAGTGTTAATTATTACTCAAATATTGTGATTGAAGTAAGTTCTATTCAAATAATTGCTTTAATTGTACGAAGCGAGCTTTTTCACATTCTTTGTCACGAATAGGCTCGAAAAGTACTTGACGGAAAATTATGAAATTTTGCAATCAAAAACACACATTAGGTGATGGAAAATGTCATGTCGCACATTAAGTGATGGTTAAAAAATGTTTGAAAAATATCATGTCGCTGAGGAATAATCGTTAAAACTGATATCCCATTGAAGTCAATGGGAAACGATGAGTTATTACACTGGGCTCGCTTCGCTCAATATGCAAACGACATCCGAGATTTCGATAAACAAGACGCGTTTTTATTAATAACTCGTAACCACAATAATATTATACGAAATACTACAATAGTATGAAATAATAACCTAGCTGATCTTAATATAATATAATTATAAATAATAATAATATAAATATACATATAATATTAATCTAAAATTTACTTAATAAATAATACCCCAGTTGTTGTTAGCATTTATTGTTCTTACGTTGCAATTTTTGATTTTTTAATATTCGAATTACGTTATCTTTTTAAAATTCGATATCTGGTATTCTAAATTCGAAATTCAAATTAATTTTATATGTGATATATATGTATATAAATAAAATTGAAGTGTCCGTTTCAAATTTCAAATTACTTTCTTACTTACTTACTAGGATCCGCCAACCGTGCGCGTTGGTGTTGAGCTGAGCCTCTCTCCTTTCTTTTCTTGATAACTTTTGAATGGCTAAACATTTTTTCAATCTGTTTTCGCCATAACATCCGCGTTCGGCTCAAACATACATGAAAAAATATTTAGCTAATTATCTCGTCGCATTCTGGAGACAACTAAACACAAAACAAGGTCTCCCAAACGGTTAAGAGCTTTTCTTACGCTCAGCTCAAGTAACATAAAAAAACAATGTTTCCAAATTACTTACATAGAACAAAAATGTTTAAATTTTTCTTTGTCCGCTTGTTCTGGGCTAATCTCCAAACGGCTTGACCGATTTCAACAGGATTTTCACTATCGGATATTGTTATAAGGAATAACTTAGTCTACTTTTCTTTTAAATAACATTCCGTGCGAACGGAGTCGTGGGGATAGCTTGTTAAAAAAACCCACTCGCTGTTCTTAAATATTTTTTCCGTTAGCAGGATATAAAATATGCTAATATATTTTTTTTACTTTACGTCATGACATCAATGCAATTACATCCATTTTGGATTATTTTATATGTTTTTATTTATTTTCTTTTCTATTTTGTATCAATACAGTGATCACTTGTGTATCAAATGGTACTATACTATAGAAATAAGCTCTTCCGTAAAGACGATCCAACTTAAAATAAGACTACGAGTGTTCAGAAAGCCCTGCTCTGTGAACCACAAAACAAACTTTGTCGGGTTTTTTTATTGTCATCACTGTTTTACAAACGATATATTTAGTGAATAAACTAGGATCCGCCAACCGTGCGCGTTGGTGTTGAGCTGAGCCTCTCTCCTTTCTACTTTTCTCGATAACTTTTGAATGTCTAAACATCTTTTCAATTTGTTTTCGCTATAACATCCGCGTTCGGCTCAAACATACATGAAGAAATTTTTAGCTAATTATCTCGTCGCACTCTGGAGACAACTAAACACAAAAAAAGGTCTCCCAAACGGTTAAGAGCTTCGCTTCGCTTGAGAATACTATTCTAATAATAAATTGTTATTTACTTACTCGTAGATCTCGTTACACAAATGATAAGAAATTAATTGTTTATAAAATTATTTATTAGTTTCGTCAACATTATTATTTATAGCTGCTAAATATACATACACATGCTGTGTGTTTGTATCTCTTTCTCTCAATGTCCCTGTCTCTTTTTAACATTTGACAACACAGGGTTGTGGAAAATTTGCGAAAACGCATTTATTATTGTTAGATCATCAGTGAATATTGTTTGATTATTGCAATTAAGTTGTGAAAAATGGATATTACATCGATGTTTAATACAGATTTAGAAAAGTAAATACGAGTATTTACTGTTTACATTCGTTTATTGTTTGATTAGAGTGTTTACTATTTATTTTACTATTTAAATTATAGGAAGATAATAGTAAAATCATGTGTTCTGAGTTTAAAAGAGGGAAAGCGGAAATGTCAAAATAAAATAAAATACCGAAAACCAATGCTAAATCACTAAGAAATAATTGTGCGAAGCGAGCGTAGCGTTCTACTAGAGACTTTTTCACATTCTTTGAGACGAATAGTTTCTAAAACTACTTGATGGAAAATTATGAATTTTGCAATCAAGAAGACACACATTAGGTGATGGTTTAAAAAAAAAAAGCCATTAAAAAAAAATGTCATGTCAAAAACTGATGTCATAAAGTCAATGGGAAACGATGAGTCATTACACTGGGCTCGATTCGCTCAATATGCAAACGGCACCCGAGATTTCGCGAGCGCATCAAGTCGAAATTGAGGATCTGTTGGCTCCCCTAGTATAAAATAAAAATTGAAATATACAGATTTCATTCCGAATTACCTTCGGAGTTAACAAAAATAGGTAAGGAATCTAGTTCCTATGGGAGTCACGTTGTTTATTATATTAAAGATAACAAAATTAACACTATTGTAGATAACTATGGTTAAAAAGGATATGAAGCTTCCTGTCTTGAAATTTATCAAATATGAACTTTATTTACAATAAAATACAATCGAACTCAGTTTAATGATTTCAAGTAGGAATATTGTAAATACTATTCCTAGAATAACTGCAGTAAACTCCATTTTGATTGATCTATTTAACATAATTGTTATGTGAGAACAAATTTATATTTAAATAAGGCGGTTAACTAAGGGCGCGAAACGGACCTCGATTTTGATTCGCTGCGCTCGCAAAATCTCGGTAGAGTTCGGCGAATTGAGCAAAGCGAGTAATCCATCTTTCATACAGCGTTCAAAGCTGAAACCGACAGGCAAAAAAATATAGTATAAACAAATATCACATAGCGATTCTTTTTTACATTGAAGTCTATGGGACTGTTATTTTTTGGTGATTATTTCTCAACGACATGAGTTTTTTTACATTTTTTTTATAAATAAATAAATATAAATGTGGAAATTTTCATGAAGATCGGTAAAGCCGTTTTTTATGCCAACCCCGAGCATGGGATGCAAAAAGTCTCACATAAAGCGCTTCGCTTGCTCCGCTCGCTTCGCTCAACAAAAGATTACTAAAGTAACCAGTAGTTCACAAACTTCTACATGTACATGTTAATAACTAAAGAACATTTTATCCTTTACATACCTTATAATATTACTAGTAGTTGTCAGCGACTTCGTCTGCTGCTTCAAAAAATATTTTATATCAGTTAATATTTATTATTTATACCGCCATCGTTTGGAAACTTATATAACTGAATTAAACCCTTTATTTATAAAAAATCATCAAATTCTAAATAAAAAATTGAAGATTGTTAATCGAGATAAAAACTATCCTATCTTTTAAGTTGGACCAAATTATAAATATCTACAAAATATCATTGAAATCGGTGCAGTTGTTACAAAGATTAGCGAAAACGACCAGCTTATCCCTCCCGCTTCGCTGGGCACTATTAATTTGGATGTGAACTTAGATTGCTATGGTAACCATTGTCATATTATCTGTTGTCATCGTAACCGTTGCTATGGTAAATCTTACCCCCGCGTTAAGTGTATAGCTCCTACAGGTTTAAAACTTGGCGATATGCGAAAACTTGAAATCCGTTGGGATAAGAATTCCGTAAAATCCGTTCTTAGTGGATGTATACGTCACAAAATAAGTGACCATGTAAAAATTTAAGTTAATCGGACGGATAGTTTCGGATATTTCGTGATGAGTCAGTGAGTGGTAAATATAATTTATCTATATATACCTATATAGATAAATTATTAATTAGAAAAATATATATAATTGTATACGTCATATTTCATCTATATATATTTATTCATATATATATATATATATATATATATATATATGTAGATAAATTATGACGTAGAAGGCAACAATATTGTCACAATGAATTCAAAGATGAACGTGTTCTAACGCCATTACCGTTAAAATCATTCAACTAACAAGACTACTTTACTACTAACCGTATAACCTTAAATGTTTAAACGTAATTAGTAATTTAATATCAGTGCATATAATTCATGATATATTTATAAACACTTCGCAGATGGAGAAGAACAGAAGATTACAATACTTAACAGCATTTGCTTGTGAGTCATTTTTTGGTATTTAACTAAAGTAAAATGAAATTCTAACATGTAAAGATGCTTAGAAAAATAAATTTTATAATTGTTTATAATTTAATGGCAACAAACAATATAAATTTTCTCATAAACTTATATTATCTTAAATTTCTTTTATAAAGATTTAGTTTAGAGTTTAATGTTTAGTGTTTTCTATTGTTGTCAGTGTCTTTGGCTACTGCTACTCTCGGTGTGTCATCAGCATGGCCGACTCCAGTTATACCAAAGTTTTATAACAATGAGACAAAAGTTCATATATCGGAAGTAAGTTCTATTTTTTATATTATCTTTATACTTTTATACATTTATTTAGTATCTTTTACATTGCACCTAGTCTGTTGCTTAGAATAAACTGCAATGGAGAAAATATATGGATAAGCCAAGAGTTCCCGAAATCCTTGGTTTATCAATTAGTACTGTTTTCGTTAAAATATTATGATTCTAGGTAGTCTCGCCTAAACAGACCATAATACAAGCCCAATAGGAATTTATTATATAAATAATGATTCCAGGATGAAGTAGCCACGATGTTAGCGATGTCCGCACCAGGCTTCGTGGCAGGCAGCTTGATAACTAGATTTGTGGCGGACAAGTTTGGATCACGAAAAACTGTTCTCGCGAGTGCATTTCCAATCGCTACTGGGACGGTAATAATCATTTAATTTTATACTTATATCTGCGGTCGCAGCATTATGAATCAAAATATTCACTTCACCATCCATACGACCGGGATACCTGGTTATCTTCTATTGTGGTCTTTTCAAGGAACTTAATTCCATATAGCACTAAACGTGGAATGAATTTCCTTCGGAGGTATTTTCGGATCGATGTGACGGGAGTAACTTCAAAAAAGGAGTATACTCCCTCTTCCAGCGTTTCCCCGGATTTTGCAAGAGTTTGTGGGCGGCTGTGATCACTTGTCATCAGTGACCCACACGCTCGTTAACCCTCTTCTCATATAAAAAAAGGTTGAAAAAGGTCTGCTGGATAACAAATATTAATAACTTTTCACTCATTGTCAAATAAATAAACTATGCATTACCACAAAACATTTATAGAAGATCCTTACATTTCTGTATCATTCTACCTTTATTGTATAGCCCAAACCAGTTTTTTGAGATTTCCCTTGACAAATTATTGACAGACAAGTATAAAAGAAGAATCGAAATTCTTTATCGATTCTCCTCTAAGTATATCAATAATAATAATAAATGTTTTATATTTTCCAGTTAATAGTTGCACTGGCTACCCAACCTTGGATGCTTTACATCATGAAATTTCTTTGGGGTTTTGGAACTGGCATGGTTTCCACGGTAATGTTAATCTTCTTATGATATTTTTCATGACTTATTTATATCAGAATATCTAAGTCAAAAGTGTACTATCCAAGTTAAAATTTATTGCTCCTTTTTGTCTAAACACAAATTGATTTTTAAAGAATTCTAATATATAATATATTTTTATGTGTATATTGTTTTTAGGTGGTAACAATGTATTTAGCAGAAATATCAGATAAAGATATACGCGGAACCCTAGCAGTGGGTACTCTATTCATGTTCAATTTCGGGAGCCTTCTAGTCATATCCATTGGATCTTATTTATCTTACGACATATTAAATTATTGTATTTTGCTGTTACCTGTAATATTTTTCATTGCTTGTTCGTGGATACCCGAATCTCCATACTATTATCTGAAAGAAGGAAACGTAGAGCGAGCAAGAAGTGTGCTCATAAGGCTGAAGGGAAATGAGGTAAGATAATTATATTTTTTCTCACCATTTCTGGCATCTAAACAAATTTGTCAAAACCAATTTTGTTAGTCAAGTCCGTAAAGTAATGTATCTTTCTGGTAGGCTGCTGAAAATGAACTAGAGTTAATGAAAGCTGATGTCTCGAAAGAAATGCGGAATTCCAGTTCAGCTCTGGAACTGTTCACTGGAAGGCAATATCGACGACCCATTATCATAGCAGCTGGTAAGTACCAATTGTATTTATGTACATTGAGATTTGTTCAATGATTGCTTAGATTGAAATCCGTCTTTCCTTCGTTTTTCTTGTTATTTCCGTCGATCCTTTATCCTGGTACTCTTCAACTAGGCTTCCATCTTTTCCTAGATGATACAGAGGATTCTGGCCAACGGCATCCACGTATAAAATCAAAAAATTATTATTAAATAAATCTTATTATAACGTTCAAGAGTTTTTAGTTGATCAAAATATGTGGAACTTAAGTTGTTGAATCATTTGTAGGATTTATATTATAATGTTTATAACCTAAGATTGTTATATTTCTTTTGAAAAGAGCAACTGTTGAGTTTCTGGCCGGCTCTTCTTAACAGAGCAGCATTCCGAGCCGGTGGTAGCTTACTTACAGATTGACTACAGTAACCTTTTTTTTATTGTAATAATTGACGATTCAAAAGTGCGTCTAAATGCCTGCTTGAATAAAGATTTTTTGAATTTGAATTTGAATTTGCAGGTCTTAAAGTAACTCAGATTATGACCGGAACATTGACTATTCAGCAGTACATGGGGAGGATAATGCAAGAAGTTAACATAAATATGAATTTGTCGACCATTCTCTTAATATTTGGAGTTATCAAGTTTATAGTTGGTAAGTTTTCAGTAGATTTAGATCGTCTATCAAAATGAGTTTTGCAGATTGTAGAGTTAATTTGAAGACCAAATTTTGTAACTTTTCAGGTATAATGTCTTCCATCTTGGTAGACAGAGTTGGAAGGCGACCGCTTCTTATATACTCATATCTTGGTTCTGGTATGTGTTTGGCGTTAGTTGGCACATACTTCTTTCTGTTAGATGTCATTTCTTTGGACCGCTCCGTAATGAGAAATTATGGGGCGTTACTATTTACGGCGATAATATTTTGTAACGTTATTTCCACTATAGGTTTTATTGGCATTTTATCGGCTGAAGTATTTCCGTTAAACGTGAAAACTGTAGCTATGACTTCTTTGAATGTTTTCGGTGGTTTTATGGGATTTTCCGTCGCCAAAGGCTACCAGGCTATTAAAAATGTATCGGGTCTCTGTGGAGCCTTCTGGATATTTTCTTTGGTAGCATTTTCTGGTGCGATATTTTCGTATTTCATAGTTCCTGAGACTAGAGGAAAGAGCTTGCGGGAAATACAAGATATTTTAAAAATTAATGATCCCACGGAAGTACCTAAAATAGAAGAGAAGCTTTTGATGAAAGAAAATGGCGGCACAGAGATGAGAGTTCTTAATAAAGAATCTAATTTGTAACAATTTATAATAGTTTAGATATTTTTGTATCTAAGAAACTGTTATTTTATTAATGCCAAAATCTACGGTAATATAATCTAAATATTAGATATAAGATTTTTTGTTTAAAAGTGAGATGTCTCGAGACAGATAGGCCCGGGAGTATATTTCGAAATCTGTCGACTGCCTTATGTACCGGCTTCTTGGAATACAAAACTATTACTTATATAATAAGTAATACTTTTATTTTAAGATGCCATTATAACAAAACAAGACTGTAATTATATTATAGTTAAACTTAAGAGTAACATACTACCATTTACGTAAATAAATCAATATTTACATTAGTTACTGAGGAAATATAGCTTGATTAAAACAATACCAACACGCTTTCCAACTGCGTCCTGTGTGTGCGTATGTCTGCGTGTGCGTGTGTACGCGCGTGTGCGTGTGTGCGTATGCCTGCGTGTACATGTGTACGCGCCTTTTTCTGTGTGTGCGTATGCCTGCGTGTGCGTGTGTACGCGCGTGTGCGTGTGCGTGCGTATGCCTGCGTGTGCAAGTGAACTTTAACTGTGAATTAGTAATAACTGATGTTTAGATTAACGACATCTAATAATTTATTACTGCTACTATTTTTTATTAGATATTTACAATAATAAAGTCATTAACAAATTGTCTTTGTCTCGAAACAGTTTCGAATGATATATATAGATAAGTTATTAGATCTCGCAAAACTTAAGTACTAAGTGCTTATGTTATTTGTAAGTGATAAAACGAACAGTTTTTTATAATTTTATATAAGACAGCTCATGATACCAAGTTTTATATTATAATAATGTGCCAATTTTTATTAAAATTGTATTGCATTTGATATTTCTTTAATTTTCTTTACCTTCTACGTATTTTTTGTTCATACATGATAACAAATTTGGTGCTCTTAACACGGAATGGAACATGCAATTTGCACATAGTTTATAGATATTGTGTTATTTAATGATAAAAACAAATACAAAATAGTAAAAAATACTACGAATCAATTTTTTAAGTGAAAAATGCTATTTTCACAGTCTCAAGTTATGAAAACACCAATAAATAGTCGAATATGGTGGTATAATTCAAATAACTTAGTTTTTTTTATCTTTTCCACCAAACTTCCTTGATGAAACGATCAATAGAAATCGGCAAACATTGCTGCATTTTTAGTTGCTGCGTCTTTCAATGTGGATAATTCTTGGCGGAACCTGTCACCTTGCTCATCTGATCTACGTTTGAAAAAAACGAATTTTGGGTGACAAATTTGTCTTGTAACTTGTGTACATCAAATGGGAGATACATACTGATCGAAATACGCCCGGTAAAATCAATCTCAAAATTAAAATAGAGTTACGAGGATTCCAAACGCGTAAATACTAATATTGCAATATTTATCGGCAGTAGTCAGCTTCTACCAAGGATATTATTACAGACTTCTACAAAAACCAGCTCTTTTTTTCTGTTTTAACTTTACATTAAACCTTCATCCATCATAAGCTCTCGTATTTGCGGACCCACTTTTGTCGAGGATATTTTCGTTTCGAGATATTGAAAGCCGCAACTACCCTTATTCAAGGCCTTGACAAAGTTTTTCAATACTTGGGAGTATGTAATACTTTATTTGAAGTGGCAATTTCTTTTTCACTTGGCGCTAAAGGTTCTTGAGATACATTTTTAAGTCCAAGTCAAAATTTCCTTTGTGTCAAGTTTTTGTTTTACAATGTTTATCTCTTGCAAGAATGTGAATTGCTTTTAGAACGTGTAACATGGACTTTACGCAAAACACCAAAATGTATTAAAAAAACAAGTTCACAGCGAGTTCAATTTCGATAATTGCATTTTGTAACTACTCGCTAAAACCTATTTTGTAAGCTTATAATGTTTTTACACAAAATGGATTAAAAAGACGCAAACATCTGTAAAAAAATCGCATCACTAAATTTAGACGTAATAAAAAAGTCAAAGAATAAATTCAGAACATAGAAATCTTAATATTAATGATGTAGTTACTTATGAATGCCATGGCAATGAATAAAACCTATGGTACACCTATCGATGTCTGTTTTAAAACATTTTCAGTGAGTACTGCGGATTTTAATTCATTGATGGATGGATGGTATGAAAATTATAAATGGACTCCACATATTAAAAATCTAAACTTTTCTAATCTTTGTGTCTTGATATTGTCCTACAGTGTTACAAATAGTTGAAGCAATGGATAAGTTATAAATAAATTACATTAAGAATACGAATAACAGTTATTGGAGTAGTGCTGAAGAAAATATTAGCTAAATCAAAACCACTTTCTAAAATTATTATCAACTGATTTTGCTTAAAATTTTATCGATAACAAAACACAGTTAATTGAAGACAAATATGTAATAATATAATAATAAACCGGGTTAAAAATGAAATACTATATCTTATTTTATCAGCGCTGAAGTTCAACTTTTTCTTAAATTTTAATTCACTGACACATATTGCCTGCAATTTATGCTTCAAATCATTTTAATCTTCCTATATATATTAAATAATGCTTGATTTATTATCTTCATTTTTTTATTTTAATACTCGCATACCGTATATATAACCAGAAGTATATATGAGACAGGCCTGATGATTTGTGCCAGCTTTTAGGTCTGTGGCAAATAACTCCGAACTGGCAGTAGATTTGACGATAAAAAAATATTTTACTTCTAATAGAATTCTAGCATATCAAATAAAAAAAAATTCCCGACTAGTTTGGTCATGAACTAAGCATGGTGGGTGCCATACTTCGAGCTCATAAGTAAGGACTCTATTTTATTAGCGTACTTACTTATGAGCTCGAAGCTTGAAATATCAAACATGAATTTAATTTTATTATATGTACAAATTAAAAACTGATACTCACTGAATATTGTCTTCCTTTACGATTGTTTAAATTAAACTATAAATTTCTTCCCAATTTCTTCATCTTTCGTGTTAATATAAAATATTTCGCATTTATATAAAATTATAATATCTTTATATCTCTGTGTTCAAGAAACAATTCTTTATATATTTTTATTATTTAACTAATATTTATTCTACTTCCTCGTTCATAACGAACGGATATTAACGACGGATATTATTCCTATCCACTGTTTTTATTGGCTTCAGATTATTTTTGTACATATATAACGGCGCTTCGTATAAAGCTGCTTGTCATATAGATGTAAGGTTTAAAACCAATTAAAACCACTTTTGGTTTAAAACCGTAAGTGTTTTCTTAATTATAACTACATTTTCTTGCTTTTACCGAAGTATTTTTTTTTATGTAAGAAAGGCAAATGAGCTGGCAGGTGACAGGAACGTGATCCCCGCTGCCCAAAAACGCCTGCAACATCCGAGGATTCAAAAGAGCGTTGCCGGCCTTGGAGGTGGGAGTAAATGATTTTTTTGAAGGTACCCATGTCGTACCGATCTGAAAATACAAAAGTAGAAGTAGATATAAAATTGCCTAAACTGTGTAAGCATTGCTTCAATAAGTGATATAATATTGATATTATTCCGTAGTATGTATTATTATATATTATTATTAGCCAAGTTATAAAAACTATATTGATTACTAGGATCCGCCAACCGTGCGCGGCGGGTGTTGAGCTGAGCCGCTTTCCATTCTTCTTTTCTTAATAACTTTTGAATGGCTAAACATTCTGTTTTCGCTATAACATCTGCGTTCGGGTCAAACATACATGAGAACATTTTTAGCTAATTATCTCGTCGCATTCTGGAGACAACTAAACACAAAAAAAGGTCTCCCGAACGGTTAAGAGCTTCGCTTACGCTCAGCTCAATAAACACTGTTGTGTTAATAAATAAATGTATTTTATTGTTTTCAAACGACTTGAATGATCAATTTGATTTGAAGAACCAAACTTTCACTCTCGTCACTCGTGTCTAAGGTAAAGTAGGATTCACCGCCGTGCGCTGCGGGAGTTGAGCTGAGCCCCCTCAGTTTTTACCATAATTTCTGAACGGAATGAGATATTAGAATTCTGTGTTTTTAAAAACATGCCCATTCCAAAGCTCTACAGCTCTGACAATTTTCATTCAAATCGGTTTAGTACTTTTTGAGTGATTTTGCTGCAAAAAAGAAGTTTTCCAAACGGTTAAGAGCTTCGCTTACGCTCAGCTCAATAAGAGTATTTATATTTGGGCATATCTTCATACTTAAGTTTTCTTCTGGTAGGTACTGGGTAGGTACTTTCTATTGATTTTCTATAAATGAATGAAAACGAAACATGGCGTCTGGTGACCAAAAATTTCCCATAATACGAGTTTTAGACCGATTAAAATGTTTGTAGGATATAGGTAACAGTTGGTGTAAATTTTACATCAACTGTTACCTAAATCGGTTTTTTAATCTACAGTAGCTCATAATAAAGGTTTATTGTATTTTATTTTATTTATTTATTTATATTATATAAAAGATTTACAATAACAATTAACCACACTGCTTAACAGTTTGTCGATTTAGTGCTTGATTTTATACAAAAAAATACCATATATATAAAAAAAATATTAAAATAAAAACCACAATAACTCTGTGTATTTGTTCTGTCAGCAAATACTTAGTCTTTTCAGGTATAAGGAGTATCATACATTTTACAAATAATTTTTCATAATTTTCCTTACTGTCCAATAAGATTTTTTTTTTTCAAAAATCACTTCATAAACCTAATCTGAAGTGACTTTATATTATAACAGTTAACTTGCAGGCATCTAATATTTAAAATATTAAAAAAAATTACAATTTTATTAAACAGAAACTACATATAACATATGTTTTAATTTTGGTAAAATAGTTTGTATAATTCTAGCTAAATTTTATTCTATAAACTATAAAAGTGTGTAAAGTTTATAATATTCGTTTGTCTTTTCTTTAATATTTCAACAAGATATACTAGCACTTGTTTTTTGAGGGTATGTACAAACGTACATAGAATGTGTTATGTGTGTTATATAACATTGTTATACGCCTTTATCTGACGTCTATCACCGAGGACCTGATAGACATAAGGACTTCCTTTGCGTCAGCCCATCGCTCATATTTCCATGTTCAATATTTAAAAGTTAATAGTCAAAGAATTTTGCATTGCCTCATGGACCCTCAGTCATGGGTGACAGACTTAGACTCCTTGATAAATTTAATTATATTGCGTTGGACTTGTAAACGGTTGTTTGATAAATGCCGATTGATTTTTTTCTTAAAATTAATTTAAATGCCACTGAATTTTGCTTAATAAAATGAGCAAAAAAGTTTAGAGGTATCACGCAGCATTTTGCACTACGGAATATTTCATTAATATCCATAGCATCACTGTAACAGTGGTCGTTATAAGTGACTCTGCGTCGGCTGTCCTGCAAACCACTGATACTGATTTCATAAATGTGATTTTGTACTACTTTCTTGCACCCAATAAGTTGCACAACGCAATAAGCCATTTTCAGATGGATATCAGTTTTCAGTGTTAATATGTAAATCATTTTACCCTGAGGCACAATGTACACAAAGCGATCATCTTTGGTAATGGAGATATTATCAATGGTGATATCTTGATCCAAGTTCAGGAGCATATTTTGGGGATGACAACCCGCAAAATGATTGACCATTTCCTTAAGAGCACCTAGAAATATATTTTATGTATTTACTGCTATTAAACTTTTATTTACTTTACCTTATAAACAAATCTTTAATGCTACAAACTATATTATGAATTGATTTTAATATTGAGGTTGGTTTGACATACCTGACCATGAGCATCTCCCGAATATCCCAAGAGGGCACGCCATTACCCGACAGATGCATTCCTTGATGTGGTTCTCCATCAGTGCAGCTCCAGTTTTGTAGTTACACCCAGAAGAAAGATTGGGGCAGTTTAGAGTGCCTGAGTGAAACACAGGATTTAATTAGTTACAGATACTTGAAGAAACACAAAATAATTTAATTTGATGCAAAAAAGTTGACAATGAAAAAAAATATTACAGATTTTTTAAAGTTGCTCATTTTTAATAAGTATATTATGTGTATAACTATACATATTAATACAGACCTTCGATATCAAGTCTTCAAGCTGCCAGTTTCTCATTTGAGTCATGGTCTGATGGCATATGGGGCAAATGGGTGGCATCAAGCTCTTAGTGCAGGAGTGGCAAAGGCTGTGCCCGGATTGACATTGAAATATTGGAGCTGACATGGTCTCCAAACAAACTGGACATTCAGGCAACTCTACCACGGGTCCCATTCTGGATAGCATGGATATTTAATATTTATATCAATTGACACTTATAACAATATTATAATTACATGACTAGTTTTAATATAAACTATAAATAAAAGACATAAATTAAAACTTACTTATTAACTTTTGGTTTCGCCATTTTCACTTCACGATCTTAGCTGATAAAACAAAAACACTATTAAAAGAGATAACGATGCAACATTTCAATATTCTAATAGAATTTTAATTATGAGATTAGTTCCTGACGTATTCCCTATAGTATACTCTTATCTAACACATATTCTTTTCACTTCACGATCTTAGCTGATAAATCAAAATACGACACTGTTAAAAGTGATAAAGATGCAACATTTCAATATTCTAATAGAATTTTAATTATGAGATTAGTTCATGACGTATTTCCTCTTATCTTCCACATATTCCCAAGGACTGTGTATTAAATATCTGCAATTATTATATATATTAATCTTATAATACAATTTACTCACACTTAGTCCTTTGTCCACTTCCACACTGAATCACTTCACACTACCCTGTGTTAGTATTCCCGTGGTCGTTACTACACTGTGCTGGCTGAGATCATTAAAGTAAAATAATATTATAAAACAGTCGGTAGAAATGAAATAATTAATATGGATACACTACATTACCTAAAGCTTAAACTGATAAAAAACATTTAAATGAAGTCACTAGAAAAGAAAATATACTACAGTATAACTTTACTTGACGGTTGGTTGTTTAATAACCAATGTGTGCCTAATGATTCTTCTATTTCTTAGCTCCAAATATCTTGGCTCGTGGCAGTAATCAGCACTCAATAAATACAATAATTACTCGATAAATATTGTCACAACTCAACATAATAATTTAATTTTTTATCAAAGTTGGTTGACTTATATACATTTATATATTTTGTTTTAACTTTGAGGTAGGTTTTAGATTTTAGATTTTTATTTAAAAATAAACTAAAAATACCGCTGTCGTATTCATATCTATAAAGAAATCAAAAAAATGAAATACGAATTTTTGCGCATAAATTAAAACTCTCAAAACTTTAACTGTGAAAGAAACATGTGTGACATTAAGTTGTTAAGTTATATAGTTAATTTAAAACGCCTTTAAAAAAAAAACTAATAAATAGATTTGAAAGAATTTGGTAGACGTTGGAAACATACAACATAAAAAATCTTAGGCAGACCTCGGCCTTGGCCAGGTCTAAACTCTTCTTTATGGAAAAGGCTTCAGGGTTTGAAAAATAAATTCAACAATAAACGAAACGAAACGGTTTAAGAGGCCTTGATAGAGATGAGTGTAAAATCATGATAGTTTAAATTATTACATTAAGTAGGGCAGTAATTACTAGCTGACTAGGACCATAGATAACGGTAGTTAAAAGAAAAATTCTATTATTCAATAAGCGCGGAAGATATGGAAATTTCTGTCATCGAAGTTGGGAGTCAATGATTTTGTTCTATTCTATATATTTGACTATGCCGATTCACATAGCGGTAAAAGATTTTTCTTCAAAACAAACACTTCAAGTGCGAATATTATTTTATTTATTTCCATATTGTTGAGTTTCTTCACTTTAATTGTTTCCAAATTATCTGTCTGTTAAAGAGTTTAATTTCTGGAGGGGCGATTATGGATCACGAACGTTCGTCACGGCGATCTTCTCCTTGTTCAACTCAATCCTCCATTACAGAAACCAGCTCCCGAGGGAGACGTCTGCGGTCTGGAGGAGTTGAGAGATATCATAAGGAACCCTTGAGGGAGTGTAAATTGCGGAATCATCCGCAAACTAGACTTTGGAATGTCGCTGGAATAAATGGAACTGATCCTCGAGGGACCCCCGCCCTGATGGAGTGGGGGTTTGACGCCTTCCATTCTGCAGTGGAAGGAGTGATTCGATTGTGTGAAGGAGGAAGTCTCGTTTGATGAACCTGTTCGACACCCTGAACTGGTATAACTGAACTTGTTCATTAGTTCATTGTGCCAGATCTCCCGAATGCGTTCGCTACATCCCGGAAGAGTGCTCCTGTCTGACACAGCCCGAGCCTTATAGTGGCCCCTGACAAAATATACTCCCTGAGGGGTTGTACCTGGTAGGTACGAAAATGAATGGTTCGAAAGCCAAACTGCTCGTCACGGTTCGTATTTGGTCTTTCGACTTTTACTTTTAGTCAAAGGAGAATAATTTTCCCATATATTTTTTCTAAGGACTAATGGGACTGTAACTACTGGGACGGTTTCGGTGTTTGTCTAAGTTAAGTTTTCAATAGGTGAATAAAATTTTAATTTATGTTAAAATAGTTTATGAATCATCAGACGAAGTCGCTGGCAACAATAATATTATAAAAACCAGTAATATTATAAAAACTTTTTTAAACGGTAAAATTTTTTTAGGCTAAAAAGACATTTAGCGCATATAACCATAATTAAAAAAAATATATTTAATAAGTAGTTATAATACAATTATTATCAATATTTAACGTTAAAAATAGAAGTTAGTGAACTAGTGGTTAGTTACTTTAGTAATCTTTTGTTAACCGCTTCACCTAAACTTTAATTTGTTCTCACATATTCTACAGTTATCATGTATCTGAAAAGCATTTAATATTGTTTTCAATTTTTACTTATGAAACTAAAGTATAAATTTCTTCCTAATTTTAAGATTGATATTAAAATAATAATATTTTTTATAACTAACAAAAATAAGATTTCTCTGCCTTCAAGATGAAATTCTTTACATACTTATGTTTTTTTCTTTTACTAATATTTGTTCTAATTCTTCGTTCATGAAGAACAGATATTGAATAATATTATTATTCCTATCTACTGTGTTTATTTGCTTCATATGCTTTGTTAATATAGCTTACAAGTTGGTTAAATATTATTTTATTTTATATATTTATATAAATTGTTATTTTAATCTAATTTATATAAACAGATTGTCAACGTTATCCTGAGGGTTGATTAGTTTTAAATACCTATAAGAGTTTTACAATATTGTTTAATAATGACTTATTTATTTTACAAATGTATCATTAGCAGTAGTTATAGTTAAATAAAAATCCCTGGTAAATACATTTATTAGTTTTGTTATTAGTACTAATGTTATTGTGTTTTTTGTTTTTGTTTTTTTGTGTTTAGTTTAAAAATAAGTTAAGTTTAAAAATATATAAAAAATTGTTTCTTGAACACAGAGAAATAAAGATATTATTGAGCTGAGAGTAACTTGAGCGTAAATTAAGCTCTTAACCGTTTGGGAGACCTTTTTTGTGTTTAGTTGTTTCCAGAATGCGACGAGATAATTAGCTAAAAAATTTCTCATGTATGTTTGAGCCGAACGCGGATGTTATAGCGAAAACAGATTGAAAAAATGTTTAGCCATTTAAAAGTTATCAAGAAAAGAAGAAAGGAGAGGGGCTCAGCCCAACACCCGCGTACGGTTGGCGGATCCTAGCTTTATTTGTACTAAACTAATGCATAATATAATAAAATGTAAACTCGATCCTCAATATCAAGATGTCTTGGGAATTTAATGTAAATAATATTAATTTATTATATGTATTGTAAATATATTCAACCAAAATATAAATGATATAGTTTTGTATTAAAAATATATATATTATATAAGAGCGTGAATAAAACAAAATATTACAAATGAACTGAAATCATTTGTACATTTTAATATCATTTATTAAATAAATGTCAAATATTTAGGTTTATCTTTCTATATATATAAGCGATTACCACTCACTGACTCATCACATAACTCCGAAACTATCTGTCCGATTAACTTAAAATTCTACATAGTTAATTCTTTTGTGACGTAGACGTACACTAAGAACGGATTTTATAGAATTCCTATCCCAACGAATTTCAACTTTTTGCATTTCGTCAAGTTTTAAGCCTTTAGGAGCTATACACTTAACGCGGGGGTAAGAGTTACTATAGTAACAGTTACGATGACAACGGATAATATGACAAAGGTTACCATAGCAACCTAAGTTGACATCCAAATTGATAGTGTGCCCAGCGAAGCGAGAGGGAATAAGCTAGTTTATATATAAAGTTTGATGTTATATTATTGGATATGAACGAATAATTATTATTGTAATGGCACGTCCACAATTAATACAAGAAAAGTAAGTGTAACGATTCAGATAAACGTAAACGAAGTTAATTATTTATAACATCAATGTTTAGAAATTATGGTACCAGATGTTCAAAAGAAGATAGCTTGAACTGTTTGTGTGTGTGTATGTGTGTGTGTAAAAAAATGAGGATAGGATAAAATTGAGGTAATGTAAATTGAATTAAAAATATTGATAAATATTTTACTGAAAGATTTTGGAATATTATATGAAGAATGAAAAGGGATGGTAGAAAGCAATATATTTGTTATTGAAAACATTGTTAATAATAATAAGTTGACAATAGTATTATATTCCATCATATAATCAGTAATTTTGGTGTTACATATTAATAATATAATCATTAGTAAGGCTGTTTGTGCGTGGGAGATTTGGCCTAAAGGTCCTGGGGACCTACATTTTTGCTCTAACATATTAATAATACAATAATTGGTAAGGCTGTTTGTGTGTGGGAGGATCTGGCCTAAAGGTCCTGAGGACCTACATATAAAAGATATGTTATTTGTTTTGTCTGTAGGAGAATAATAATAATGTATAATAACTTAACCTTAAGTAAATATTTTTATTCATTATAATGTTTTTTCTTTTGTATTTATAAAAATAACTCCAATTCCTACTTCCATAGTAATTATTATAAGAGAAATACGTAAGAATTACACAATGTATTAGACGCTGACATGAATAAACATGGTTACATTATTTGTGTATATATATTATAACTTATCAATATTAAATCAAAGCTTAAAAAATGAATTGAATTAACACTAAACCTACCGACAATTCTTGTATACCTGTTCATACTGCACGCCGTCAAATTGATCGGTAATTAAAAGTTATTTTACTATATAACGCAGGTAATAATGGAAACAACTAAAAGTAAAGAGTGTAGAAAATATTATATGCATATTCTAAGAATTGTCATGTAGTTTGATAACGATATTATAACGTTTAAAAATGTGTCATCATCATCATCATTATCAGCTGTCGTGCGTCCACTGCTGGACGTAAGCCTTCCATTGACTTCCTTCCATTGACTTCCACCGCGATCGGTCCAAAGCGGCCCGCATCCATTGGTTTCCAGCTGCTCTTTTTATGTCGTCTGTCCACCTAGTTGGCGGTCGTCCTCTACTTCGCTTGCCAGTAAGTGGCCTCCACTCAAGGACCCTTTTTCCCCATCGGCCGTCACTTGAGCGGGCTATATGCCCAGCCCATTGCCACTTCAGCTTACAAAATCCGTTGGGCTATGTCGCTTACTTTTGTTCGTCTGCGAATCTCCTCGTTTCTGACTCTATCTCGCAGCGAAATTCCCAGCATAGCCCTCTCCATCGCACGCTGAGTGACTTTAAGCCTCTCTAAGAGTCCCTTTGTTAGAGGCCACGTCTCGGTTCCATAGGTCATCGCTGGTAACACACACTGGTCGAAGACTTTCGACTTAAGGCACTGCGGTATTCTGGACGAAAATACGCTCCTTAAGTTCCCGAACGCTGCCCATCCTAGTTGGATTCGTCGGTTGACCTCTCCCTCGAAGTTGGACCTGCCCAATCGGACTTTTTGTCCCAGGTAGACATATTCGTCGACAACTTCGAGAATGAAGCTCCCAACGGATACCGGGATAGGCGCGACATGGACATTCGACATAATTTTCGTCTTGTCCATATTCATTTTAAGGCCCACCTGTTGAGAGACTCCATTAAGATCGCCGAGCATAATGCTGAGGTCTTCCAGGGATTCTGCCATTACTACTATATCGTCGGCAAATCGAAGGTGAGTTAGGTACTCGCCGTTTATATTGATGCCGAGTCCATGCCATTCCAGGAGCTTGAAAGCGTCTTCCAGTGCAGTGGTAAATAGTCTCGGAGATATAACGTCTCCCTGTCTCACGCCTCGCTGTAAAGGAATAGCGTTTGTGCAATGCTCCTGGACTCGAACCGACATGGTGGCGTTTGTGTACAAATACTTCAACACTTCGATGTACCGATAGTCAATATGGCACCTCTGAAGAGACGACAGTACCGCCCACGTTTCGATCGAATCAAAGGCTTTCTCATAGTCCACAAACGCTAAGCATAATGGCCGATTATACTCCTCGGTCTTCTGTATAATCTGCCGCAGCGTATGAATGTGGTCTATGGTACTAAAACCTTTTCGGAAACCGGCTTGTTCGGGAGGCTGGAAGTCATCAAACTTGCTCGTGAGACGAGTCGTGATAACCTCCGAAAACAGCTTGTAAACATGGCTCAGAAGCGAGATGGGCCTGTAATTCTTCAGCAAAGTAGTATCGGCTTTTTTGAAGTATAGGGCCACCATACTTCTGTTCCATGCTTCCGGCGTTACACCCTCAAGCAGAACGGCATTAAAGAGCTTCTGAAGGACCCTAAGTACTGGCAATCCGCCCGCTTTCAGAAGCTCTGATGTGATACCGTCTTCATCTGGTGCCTTGTTGTTTTTAAGATGTTTTAGGGCCACACTGATCTCGTGCAAGCTGATGTCCGGGATTTCATCGGAATAGTGTCGGGTAAGCTCCGCTCTTGGGTCTTCTGCTAAGCTATCAACAGGTTTAGCGACCGAGGTATATAAGTGTCCATAGAACCTCTCGACCTCCCTCAAAATGTCAGCCCTACACGACACTGTGCTTCCATCCCCCAATTTCAACTTCGATAACCGGCTTTGCCCAATTGACGAATCTCGCGCAAACACTTTGGAGCCTTGGTTCCGCTCTATAGTATCTTTAATACGGTTAGTATTGAAAATACGAATGTCGTGTCGCAGATATTTCCGTATGCGTCTGTTGAGCTGCCTATAAGTCTCGGTATCATTGAGGGACTGAAGTGCCAACGCGCGTCGTTCCGCGATAAGTTTGAGAGTTTCGTTGGCTAGTTTTTGGGGTCTATTCTTACGGCCGGGTCTGCAGAATTTTCCTCCGACCGTATGGACAGTTTCTACCAACCTGTTGTTAATTTGGTCCACGGATGCGCAATCATCTAGGCAAGCGAAGCGGTTCGATAATTCAAGTTGAAAGCTTTCGAGATCTTGAATATGAGCTTTAGATGGACGGAGCGTAGACTTCACCAACCGAGATCGTTCCAGCCTGATATTGAGATTCAGCGTGCCTCTTACCATTCGGTGATCGCTCCCTGTTGTTGTTACCTTGTTGATCACAGAGACATCGTTGAATATCTGGCGTCTAGTGGTCAAGATGAAGTCAATCTCATTTCTAGTGGAACCATCGGGACTTAACCAGGTCCACTTCCTTTGAGGCGGCTTCTGGAAGAAGGAATTCATCATAAAGAGTCCCTCTTTCTCCAGAAAATCGGCCAGCCTCTGTCCCCTAGGGTTCCGCTGCCCATATCCAAATTGTCCTACTCTCAACTCGTCGTCGCTTCTCTTGCCCAGCTTTGCGTTGAAGTCCCCCATAACAACATTAAAGTGAGTTTTTGTAGTATGTATGGCCCGACTGATATCCTCATACATAGCCTCTACTTCATCATCTGGGTGTGCGGAGGTCGGTGCGTAGACCTGTATGACCTTCAACGAGTATTTTTTAGAAACTCTGAGTATAAGGTACGCGACCCTACTCGACACACTTTCAACGACTGCAATGTTGTTTATGAGGGACTTGTGGACCATAAACCCGACACCTCCTTGGGACTGTTGGTCGCCCTCCCGGTAGTATAGCAGGTTTCCGGATTTGAGGGTTATCGTGTTCTCCCCCTCTCTACGGACTTCAGATAACCCTAATATATCCCAGCGTAACCTACTCATCTCTTCTTCCAGCTCAGCAATCCTGTCGTCAGTCCGCAAAGTGCGGACATTGTGTGTTACCAGGGCCAGGTGTCGTTTGGGGTGGTAGCCCGATCCCATCCGGAGATTCTTAGCACCCCCTGCCCCACCATAACCACGGCCGCTACCGAAGCCGGGAACAGTGGGACTGCCGGGTACTGGGGGCCTGGTCCTGTTTGCGTCTGTCATATTTAAAGGGGAGAATTTGCCATACTCGCCACGCTTGGCAGACGGGTTGGCGAGCGCAGTGCGCAGCTCCTCACACCGGTGGCGCTGCTGCCCGACACCAGTCTATATTACTTCGAGCTGCACTGATTGTGATGGATATACCGCCATCGGTCGGTTGGAGGAGAATGGGATGGGGATAGGTATATTCAAGGGAAAAGAAAGGAAAGGGGGGAAATTGCTTACACGGATAGACAAGGGATTGTAAGCAAATAGCTCGAGCAAGTCAGGGTCGCGTACCTGTAACTCGGACTGGCTGATGCCGGGAAGTCAGAGTCCTCTAACTAGTTAAAAATGTGTAAGTTTTACAAAAGTTTAAGAACGGTCAATTTGACCGGTACTTGGTAGGTTAGTGTTAAAAGAATAGTTAAAAAAATTTTGTGCACAATTTTAATAATATTGTCATTCATAATAGTACGATGCATGTAAGTATCTTTAAGAACATCAATATAGAGTTCTTTGTAACTACAAGAAGTCTCTTAGCAGGAATTGACTTGACTTTATTTCAATGAAGAATCTCTTGTTGTAATATTTCAAGGAAATAGTTTATCATTAATAGAAATATATATATTTTAGTAAATTTGGTATTTGTTATATTAAGTATAGTCTATATTAGTATTAGTAATAGTATTGATTAGTGGATGTAGCCTTCGCGGAGCATACGTTCTTAAACCCCGGCTTTACTCGTGTTTGGTAAACACTGGTGTATTGTACCAATGATTCAATGTTAACAAACGTTTATTAACAATAATTACAAAGTTAGTGTTAGTTAATTACTATCGAAGTGTTGATTTACTGATATCATATATATATTGACTCCTGAGATTCGTGAAATAAAAATTTTCCAAATCATTTCCTATTTGCTCCCTTTCAAGCTTTATTTCGGCTAAAAAGAAAACTACTTCCCAAGGCTTTACTGTAGTTTTACAGCAGCGCTGACTTTCTATGGAATTTAATTATAAGGTTAGAGTAGAAATTATGTTATTAGGGAAATTGAAACTTTGATTTAAAAACTATTGAAAAATGAATATGATAATTGAAAATTGATTTTACGCAATACTTTTTATTTCATAGAACATTTAATGTATGAACAAAACTTGAATATCTATTAATAAAAAATTACACTATTTCCAGTCAAATAAATACAATATCGAGTTACGATGGTTTAATAATATAATATTTTAATTTAATATCTATAACTATATTATATTTACACACACACACACACACACACGCACGCACGCACGCACGCACGCACGCACACACACACACACACAAACACACACACATACACACACACAAAAACACACACACATACACATAAACGCAATATAAACAAAACCAGTGAAAGCAACGTGGTTCAGTTAAGTACT
This sequence comes from Melinaea menophilus ssp. n. AW-2005, assembly GCA_918358695.1. NCBI lineage: Eukaryota > Metazoa > Arthropoda > Insecta > Lepidoptera > Nymphalidae > Melinaea > Melinaea menophilus. The sequence continues at coordinate 11,345,606 of OU911056.1, forward strand.
TTTTTTAAGTGTCTTGTAGCACTTTTGTATATAACTTACTTTTCAATATAAACCTTGAAGCATTTACGATTTTATTATACTTAAAATGACTTCTATTTTAATCGCTAATCATCATATAACTTTTAAATATCAAAACTCTATTCAATATTTTGTAAAACCCAGTTCCTATTACATTACAACGTGATATACTTTGTAAATTGCAATATCTAAGTGCCTGTTGTGTAGAATTCAATACTTACTGAAAAGAATCTTGTATAATATTAATTATGAATTGAATTCCCAAAACCTATATCGATACTTTTTTATATTCCATCTGATATATGTAATATATATATATATATATATATATATTGATTAATCCTGAACATATGGTGACATCTCCACGGAGATAAATCGTCCCTACGATCCCTGTAATTAACGCGTCTGTGTGACACATAGTACTGTGTTGACTGAGAGAAGAACAAACACACTGGAGACGACTTTGTTGATCTCATTATACTGATTATTATTTAGTTGAAAGGGTTAAATATTCAGAGATTTTAACAGATTCAGATCAGAAGTTATATTCAATACAAAAGCAGAAATATATTTATGGATTGTTATGATCGATTACTTTTAAAGTATAAATGAATTAAATGAATATATATAATTCAATTAGTTGTTAATGAATTTTAATACAAGTAATGAACTATCTCCAAATGTTGATATTTACATATTTATTAAAGGAGAAACTGTTTTCATATGATATAATGACATATGTGGTAAGCTTCTGTAAACAATGTGTTTGTTAAATCACATTGTAATAGTATTATATTATTTTATGTATTAATCGTAGTCACCTACAGCTTCACTTACAACCATAGACATAGACCTTCTACAAAGAACATCAAAATAAGGACATCCTAATAACGTATTCATGTTACATATTATATTAAAAGCAAGATTAACTTTATACAAAATAGTAATATTATAATTAAAATGCACGTGATCTTAGTTTAATTAAATATATAATATGTTCCATGGAATATAAACTAAGTGAGATCGCGCGCGGTCATAGCGAGAGAATACAAATGAACTAACATACTATGTACGTAATATAAAGTGTGTATTGTATTAAATATTATATTAAAGACGTCACGTTGTTTTAATATTAACAAACATGAACTATGTGAATTGACTATTTAATACAGTTTGATAATATATTTATAGTAAGATTATTATATTGGAGATCGTTTAAACTCATTTACGGTACAGATAAGTACAAATTATACTGCAGGGTTAGTGTTAAAATATCATTATTTTATTTATTCTCTTTAAAGACTAATGTTATTAAAAAGTAAAGTAAATTAGAACATGTATTAATTACTTTAAATGTCTAATGTACTGGTGAAATAAGTACATTATTGTAATTAATATAAAAGTATTTCGAAATAAGAAATAATAATGCCGGTCTCACTAAATATATAACGTGAATTAATTAAATATGTTGTTATATTAATATTGTGGTAGTGAGGCGGTGTAGAGGGTCGGAGGATCTCACCTCAATGTCACACCCGCGCTGTGTTAACACTAATCACTGTACTCTGAACTAAATAATAGCTTAAGATAATACAAACTAATTAAGGAGATTATTAGTCTCATAAATCTTTAGTGTTAGTATAATAGTGTTAATACACCTTTTATATTTTGTTATATAATATAATATATGAATACGAGTATACTATGAACTTACTTATATGTATAATATAAGAAATATTTTGTATATAATGTACATTAATTATAAGATGTTAGATATATTTTATACAATTATAAGATTTTATTATTCTTGGAAGTCAATTTAAAGTGTCACCGGCATGTTATAAAGTATTTTTGAATTTTTCTTTATTATATACGAAATAGATTACCAACAAACTAGGACAATATGGTGTGGTACAATGTGACAAATACCACTTGAAATGAATATTAAAGTTTAAAGAGTTCTATATTAATGATAAAATTATTATTGACACTCAATCAACTGTTTACAAGAGTATGAAAATATCTTATTTCTTCTTGATTAAAAGCAAAACATTGTAAATACTATATTTTTAAATATATTAACTACAAAATGATAAAAGTTTAAAATCCATAGACCTCAAGTAATCACATTATTATTAGCATTAAATGGAATGAATTTTTTCTTTTCTTCACTTATCAATTTGGTACCAAATTACTTTTTGGCGATGTCGCTCGTTTTAAGATCGCTTTTTTGTCGATTGAGAAACTTTAATACTATTTTAAAACCAAATTGTTGACATTATAAAATAACTTCACCGAAAATTTCAATATTTATCTTTTATATCTTATGCAACTTTTATTTATAGAGCGAGGGTTGTCGGTGTGTTTATTTTTTTTTCTAAGCGATAATATCTCGAATAAGCAGTTAAATTAAAAAAAAAAATAAAATGTTTCCTAAGGTTTTTAAATATTAAAAACATATTTAATTCTGCATTGGTAATAAATTTTGGGACGAATATTATGCACAATATAATACTAGGATCCGCCAACCGTGCGCGGCGGGTGTTGAGCTGAGCCCCTCTCCTTTCTTCTTTTCTTGAAAACTTTTGATTGGCTAAACATTTTTTCAATCTGTTTTCGCTATAACATCGGCGTTCGGCTCAAACATACATGAAAACATTTTTAGCTAATTATTTCGTCGCATTCTGGAGACAACAAAATACAAAAAGGTCTCCCAAACGATTAAGAGCTTCGCTTACGCCCACCTCAATTGCACTACGACTCTTAAAGATAATTAAATAAAATTGCAAAAGTATTCATAGAAAAGTCCACATGTAACTTCATTTCCGTTTCGATCTAAAAAGTTTTTAACTAATATTCTGAACGTGCAATGCCTATAAGCAAAGACAGTGTCGCTAAATGAATTACTGACTACATTTAATTTATTACATTTTTAATTTATTACATTTAAGGTAATATACAACAAACATTTTGTTGTGGCCACAAGATAAAGAGTTTTTATGGAGATATTCAAAACGAATGAGAGATGAAATATTTCAACCACCAGCAATAAAGTCTGCACAAAACTATACCTGAATGTAAATTGTATTTAACTTAAACTTAAAAATAAAGTTTATAATACGTAGTAAATAATTTTTTGTACTATTTTGTCTAGCGGCTTTTAAATTTAATAACACTAAAAATAATAATAATAATAATAATAGGAACTTCCTCTCCAAGTTGCTCTTTTGATTTAACAATAACTTAGCAGTGAAGTTATTATTAATGTGTCTTTTAATTGTGGTGAATCATATTTTGAGTCAAGGTTATAGAAATTGCCTGGTATATGTCTGACAGTAGTTTAGGGCCTCCAATGGAGGGTTAACATCACAAACCCTAACATGGTGACTGATGGCATATTCAAAATAAAACTCATATGTTAGATAGGTCCTAGCAGCCTGGATCTTTGCTCTTGTCAAACCTACAGCTTTACAACCCTTTTTCTCCAGAGTAGCCTTCATAGTTGCCAAGGCCCACTGAGCTGTGAAAATTGATCCACACATTGGGAGATGACTATATATTGTATCTAGTTCTGACTTTGAAAATGTGTTACTTGTGTGGAATTATTAAGAACGTGCACAGCACACAGCTCCTTTATTGTCTTTTTGTGATATATTTGAGGTTTTGAAGTCATTATGATTGCACCTTCACCATGGTTCTTTTACATGCAACAAACAACCAAATAAGGTGAAATTTATATAATAACGATACACAGATTTTATGATTTTTATAAAATAATAAATAATAAATGGATAAAAAAAAATTAAACAGGTTAAATGAAGCTAACTTAAAAAAGTAAATTGAAAATATTACAAAAGTAAGATATTCTTTGCCTTGTAAGTATATATTTCTAAATTTTACCTCTAGTAAAGTTTTGACGTTAATATGTATTATTTAGGAAAGGCTTAAATAATTTAAACATTCTATAAAGTTATCTGTCCTCAGCCGTATTTATATAAATTGAATATCTATCCTTAACAGTTCTACTAAGATGTTAATCAAATTAAGTAAGTTTCTTCAAATATATGAATATTAATATTCTAAGGATTTATATAAACCCTTTTTTTTATTTTGGTGTCGTTATTTAAAGACTTGAGTATATAAATAAAACATCTTTGAATTTAACAAAACGAATTCTGCGCACGTACTACTGCAATACTTTATAGATTTCACCATTACTCGTATACAATCCATGCGAGAAAAGGTTTACGAACGGAATACCAGCGGCGAGGATAAATAACAGTCTCTGAATAACTTTCTGATGTTCAAGTTAACGAATGGTCTAAGATTTATCAAGTTGCTTATATGCACATATGTACACATAAATTTTATTGATAATAATAATATTGATTAATTATTTACATAACATATTAAAATATTACAACTTTACTATCGACCTTATATTGTAGGTGTATTTAATATAACAATCTTCCCTTCGTACGAGGCGACATAGTGATCGGTTTTCCGGAAGATGGGCAGCAGCGTCCTTTACGTACCATAGCACCACTCTGCGATCGCCAACCCGCCTCCCAAGTATGGCGATTATGGCATATCCCCTTATGGAAGTTGAACCACATAAATCGTTCCCCCCTATTCCTGGTCATGGTAGCGGCCAGGACACCAAGAGCGGGCCAAGGGGTGCTAAGAACCCCCGGCAGAGATCCGGCTACCATTACCGCTGACGATTAGCCCTGGCGACATCGACAACGTGAGGAGGTTGCGGTCTGACGCGAAGTTGAAACTAGAAGAAGAGTGGAACAGGTTACATTGGGGGGTTATTTTATGATTGTCCGAAGTCTGTAGAGAGGAAGGGGAGTCCGAAGTCTTAAGTAAGGTAACCTGTTCTACTTCCGAGAGGACGACTAACTGTCCCAAGGAGGCGTCGAGTTTTTTATCCACAAGTTCCTTATCAACAACGTTGTCAATATTGAAAGTGTCTCGACTAGGGTTGCGTAACTGATACTCAGAGTAACCAAAGTTACTTGCTGAATGTTATACAGGTGTACGCCCTAGCTTCGACAAATTCCAATGATGAGGTAAAAGCAATGTACGAGGACGTTAGCAGAGCCATACATGCCTCTAAAACTCACTACACCGTTATCATGGGGGACTTCATTGCAAGACTGGTTATGCGTTGAAGTCCAACATATTCAATAACGGATCGACGCGATCATCTACAAATATACAGTTGCAGAGAGATTTTATCTCTCCGAAACTGCATACCGTTGTACTGGAAGATGTCTTCAAGCTCATGGATTGGAGAGCACTCTGCACCAAAATGCGAGTACATTACTCACCTTCGGTTTGCCGTTGACATAGGCATAATGGCTTAGTCCATTTTCTTAGATCTGAGTACAATGCTCGATGACCTAGAAGACTCTGTGGAAAAGGAGGTTTTAAAATGAATAAGGACAAGATGAAGCTGTCTAATGCCCATGTCGAGTCTACTCAAGTAGTTGTTGTGCTACACTCAGAAGTTGTAGATGATTCCATACAATTTTGACAAATCGTCCGTTTAGGTAGGTACAATATCGTGAAAGAGATCATTTGCCGAACCCAACTCAGATGAGCAGCATTCGGGAAGCTCCATATGTGTTGCCATTGATGACTTAAAGCTCTGAGACGTGGTCGTTTACGATAAGCTTTGTAAGACGGCCACCCGAGGACACTCAGAGAGCAATAGCAAAGAGTTATGTTGGTAGTTTCGCTACGATACAGAAAAATAAACAAGGAGATTCGCAGAAGAACCAAGATAGCCGACATAGCTTGAAGAATTGCTTGTCTGAAGTGTCAGTGAGTGGGGCTCATCGTACCCATGGCGCCGAATGGTTCTCGAGTGGCAAAAACGGGCCGGTTGACGCGGAATGGGTAGGCCCCACTAGATGGACCAATAACATAGTCAAGGTCGCAGGAAGACGCTGGATTCGGGCCTCGCAAGACCGGTCATCGTAACGATATTTGAGGGATACCTATGCCTTGTAGTGTGATACATGCATACAACTTGGGACCTGTATCCTTAAAATTCATAAATTACGTATTTCCTATTTTTTAATACGGATAATAAACAAATAAAATGATGGGATTCTATACTTCTTATAAAATTATTATTTAGTTTAATTCGTAACATAAAAATTCTTATGTTACAGAAACAACGAATAATAAGAATAATAGCAATAATGTAAAAATCGTATTCTTATAATAAATAATATTTAATATTGAAATAATAAAAAAATATATATAATCAAGACTATATTTTAAAAATGCAACGTTTTTTTACAGTTAAGGAAATGTTTATCATATTCGTTCGTCGTCACGCCTTAACAAACTGCTGTATCGAGACGATTCTAAAATATCTAATAGGTTTATTATCCGACGTAATATGTACAAGACTCTTCACTGCGAAACAATCTCATGATTTTCACATTCAAACGAAAACTTCGATACTTTTATGGAATACGATACAGTAAAGCTAAATATGTTTTGTAGCCGATGAACTAGCTGGTAAAAGCTAGATAGAAAAATTGCCTAATATTTCATGATATAAAAGGATAAATTTATTTTCTACTTAACATATACATTATACATAAATTTGACTAAAAATGCTTAAACCTTAAAATCCGTAGACCTCACGTAATCACATTATTATTCGCATCAAGCAGAAACTTTTTCTTTCCCCGACGTATCAATTTGGTACCAAATTACTTTTACGATACCGCTCGTTTGGAGTTCGCTTTTTTGTCGATTGAGAAATTTTTAAAGTAATATTTCAAATCAATAATATCACTTGATTAATTGTCGGATTATAAGAGTATTATTTGAAGCGCGATATCACAATTAATCGTCCAAATTATCCTATGGAATTATTCTATTATTTAGTTCATCTTCGTAAATATTGATTGTTTTAGTAAAATGTACGAGACTGATTTACGATTAGTAAAAATAAGTTATTATTATAACAGTTTAATTATTAAAGTAATTATAAAATTATTTATAGTCCAAAATTAGTTCGAACTCGAGCTCAGTCGAAAGAAAATAATGTGGTGTAATAAAAAAACATTTACATGATTTTTTGGTATTTTAAAGTAATATTACAAATGTGAAGGTTATATTATCATATAGTTTACATTATTATTACGGTCTGCTGTGTCTAATTATTTTAATTTGCATAAATATTTTAATATTGTAGGTTATATTTAATCATAAAAACGGCACAGTTTCTTGTTTAAATCCTAAGTAACGGTTTAATGTCAATAATTAATTTAATTAATATAGTTATAATTTGTACAAATGATATTTATTACATGGAATATGTGTATATAAAATAAAGTGACTTCATAATACTTTAATAAAACTTTTTATATGTGACTTTCATTAATTCACATGGTAAAATGTTTAAGCGCTTTTCGTTGACATTCAGTGTGACAAGCATCATTTTCTTGTAGTGGGTGCATATAGACCAGACGATAAGGAAAAAATATATGGAGGTCTCGAGATAGAAAACTGATTTCTAGCATTTCTGAAGCGTCTGAAAATAACACAATTATTGCAGCGGGAGACTTCAACTATCCATCTTTAAAATGGCCCTTACACACTAGACAAAATTCAACTGGACCAGATGAGCTCTTTGTTAATATGTTTTAAATAGTAATCTGGTCCAATTGGTTCACAACCCTACAAGGTTTCGACAAGGTCACGAGTCTTCCCTGCTTGATCTAATTTTAGTTAATGACGATACTATCATAAATGAAATAACCCATAAACCCCCAATTGGGAAAAGCGACCACTGTGTACTTGAATTTCATGTTCAGGAATTTCATGCCCAGCTTTTGCTTAAGAAAAGGAGTGTAAATCCAAAAATAAAACGGTTTTACCAATTTGTTGACTTTGAAAAATACAGCTCTGACTTAGAGACTACAAATTTTAAACCTCAAAACCCTTGAAGAGAGGCGCCTACGTGGAGATATGATCCAAACATACAAAATCCTCAACCATCATTATGATCTACCGGATATACAAAACATCTTCAGCCCTAAGAGTAACGAGAGAGTATATAGGGGTCACCAATTTAAACTAAACAGAACACCGACCAATAAACAAGCTGCATTTAACTTCTTAAGTAACAGAGTAGTTTCAAATTGGAACAAACTGCCAAAGGAAATTGTTTTGGCCATTTCAATTAATGCTTTTAAAAACCGACTCGATGAGTGGTTGAAATCGGAAAAGCTATCACTTTTGCAAATGTAATTTCTCAATTTCTCAACACAATTGACATAGACACATCAGCTCATAGCTGCTCGTCTATAAATCGATAATAATAATAATATTTACCAAATTTTGTTTCTGTACCAGTGATTCATATACTTTAAATATTTTACTCTTCGAATTAAATAATATCAATATAATGAGATCAACAAAGACGTGTCCAGTGTATTTGTGTTCTCTCAGTCAACACAGTACTGTGTGTCACACACACACATATGCGTTAATCACAGGGATCGAAGGGACTATTTATCTTCGTGGAGATGTCACCATATGTTCAGAATTAATCAATATATATATATAATATATTATATAAAGCCTAAAGCAGAATTGATATAATTAATAAGCATGGATGTTGATTTTTAGGATTATATTTAAATGTGTACAACTAATATAATACGCTATAATATTTAATAAATAATAGTTTTATGCAATAGATACGTGTACTGAAATTAATAAGATATATCACATTCTTTACCAATTAAAACAAATGTTGTATGTATGTACTTGTATGAAACTTGTAAATGCATAAAGGTTTATAATCCAAAGTAAGTAATATACGAATAGCAACTAGACACGCTTGTAAATATTAATTGAGCTAAGCGTAAGCGAAATTCTTACTCGTTTGGGAGACCTTTTTTTGTGTTTAGTTGTCTCCAGAATGCGACGAGATAATTAGCTAAAAATTTTCTCATCTTTTTTTTGAGCCGAAGGCGGATGTTGTAGCGAAAACAGATTAAAAATGTTTAGCCATTCAAAAATTATCAAGAAAAGAAAAAAGGAGAGGGGCTCAGCTCAACACCCGCCGCGCACGGTTGGCGGATCCTAGTTTTAAGTAATTCTGAATGATAGCGGAAGAAACAACCTGTTTCTTACGTTATAATGGCCAAAGTGTTGATACAACTGTGTTAAATTACAACATACTGATAGTTTGAGGCTTTAAGAATGACACAGGCTATATTTGTAGAGTATTTTTATCAGGAACCAATAATACTGTACATGATACCACTAAATCAATACTACGATAATAATTAACTAACGCTAACTCTGTAATTATTGTTAATAAACATTTGTTAACATTGAATCATTGGTAACACTTGCGCAGATGAGTGTTTACCAAACACGAGTAAAGCCGGGGTTTAACAACGTCTGCTCCGCGAAGGCTGCGTCACACTAATCAATACTATTACTAATACTAATAGAGACTGAAATACTTAATACAACAAATATGAACTGTACTTTATAAAGAATTCTTCAAATGATAAACTATTTACTTGAAGTATTGGACGACGAATTTTCCGTTAAGTAAATTAAATTAATTCATCTTCAACTCCTGCTGAGTAGAGGATCCTTTAAGATACTTATATGGATATTTATATATTAATATTAACGAAATTATCACTAAAATATATATAAAAATAAGTAACTAATGACATCTAATAGTAGACTACTAAAAGATATGTACTTTATTTCTTTGAACATGCTTTGAGTGGTATGATAAAATTTTCTAGTTTCTTCATAGTTTCTTAAATAGTTGCTATTAAACATGTTGTATTACACTTAGTTTTGCCTTTCCACTTTCAATTTGTTTTGGAAATGTATTTTTTTACTTGTCAAATATTAAGAAAAAATTTAGACAGCTTCAAGTTGTGAATGTCGTTGTCAAAAACAAATTGACAGCTTATCCTATCATAACTCACATACAAATAAATATATTTATCTGGAATTCTCACTTAACGGTCGTAATGGATGAAGTTATAAGATAAATAAGTTATTATTATTAATATTGTTATATTCTTATTGGTACTTAAAACTCCTCAATCCTCGTTTATGATTTTTCGACAATCTATTTATATTAGTATGGAATAAAATGACAATTTATATATATATTACATATTATCAATCTAGTAAGCTATATTAAAAGTATTCATCTGAAGCCAATAAAAACAGTGGATAGGAAAATATAATTCAATATCCGTCCTTAATATCCGTTCTTCATGAACGAGGAAGTAGAAAAAATATTAGTTAAATAATAAAACATACGCATATAAAGAGTGTTTGGTTGATGACAGAAATATTACTTTCAGTCATATAAATATAATTATTTTCATTTTAATATCAATCTTAAAATTTAGGAATTATTCTTTAGCTTTACCAATCGAAAACGAAAACATTATTCAGTGGGTATCAGTTTTATTTGTACGTATGATAAAAACAAATTCCTATTTCATATTCACTTTCGCCATCCATGAGCTTTTAACAAGAATTCCACCATGCTTACGTCATGGTTTTAAAAAGTGGCCGGGAATAAATCTCGATATAATTGACGTAAGTATATATATATAAGTATATATATAAGGTATGTATTAACGTTAACGTTGAAAAAAGGAAAGTGTACTAGAATAAGTCAAACGATATAACAGTATTGTTTAATAGTTGCAGTACATACTGCAGCTGTCATAAACTAATTATAGGAGGTAAAGTTTAACTTTGATCTTTATGAAGTTATAACTTTTTGTTTCAGTGATTAATTCATATTGGAGTTACATTTTATATTATATTCTGTAGTGAGAAAACAGACCAAACTTAATAAATATAAATAAATAAAAATAAATAAAAATAAATAATTTGTTATTGTTGTTTTCATAATTGAGTTGAGCATAAGCGAAGCTATTAACCGTTCATTTTGCTGTTTTATGACATTGGTAATTTTAAAACCTATAGATGTATTTTTTTTTAATTTAGCACATGGCTAGATCTTTTACTAAAGATGGTTCTGCAAAAAACATAACAAAAAATCAGTTTAGAAAAAATGTTAAAAAAAGTTGAGATTCATTTAAAAGACAGATATATGGCTATAATTTAATAGATGAAATGATTTTCTTTTCAATTGAGATTCTAAACCGATAGTTGCTGAGCATGTTATAGAGCAATATTATATGCTAAGTTAGCAATAAAGAAGGGGAGGGTGCTCAGCTCAACTTCCGCAGCGCACGACGGCGGATCCTAGTTATTAATATAATATTTTGGTATTTCCACTCGATAGTATCAAAAAAATATGTAAGTTCAGTTTCACAGTTGGTCGATAGTGTTAATTAAAAAATCATATTTTAATTTTCAATGAGTTTTGAGTATTTTGTACGTAAATCTATTTGTATTTATAAAAATGTATAATATTTCGGAAACTTGTATCACATAGAATGCAAATTATAATTATTGAATATATTAGTAAAATATAAAGATTTGTTGACTTTTAGAGTATGTTTAAAGTGTGGTTGTTTTTGTGAGATAATTGATTTCCATTAGTCGTGTCAATGTTATTATATTCAGTAGTGGACTTGTAATTTATAAATTGATATAAAAAAGGTATACTGGCAGTGAGAGGCAGTGTGAGCTTTAGCAAGATGGTGATCAGTGGTTGTACTGTAAGAAGTGGAAAGGTTAATTTATTGTATTTGAAACAAATAAAGATATATTAACAATTAAAAAAGTGAAAAGTTTTTTACAATAGACAATCTTAAACTCTGAAAAAGACATATTTTTGCTACACGTAATTGTCACATACTTTCTGAAATTGCATCCGTATGAAGTCGGGATGGGTGCTAGTATTAATAGATATTTATATTATTTGGCATTAAATAAAATGCTAAAAAGCAATACCATTTAGTTATATCAGACAACTATTCAATAATTCAACAGATTAATTCATCTAACACAATATATCAAATATAAGGACTCTTATCTGTATTGAAGTAATAACTCGTGAAGTCTAAATCACAGCTAAAGTTAGAAACGTGACAAGATACGAAGAGATTAATTATATGTAATACAAGAGGTCAGTGACCTATGTCATTAAATGTTTATTTGTTGTCATAAATTTTATAAGCAATATAAAATAAAGAAATATGAAACAATCTTAAACATTAAAGGAGGTTTTAATCTTAATAAATATATCAAGTAATAATAATGTGTTCTTCCAAATAATGGCTCATGTCAATATTCAGTTCAATCAGTAATTCCAAAGTAATGCTTCAACCATGTCCCGCTCTTCTGTAAACCACAAATCAGAGAGTGATTTACCCCTCACTAACTCATCTCCATATCTCCGATACTATCCGTCCGATTAACTTAAAATATTACATAGTTACTTCTTTTGTGACGTAGACGTACACTAGGAACGAATTGTATGGAATTCCTATCCCAACGGATTTCAAGTTTTTTATTTCGCAACGCGAGGATAAGAGTTACTAAAGCAACGGTTTCCATAGCAACGGTTACAATGACAATGGATAATATGACAAAGGTTACCATAGCAACCTATGTTCACATCCAAATTAATAGCGTGCCCAGAGAAGCGGGAGGGAATAGGTAAACTAGTAATAATATAAATACAATCTTAGACAACATTTTACATATAATTATTTACATTTTTTGTACTTTAATCAGTTAAATTACAATAAAAATGTGAAGTATAGTATGTGAGTACACTTGTTACTAGTGTGTAATAAGACTAGGATGGTTCATATCACTACATTTCATTGATTCTACTTCACTATTTAATCTGAGTTAAGTGTCTAATATAGAATCAAATTGCAAACTAGACTCAAATTGCCTTATTGATCGAGGTTGTAAAGTTATTTTAATTAAATTGTGATTCCTATATTTTTATTATTTAAAAACAAACAATTGTTGACATTCCATTATCAATGTTAATTAATTATTATTTAGTTAAAATAGACGAAATAATATATATTAAGCAGTAAATAGTGAAGTTCTTCACTTAATAAAAAACAATTTATAAAAGACATGTATACTGTTTATTGTACACCAAAAGAAAAAGAGAGAATAATTACAAAAAAAAATAAAAAAATATAAAACAGAAATAAAAACAAAAATTATACATAACATATTTAAATCTCTGCCAGTCAACCTTGAGTTACAGAACCTTGCATAATGAATTATTACATAATATTAGTTTTTAAACAACTCCATACTAAAAACAACTATATAATATATAGAATGTTGCTCTGAATATTATAACCCCAGACTATTCATGTAATCTGTATGCACCTCGTCTTTCTGTGAGTATTATTACTGCAAAGGGTTTTAAACGTCGAGTTGTAATTAAAATATAATTATACGAGTTTAAAAGAGTTTTAAGTGAGATTTGAGAAGGAAGATATTGTGTTTGTAATTATATATGACCAAAATAAAAGTAATTTTGTTTGGTTTATATAAATTAATATTAGTAAATAGTTTAGATGATATAAGTTCCTGATTCAGACAAATCAATGGATCAGCTTTATTGGGATATTCGTTTTTTCCAATACTTTTAAAGATATGTCAGTTTAAACAATATTAATATATATGTATATATCTATTATATAAAAATAAATCGCAAAATGTGTTGGTAAGCGCATAACTCAACAACGCATGGACCAATCTTAACAATTCTTTTTTTTAAATGTTCCTTGAAGTCCAAGGATGGCTCTAACGGCGAGAAAAATTTGAATAATTTCCAGGGAAACCCTAAAAAAGCCCTTTTCTTTTTCCTATACAAATATTTTAAATGTAGAATAAATAACTAAATGTAGAGTCAATTTGAACTGTATTGCTATTCAATAAAGTTGATATTAAATTACAAGCACTCATTGTTGTCTAAACAATGTAGGTGTCTTGCTAACGTCAAAGAGTCAATTCGCGCTTTATTGTCGCTGCACAACGTTCAAATTTAATCAAATGAATGTGTACACCCGACCAAATTGAAAAGTCAAAAAAAGTAAATGTAAGATTTGATTGGCCTTGGAATATTCTTTCTTTTGTTTTAGTTTCGGAATGCGACATAAATTGTCATCAGTTTTCACGTCATTGCATCTGTCAAACAAACTGCGTTAAAAAGCGTTTATAATATTTAATAATTAATTTTGATTGTATAAATACCTGTGATTAATAATTATTTCATGTGAATAAATTTAGGTAATTATATACGATATGCCTCCTATAAGACGAAGTAATTTAAGTAGAAGAACCCGAAATGCTACAAACCAAATGAATTACCGATCTTATCACACTGCACATGAACGTGACGACCGAAATGAACGCGAAAGAATTCGTATATCACGAACGCGGGAAGCGAGAGCGAGAGATTCAACTAATAATCGCGAAAGTTTGAATCGAGCTGCTTTCAATTACGATTTGTCAATTGACAACAGTAATCACCAATGTGTTGCTATTGGATCCATGAACTTGGTTTGCTCTTATTGTAAGGCATTGAAATACAAAAATGAAGCAAATGGATTGTGTTGCGCAAATGGGAAAGTGAAATTGATACCATTGGATCCACCACCAGAGCCATTGTACTCATTGGTTTCAGGAATAGAACCAGATTCCATACACTTTTTGTCAAATATTCAACAATATAACAATTGCTTTCAAATGACATCATTTGGGGCAACAAACGTAGTTCGGGAAAATTTCATGCCAACTTTTAAGGTATGTATTATAGCAGTTAATCATTATTATTTTAATGAACAAAATTTCCTGTTAACTAAGTAAATATGTGTCATTAACCTTCAGTTTCCTAAACCCCAAAACATATATTACTTAGTCATTATATTATTTGGTGATTCAGTATTAGCAACACTTTTATTATTTTGAAACACAATATAATTATTTGACGATGGATATTAGTTACAACTAATTATTACATATTGACATACCTAAGCATATCAATTATTATTTGGTGATTCAAATTAAGAGACAGATATACTTTTTAGGAACAAATATTATTTCTATTTGGCAAAAATCTTTTTTTTTAATTTACAGATACAAGGCCAAATATATCATAGAGCAGGTTCACTGTTACCAGTGTCAGATAGCAATTACAAATTTCTGCAAATTTATTTCATGGGCAATTCACCACGAGAAATTGATATGCGTTGTTCACATAACAATTCACTAAAGAGGTCTATTGTAGAACAATTACAAACTTTATTTCATGAGTACAATCAATTGGTTATGTTGTTTAAAACTGCACTGGATCGGATGCCATCTGATAATCACAAAATTGTAATCAGAGCTGATAAAACACCTGTTGGCCAACATGCAAGACGTTTTAATGCACCAACTATTGATGAAGTTGCCATCGTTGTAGTTGGAGAAATCTTGGAATCCCTTGATATTGTTTTACATCGTCGGAATGATCAATTACAACGTATAAAGGAAACACACCGCTCATATGACGCACTGCAATATCCCATTATATTTTGGCAAGGTGAAGATGGCTATGATTTTTCAAACAAGATGATAAATCCCATTACAGGTAATAAAAAATATTAGTTTAGCTATGGAGCTATATTATCAGTCACTATATTATTATTTTTTTAATTTTCAATATTATGAAAACAAAAATCTATTTTCAGGTTCCGAAACCAACAAAAAAGTCAGTTCAATGAACTATTATTCCTACCGCCTAATGATTCGTGAAAATGAAGACAATCACATACTCAAATGTCGGCGATTATATCACAAGTATGTTGTAGACATGTATGTTAAAATTGAAACGGAGAGATTAACATTCATCAGGTTGAATCAGACCAAACTCAGATCTGAAGAGTATATTCACCTTCGAGATGCGATTAATACTGATGGAAATGCACAGAATGTTGGTCGGATGACTATTCTTCCAGCAACATACATCGGAAGCCCTCGACATATGCATGAATATGCTCAAGATGCCATGTCATATGTTCGTCATTATGGTACAGCAGATTTGTTCATCACATTTACATGCAATCCACACTGGATAGAAATCAAGCAGGAGTTATTCCCTGGGCAATCACCTATTGATCGTCATGATATTACAGCCAGAGTCTTTAGACAAAAGTTGAAATCTTTGATGGATTTCATTGTGAAACATTATGTGTTTGGAGAGACACGCTGCTGGATGTATTCTGTGGAGTGGCAGAAACGGGGATTGCCACATGCACACATTTTGATTTGGTTAGTTGAAAAGATAAGGCCAAATGAAGTTGATGCAGTAATATCAGCTGAAATTCCTAATGTAGAAGTAGATCCTGGATTGCATGAGGTAGTTATTAAAAACATGATACATGGTCCCTGTGGAACTCTTAATCAAAATTCACCGTGTATGGTGGATGGTAAATGTTCAAAGCGATATCCACGGACATTAATATCTGAAACAATCACTGGTAATGACGGTTATCCTTTGTATCGTCGCCGATCGACAGCAGACAATGGAAGATCAACAATTGTCAAATTAAATCAACAAGATATTGAAATAGATAATCGCTGGATTGTTCCATATTCACCCATTTTATCAAAGACCTTCAAAGCGCACATCAACGTTGAATCTTGCCATTCAGTAAAATCTATTAAATACATTTGCAAATATGTAACCAAAGGGAGTGATATGGCTGTGATTGGTATTAATGCAGAGAATTCCAATGATGAAGTTACCCAATACCAAATGGGTCGCTATGTTAGTAGTAATGAAGCAGTTTGGCGAATATTTTCTTTTCCTATTCATGAAAGACACCCTACTGTTGTTCATTTAGCTGTGCATTTAGAAAATGGACAAAGATATATTTTACAGCACAGAACGCAGTAGAAAGAGCTTTACAGCCACCATCTACTACATTAACCAGATTTTTTGAGATATGTCAAAACGATGATTTTGCTCAAACATTGTTATATTCTGAAATGCCAAAATATTATACTTGGAATCAATCCTCAAGAAGATTTATACGACGGAAACAAGGAAAACCAGTTACAGGATACCCAGATATATTTTCTACCGATGCGATTGGTCGAATTTATTCAGTACATCCAAGCAATGATGAATGTTTTTATTTACGACTGCTATTAGTCAATGTACGTGGCCCAACATCGTTCCAACATGTACGAACTGTTAATGGTGATTTGTGTGGATCATATAGAGAAGCTTGCCAACGTTTGCGATTGCTAGACAATGATGCTCATTGGGATCAAACTCTCAATGATGCTGTAATATCATCACAAGCTCATCAAATACGAACATTGTTTTCTATAATCATATCTACCTGCTTCCCATCAAACCCAAAGGATTTGTGGATCAAGTACAAAGATAATATGTGTGATGATATTTTGTATCAAATACGGATTAGAAGGGGAAATCCAAATATACAAATAAGCGAAGAAATTTACAATGAAGTATTGATTTCAATTGAGGACATGTGCTTGATGATGTCAAACAAACTATTATTTCAATTAGGCCTGGCCGCACCCAATCGTCCAATGCATGATGCTTTTAACCAAGAGTTGCACCGAGAAAAACTGTATGATATCAACACTTTGAAAGAATTAATTCAAAAGAATCTTCCACTATTGAATGAACAACAGAAGTATGTATTTGATACACTTTTGAAAGTAATAAATGATAAAAGAGGAGGGATTTACTTCTTAGATGCACCTGGTGGTACAGGAAAAACTTTTTTGATTTCATTGATATTAGCAACAATTCGCTCACAAAATAAAATTGCACTTGCACTCGCTTCGTCGGGAATCGCAGCAACTTTGCTTGAAGGTGGTAGAACAGCTCATTCAGCACTAAAATTACCATTAAACATGCAAAGAAACGAAACTCCAACCTGCAACATTTCGAAGAACTCTGCAATGGCAAAGGTTTTGCAGCAATGTGAATTGATTGTTTGGGATGAATGCACTATGGCACTTAAAAAATCTTTGGAGGCTTTAAATAGAACCTTACAAGATCTATGGAGCAATCATAACCTATTTGGTGGTGCAATGATTTTATTAGCAGGAGATTTTCGTCAAACATTGCCAGTGATTCCCCGATCAATTACTGAAAATACTTATATACGTTTTATTTCATTTTTCTTTATTTCATCGGTTATTAACCTTATGTTAATAATAATAGTAATAAATAATTAAATTTCTCCACGTTTTGTCATCGAAGCACCCACTTTGTAAATATTTGTCACCTTTACGTTCCCACTATCCCTTTAGATTATTTTTCAATCAGGTTTGAACCTTATGTTCCCCTCTTAGTTTGAAGCCCTCTAGAAGACATCCCAATCGGGGTTTTAGTGCGTCTCAAAAGGGTGGCCAAAGTTCGTGGAAGCGAAGATACTTAGGTCATCCGAGCTGACCTTTTTCTTTAATTCTCCTGAACAGAACCGTCACCATAATGATAGGGCTATATGTGAGGGTCAGCAGAGTAAAAACATCTTAAGGTCGAAATATAAACTGCCACATTCCAAATCTATTTGACAGAACGAAGTCTGCCGAGTTGTATAAAAATTGTTGTATTTATTATAAAAAAGTATTTTTTTTCATTTTTCATGATTTATCTTTTAAAATTTAAATGTTTTGAGTTTAATTTATATTATATGGATTAGTAAAACCACCAAATATTTTTAATTATGAACATCTTATTAAAATGATAAAGTAACATATTAAAAAAAGGATAATTTTAGGATTTATCTATCATATTATTTAAAATATTAAATGATAAAAAAAATTCCACCAGAATGCTTAATATATATAAAACACGTGTCACGTTGTTTGTCCACGATGAACTCCTTAACTACTTAACCGATTTTAATAAATTTACACACCACGTACAGTTGACCTAACTTAAAAGATAGAATAAGTTTCAACTCAATTCATAGTCGCCATATTATTTTATTGCAAATTTTTTGTTTATTATTTTGCAGTTACCTCCTAACAATTCTAAAAGATGGCGGATATCTATTGACTGAATTGAGTAATTACGAATGAGGTATCTACCCTACCTACCTTATTCGTAAGTTTAGTGTTCCAAGTTATTTACTAAAAACTTTGTAATATACAAATAGTGTTATAAATTTGGATAAAATTTAAAAAATAATTATAATTATTTTGTTTTGTTTTTTGCTTAATATCGACTGTAAGAAAACATTATGGTTTTCATGAAAGATGTACTCTGAATGTTACCCCTTGAATAGTTCACTACAATGTAATATATCAAAAACAATAGTCACAGCAACGCGTGACCGGGTCTGCTAGTATATATATATATATATATATATATATATATATATATATATATGTGTATTCCATTGAATTCCATAACATATTATGTACATAAGTTGTGTGTATTTGTTTGTTTGTTTACTTTTGTACCCCTCGTTTGTTTTTTTGTATTTTTTTTCGGTTGACTGGTAGAGAATGCTTTAGCACTAGGTCCGCCACTTGTATATTTTTTGTTGTTCAAAAAAAAAACTTAT
Source organism: Melinaea menophilus ssp. n. AW-2005 (assembly GCA_918358695.1). Classification (NCBI taxonomy): domain Eukaryota; kingdom Metazoa; phylum Arthropoda; class Insecta; order Lepidoptera; family Nymphalidae; genus Melinaea; species Melinaea menophilus. The sequence continues at coordinate 11,365,210 of OU911056.1, forward strand.
GTTTATTGAAATTATAACTCACAATTACCTTATCTTAAATCTTTAATTTCAAATCACAGCCTAATTTAAATACACTCTAAAATAAATAATAAACTATTGTAGTGAATTCATACCTATTGTTAATAAATAAAAATTAAAAGACAAATATTGTTCAAAGTTAAATTGTGATAAGTTCAATAAGCTTTGAGATGTTAAAAGCAATTTTTCATTTGGAAGTTCTCCAATCTAATATATTGCTTCCGAGATCCAAATACATCTTGACTTTATAACATTCTATCGAATTACAATATTTGCCAACTAGGATTTATTTATTCCTTTGAATTTTATAAGTAAATTTAAAAACTAAATAATTTCAAATAAATAGTTATAAATAAATGAATTACATTTATGACATATAATAGAGGCATGTTTTTAAAAAGCTCTGTATGGGAGAGTTTAATCTGTTATATAATGATTTTGATATTTTGTATATTGTGTTTGTTCGTCTTATATATTATGTTACGTTATTATGTTACATGTGTATTCATGTATACATTCTATGTATATACTATGAAAGATTTTATAGCATTGTAAGTCTTAAAGGACATAGAAAAATTACATTCGCATTTCAAATGCTTGTATAAATTATAAAAACTATTTAATTAGATAGCGTATCGTCTAAATAAAAAGAAAATCATAAGATTGTTTTGAAGACATGAATATTCAGTTGTGGATATTATTATATATTTGTAAGGAACACTTTTTTATGTAATATGATTATTTTTATTGGAATACTAGCAGACCCGGTCACGCGTTGCTGTGACTATTGTTTTTGATATATTACATTGTAGTAAACTATTTAAGGGGTAACGTTCAGAGTACATCTTTCATGAAAACCATAATGTTTTCTTACAGTCGATATTAAGCTAAAAACAAAACAAAATAATTATAATTATTTTTTAAATTTTATCCAAATTTATAACACTATTTGTATATTACAAAGTTTTTAGTAAATAACTTGGAACACTAAACTTACGAATAAGGTTGGTAGGGTAGATACCTCATTCGTAATTACTCAATTCAGTCAATAGATACCGCCATCTTTTAGAATTGTTAGGAGCTAACTGCAAAATAATAAACAAAAAATTTGCAATAAAATAATATTGCGACTATGAATTGAGTTGAAAATTATTCTATCTTTTAAGTTAGGTCAAACTGTACGTGATGTGTAAATTTATTAAAATCGGTTAATTAGTTTAGGAGTACAAACAACGTGACACGTGATTTATATATATTAAGATTTCTGGTGGATTTTTTTTATCATTTAATATTTTAAATAATATGATAAATAAATCGTAAAATTATCCTTTTTTTAATATGTTACTTTATCATTTAATAAGATGTTCATAATTAAAAATATTTGGTGGTTTTACTAATGCATAGAATAAAAGTTAAACTCAAAACATTTAAATTTTAAAAGAAAAATATTGAAAAATAAAAAAAAATACATTTTTATAATAAATATAACAATTTTTATATAATTCGGCAGACTTCGTTCTGTCAAATAGATTTGGAACGTGGCAGTTTATATTTCGACCTTAAGACGTTTTTACTCTGCTGACTCTCACACATCCCCCTATCATCATGGTGACGGTTCTGTTCTGGAGAATTAAAGAAAAAGGTCAGCTCGGGTGACCTAAGTATCTTCGCTTCCATGAACTTTGGTCACCCTTTTGAGACCCACTAAAAACCCCGACTGGGATGTCTGCCAGAGGGCTTCAAACCAAGAGGAGAACTTAAGGTTTAAACCTGATTGAAAAATAATGTTAAGGGATAGTGGGAACCCAAAGGTGACAAATATTTATAAAGTGGATGCTTCAATTACAAAATAAAGAGATAATTAATTATTTATTACTAATATTATTTACGTAGGGTTCATAACCGATGAAATAAAAAATAATGAAATAAAACGTATATAAGTATTTTCAGTAATCACTTTATTGTAAATCAAGTGAATCATAATTATTAACAAAAATCTGTTTTATTTTTATTGTAGTGCTTTATAATACACAATGTTTTTTGTTTGATTACCTGGTGAATATACAAAGAAATCTGATGGTTTTCCAACACGGGAACAGGCAACATACAATTGACCATGTGAGAAACATGGGTTTTCTAGATTAATACCACAAACACCTAATGATTGCCCCTGGGACTTATTTATGGTCATAGCAAAAGCAAGCCGCACTGGAAACTGTAGTGGTTTGAATACTAATGGCACATCAGTCGGAATCATTGGGATGCGTGGTATCAAAACGTCTTTTCCTTTATACTTTCCTTTCAGTATAGTTACTTCTATCACGTTGTTCAATAATTTTTTTATCGCTAACCGTGTGCCGTTGCAAAGATGCGATTGGTTGATATTTCTCAACATTATAACTACCGATCCACCCTTTAATTGTAGATTATGAGGTGGCAATCCTGGTAAATCCAGCGAGTTTAAAAATTCAGGCGGATAGTTGACGACATCATCTTGGTGTGTAGCCGAATCAACTGATGTATATATCCTCAATTCGCCTGCAATTTGTTCTTGAATTTTGAAATTTAATTCATTCACATCTTTGTTTTTGCAGTTGATATAGCCCATTCGCTCAACCAATCATGGTTTCTGTAATTTTGAGCAACATCTGGAAACACCTTATGAATAAGTTCATCTTTTGATCTAGTTAACTGACAAAAACTTTGAGGAAAGTTAATGCAACCAGTCAAGGTGTCTATAGGAAATTTGACATTACCAATGTCAATGAGTTGTTTAGAGAATATGTCTCCAGATTGGTCATTTTGCAACTTGACACGCATATTCTTGCCTAAGTGTAATTAATACCTTCACACGCTTGTACAAATTGGAGGACTTTAAACATGCATTAAGTTCATCAGCCGGCATTGATCGTGGAATCACTGGCAACGTTTGATGAAAATCTCCTGCTAATAAAATCATTGCACCACCAAATGGGTTATGATTGCTCCGTAGATCTTATAAGGTTCTATCTAAAGCGTCCAAAGATTTTTTATGTGCCATCGTGCATTCATCCCAAACAATCAATTCACATTGCTGCAAAACCCTTGCCATTGCAGAGTTCTTCGAAATGTTGCAGGTTGGAGTTTAGTAATTGAAATAATAGTTTGTTTGACATCATCAAGGACATGTCCTCAATTGAAATCAATACTTCATTGTAAACTTCTTCGCTTATTTGTATATTTGGATTTCCCCTTCTAATCCGTATTTGATACAAAATATCATCACACATATTATCTTTGTACTTGATCCACAAATCCTTTGGGTTTGATGGGAAGCATGTAGATATGATTATAGAAAACAATGTTCGTATTTGATGAGCTTGTGATATTACAGAATATTACAGCATATTACAGCATCATTGAGAGTTTGATCCCAATGAGCATCATTTTCTAGCAATCGCAAACGTTGGCAAGCTTGTCTGTATGATCCACACAAACCACCATCAACAGTTCGTACATGTTGTAATGATGTTGGGCCACGTACATTGACTAATAGCAGTCGTAAATAAAAATATTCATCATTGCTTGGATGTACTGAATAAATTCGACCAACCGCACCGGTAGAATATACATCTGGGTATCCTGGAACTGGTTTTCCTTGTTTCCGTCGTATAAATCTCCTTGAGGATTGATTCCAAGCATAATATTCTGGCATTTCAGAATATAACAATGTTTGAGCAAAAGCATCGTTTTGGCATGTCTCAAAAAAACTGGTTAATGTAGTAAATGGTGGCTGTACAGCTCTTTGTACTGCGTTCTGTGCTGTAAAATATACTCTTTGTCCATTTTCTAAATGCACAGCTAAATAAATAACATGAATAGGAAAATAAAATATTCTCCAAACTGCTTCATTACTACTAACATAGCGACCGATTTGGTATTGGGTAACTTCATTATTGGAATTCTCTGCATTAATACCAATCACAGCCATATCACTCCCTTTAGTTACATATTTTCAAATGTATTTAATAGATTTTACTGAATAGCAAGATTCAACGTTGATGTGCGCTTTGAAGGTCTTTGATAAAATGGGTGAATATGGAACAATCCAGCGATTATCTATTTCAATATCTTGTCGATTTAATTTGACAATTGTTGATCTTCCATTGTCTGCTGTCGATCGGCGACGATACAAAGGATAACCGTCATTACCAGTGATTTTTTCAGATATTAATGTCCGTGGATATCGCTTTGAACATTTACCATCCACCATACACGGTGAATTTTGTTTAAGAGTTCCATAGGGACCATGTATCATGTTTTTGATAACTACCTCATGCAATCCAGGATCTACTTCTACATTAGGGATTTCAGCGGATATTACTGCATCAACTTCATTTGGCCTTATCTTTTCAACTAACCAAATCAAAATGTGTGCATGTGGCAATCCCCGTTTCTGCCACTCCACAGAATAAATCCAGCAGCGTGTCTCTCCAAACACATAATGTTTCACAATGAAATCCATTAAAGATTTCAACTTTTGTCTAAAGACTCTGGCTGTAATATCATGCCCTGCGTGATTGATTTGCCCTGCTTGATTTCTAGCCAGTGTGGATTGCATGTAAACGTGATGAACAAATCTGCTATACCATAATGACGAACATATGACATGGCATCTTGAGCATATTCATGCATATGTCAAGGGCTTCCAATGTATGTTGCTGCAAGAATAGTCATCCGACCAACATTCTGTGCATTTCCATCAGTATTAATCGCATCTCGAAGATGAATATGCTCTTCAGATCTGAGTTTGGTCTGATTCAACCTGATGAATGTTAATCTCTCCGTTTCAATTTTAACATGTCTACAACATACTTGTGATATAATCGCCGACATTTGAGTATGTGATTGTCTTCATTTTCACGAATCATTAGGCGGTTAGGAATAATAGTTCACTGAACTGACCTTTTTGTTGGTTTCAGAACCTAAAAATAGACTTTGTTTTCATAACATTGAAAAAATAATAATATAGTTACTGATAATATATCTCCATAGCTAAACTAATATTTTTTATTACCTGTATTGGGATTTATCATCTTGTTTGAAAAATCATAGCCATCTTCACCTTGCCAAAATATAATGGGATATTGCAGTGCGTCATATGAGCGGTGTGTTTCCTTTACACGTTATCATTGATCATTCCGACGATGAAAAACAATATCACGGGATTCCAAGTTTTCTCCAACTGGCGTTTTATCAACAGGTTGGCCAACAGGTATTTTATCAGCTCTGATTACAATTTTATGATTATCAGATGGCATTCGATCCAGTGCAGTTTTAAGCAACATGATCAATTGATGGTACTCATGAAATAAAGTTTGTAATTGTTCTACAATAGACCTCTTTAGTGAATTGTTATGTGAACAACGCCTATCAATTTTTTGTGGTAAATTGCCCATGAAATAATTTTGCAGGAATTTGTAATTGCTATCTGACACTGGTAACAGTGAACCTGCTCTATGATATATTTGGCCTTGTATCTGTAAATTAAAAAAAATGATTTTTGCCAAATAGAAATAATATTTGTTCCTAAAAAGTATATCTGTCTCCTAATTTGAATCACCAAATAATAATTGATATGCTTAGGTATGTCAATATGTAATAATTAGTTGTAACTAATATCCATAATTAAATAATTATATTGTGTTTCAAAATAATTAAAGTGTTGCTAATACTGGATCACCAAATAATATTATGACTAAGTAATATATGTGTTGGGATTTAGGAACTAAAGGTTAATGACACATATTTACTTAGTTAACAGGAAATTTTGTTCACTAAAATAATAATGATTAACTTCTATAATAGCTATAATACATTCCCTAAAAGTTGGCATGAAATTTTCCCGAACTACGTTTGGCCCAAATGACGTCATTTGAAAGCAATTGTTATATTGTTTGATATTTGACAAAAAGTGTATGAAATATGGTTCTATTCCTGAAACCAATGAATACAATGGCTCTGGTGGTGGATCCAATTTCACTTTCCCATTTACGCAACACAATCCATTGGCTTCATTTTTGTATTTCAATGCCTTACAATGAGAGCAAACCAAGTTCATAGATCCAATAGTAACACATTGGTGGTTACTGTAGTCAATTGACAAATCGTTATTGAAAGCAGCGCGATTCAAACTTTCGCGATTATTAGTTGAGTCTCTCGCTCTCGCTTCCCGCGTTCGTGGTATACGAATTCTTTCACGTTCATTTCGGTCGTCACGTCCTTGTGCAGCATGAAAAGATCGGTAATTAGTTTGGTTTGTAGCATTTCGGTTTCTTCTACCTAAATTACTTTGTCTTATAGGAGGCATATCGAATATACTTACCTAAGTTATGTCACATGCAATAATTATTAATCACAGGTATTAAAACACTTTGCACAAAACACATATAAAACAATCAAAATTAATTATTAAATATTACTATTATTATTATAAACGCTTTTTAACGCGGTTTGTTTGACAGATGCAATGACATGAAAACTGATGACAATTTATGTCGCATTCCGAAATTTAAAAAAAAGATAGAATATTACAAGGCTAATCAAATATATAGCTCTTATATTTTTTGACTTTTCAATTTGGTCGTGTTCACGGTATTATCACTAATTTGAACTTTGTGCAGCGACAATAAAGCGCGAATTGACTCTTCGACGTTAGCAACATACCTAAATTGTTTAGACAACAATGAGTGCTTGTAATTTAATATGAACTTTATTGGATAACAATACAGTTCAAATTGACTTTACATTTAGTTATTTATTCTACATTTAAAATATTTGTATAGGAAAAAGAAAAGGGCTTCTTTTAGGGTTTTCCTGGAAATTATTCGAATTTTTCTCGCCGTAAGAAACATCCTTGGGCTTCAAGGAATATTTAAAAAAAAGAATTGTTAAGATTGGTTCATGCGTTGTTGAGTTGTGCGCTTACCAACACATTTTGCGATTCATTTTTATATAATAGATGAAATGTATTTTTGTTGTTAATGACAGTTAAATGTAACATTACATAATCTCTCGCAGCGACAAAGCGTGGTAACAAATTGACCACACAGCTTAATTCAAATTATGACTATTTACCTCAAAGCTAGTTGTTTGTATAAGTATGTTTGTGAACGGTTTGTTAGGTTATTTATTACATGATTACTGAAATTATTACCTAAAGAGCTAAAACCAAACAGAAACAAAAACATATGAGGTGACACAAAAATGCTTCTTATACCAATTATTATTTAAATGAATATAACAAGTATAGAAGTGTGTGAAGTATACATGATTTGGTGTTTCATATAAAATGTTGACTAGTAAATTATTGAGACACTCTTATGTGTTTTCTGTAAACTCATATGTTATATAGTTAATACTGTTGTTACAACAAAGTGTAAAATGTATTCCAAGAGATTGACAATTGACATTGACATTGACATTGACATTGACATTGACATTGACAATTATCATACATCTTTTTATACATTCTCTTTCCATTGAATCAATTCAAAATGTAAGATAAAATGAAAAATAAATATAAATATATAAATGTTTGTTACAGTCTTTTCATAAGAACATCACCTGACTATTCATACGCATTCATTACTTTTATAATGAACACTTTTTATAATAAGTGATACGAAATAGTGAGTGAGATGTCAGTATTGCTTTCACGTTGTAAATAACTACAGTAATATTTCATAGTTCTAAACATCGTCAAACGAGTCGTAAATTTTGCTCCCGTGTGAGTGGTTCCTTGTTTTATTCGCAAGCCTCATTCGCAATTCACTTTCATACTTCGTCGGATGTGAAATAAACAGAAAAGAAATTCAAAAGTGATATTATTAGTTTAGTTTATATTATGTTAAATTTTATGTAAATATGTAATTCTTCTAAGTTAAATAAACTTAGGAGATTCTGTAGTTATGCATTAACAAGAACAATTTATAATAAATGGAAAATTGTAGAAACTACTAAGTTATCAAAAATATTCTTCTAAACACTTTATTACCGATATTTTTTTAGCAAATTAATTTCATAATAATATAATAAAAATATAATATATATAACTGTACTTTTGCATCGTCCGTTGTTGTGATTAATAAAAATATGGAAACTTCATCAACTCGCGGGATTCTAAGTTCCATCTCAATGATTTGAATACTTTTGTTAACTTAGATAATGTCCTAAGTTAAACAACTGTGTTTAAAGTTATTTAAATATATTATACCCATATGTAAAGTTATTGTTGTAATGAAGGTCCTTGCAACTCATGTTATTATTTAAATATATTTAAACCACAGACACTGGTAGTTGCATTAGTTTTTGTGCTCTTACAATAACCATACCAGTACTTAAGTAAGTATAGCACATTACCCATGGCCGTTTGTTTTAAAGACTTTTATAAACGAAGTTACATTTATCATAAACATCATGTTAATCGTTACAACTTTTACTTATAATACTCTACTTTCTATTAAACTGTGTATTATTTTAATAATTTTATGTAAAATAATAATAAATTAACGACATTTGAGTAGAACTTCCAGTCCACAAAATTCTTTTAGGTTTCTGAGCAAACCTTTCTCAATGGTAAGACAATATGCCTTTCAACTCAAAACCAAAGATCGCTTCAAACGTAACAGTAAAACGTAAGTAAGACTTCTTCCTTCAATGCTCAGTATAAAGTTACTTACCTAGTCTTTAACAACTAGGCAAAACAAATTTTGACGCCTTATCACCAAAATTGATGGCATGATAAGGATTACAAGAGAATATTATACATAATATTATTAAGAATGATTTATTTGCTTGAATAAAAAAAAAAAAACAGTTTAAAGTATCTATTTCTATCAATTATTACGAAGTGAAGAACTCTTTTTATATGTTTTATAAATGTATGCTGACGTCACGGCAACAACATAATAGTCAATAGATTTGGACTGGACTGGACTGCTACTGGACTACATGGACTGGACTATCGAGATCAAGATATTCCCACCAAATATTTCTCCACGGGTGAAGCCGAAAGAAAAACTAGTCGTATATTAAATCATTAAAAATAAATTCAATGATACTGTTTCTAACAATAAGATTATATTCTGATCTGAATTTATAAATAACATTTTCCAACAAATGGCCTTTTAGTATCAAAAGTCAAGAGCACTCACTGTTGAGAATCAGAGAAATGAGAAAACAGCTTCCATTGCTCTGAGAATACAAAGTTATATTTTAACAAAAGGAATAAATCCTTTTACATTCATTGAAAACTCAATAAGTTTCCTAAAATTATTAAAATAAAAATAAACACAATTAATTGAAGTTTCTTTAATATTGCAATACATTGTTTTAATGCAATAATTAATTATTTAATAACTATTTTGTTTAAGTTGATACATTATAGAAGACGAAGATCGACTTGGGCTTTGTCTCTCAAGTTAGAATTCTACTAATTGTATTCATTTATATTTCTTATTAAGTTGGTGTGTGTGCTGTCTGTGTACACATACAGTGTACACGCACACGTGTGTGTATACTATTTAATTGTATCTTATTCCCAACAATCTATTTAGTCACTAATAAGCAATCGTCAAACTAAGACCTCTTGTATTTGTAAAGTAATCTCCAAGCAGAAGTCAACCTAGTACCCACTAAATATTATTAATTACACTGATAATACAATGCAAAGACACAAAACGTGCTGTAGTGCATAGAAAATATAACATAACATATATATACTAACTTAGGAGAGAAGTTTATACTATTTATGAAGTAGCAACATTTATATTTATATCCTATTAGTTAATTTAAATATAATTTAAATTTTCTTTGAAAACCATTTAAACATATTTTCATGTTACTAAAAAACTCAATAAAATATGATATTTTTTAAATGTGTTTATTTATAAATTATTATAATATATTGTGTTAGTAATGTTCCAGTCATACATTGTGATATTATATTTCAATTAAAGTAACATTTATCAGCTTTTGAAGTTAAAAGGTTATATTTTATAATAACTGTTAAGCTGCAATAAACAACACTGCACTTTATAAATACAATTGTTCATAATTTGTTGTCAAATTTGCGTATTCAGTGCAAAGTTTATTAAGCTTCAACATCGAGCACTGTACGTGAATAAATAAGTAGTGTTGAATATTTACTATGAAATAATGAATATTATGAAACTTGATATTTTGATGCAAATATTATAATACTATAATTAACGCGAATATAATTTTAAAGTACTTATTACTTATCTTTCAAATAAATTTATATGAAAGTGATGTTATTAATAGCTAAGAACAATGAAAAGGACTACTTGTGTGTTTTGAGTGTTTCATAATAAATACATGATATTAACACAAAAGGAATCTTATATTATCATTAATATTTGCAATATAACAAAAGCTCCATCACATTATTTATAATCACGATAATATTGTATTAACGTCGTCTTTGTTTCAAGAACACTCACTAATTAATACTAATCTATTATGAGATACTTTACTGATTATAAATATTAAGAACGTAAATAAGATCTATAAATAAATATATGTTCAATCAATAAAATGAAGATTGAACAACATGTTTCATAAAAACAATTATTTGTGATATTAGGTGTCCAGCGAGGTGAAAATTCACTTGATGTTAAATGGTGTCGTGGGTAAAAAGGTGGAAAGAAGAAATTAATTGATTGCAATTCCACCATTTCATAGAACATAGTAAAGCTAAAAAGCCTTTGCTCCGCTATTGCTTGCATTATATAAACAATATATTAAACGCATAGGATTTGAAATAGATGAAAACATCAAATCGCGAAATGAACACGCAATGCGGTTGTTGTTTTTCCGGTTTTAGTGGTTAGTACCATCATGAATATCTGTATTGTGGGTTTAGTTATAAAAAATAGGCGACCTATTGTCAAAGCTTTTTTATATGATGCAATTATTTTTTCGTCCGTGGAATTATATTTTTAGAACCATAACTTCATAGTATAACTCTTAATTCTGAAATTAAAACTTTTGACTTGTAGCTTGTGCTAGGGTCTGTGTCTCAAATGGAATAGTAGCCCTTACCGAAGATGGACATTGTACGTTTACAACCCCTACACACCTACCCCTATTTTTAATAGCTACTTTGTTAGCATCGCGTTAACTTCATTGCAAATCTCCATAAGCGATGACACCGCTGAGGTCAAATGGATCGTCTGCAGGACCAATCAAGCAATAACTTCTGTGCCTGAATACTACTGATTATTTTATGTTAACATTCTACATGTTAGAATTTTCAGCTACATTTTTGGTTTAGAGAGAACTGTTAATGCTTGCGCCTACTTGGAATATAAGGTCTATGGAGTATAGAATATATTACTTTGAAACCAATTCAATGTTATACATGTTACAATAAAGTGCAATACCTAAAAGTTCATTCAATACTCAAACACATTAGCATTATTAAGTTTCAGACATCAGAGGTAAGACATATAAAAGAAGTCTAGAAAAATTATTAAAAGCGTCTAGAATAATATTGTAATGCAGGGGTCGTTTGTGAAACATTCAAATATACATAATATAATACTTATACAAGTTATGTTTATAATTTTGCTTTTTCTTATGTATAAGGTTATTTGTTATTAGTCTAAGTAGAAAATATATGAAATGGTCTTTCAACACTAGATGTTGGCAGCGACTTCGTCTGCCGCTTCATGCGGTGACTGGTCGTCTTGCTAAACACGGATTTCTTTTTCATTATTAACTAATCATTACGTCGGCTTATTAAATTGATTGCGATGGCTTCAATGTTTCGTAAATTGCTCACAAAATATTGACATTTGAGAAACAGTCATCACAATAAAGAAATACCCGACTGAGTTTGATGTTTGGTTCTTTCCAGACCAGGGCGCGATTGAAATCCTTGTGTAGTTAATTTTAAATTGAAGAGTGTCTTTACAAAAGATAATATTTCGATTTGTATGGTATCAAAATAGACACGCTTGCCGCTCCCATTTGACGTACAGTGGTAAAGATTATTTTACCTCAATTCAAATTTTATTGTTAACACTGCCATCTATTGGAAACTTATAGAACGTAGAAGTGAATTAAACCCTTATGTAAAAAAAACCTCAAATACGAAAACAAAAAGATTGTTAATCGAGACAATTATTATGTTTCCTATGTATCTATTATATCTTTTAAGTTGAACCAAATAACAGATATCTACAAAAGTTCAGTGGTTTCGAAGAGAGTGCAAACGAAAATTTATATGTATAAAGATATATGTACTACGTGTGTACATGTTATAAACATAAAGAGTATGAATGTGTTAAATAATGTAAGAAAGTGATTGAAGACCCTGATGTAGGTAATATTAATGTTATACTTGTTAGCAGTGGATGCTATGCTTATGATAAAGTTTTATATTAAGCTGAGTGCCTTGCTCCAGAACACAACATAAAATAATGTGTTTGTAATAAAAAGACATCAATATTAAAGTTGTTTACAATAAATATAAATATTCCAGTTGTTTATATATATATATATATATATATATATATATATATATATATATATAGTTGTCTCTATCAAGATGATCGTCAATTCATAACTTTGAGAAAGAATAATTGAGCTGAACGTAAGCGAAGCTCTTATCCGTTTGGGAAACTTCTTTTTGAAGCAATATCACATAAAAACTACTGAAGTTTGGGAATGGACATGTTTAAAAAAAAAACAAATAAAATATCTCATTCCGTACAGAAATTATGGTCAAAACACTGTTTCTTCCGTAGACTTAACGTTATCAGAACCTCCGCGAGCTTGTCGATCGTCAACATAGACATACGCTTATAAGCAACATCACGTAAAAACTAGTAAATAAAAAAAAAATATATATTATATTTTATTTACAAGGGAAGGGGGTTCAACTCAACTCCCGCAGCGCGCGGCTGCGGATCCTAGTATAAATAAATAAGTAATAATGGTCAGTGATGAGTGCAGCCTCTTCAGCTTCGGCTTAATTAAGGTTATTTTAACATTACGGAAAATACGATAAGCTACAGAAAATATTTTCATAGAAAAGTGTACTACATTTTGATATAATTTCTAGAAACAATATTACTTGAGCTTAAAATTAGTAATTTAAATATTTTTTGAGGACGAGTTTTATATATTTATTAGATACTAAAAAGATATACTCTTTTATGTCCTAAATATCAAAAAACAATGTCAGTAGTAGTTTGAATAATAAGTTTGTGTATTTTTTCATAATTATATAAAAACTTTAGACATTATTCAAATTATTAAACATTTTGCAATTCTCATATCTAAATCTCGTGTCTTTAGGAACATAAGCTGAACTAAAAGCACAGGTGTGTTTAATTGGTTTTAGTTTAAAGTTATATCTTAATGTATAAAACACAAAGACACTCACTGACTCACCGACTAATTCATCACTTTAAAGCCCAAACCGTAATACCTAAAAAGCTGAAATTTGGACACAAGACTCCTGACATATTGATTAGGTACAATAAGAAAGGATTTTGCAAAGGTCCAAACCGTTCCAAAGTTACAGCTAAAAAACTGCAAAAAATATAACGCGCCTGTTTGATACCTCCTAGGTGGTGTGGAAATTCAAACAAAATGTTTGATCACTTTCTCCGTTCATCGCGAAGCACGGGTAACCTTCTAGTAATACATATATTTCGTAACAAACAAGATATACGTAAGAAGATTAAGTTAATTGTTATCGCTAACAGACGTTTATAATAAAATGATATTAAAATGTTATGTTGTTATTAGTACAGAATCTCTCTTTCTCTTGTCGTTGGTGTGACATATGATTGTTCTCTTCCTATACTACATATAGGTCGCACTTCTAGAGATTTTTAATTAAGATAGTTAGATTCCTTGAAGGGTTTAAATTATGTATCAATTATTATGCTTTTTAGGTCCAGAATATTTAGAGATGATGAGAGGCATGTAACCAAGAATTCTGGGTATGGTAGTGGAGGGATGGACAGGTAGAGGACACGGCCGAAGAAAAGATGGAAGAAAGATGAAAGACGATATGGAGAAGAAGGGATTATGTACAGAAATGACGAGTAGCAGGGGAGTATGGAAGGAAAAAACATACTGTGCCGACCCCAAAAGTGGGATAAGTGGGCAGGAAGATGATATGATGTGGTCCAGAATATTTATATTCAAATTATAATTATTGATTGAACATTTATCTTTCCATTGAAAGAAAGATAACAAAAATGGATACCTCTTCTATAGGTGTTTCCAAATAATTGTAATTATATCAAATAGTGAAATTATTTAGTGACAGTTAAATGTAAACTGAATCTCATATTAATTATAACTTATCGTCTAATTAGAATAGATAAATAAACTCCGATTTTGAATGAATTATTTATATTGGTTTGAAACAAAAATATCTTCTATCGATTAGAATCTATTTGTCATTAATTATATAAAAGAGAATCATGAAAACAAGTTTAGTTAGAGAAGATTTTGTATAATTATAACCAAACACACACTGAGCTTACATAATTACATATTAAGACCGCAAGGAAAATTAGGTAGGAATATAAAGATTTACGCTTTTCTAATGAGCAGGTTACGGTACATAATATATAATAATAAAGTTTTTGGTATATGTCTTTAAGTATATAAGTACATCTTAGTCTTTATACTAATAATAAACCAACCATCTAATGCCATGGGATTATATAGGGTGTTTTGTAGAGGGTCCGACAAACTAAGTGAGCGTGTTCAGGTACCTATTTAGAGAATACAAGTTGGCCAAAAAAACCCCTGTCCTCCTATTATTTTGTAAATTTTTACCAAAATTGTACCTAATCACTTAAATAAACTTTTCTAAAATCCGTTTTAGACCTGATGTTTTCATGTAACGAAAAACAAAATTAGATACAATCTGAACTACCCAACTGATGCAGAACTCATAAAGTGTAAAAATAAGTTTAATTTTGACATCTAAGTTCAACTTTCGTTTTAGAGTGTAGTGAAAAGGATGCTTCATATCTGCATTGATTACTGTCCAAACTTAATAAAGTGATTAGGTACAATTTCGGAGAAAAACGTAAAATTTACAAATAAATCTTTAAAAAAATAGGAGGTCAGGGTTTTTTTTTGGCCAACTTGTATTCTCTAAATAGGTACCTGAACACGCTCACTTAGTTTGTCGGACCCTCTACAAAACATCCTGTATAAGAGATAACCATCGTCTATCTATTCGCTGAAAAAGGCTAGTCACAAATGCTATACTGCCCTTGGTAAGTAACGCATATTTGTTAATATTTTTTATCTTAAAGAATGAATAAGTAAGACATAGGTTGCTCGCTCTCCCATACATAACTGATTCCAGTTTCTATCTCCAAACACCCAGAGAGAGAAGGGCCTTACTGTAATCAAATGATTATATTTGATTTATATTATGTTAAAGATATATATATAATAGTAGTTAATTCCCTCCCGCTTCGCTGGTCTTCGATTTGAACTTATTATATTACAGAGTGACAATATTTATCTGTTTTAATATATAAGAAGTAATATAATTATAGTTCTTTGTTTTAAAATCAATTGTTCGTAAAAAATGCTTGCTTGATGTATATGATATCAGTTTAATTATATTAGTATAACATTGTGGGTATCAAAGAGATTTATACAATTAGAACTCAGTTGTTGTGTCAAGTTCCAAACTTGAGGACTAATTCAATATTACCTAAGTATGTGTCCAATTAAAGAGATGGCGGTAGTTTAGGTTCCTAACTAAAGGATGCGCTGGGTTTTAGACACAATACAATATTAAAATAACTATATACTAACAAGTCTAATAGACTCAATATTTAATTACTAATTTAGCAAAAGCTTATAATTTAGTATAAGTACACTAAAGTATAGAATAAATAAAGAAATACTAACATTATTGCCAAATATAGCCTTATTTTCTCAAACGACTTCAAACAGCTATTTCCCGCAGATTCAGTAAACCACGGGTGCTTAGCTTAAGCTCCGAGACGTTCACATATAAAAGACATTAGGTTTATAGCCTGTTTGTGGAAATGCCAATAACCTTAACAATATAAACTGTGCTTTTTATATCGGCTTTGATTTCAACTACGTTGAAAATTTAAAATCAAATATATATTTCATTAAATCTACAGAAAACTAATATTAAATTAAGACTTAATGTCGTTTTCTTTCGTTATTTTTTGTTTCAGAATATTTCAATATATTTCATAAAGGTAATACTTTATACTATCATAATATATTTTCTTGTTATCATAATAAGGAGAATCGATGAAATTATAAAAAGGTTACTTGCAGTGGATTATGACGAAGAAGTTTTTGATAAATATTTGATATTATGATTTAAATATCTGTTTATTTTGTAACGTAGAAATGTTATTTTTGTAGTACTTTAAATGTTTATGTGTGAGTACACATGTGTGTGTGATTACACATTACTATAAGGTTTTCTTGAGGATACGATTACGTTAGTTTGGGAGGATTTTTTAGGAACATTCGTAGGATCGTATTTAATACTTCGTTAAATATACACATTTATATTTAAAGAATAAGTGTTACACTCGGTCTTCTTGTACCACAACAACGAGGCTGTCTTTTCGCTTGTTTATTGTTAGCGGTGTCTAATTTAAATTTAAAATATCATTGTAATAAGGACCTTATATAAAAGTATTTTTTTGTCTCTAGTGACCCACTCCTGAGTTTAGTTTGCATTTTTTTCAATATATTTTTATGTTGAGTATATTAGTTCATGAGTATTATAAAAAAATATCATTTAAAGAGAAACACGGGCTAAGAACAGTCATTGTATCAATTTATATTTAAAGAATACAATACAGGTAACACAGAATGTTGTAGTACCTAAATAAATATTACTTGAAATGACATATTTGATATCACTATTTAATCAAAAAATAATAGTTTTACATCATTTCACTCCTTATCAACTTCTACACCATCTTTACATCTCTTACTCTTATCTTATCTTTTCTTAGATTTCTCAGATATCAAAGATATTTACGATCCATTCAGGATATATGAAATTCATACAAATATTTATATGTTACATCTTATAATATTAGTATCGATTAATGAAATTCTTTAAGAAAAAAGATAATTAATTGATCATCTGTTTTTCAGCTTCAGACTCTATTGATTAGTATAAAATAAATAGTTTAAATTAATATATCCACTTGAATAAATATATGGAAGTGATGTTTCCTTTATTATAATATTTATTAAGGTATTTAGAACACATATGTATGTCTTCGGTAGTATAGTGGTCAGTATCCCCGCCTGTCACGCGGGAGACCGGGGTTCGATTCCCCGCCGGAGAGATTCATTTTTTATCAAACCATGACATATTATGAACCTTTGTTTGTTTTTTAAATTGTTTAAAATATATTAAAGATAAGGACTTTTAAAATAATTGTATAATTGTATATAATATCACTTCAGGTGTGGACGAAATTATATAATACTTAAAAAAGTGTCATTATTTATTACAAATTAGATAATAATATCTAAAAATATTTAGTATTTATTGCAGATATTTTAAACAATGCTAGGATTCCTTACTATTATTCAACATCGACTTCAAAATGTAATTTAAATTATTATCTTTGAAGTTATCGATAACTGAGTGAAACGTTCAGTTGCTGAAATACTTTTATTTTATTTTCCAGCTGATTTACAAAAAATAGGACTAAATGCGATTTTTTCTAATCTCAGATATGATTTAATAAAAGAAATATAATAATTCTACAGAATATTTTTAATATAAAATATATTTCGTAGTAGAGTTATATTAGAATTGAAAAATTGGTGCTAAATTCAAAAATATGTAAATAAAAAACTATTTCATATTTATTTTTTTATTTACAACTGTGATCTGAAAATGTGAAATAAGATAAAAAAGGGAGTATTGAGTATTCATAGTCTGTTGGAAGAGTATACTACAATAAGTAGTGATATCAATATAATGAAACACTATAACCGGGAACCAAGTGAACCTCCAATATTAGAACACGAAGCTTTCTTCAGGAAGTGAAGTCATTTTCATACAGCGGTATACGACACGACACGATATTCTATATAATACAAAAAAACGGGATACAGAAAAAAAAAACACATCTTTTGTATATGTACATATGTCCATACATAAAATAATATATATATGTTGCCATGAATTATTAAAAATAAAGCAAATAACTGAATCAAAACAACAATGACGTCACTCAAAGTGTTGTACAAGTGTATTGCAGGTGCTAGATAAAAGTGTAAACCATTGATGTCACGCCATTTAGTGAACAGGTTCACGCCAGGTTGTGTGCTGAAAGAACAGCCTTTATAAGAACTTGTGTTGAGAATTCAAGACACTTCTATGAAGACAGAAATCAAGACACTTCCTGATCGCACATCTGATTGAGATACGACCACGTCTGAGTCACTTAAGTTTATTAGAATTAAAATATTGTTAAATTACTGCATGTTATGGTCATTCAGTTAATACATTTTAATTTGCTTGTTTTTATTAAATTATATTTATTAGACACTTAGTAAGATTCCTTAAATAACAGATATTTAATAATAATGCATATAATAATCTTAAGAAAGGAGAGAATAGCTTAAAGTTAAGTTACATAAATCTTGTCAGAGATTAATTTTGGGAAGATGAATATGGATAAAGGATTGGGGATAATTGAAGGTAACCTTCACCTCTCTTTAAGGTGAATTTACATATTTAATGTTTCTGCTTTTGCAATATATTTAAAGATATTATAAAGAGAGCTTTTATTGAGGAAAGGTTTAAGAAAAGCTCCATTAATTTTCTGTATCATAAAATTAATTGTTAGCAATCTTTCATTTAACAGTTTTGTTTTGATTCATTCTCTGTTGTCTTTGAATATTTTTAAGTAGGTCTTTGTATTCATTTAAATAATATTTTTCGAATTGACATCGGTTCAAGAAGAGTAAAATTTATATAATACCTACATTATATTTATTTAAAAACAACCATGCACAATGTCTTATGAAATTGTACCGAACCAAAAAATAATTATTGTATACTTATGCATGAGAATAATACATATTTATTTGTGCAAGTTTTCTTTTAGAGATAAGAGATGGCGCTGTTAATAAAATACTATAATCTATAATCGGATCTTAACCCACTTCTGAATATCTTGGCCGGTTTAATGTTGATTCATTCATAAATATTTAAATTGGTCATTAAATATATTAATGTTTTACTGATGCACTGTATGTTATGTAAATACAAGCATAAGCTTCTGTCTGTAATATAATAACAATACTAGAAAAATGTTATTCTCAAAATACACAAAAATACAACCTCCTTTGAAAGAATATATTATTGTTTGTAAGAATATTATAAAATGGTAGCATTAGTTGTAAATCATGTAATCATGTCTTAAATTGTTAATTTTTTATCAACTTATAATATAGTGATGTACGCGTATGACGAACTCAAAGCTAATGTTCCACAAACTCATCAATTCAGACGTCTACACTTTGACATAGAACTTACATTATACATTTATGTGACTTTCATTGAACTCTATACATTGAAGTTCTATACACACTTATGTTATAACATTGAATTAATGAATATATATTACACAAATTAATTTTTCGGCATAAAATTATATAATACGTAATTTTTATAAACGTGTATAATGTTTATAAGATACCTTCTTACTGAACTGTTTGGTATCTTATTGTAGTGTACATTATGTTTTAACTTTTATTAAATTTATCAATCACTTTAACAGATAGAAAAACAGAATAATATCAAAGTGAAACTCTTCTGTAAAGTCCCCAATATAGTGTGATGTCGTTTCAGAAAACATAACGCATAAACATAACTACGTGTGGTTCTTGTTGGATATGTTTGGCAAAAGTTTCAAGGACGCTCGCTGCCTGATGTGAACCTTGAGAATGATGATTGATGGGGATACGTTTCGCTTATGTTGTTTAAGATGATATCCACTTTTATTTTTGTCATTAAGCTGACTATTAGCATCCTCGGATAGATACAGGTATTTCAACTTAGTGCAGATTTGTAGAATATGTAATCAAAGTATGGGCTTTGTTGACAAAATATTTAAAATATACATTATGCGTAATATTGAATGAATCAATTATTATCTTTGGTAGTACAGCGGTTAGTATCCCTGCATATCCCGCGGGAGACCCTGGTCTGCTCCGCGCTGGAGAGATATCTTAGTTTTATCTCTTGATGTATTTATTTAATATTTGTAGGATATATGTGTGCTTATTTTAATTTTTTCATCTGTTTTTCTAATATTGTACATCACTTAACATTTAAAAGATAATGTATCCTGAAAAGCATTAGGGTTATTTCGAGATAATATACATTTTTTAATTGATATTTTCTTTGTATTACGTTGTTCAAAGCTCAGAATATCTTAACACATTGTATGCGGGAGCTTCGCGCCGCGAGACTATGCTTGGGGCGGACATTTTTCAGAGATTCGACAATTAGGTAAATTGCCATAATTTGGAAAATACTCTTTTGATTTTTATGTTTTTTTTGTATTACCTAGATAATGGGTATATTTAATTGTAAAACAAACTAAAAATAAAATAACTAACAAAAAAGCCAATCATCTGATATAAAAATCAGGAATTAAAAGTTTTTAGGATTTTCGAACAAAATATTTAAATTATAATGTAAAACCACACTTGGAAATATATACGACAGCTGATAAGTAACGACATGAACTAAAAAAATATTTTGTAAAACAATCTATTCTATTCGTTCACGTACGTTATAAAATCGTTTATACAATTGTATGTATCATTATCTCAACGCAATAACGCGTTGCTAACCATAAACTACCCGCATTCTACCGGCAGTTTATGAAAAACATATTTATATGTGATCCGCTCTCTAGTACTAGTCTACCAACATAGTGTGTTAACATAATAAATAAGAGTTTTTAGCATTATACAAATCACTAATTAGGACAAATAATAATACGCATAGAAAATATAAAATATAATTTTCTTATGTAGATTTTCCTTGAAAAACTCGTAATTGGATTAACGTATTCCCAAAATTTAACTTCGAAATTGGTTTGAGCGAACAAATAAAACGATTTCCAAGTATCCTACATTATTAATGAAATGATATCAAATAATGAATATTATAATTAAAATGTTATACAAATATGTTAATCAATATTAATAAGGTAATATAACATATAAGAGTAAAAAAAATCTAATAAGCAAGCTATAGCTGAGTTACGATAGTAAATGTTTATTTAGTTAATTATCATAATTAACTATGCGTTCAGAATTGGATTAACAATAATTTAAGTAATAGTACAATAGTTGCTAAATTAATTAATAACTTGTGCAAGTAATATTCCATCTCGGTTACTTAGTATTCAATACAAGCACATCACACTCTAACAGCACTCAAGGCACTGAAGTGACTATACAACTAGTTAGAGAAGATAATACTTGATAATACTATGTGTTCTATTAACATTAAACCTAGCGACAATTCTTGTATATCTGTTCCTACCGCACGCGGTCAAATTGACCGGTAATTAAAAGTTATTTTATTATACAACGCAGGTAATAATGGATATAACTAAAGGTAAAGAGTGAAGAAAATAATATAGGCATATTCTAAGAATTGTCATGTAGTTTGATAACGATATTATAACGTTTGAAAATGTGCAAGTTTTACAAAAGTTTAAGAACGGTCAATTTGACCGGTACTTGGTAGGTTTAGTGTTAAATAATGCTTAACTATAAAACCTAATTTAGTCTTTATGCCAACATGATAATCAATTCAAACAAATCAACTTCTTAAATAAAACGATATTAAACGGTCTTCACATGTTTGTGGAGATGTAGATTTAATGCCTTCCGTTTTCAGAGCGTAAGCTGAATTACCATTTACCTTAAACTACCGACAAATAGGTATTCGAAGTCGTTTTGTGAATTTGCATTCATGGTAATTGACGTAAATAGGTAATATTTTGGTATACTTTTAGTATCAATCGATATAATTTAAATAACGCTATTAGCAAATAATTACTCTTAAATATATAGACAGAGTGCGAGTCGAACGAGCCCACTGAAGAATTTTTACCTTTTGAAGGACGGAACCCTAAAAATGACTATTAAAAATGAGAGATAGTATCAACATACAATAATTTAATATTTAGATAAAGTTCTTTTATATAATAAATTACTCACACAATAATACTAAATTACTTTACAAAGCTCTGAGTTTGAGCACTGCTCAGTATATCCTTAATTAACATATACCTATCTCATTACACCTAAGTTACACCGACGACGTAATTAAACAAATATAAGCTTTAGAGACTGTTTATTAAATAAATATACAATAAATAGTACTGTATTATATAATAAATATATAATTGGCATAAAATGTTAATTTAAAATATAATTGGAAAGATAGTTTAGGTTTTGAGATATTTAAAGTATATATACTATATATTATTTTAATATTACTGTTAAATATATTGCCATATTATAAATATCACGATATAAACGGACCATGTAAAGACGAGTTGTGTAAAGTTTCACACAATCGTATTAAGTTCCACGAGACGAAACTTTGTCTATTGAGAGACAAATTGACAGACAAAATGGCTTACAAGCAACAGTTCAACTTCCACTGAACAATAGTAACATGTGAAACCGAACTAACCACACCAGAACAACGCACAAATGTGGATTGAAATTATTATTATTTGTATGCAATTTGAATTACAAGGGTTATCTTTGTATACTTTATTTATTGCGAGCAATAAACTACATTATGTTGGGTATTTCTTGCTTTAACGCAATATTATTTTAAAGAACTAATTTCTTACCTTACGTTGATATCTTAAAATATTTGTGTATCTAAAATATTTACCTAAACGAGAAGTTAGTTGTTTTAAAATATATTTCAAAAGACAAGACAAGATAAATTTATTATATTTGCCAAACTTTCTCTTTGTCTGTGAAGTTTAAGAACTTATCTCCTTTGTTTTCTATTCAGTTTAATAATTAACTGGTTATTGAAGGCTAAGTTTAAATCCATTGATCTCCGTTCGTGAAGTTAATTTTTATTTTTCTTATTCGTTTTAAATTGGCACTGGAACGATTTTCAATCTATATTTCACATAACACAGCAAAGTTTGAATCATACAGTAAATAAAATGGTAGCAACTACAATTATAGTCAGAAAAACATACTCTAAGTACTTTTATCTGCGTCGTGAACACCCTTACTGATATTAAAATAATATATTTACTTATTTATTAAGGACCATGAGGACCCCTCGGAGGGCATGTATGAAGAGGTATGAAGTTTGTGGTCGAGGCGAAAGAGGTATGTAGGGACCGTAGCGTTTGGCGCTTAATCGTCTCTGGCTACCCCGCAAGGGATATGGCGTGAAGCTAAATAAATAAATAAATATTATTTACTAACTGCGGTTTAAAATAGCAGGGCACAAAAACATATCGATGCAAGTTATTTTGTAGATATATTTATTACATATTTCCTAGTTTACATATTAGGTACTTACTCATATATACATATAAGAAGAAATAAGGATAACTATACTTCCTACAGATAAGTATATAAAAAATATAGTCTTTAAAGCATTTGAACAGATGTACAAATGTTTTAACATAAATTCTGACTGAAGTTCCGTAAGGTGAAATAATGAAATTAATAATACACTTTTAGTTCGAGGTACGTATAATGAATATATCTCTATTGCCAGTGGAAAATAATGCTAAAGAGGTTCAACTCACTGGACCGAGTGAGTGACTCCATTGTGCGTTCTGAGTCGAGTATTTGTTAGAGAAATCATATTGAAAACTTCATGCAAGTTGTCAACTGTCAGTCTGTTACTGGAAGGAAATGTCCTAGAAAAGTCCTAACATGACAGACTTTGGATAGTCACAAAGTAGATATTAAAGAGTATTAATAAATGTTTCAATGTACTATAATTATAATAATACTAAATATATATTGTACATTTAAGTGAAATGTCTATCATAATATGGATTAAAGTTAAATAACTATTTAAAAAAACATATTTTTCTAACAAATTTATTAATAATTACTACTTCATTCTTTTAATTATATAAAATTATTAATATTCTGAAGAAGAAGTGCAGTGTATCTCTTATTTGCCCTTTTTAGTTACTTTAGGTCATGTCAAAGTTCATGACTGATTCTCCCACGGGATCATACGATGTGAGACACATTGTTATTCGTGTGGATGTTCATTATATGTCATTTGTATGTATGTGAAGCTGGAAGAGGGACGAAACTTGTGATTACAAACGCAATATTGGAGTAAGTTAGTATTAAAAATAAATTAATATTTTCATACTTTGAAATAAAATAAATCGGTTCGTCTGTTTATCGTCATAAGAGATTTAAAAATAGCTTTCAACTCTTGCAATTTGATTTTCTCACACTATTTTTTCGAAATTAATCCGTCTGCTTGATAAATAAATAAATAAATAAATAAATAAACATATAAGTCTTCCTATGTTGAAAATAACTGAATTTACAACATCTATGACTTCTCATCAACAATATAACATTGTAAAATGATTTAATTTGAATGTGTGTGTGTAGTTACACATGGCAATGGAAAAAAGCCACTACGACCAAGAACCGCGTAAATAAATTTTGAAATTAACCTTTAAATATTTAAAATATTCAAAACTAACCAATAGGGGTAAAAAAAATTTACAAAAAAACAATGAATTTGTACTATTCGGCATTTCATACACAAGAAATTAATTATTTTACTTCATTATTTAAGTGACTTACGTTAGAATAGAATAGAAGTCAAAAACTCACAAATTGTGTAAATATTGTTTAAAATATATATTATTTGAAACTTTATATTTCAAAGTAAGCCATTATAATTGCCTTACACTTTAATTATTTACAAACAAGCCCGGGGGCGACTCAGTAAAAGCTTATTGAAATTAATTGTGAGAAAATGCGAGAATTAAATTCCCGAAAACGCTGTCATTTAACTTTAAAACTGGAACCGAAGTTAAAACTGGGGAGTGTTTAAGTTATTATTTCTTGCAAAATCTTGTTAATAATGATATAAAAGTATAAGTATTGATGCACCTTTTGGAAGCAGAAATCTATGTCTTGTGGGCGTATAAGAAATTTGATAAATCTTAGAATATTCTTATCTTGTACTTCAGAATATTATCCAAGAGATTTCTATTTATCTTCGTAATAAACGTCCATACTGAAATACCATTTAAAAGATATATATTTTAAAACATTATAAAGCATTTAAAACATAATTTTCTTATAAAAGCATACTCAGGAAAACCCCTACTCTATATGTGCATACAATATATATTTGCATGACTTCATTCCATAATACGTAGTAGTTTGATTCTGTAGAATTTAGTTAAGGTATATTAGATGGAAACGGATTTTACGACATGATCAATTCAATTGAATATATTTCGCAACTCTGTGTCCGGAAAACATTTATTGATGACTTATTACTATACAATAGACAGGATTTTATATTGATACATTTGTCTATAAAATACGTAGGACTATCAGGCTCATTACAGGCGAGAAAGAAAAAGATAAATACCAATATAGGTAAAGCAGATAAAATGTCGGAAAAAGCACGGATACGCTGCTTGTGAAAGCTACTCTCTTACAATTGTAATAACTATACAAAAGTTTTACGCAAGCATAGCCGGGGCAAGTTCATATATTAATGGCCCAGTCAATTCTTACGATAAAAGTGCAGAATATTAAATACTGACGAAGCGCCTCATGTGAGACGAAGACACCGCCCGCATTGAAACGATCGGTGGGAAACGGGATAGAAACTGTTTGCACTACAGCATTATTAAGTCAATCACTGACTTAGAATTACCTCTTCTTTAATATCAATTAATTGTAAATTTTCAATTGTAATCTGTGTATATATAAGCGATTTACCAGTCACTCACTCATCACGAAATCTCCGAAACTATCAGTCCGATTAATTTAAAATTTTATATAGTTACTTTTCTGTGATGTAGTCGTCTACTATGAACAAATTTTACGGAATTCCTATCCTAACGGATTTCAACTTTGTATATTTCGGAAAGTTTGCTAACTCCTATCTATACAATTAACGCGGGTGTAAGAGTTACTATAGCAATGGTTACCATAGTAACGGTTACGATGACAACGGATAATATGAGAAAAGTTATATATTAATAGTGTGCCCAGGGAAGCGGGAAGGAAAAAGCTAGTTCATTAATATAACTTTTGAAATTAATTGATTTTAATTGCAATATTCGTTGTCACCAAAACATAATTGAACAGTCTTTGTTTCAAAGCTATTCGCTAGTTGTAACCTCAATGATATAAGCACCATAATATTATGTGCATCTAATACAAAGTACAATTCAGATTCAGACAAAGTGCTTTGTGCAATTTATATGCCTATATTGCTAGTAGTTGACATTCTTCCTCTAATATGTATTTTACATATTTATAACGTTTCATGCTTTTTCACTTATACAAAATTTAATTGTTAAGTCTACATTTAACACTAAACCTACCGACAATTCTTGGAAACCTGTTCCTACTGCACGCCGTCAAATTAACCGGTAATTAAAAGTTATTTTATTATATAACGCAGGTAATAATGGAAATAACTAAAAGTAAAGAGTGAAGAAAATATTATATGCATATTCTAAGAATTGTCATGTAGTTTGATAACGATATTATAACGTTTAAAAATGTGTAAGTTTTACAAAAGTTTAAGAACGGTCAATTTGACCGGTACTTAGTAGGTTTAATGTTAAGTCTACATTTAATATAATATGCTAAATGTTGTTTTCTGTACCTTTCAGTTATAAATATATGTTTTACAAAAAGTGATGTTTGATACTAAATCACTCACAGTGAAACATGGTGGCAATATTGTGGTTTGGGGTGGCTTTTCACTGCACTGAGTTGGACCATTAGAATAGAAGGTAAGATTGATCTTTGTGTTTGCAGAGATAATTAACATTAGAAAACTTTTGTTTAATTTTTTTGATTGCCTTTCATATTTATTAGGTGTCTTAATTTGTGAAACATGACATCACTTGTATAATAATTTTGAGCGCTACTGTATATATATATTATATAATAAATTAAATTAAATGTTTTCATCTTAAGATCAGAAGAAATAGCTTAAAGTTACATAATACATATCAGAGATGAAATTTGAGATGAATCAAGGATTTGGGATTACTGAAGATAACCTTCATCTCATTTCAACTCGAATTTACATATTTAATATACCGGCTTTGGCAATGAATTTCTTTGTTTGAGAAAAAGCTATAAGCTTTGAATATTTTTAAGCGGTTCTATATAGTAATGTGATTACTATTTTTCTTATTTGAAGCCGGTCCGAGACAAGTTAAAGGATTTTTATAATATCTTTATATTTATTTTAACAATTAGTATGTACAATGCTTTATATAATGACACAGATTATTAAAAATAATTATTACATGCTTATACGGACATGAGAATAAAATACATACAAATATCAGTTAATACAAGAAAGTTTTCTTTTAGAGATAAGAGATGGCGCTGAGACTAAAAATGCGATAATTTATACTCTGAAATTAGGGACTTTTGTATATTTAAATATTTACTCACATGTACATTATTTTCGAAATATTATTTAATAAATACATTTGTAATAAAATATTTTAATATTTCGATCCTTTTATATCCATTAAGTATTAACGATATTCTGTCAAAACCAGGACTAATACCCTAACCTTTATCCTATATTTGTGTTTCTATACAATGTCGTTATATAAACAATAGTTCGACCCTCATAAATTAATGATGTCACGGTACAGATACTTAACTAGGGGCGCCAACAGACCCTCAATTTCGACTCGCTGCGCTCGCGAAATCTCGGGTGCCGTTTACATATTAAGCGAAGCGAGCCCAGTGTTATAACTCATCATTTTCCATTGACTTCCATGGGATATCAGTTTTTTGACGATTATTCATCAACGACATGATATTTTTCAATTTTTTTTTAAACTATCCCCTAATGTGTGACTATTTAATTGCAAAATTTCATAATTTTCCGTCAAGTAGTTTTCGAGCCTATTCGTGACAAAGAATGTGAAAAAGACTCCAGTAGAACGCTCCGCTCGCTTCGCTCAATAAATTTAGCAGTCTATAGATTTTTTTATATAATCTTATATTTTAAGTAACTTGTCTCTAATCTACAGAGCTGTTTTGAAAAGATTACTTATTATTATTGCATAGTTAATTATAATAAATAATCAAAAATAAAATCGTATTATTGTGTATTATAATATTATGATACTGGAGGAAGGTCACGTAAAAAGCATGAGGACCCCCCGGAGGGCATGTATGAAGAGGTTGATGTCTGTGGCCGAGGCGAAAGAGGTATGCAGGGACCGTAGCGTTTGGCGCTCCGTTATCTCTGGCTACCCCGCAAGGGATATGGCGTGAATAAATATACAAGTATAATTTGTATATTAAACATCCTCACAGAATATGATGATAATATATTATCATTTAAAACGCTATGATTAAATGTACTTTTATAAAGACTTCTAACAGTATTTCTTTTATTAATACTCACTTTTAGTTTTATAATTTTCTTTAAAAAAATATCAAGAGTAATTAGTTCCATATTATTTATTAATTATAATTATACATTTATTACTCTAATCTAAAACCAAGAACCAAGTTCATAATACATTTAAGTTAATAAAGTATATAAGTACTTATTTATAATTTATCAATTTATAAACGCATGGAACTCAAAGCAAATGTTCCACAAACTTCATCAATTCAGAAGTCTACACTTTCACATAGCACTTCCCTTGTATTATACATTTATGTGATTTTAATACATTAAAGATATATACACTTGAGTGATAAGTATATAATATAATCCTTTAAGTGTATAAGATTGTATCAGAAGACTACCATCTCACTAAACTACTTGTACAATATCGCAGTTTATGTTTTAATTTTTAATTACATTTACTAAAATCATTAACCCATACAAGTAACAGAATACTTACAAAGAGAAGCTCTTCTGAAAGACACCAATAAAATATATTGTTTTAGAAAACAGAACTCATAAACTTAATTACGTGTGGTCTTTGTCATTGGAGCGACGCTCAGAGGTCTTTTGGAAAACAATAACAATAAATTTTAAATAAAGTTGTATACAAATATGATAATATTTATGATTAATATTACGAAGTCACATTTACAATATGAGTGTAGTGAATTAAATTACTTATTGATTGATATTATATTTTAGTTAGTATATTATCGTCTTCGGTAGTATAGTGGTCAGTATCCCCGCCTGTCACGCGGGAGACCGGGGTTCGATTTCCCGCCGGAGAGCTTTTTGTCTTAGAGATATTTTGTAGGATATTGTGATATGATATATTATTATAATTACTTTAACAAACTTGTAATTACATTTATCTGATTTATCAAAGTTGTAGTCATTATTTTTTTTAAAGTTGTATTTCTGTTTTTTAAATTTAAACACTATTTGGGAAAGTAATGATTTTAGATAAAATTTATTCTAAAAAACAAAATAATTTGTTTTTAATTAAATTTATGGACTAAATTGTAAGTTCTCTTTTTAAGTATAATATTAATTTCTAAGAATATATTAAACCAATATTATTATCATTTGTTATTTAAATAACAAAGTAAGGATATATAAATTAAAACGTCTTTGCCGTGTTGGCTTTCCTTTAAAGTTTCTTAATTGGTACGCTAATATTTAATCCCAAAATATTGCTTAGGAATTTGAGAGAACAAGTTAGTGATTTATAATTATCTTAAATTATAACAAGAATATTAGAACTATAATGTTACTTATTTATATCAACGCGCGCGACAGCGCGCGACCAAGTTCCCCGCCAACACCTAGACTGCGCGGCCGACAAGTATATCTCGGGGGAGAGTTTACGGCAATTTCGCCATTTTCTTGCCCCTCCCCTGGCTCACTCAGTACTCACAATGACCTCAAATTTTGCAGTCATGCTTGAAATATTATGAAGATTAACCATCGAAAAAATCAGCACTCTATCATGTTTAGTTGCCATATAAGTACCCCAAAACTGTCTTATTCGAGTGGACTGGCTGGCTGACTGACACAAATTCTAGGGCACTTCCACATGTGCTGGAAAGCTGAAACGTTGGAATTAGGCTGTTCTCACCATGAAACCCCCAGAATAAATCAAAAAACCCGAAAAAGTAACTTAATAACATAATATTGTTATATACTATGTATGTATAGATGTTTGTAATGTATTAAAGATATATATATATGTTTGTAAGTTTATTTTATATATATATATATATATATTTATGCATTTGTTTTTTATTGCAATAGCCCGTCTATTATTGCTTAAGTCCGTAAGTGTGGGTTGCCTGGAAAAAATCACTTTAGTGATAAGGTCGCCCTTTGCTGGTATTATTTTTATCTAGTTTTTTTTTTTACTGTTTCTTATCTAACATGTATGCAAAGGACTAAACCTCGCGTATAAAACGAATGCAACCATAAAACCCCAGAATAACTCATAAAATCCCCAAAAAATACTTAATAACTTAGCAAAGAAATTAACGAAATTTTCGTGTTATATCAACGCGCGCGGCAGCATTACACAACCCCTCGGCAGGCGCCGGACCTCAGGGTTGACAAAAGAATAAAAGAAAAGGAAATAAACAGAAGGACAGAAAAGGAAACAGAGCGAACAGTATTTATGTCTGGGCAAACGTTTGTGGCAGCTTCCCGCGTAACTGCTTCACAAGGTTTATGCCTTATCAATTTTGACCCTAACTCCATCAAACCTTTGCCTTCTGCAATCACTGAAATCAATAGATTGATAAAATAAAGCTGCGTTAAATAAGAGAAAGATAAAAATATTACAAGGAAGCTACAACCAGCGACACTTACTATCATGTAGGCAATTATCACAATTAACAGTCATTCTGCAATGGATCAACACTAACTTATATAACAGTTTACGAGTGACTTTGTCAAATTGATTACTAACTTGTGCAAGTCATATTCCATCTCAGTCACTTAGTATTCAATGGAAGCACGACATATTCTAACAGCACTCATGTCATTGAAGTGACAATGTTCATAACTTATTATGAAAGATTAGCCTTAATGTAGCACTTAAAGTGTATTAATAAAGGCAACTCATAAATATAATAGCTTAGTTAAATACATAGGTTGTTCCAAAAAAATTTGTGAAATTAAAAATAGTACGAATATAAAAAAATCTTCATTTACTGCTTTTCAAAATATTTCTATTCTACTTCTATTAACTTATGCATTTAGATAAATCAGCGTTCAAAACATTTATAAAACGTCTTTTTGTATAGATCGAAAATTAATAGTAGAAATTCTTTGACGCCTCGTCTGCGGTATTAAATTAAAACCCACAAAGCATTATATAGCGGCGGAAAATAAAAAGTAATCATGGAGCTAA
Organism: Melinaea menophilus ssp. n. AW-2005; assembly: GCA_918358695.1. Classification (NCBI taxonomy): domain Eukaryota; kingdom Metazoa; phylum Arthropoda; class Insecta; order Lepidoptera; family Nymphalidae; genus Melinaea; species Melinaea menophilus. Next base: position 11,396,895 of record OU911056.1, read on the forward strand.
ATCTAGGCTGGATGGAAATGGGGTCATATTTGTACCCCTGAAAATATCAAATGTTCGATGGTTTTAGCAGCTGTGTGAACGGGAGTATTATCCACTGCTGAATTGCAGATCCCACGACGGAACGCTGAATTCATTATGCTTATTTAGTTTTTCCATTGTTAATTATTTCCTATTTTAATTTCTCACTTCTGTGTCAGCTCTAATTAAGAAAACACCTGTTTAATATTTTTGTAATCTTAAAAAAATAATTAACTTCTAAAAAACCTTTTCCTTATCGTCTGAACAATACTATCAACACGACGGAATTTTTGCTCCTCGGTGAGGAAATGTATACAATGCGAAGCAACCTTACTAACATTCATATATTCATGCAGGATCGTTGAAACTGCCCGTGAACTAATCTGTAACCCAACTTTTATCTCCTGATGTATAGTGTTTTTATTTTCTCCCAATAACGACTCCACCCTGATAATGTTTTCATAGGTTACTGCAGTTGTCAGTCGGTCGGGTCTGGGGTCTTGATTTGAGTTCTCTGGACCTCGTTACATGTACGTGCACGTAAGCAATAAGTAACTGTTGGTATCGCAGGAGCAGACTCCCTAAAAGCAAATTGTCAATTTTCTGAAGATCCCTTGAAGATTAAATCTCGTTTATAATCATAACAAAAAAGCTTCCAGTGAAACATGGACTGTTACAAAAAAAAATTAATTTAAATTTAAAATTACTAGCTTATGCCCGTGGCTTCGCACACCTGGAAAAAGAAAATTTAGAGCAGAGGACGGTTTGAAACTAAATTTCATCTATTAAATTCTATTCTAATTTTAGATGGTAACCCGGCTTCGCTCGGGTTAAATGTGACTCTTCTCATCAATAATTCACATAATGTTGGTAGATTATTGTAGTTATAGCTTTGATTAACGAAATCAAGATTTCCTCCGGTGTCAGTGACGTTTCGCTAGCGTCCAAAATGGCAACTGTGATTCGTCTGTCATCGTCATTAGAATTTAACAAAATATTCGACAATCCGTATTTTGCAGATACGAGTACATGTTGGTGATTTTTTTTTTATGTTTTATTATTGAGGCGAAGTTTTAATCGAAATTATTAATGTAGATTTACCTCTGTGAGTGAAGGCTTCAGACAACGCAGTATTTTGACGCTCTCTATTATACGTTGAATTGATTTTTTATTATTATTATTATTATTCGTATTAGCTTCGGGAAAATTTTAATTATTTTGTAACTATAAATTTTTGGAAAAGTCCTCGTTTAAAATAGTCTTCACAAACATGAATTTAAATTTAATGCCATTCATTTCCAGAGCGTAAGCAGAATTAGCATTTTGTTTAAACTACCGACAAATAGGTATTGAAAGTCTGTGAATTTGCATCAAAAGTCGGAATAAATTTGTCATAATTTCATAAATACCGAAAATTTGGTGTAGTTATAATAGAGAATTAAATGGCTTTATTATACTAATATCTAAATATTATTCAAAGAAATTCGTAAAATTACAACAGATAGTAACAATTTCAAATAACTCAATGTTTATTCATATATTACAGTTTCTTTAATTGAACATAACCTAAATTACTAATATAAACATAAAATTACTATAAAAACTTCTTCAGCTTGAGCAATATAATCAAATTACGGCGACAATTAAATATGGACAGACTTACAAAAAAAGAATATTAACTTTATATACTTAATACAGATATAACTGCCAAAATATATATATATTAAACGTTAATTTCATGTGAAAAAATTCGTCTAAGTTTTTAAATATTATATACTATATACATATAAAAGGACCGTATAAAGACCAATGGTGTCCCATAATCATGTTAAGTTCCACGAGACGAAACTTTGTCTATTGAGAGACAAATTGCAGACAGACCAAATGGTTTACAAGAGAAGGTTAAATTTCGATGTGAACAATAGTAGCACGTTAAGCTGAATTAACCACACTGGAACTACGTACTAAAGTAACTTCAATTTATTTTTATTGATGTAATATTTGGCTTACAAAGCTTATTTTTGAAGTTAAATATATTTTGAGAAATAAACAGCATTATGTTGTGAAGAAATATACATATATAAGTTTATAAGAAGCTTACATATTTACAAACAAGTATATGTTTATATATCTAATTCAGTTCATGTTTCAAAATGTCAATCTAACAAACAATGTTTGTGTATCTAAATTTATTACATGACTCATGTAATTATTTTACAGTTTTTAATCAAACTATACAAGATAAAGGTATAATAATTTATGAATATTTACCAAACTTTCTATTTGTTCGTATAGTATAAAAACTGTGTTTTATACTGACTATAATTTTTGAACTACTTATATAACTCATAATATACGTTATAGTAGGCAAAGTTTAAACTACAAATCTTTGTTCGTCAATTTAATTTGAACCCGCGGATCTCTCAAAAATAAATAACTTTTTTTAAACACAGATAGTTTTTTTTATCCAAATCACTTGTCCCAGATTTTTTTTACAATTTGATTATAGAATTTATATAATAAGTACAGTACTCGTATATTTAAAGTTATGCATAATATAAATTAGATTATTATTAACCTTTGTTAAAATGGTTACGATTTTTCTATATCTTATTAATATCAACTCACTGACATTATGGCAACTATAATCACGAATTTTGTCCCTCTTCTAGTTTCCCATTCATAGATATGAGAAACATAATATACTCCCACATTCAGAATAACATTGTCGGTATGGTCCGTTGTGAAAATCAAATCTATGAACTTTGACCCAAGAGTTGGATTTACCAACGAAGAGCTAGTTAAAATAGCGTACTTCAGACCATTATTAATATATGTCCACGGATAAAGAAGTAGTCGTTAAGATATAAAGCTCTTTAAAATTGTTGTTCTTCATTGTCTCTAAATGATTTTCCGAATATTTATTACACCTTAATCGATATTATAATAATTGAACAAAGCGCTGGAAAAGCTGCGGGAACGAGCTAGTCTAGTCTAGACGAATATTACAATTTCAATAACAATACAAATGTGAAAACTGATATGTTTAAAAGAAAACAGAAGATTTTTGTGTTTGTTTCATCGAATACTCTTTGTTCCGTAAATATTCCGGTGGTTATATCTCCCAAGTCATGAACACCATATCATCCATGTACACAACACAGTACAATTCAGATTCAGACAAACTGCTTTGTGCAATTAATACTGACTGTATTGCTACTTGTTGGAATGTTTCCTCTCGTATACATTTTACAAATGTGTATAAAAGTTCTATTTCAGCTTATTCCAAATTTAAATGTTAAGTCTTTGTTTTATTTAATATATGATATTGTTTTCCATACTTTTCAGTTACAAAAAAGTGAACAAATCTATTAAAAACATTCATTTCCAATTCTAATTCCAGTTCAGTTGGATTAAAAAATTAAGCACTAAATATTAAAATTTATGATAAAAGAGAACAATGGAATTCATAATTAACAACTAAGATACATTTATCATATTCTATCATGTCTCCAACTCAACTGTAAGTGTTGTTTAATTAATTCACACACGAACGAAACAGAAGTATATATATATATATATATATATATATATATATATCAATACTGTAAGTTAGTATTTGAATTTGTTTTATTTCTCTGGTTTTGATAAATAAATGTTATTATTATTCTGTTCATATTCTTGACACAATTTCATCGCTTGTTCCAAGTCATTGTACAATTTAAAACGTGACGGATTCAACAACTAGGAATGTTTTATTTAAGTTTTGACATTTAGTAAGTTAACAACAGCGACAACAAAGTTATATTTATTTATCCTACTGACTTATAAATGAGAAATATAACATAAAGTTAAAATTCATTTATTCAATGTAATAGTCACTCGCTTCCTTATTATTTCATACTAGCTATATTTAACTATTCAGGTGCTTTTGTGTGACGTATTCTGAATATTAGTTTGTAACTTCATAGATCTAAAAAGAAATCATTATTCAACGACTTTATTTTGAAACGTTACTTTAAAGTTTCTCAATCGTCAAAAAAGCAATCTCCAAATTAACAGTACCGTCAAGTCATTTGGCACCAAATTGATACGTCGAGGCACAAAAAGTTCTATTCACTTAATCAGAATAATATGTGATAACGTGAGGTCCACGGATTTTAAGATTTAATCACTTTGTAGTCCAATACAAATATAATATATATAATTTAGTAAAAAATCTATTTATGTTTTTGATTTATATCACAGAAAATAAAATGAGTTTTATATGGACATGCTGCTAGTTATATCGTCTGTTTCCCTCATGTCTCAAATAATAGTTTTTTTTTTTAAAGAATTAATCTTTTAAATTCATTAATTTCTCTGTATCTTATCAAATTGATAAAGCAATAGCAATAAAAAACAATAACCAATATAAACAAACGGTTCATTTGAAAATACTCCAGTCTTCAAATTAACAATAAAACTGACATCACTTTTCATTCACAAACCCAAACAAAATTGAAATATTAGCGTTGGTACTTTAATCTGACACGTATCCCCTCTAATTCATTTCATTCAAACAATCAATATTAACGATGGTAATCCAAATAATAAAATAATTCCATATGAAAAATTGGACTATTTATTATGATATCGCTCTTCAAATAATACTCTTATAATCTGCCAATTAATCGAGTGATATCCTAAGATACGGTATGTTAATCCGACGCGAGAGGCTTAAGAGTCATACAGAGGACACTCGATATCACTGACATCCATCGAGATGAAGATGATGAAGAGCTTTTACAAAGGTGATCAACAGTAAATAGTAAATGTAAAATGAATTTAATAATTTATTTGATAAAACAATAATTTAAATTGCTTAATCTGGTATGAATGTACTTTCTGTAAATATAAGTAAATTATTCTATTCATTATCAATCAATCAATCAAAATACTTTGTAAATTGATATTATTAATATATTAATTTTTACATATAATTATGCAAAACCATAACAAAAAAATACAGAATTTCATATGATAAACTCATTGAACTTATAATATACAATTATGATTTAATTTAACATTTAAATACTTAATGCATCAATAATTTTATAATAAATAAGATTAATCGACTACTAAAATAAAAAGGCATTTGGTAAAAGTCTTTCTATTTGGTGTTAACGAATTATTGTTATTGGTAATTAGGTAATGTCAAAACCGTAATATGCTGTCATATTCAGTTAATGTGGTCAGTCATTGCAGCATTAATTATAATGGTAGGTATACCTATATAGCAATGTTTTCTACATAGGAAGAACAGTTTTTTAGATTTGTATTTAAAATTTGTCTAAATTTTAACTATTATTAATAATTAAAAAATGTATTAATTTTTATTCTTCTTGTTGAATGTTTCCTGATCTAATGAAACATAGCAAAGTACAAAAAGTGATAAAGTTACACTCCTTTCCAAAATCTGGTAATCCTTCATATTACAGACCAATAAATATTTGACAAATATAAAAAAAAAATCAGTAAAATATTTGATAAAATCATGTTAAATTAATTAATAGGTCATTTTAATAAGTGTGTCGGCAAAAGGTTGTTAGGATTGTTCTCTGACATGTTGTTGAGCGTGTGGGCAATGGATACAAGCAGATAAATAAAAGTCACTTTAATTAATAACGATAATTTACTGTTGATAATAATTTTTATTCAATTGTTATGATCACTTTTAAAAACGTGTTAATTTACAAAGGAACGCAGTACAGTTCCTGGGAGACTAGCTATCACCGAGACGATCCAACGATTACTAATTCTACCCTCTCGGCGTTTGTCCCTCCCAGACTCTGTATAGCGCCACTAGATGGCGCTGGCATTCCAATTTGACTTCAATTGATTCGTTTCCTAACTTTTATCCGACACGGCCATCCAACAGGTTACACGTCCCAGTGTGATAAGCTGTAACAAAGTAAAGCACAGCACAAGATCACCGTCGTTCGATCACTCCTGACCAACTTAACTGTTCTTTAATAAGAAGACTTCGAAAATTTTCAAACTCAATTTTTATTATTTTTTTTTTAATTAATTCTATTCTAAAAATTCTAATTAACAATTAAGTCAAGGAAACTATTAACAACAACATAACTTACATTTTCTAATTGCATAACTTAGCTTACAATTAGAGCCCAGACGAGCCCAGAGAAGTACCCATTACGATCCAATAAATCTCAAATCAAACAAAATTCAAGTGTGTGTGTCTCTTTTGTCCGGCTATCCCAGTAGCCCCGAAATAAAGTCATCCCTGTGACTATCTGTGATCATCTCAGTGATCATCTATACTCTTTGTTATCCCTGTGACTTCCTATGATCATCCCAGTGATCAAATTACCCATGGTCATCCCAGTGACCAACCGTGATCTTCCCTGTGACCACCCGTGATCATCCCTGTGACCACCCGTGATCATCCCTGTGACCACCCGTGATCATCCCTGTGACCACCCGTGATCATCCCTGTGACCACCCGTGATCATCCCTGTGACCACCCGAATGTATGACACAAGAGGACACTCACAACTCACACAAACTTGATTATCATAAATCGACTAAATGTCACCCTCACAAGGCTCAGAATCACTAACATCAATGGGTACTTGTCCTTCAGGCATTTTTCTTAGCCTATCGTGAGCGTACTTGTACGTGCGCCGCGAGTTAAGTGCTTTTATAGTATAGCGGTCTCCATCAAGTACCTCAGTAATTAGAAATGGTCCTTTAAATTTAGGGTCCAACTTTGTCTGATTGCGCTCTTCATTCTCAATCAGAACAAAGTCACCCAAAGAAAACTTGTTTAGCTTTGCCTTCTTTCTATCGAATCTCTATTTGTCGTACTGAGCTGATTTTTCTATTTCCTCCGCCGCTTTACCTCTAACTTCATCTAATTCTACATCTAACTCTACCTCACTAGCCATTAACGACAACGGTCTTGCCACTTTACCTATCATCAACTCGAGAGGAGAACATTTTGTTACTCTATTCAGCGTACAATTAAGAGCTAGTTGAACATCACCTAACGAATCTTGCCAGGATTTTTCACTAGTTTCAACCGCGGTAAGCATGGACTTCAACACACCCATTACTCGCTCTACCTGCCCATTTGCGCAAGACGAACCCGTAGCGATTAAATGAAGTTCAATGTTTTTAATCTCACAAAACTCGCGAAAATCCTTACTGGCAAAGCATCTACCTTGATCAGCAATTATGCGGGAGGGAGTACCAAAAAAAGCTACACTGTTTATTACCGCCTGAATACTACTTTTGGTATCAATATTCTTTGTGTGATGAAGTAAAACGTGTTTTGTGAAAGCGTCTATTAAAACAAATACATACTCTCTAGTGTCATTCTTTCCACTTAGTTTTCCAGTAGCATCGATGTGAATCGTGTGCCATGGAGTAGTTACTTTCGGAATAGGGTGTAGCTCTGCTTGAACTTTACCCGAGTGTGACTTAGCAATTTTACATGTCACGCAATTATCTACCTATCGTTCCTCCTACCGTTCGTCCTACCGTTACGCTGAACCTTACGATGTAAAACCCCCGACCGAAGGACATAAGTATGTGCGATATTCCTATCTAGCATCCCGTTATTTAAATTCTCAACAATTTTAACAATACCATTATGGCGTTGTTGTTCAGCAAGAAGACAATTAGTAGAAAGTTCTGCAATATCTACGCGCTTATGTCGAATTTGTTCAACGAGTGGTTTCTTACAAGGCCTTGACATTAATGGATTCAGGGAAAGAAAATCTACATGGGGCATATGTTTACCTTCCCTGTACTCTACAGTAAAATCAAAGGACTGAAGAAATGCCCACCATCTATGGACACTCGGTGTTAAATCAACTTTGTTACGAGATGCTTTTAGAGAGTTACAGTCGGTAACAACTCGAAATTTGCGACCGTGTAAATATTGTCGGAAATGTTTAATTGCGTTCACCACTGCGAGAGTCTCCAATTCATAAGAATGGTACTTTGCTTCAGCAGGGGAAGTGCGCTTACTAAAATAAGCTACAACTCATCGTTTGTTCTCAACGATCTGGAGTAAGATAGCACCATATCCTTCAGAACTCGCGTCAGTATGTAATTCGGTCGGATATTGTGGGTCAAAAATCGTAAGGACGGGGTCCTTGTACTTGTTCATGGTCAGATTTCCAAATGAAAGTACCCTTAAGGGATGTTAGTTTATAAAGCGGTGCCTTGATACAAGAAAATTGCGTTATAAACTGACGAAAATAAGACGCTAAGCCAATAAACTGCCTCAACTGGGTAACGGATTCGGGAGGTGGCAGTGCAGTGAGTGACTCTATCTTACTTTTGTTAGGTCTTATTTCGCCCTTTTCTACTTCATAACCGAGACATTCTATCTTCGTTTTAAGGAAGGAGCATTTCTTCGTGTTAAGAGAGAAACCGGCTTTAGTCAGTACGTCAAGTACGGTGTTCAGACGTTGAAGTCCTTGCTCTATATCTTTTGAAGTTATTCACACGTCACGTACACGTCATCTTCGTCGGCTCTTTGGAATACGGAAATTGCATTACGAAGACCAAATTTCATGGTTAAATATTCGAACTGGCCATCGGGTGTTATGAATGCCGTTCGCTCAATAGAGTCGCGTCTGACGGAGATCAAATGGAAACCACTTGCACAGTCAAGTTTTGTGAAATAATTTGCAAGGGAAGTGGGAATCTATCGGGATCCGTGTTGTCGTTTAAGTCTCTATAATCAATGCACATCCTATAAGATCCGTCCACTTTTTTAACTAATAAAGCTGGGCTTGCATAAGGCGAGCAGCTAGGCCGAATTATGTTTGCACGCAAAAGCTCATTCACCCTATCACGCATTGCCTTACGTTCTTCCACAGACATCTTATAGGGGCGTCTTTGAACGATACGATTCGGGTCTACAAGTCGTATTTCAAGCTCACCGGAAGTAACACGTGTAGTAGGCATACTAGTTGTAAAATATTCTGAATATTGTTGTAATATTTCTAAAAGTTTCGGTTGTTCATGTAAAGGAATGTCGGTATTGATTTGATCAAAATAAAATGAACTATTTTCGATTGTGCAGCTATTAACGAGGCTATTTTTTGTCAAAAAAAACTTAGTAGCGGTCATATTTACGGAAAACCTTTGAACCAAAATTTCACGTCCTAACATGATTTGACTACGTAAGTAGAAATTAGGCAAAACATGAAACAAGATCTCCAAAAAGTGGCCATTAATTTTTACAACACTTAAAATTTGTTCGGTCGATTTAACATTACTTTGTCCTATCAAAAAAACTATGTTGTGTATTCGTTTTCCTCTGAACCTTGCGGCTAAGGTCTCTTTAAAAAGTGGGCACTCGGCTCCCGAGTCATAGTGAAAGTGAAACGACTCACCATGATGTTCAAGTGTTCCCGACGGAGGCTCCACCACACAAAGGTCAACGCGGCGCTCTGTCTGCGAACCGCCGGCCCCGGCCGGCCGCACACCGCTGGTACAGCGACTGGCGACGTGTCCCGGCTCGCCACACTTGAAGCACACGATGCTCTGCTTGGCTATTGGTGGCAGGATTGCAGGTGAAACAAAAGAATTTACTTTTCGTCGACATTCCGATTGCCTGTGGCCAATTTTGCCACAGTGGAAACATTTGAGATTCATTGACGTAGATAATTTCGGTCGTTTAACATTAGGAACAGATTTTGTGTCATTTGTACTGGTAAATTTCCGTTTCAAGAATGAAAATGCTTGCAGTTCTTTTTGTAGTTGTTGGCGCGAAGAAATTTCGGTAGTAAAAGCAAGACGTTGCAAACGTGTATCAAACTGAGCTATGTGCGCAAGAACTGTCGATACTGCAATCTGTTCTATACTTGCATCTCTCCAGCGAGTCAATAACGACGAGATTAAGCGACTTGCGTAAACGGGCAATGATTCATTGTCGCTTCGTTTATTATTATAAAAATTAATGAGGGTACCTGCGTTTGTCTCAGTACAGACAAACCGAGCGATAAATAGATCCTTAAACTCCAACCAGGTCATGCCAGGATAAGTAACCTGACTCAACCACGCCGAGGCCGCTCCCTTGAGCGCTTTGCTGATCACCATGATAAGCTGTCCTCCTTGTATTGGGTTGTCGGCAAAACAAAGGTCAGCGGTCGCGCACCACGACCTCGCGTCCACCTCCATGTTATCGGAGTTAAATTCAGGCAGCACCACATTATTTCTAGACGAACTAGACGCCGATAATGCTTGAATCAATGCTTTCACGTTTTCATTTTGTTGTTCAAATAATTCACGCCATTGGTCGTTGTTACGTGTATCACTCGCGGATTTATCTGCTCGGTCGGATCCCACTTCTGATGTTGGCAAAAGGTTGTTATGATTGTTCTCGGACATGTTGTTGAGCGTGTGGGCAATGGATACGAGCAGATAAATAAAAGTCACTTTAATTAATAACGATAATTTACTGTTGATAATAATTTTTATTCAATTGTTATGATCACTTTTAAAAACGTGTTAATTTACAAAGGAACGCAGTACAGTTCCTGGGAGACTAGCTATCAGCGAGACGATCCAACGATTACTGATTCTACCCTCTCGGCGTTTGTCCCTCCCAAACTCTGTATAGCGCCACTAGATGGCGCTGGCATTCCAATTTGACTTCAATTGATTCGTTTCCTAACTTTTATCCGACAAGTATAACTTGCTTCATAATAAACAGTTTGGTTTCACAAAAGTTCGTTGTACTGTTGCTGGTATCTCTGTATAATCGAAGAATAAATAAACAATATTTTATTAACATTTTAATTTGACATTTCTAATTTATTACGTTCAATCTATTAGATTTTTGGTCTTTTATTTACACTTAGATATCGACCTGTTTAAGTATTTAAACTTCATAATGTTGTACAATCTTAAAATTTCAGATAAGTGAAGCATAATTGTCTTTAAGAAAGAAAAGTTATAAATAAATATATATATATACATTAGTTACTTGTACAAAAACATGATACAGAAAATAAATTCGACTATACTTAAAGCTTCGATAAATAATATTCCTTAAAAAAACATGGATACAAAAAAAAAACTGTTTTTCAATAGACAAATCATTATAAAAGATACTATGAATAAAAAACATTAAATTACTTAAAAATTATTGACATTCATATATATTATATGAAATTATATGTATTCATCTTAAGGAAAGAGTAGCCTAAAGTTACAAAAAATATATCAGAGATTAAATTAAAATTAGATGAAAATAGATCAAGGATTTGGGATTACTGAAAATAACCTTCATCTCATTACAACTCAAATCTACATATTTAATATATCGTTAACATGATTCGAATTCGAATCGTTACAATGATTTAAATGTCTAATTTGACGTCGGTTCAAAACACTTCAAATGTTTTTTTATAATATCAGCTTTATATTTAATAACCATGTACAATGCTTTATATAATCATTCAAATCAATAATAATAATTATTATATACTTATACAGACAAAAGTTATTTCACGCTAGTTTCCTCTTACAGATAAGAGATGTTATAAAAATGTGATGCTTACACTATGAAATTTAGTCACTTCTGTACATCTTGGTCCATTTAAATATTTACTCAAATGTACATTACTTTCGAAACATTTGTATAAATATGATTTAAAATATAAATTAGTAATTAAATATTATAAAATTTTGATGATTAGTATGTTATATGTATTATCGTCTATTTCTATAAAATATGACTGATATTATCTAATCCAGAATAATATCCTAATCCCTATCCTATATTTATATCTATATCCTTTTGTAACAAGTTGGTATCAGATAACCAAAATTTGGACATTCATTAATTAATAATATCACTGAACAGATATCATAATCTGTCAGCTGTACAGTAGTCTAACCTTGACATCAAGACCATTCCATCAAACTAGCCTCATAATTTGTAACAAAATAACACCTTCATATTTGTAATAATACCTGACATATAAGCACAATAAAGTATGACTTGGTGTATGTCATTTCTTTTTTAAAGTTATGATAAATAAATATAAAAATGTATGTTAAGTATTAAGACTCCATGGAAATTGCAAGATAGCTAAAGTACCTCAATACCAATAATTATTGCATCAGCCTAGTAACGAGTGTGGGAACGCTGAATTTGCTCAACGTTACCCAGAGACATGGAACAAACAACGGCGTCAAATTCGACACCTTGGATCAGCTCAACGCGGTTGCGACAAACAGCGGCATCGCATTCAAGACCTCACCTCATTCCCTTTTTCACCTTCACTTTCTGTTCTCACATCGAACACGATTGTCGTCTTATAATTATAATTAAATAGTCTGTAATTTTTATTAAATTTTTAATAAAGTTATTGTAAGAGTTTCGGTTTTTTTTGAAACTTGTCTGCCGGATCGACTTAATTGGCGCAGTCGGTAGGATTCTCGAGGAACGCCGAGTACCTTCAAGCTATCCTGGCGGTTATCAAGCCCCATTCGAGAATCCGAATCTACACGTCGTGACCTGCAGCAAGTGTATCCAGCCCTTGATACAGCGAGGAAGCCGAAATGAAATTTTTGTGAGTACATTAAATTCTTTTTAGTGGATTGCTCACCTTTAACCTTTAATTCCCGTGTTAAATAATATCCTTCCAAGATTTTCCATCCGCGAGAATTTAGGAGTGTTAGATTAGAGAATAGGGTTAGCAATAGGAATAGTTATCAAGATTTGAATAGAGGAATTAGTTTAAATAATTCAGAGGGCAAAATGGCCGACTTAGATAATATTTTTAAAGCTCTTAGATTAGTACCGGAATTTGACGGAAATGTTAATGTGTTAACTCGATTTGTACATTTGTGTGATCAGTTAATCGAAGAATTTATTACAAACCAAAACCCGTCTAACAGACTTGTCGAGATAGCTCTTATTAACGGAATATTAAATAAAGTAACTGGAGCCGCAGCCCGATTGATCAATTCGAACGGAATCCCATCGGATTGGGCTGGCATAAGAAAATCGCTTATTAATAATTTCTCTGACCAACGTGATGAAACCGCGTTGTATAATGACCTACCATTACTGACACAAGGTTCCGATAGTCCCCATGAATTTTATGAAAAGTGTCAAAATTTGTTCAGTATAATTATGACCTACGTTTCGCTTCACGAAAATGTACTGACTACAGTAGAGGCAAAAAGGGATTTATATAAAAAATTAACCCTACAAGCTTATGTACGTGGTCTAAAGGACCCATTAGGCTCGCGAATTAGATGTATGCGACCGGAAAATATCGAGAAAGCTTTAGAGTTTGTTCACGAGGAACAAAACGTAGTTTACTTACAGCAGCGCAATACTCAATTACCTGATAAAAAGACAGTATCGATACCTCAAACGACACCCCAAAGATCTATGCAAGGTTTTAATTTACCGGGGTCTAGGCCATTCTCTTTTAACATGCCCGGACCACCAAAGAGTCCATTTGTACAACCTTTGATGCCACAAGGACCCTTGCAATGGCGACCTAATTTTAATAATCAAAATTTGAGAGGTCCAACACGAACTCAGCAAATGTTTAGAGCTATTCCCCCTAATTATAATCCAAATCCATTTAAATTCACACCGCGTAACCCTACACCCCAATTTGGCTCTCAGTATCCAAAGCCTATGAGCGGTGTCAGTCATTTTGTACCGAAAGCATTGCCACTTACTAATGCGTTACACAATAATCCCTCGAACAACAATTATAAAAGTAACCAAGTTAACTTTAATGATTGCGCTAATTACCATGACTTTAGCGATTATTACTACGATTTTTATTCTTATTATGAGCCTAACGAAAACTATACAGATAATTACCACGATATTGAATATGACCAGAATTATTACCCGCAGCCTGAGGTAGATAATTTTATACCTAGTAGTGATGAACAGGCCACTCTAAAAGAGGATTTTCGGGATATTCCAAAGTCAGACAAACCAAAATAGAAGTTAATCTTCAAACACAACGCCAACTTCCATATTTACATATTAAAAATCCTCCTTTAAAGTTGCTGATTGATACAGGCGCGAATCAATCTTTCATTAGCCCTAAGGCAGTCGAAAATTATTTTAGTAACACAAGATTAAATTATGATCCTTTTGAAGTATGCAACGTGCATGCAGTTACACGTAGTGACTATTCGATAACCTTGCCTTGTTTTTCGGAACTAAATGATACCGACGATATAACACTATTCGTCTATAACTTTCATGATTACTTTGACGGTTTGATAGGATCCGATCTCCTAGACAAGTGGGAAGCCACAATTGACTTTAAATCTAAACTATTAGTAACAAAAAACGCCTCGAATCCTATACAAGTTTATGACTCGCGAAACGTTAACTTGTATGAGGACGTAATACCCGCTGGTTCCTCCAAATTAGTCAAGGTACCTATAAATATCCGAGATGGCGAAGTTATAATTCCGGACCAAATTATATCTAATTGTCACATAAGTGAATGTCTCACAACTGTAAAAAACCAGAGAGGTATATTAGAGATCCATAACCCGAGTCGTAGCGATGTAATTTTTTCTATGGATCGCCCCGTGTGTGCTCACCTTTATAATGTTGAGTGCACGCGCACCAAACAAACGTCTCAGCGCGTTAAGGAAGTGCTATCGCGATTGCGCACTCATCATTTGAATGAAGAGGAGCGCGTTAATTTAGAACTGTTATGTGAACGTTATGAAGATGTATTTTATTTAGAAGGGGAAAATTTAACTTTTACCAATAAAATAAAACACTCAATCAAAACTACTGACGAAACTCCTATATATACAAAGAGTTACCGTTATCCGTTCATACATAGACAGGAAGTTAGTGATCAAATTAGTAAAATGTTGAAACAAGGCATCATTAGACCGTCAGAATCTGCATGGAGCTCCCCTATTTGGGTTGTCCCTAAAAAGGTGGATGCTTCAGGGAAAACTAAATGGAGATTAGTAGTAGATTTTAGGAAATTAAACGAGAAAACTTTAGATGATAAGTACCCCATACCGAACATTACAGATATTTTGGATAAATTAGGCAATTGTCAGTACTTCACGACCTTGGATCTAGCAAGTGGTTTTTATCAGGTTGAAATGAACCCCGCGGATATACCGAAAACAGCATTTACAGTAGAGCATGGTCACTTTGAATTTTTGAGGATGCCCATGGGGTTAAAAAATAGTCCATCTACTTTCCAACGCGTAATGGACAATGTCCTCAGAGATTTACAGAACACAATATGTTTAGTATATTTAGATGACGTAATCGTATTTTCTACATCGTTACAAGAACATATGGTAAATTTAGAAAAAGTATTTAACCGACTACGCGAATCCAATTTCAAAATCCAGTTGGATAAATCTGAATTTCTTAAACTCGAAACAGCTTACCTAGGACACGTTATCAGTAGTGACGGTATCAAGCCAAACCCAGACAAAATATCCGCAATAAGAAATTATCCACTTCCAAAAACCCCTACTGAAATTAAAAGATTTTTAGGTCTTCTTGGTTATTACAGGAAATTTATACCAGATTTCGCCAAAGTAACAAAACCCATGACCCAATGTTTAAAAAAAGGTTGCAAAATAACGTTAAATGAAAATTATACTCAATGCTTCGAGAAGTGTAAGACGCTCTTAATTAATGATCCTATACTGAGATATCCAGATTTTACGAAGGAGTTCATCCTAACTACGGACGCGTCTAACCTAGCTATAGGGGCCGTTCTTTCACAAGGGACTATAGGTGCGGATAAGCCTATCGCTTACGCTTCTAGGACTTTAAATTCTAGCGAAATAAATTATAGCACCATTGAGAAGGAACTGCTTGCAATTGTGTGGGCCACAAAATATTTTAGACCGTATCTCTTTGGTAGAAAATTTTAAATCGTGACTGACCACAGGCCTTTGCAGTGGGTTATGAACATTAAGGAACCCAACTCGCGTCTTACGAGGTGGCGACTCAAATTGAGTGAATTTGATTTTTCAGTAGTGTATAAGCAAGGAAAATGTAACACTAACGCCGATGCATTATCCCGCGTCGAAATACATAATGAAGAAATTAGTTCCGTAATAGCTAATCCTAGTGAAAAATCGCCTTCTCTAATAGTTAACTCAAACACTGATACAGTTCACACAGACTCTGAAAATCCTATATTAGAAGTACCTATTACTGATTTTCCGTTAAATAAATATCATAAGCAAATCGTTCTAACGCTTGTCGACGATATAAAAAGCCGTCCTTCAGTTTCTAAAACCTTTGAGTCACATATGAGAATACATATTCAAATTTCGGAAAATAATATTGAAAAGGATGTTGTTGACGCCATAAAGGAATATGTTAATCCAAAGGTGAAGACAGGTATCTTCATAAATCCCCCTTTGGCAATGTATAAAATTATACCTATTATACAAAATAATTTTAAAAGTTCCTCTATGGATTTAGTGTTGACAAAAAAGGAATTAGAAAATATTACAGACTATCTAAAGCAACAGGAAATAATTCGTAATTACCACGACGGAAAAACTAACCATCGTGGAATTAACGAATGTTACCTATCCTTATCCAATAAATACTACTGGCCAAAAATGAAAGAGCATATAACGAAATTCATAAATGAGTGTAATATTTGTGGCCAGGCTAAGTATGATAGAAATCCGATAAAACAGAAATTCCAAATTGTACCACCTCCGACTAGGCCTTTTGAAATTGTACATCTCGACTTACTAAGTGTAGAGTCACAGAAATATCTTACAATGATAGATGCTTTTTCGAAATATGCCCAAGCTTACTTCTTAAAAGATGCGACAGCCATTAGTATCATACAGGCTCTCTTAAAATTTAGCACACATCACGGTCTCCCCTTGACTATTGTTACAGATAGAGGTCCAGAATTTATAAACCAATTATTCTTAGAGTTCATTAGAATACACAAAATTCAACATCATAAAATATTAGCATGTGCACCTAACGAGAACGGCATGGTTGAAAGGCTACATTCTACACTATTAGAACATTTACGTATCTTAAAATTAGGAAATCGCAGTGAATCTGTCACAAACCTAATGCCTTATGCAATTCTAGGATATAATAGTTCTATTCATAGCTTCACGAAATGTAGGCCTTTAGATATAATCACTGGTCACTTAGATCCTCGAAATCCTATAGATATAAATTTATCAGAAAATACATTACAATTGTATATGCAGGAGCACCGCAATAAAATGCAGAAAGTCTTTGAGTTGATCAATGAATCGTCCCTTCACGATCGAACTCGTATCACGGAGAATGTTAACAAAGATAGGGAATCCGAAGAGGTATATTCCCCAGACCAACCTATATTTATACGGAATCCGATGGCTAACCGCCAAAAATTAGCCCCGAGATATACACGTGATATAGTCCTAGCTGACCTTCCGATTCACATTTATACTAAAAGGAAACGGGGGCCAGTCGCTAAGTCTCGCTTGAAACGGGTCCCTAATAGCAACCGATTGTTACAGGATTGTTCTTCTGATCCTGAGCCCAGTACGAGCGGAGGACATAACGCTGAATAGTTTAGAAAACGGACCCGGCATTTTACCTTTCTTTTTAGGACAATCAAAGTTCATCTCTCACTATCATTCCTTTATTCAACCCGTTAACGTAGATATTATAAGTAGTAATATTAATCTAGTAAGGAAACAATTAGATGATATTTCGCCTCAATTTCATAATAAAACACTCTCCTTATATCAACCTCACATAGAGTACCTGTATAGTAAAATAAAACAGCTATCTAATCAGGTAGAGTTATTTCAATCTCACCGAACTAAACGAGCCCTAATTGACGGTTTAGGTTCAGTAATAAAAAGCATATCTGGAAATTTAGATTACACTGACGCTATTCGCTATGATAACGCTATTAAGTCTTTACGAGAAAACGAGAATAAAATCGTCACGGAATTAAATAATCGTATTAGTTTGAATAAACATTGGATGTCGCAAAACTCAGAAATCTTAAGTAAAATGGCTCATAATCAGATTAAAATTAAAGAAGTTGTGGATGGGATTATGGATAACGAAGTAAATAACGAAAAGGATTTGATTAAATTTGCACATTTACCTCAATATCTTATTATGTTAGCAGATAACATTGAATCCCTTTCCGATGAAATACGGAGGTTGGAGAACTTATTAGCATTTATACGTGCCAGAAGTACACATTTTCTTATGTTTAAATTAGAGGTCTTTGATAATATGATAGAACAATTAAATGCCCTCTATGGTCGGGAGCAAATACTAAATATTAGTTTTAGGGAATATTTTGATATAGTTAAGTTAGGTTACTATTACAACAGTCAAAATTTAGTGTTGGTATTTAAACTCCCCGTAGTTTTTCCTACAACTTATAATTTTTATAAACTATCCATAGTTCCCAATAAGAATAATAAAGTATTAATCCCATCCTATCCCTTCCTAGCAATTCACGATAAAGATTTCATGTACGTAGAGGCAGAATGCCCGAAGTCCAGTCAGTATTATCTTTGTGAGGATAATATCAATCAACACTACAAGAGTCAAGGCGACTGTATTCATCGTTTAATAACTACGCAACAAATCGACAAATCTTGTCAGTACACTACTACTGAACTGAAGACTGAAGCTGTAGAAGTGCTAGACGACCGCCACTACGTAGCAAGCTTTCCTGTATCTACGAAGATCCGCATGTCTTGCACCGAAACACAATATAACACTATAAAGGGTAGCTACTTTATTACAATTCCGAAAGGATGTGTTGTGCAAACGTCAGATTTAATACTAGCAAACCAGGACGACCGTTTGAAAGGACAGGTATTGAAAATAATGAACATCCCTTTCGCAAATAATGCTAGCGAAAACTCAAAAATAAGAAGACTGACACTCAACTCCGCAGATCTTCACAGCCTCCATGATGCTGCTAAAGAAATATCTATGGAAGCACCCCTGACCCTAGACAATGTTGATATTCATAGCGTGTACTACACTATAACACCGCTATACTTAGTGCTATTAGGTGCAAGTGTACTGGGTATCGGCTTCACATTACGAAAGTACGTGAGGCAGCGCTCAGTTGAAGTCACAGTAGAACGTGCTAATGGTGAGATGGAACGAGGCAACGCCTATTCAGAGATTGCCACCAGCACTAATATGAGATTAACTGGATTATCAGCGCTATTCTCGAATCAATCTGCAAATAGTCGCTGATCTTAGGGAGGGAGATGTTAAGTATTAAGACTCCATGGAAATTGCAAGATAGCTAAAGTACCTCAATACCAATAATTATTGCATCAGCCTAGTAACGAGTGTGGGAACGCTGAATTTGCTCAACGTTACCCAGAGACATGGAACAAACAACGGCGTCAAATTCGACACCTTGGATCAGCTCAACGCGGTTGCGACAAACAGCGGCATCGCATTCAAGACCTCACCTCATTCCCTTTTTCACCTTCACTTTCTGTTCTCACATCGAACACGATTGTCGTCTTATAATTATAATTAAATAGTCTGTAATTTTTATTAAATTTTTAATAAAGTTATTGTAAGAGTTTCGGTTTTTTTTGAAACTTGTCTGCCGGATCGACTTAATTTGTATGTAAACAATGAGGTATATTACACCATTGTTATAAAACCAATCACAAACAGTAAATAAATAAATATAAAATATACTTATTATTAGCTTTATAACCTTAAACACAGAAATAAACAAAATATAATAAAATTACCATTCAATGTATTATGTCGTCTACATGATCAAAGAAACTACTCGTATAACTGAAATTAGTCATAAGCACTCCGTTTATAATGTTTGCTGTCTCGTCAAATTTTATATATATATTTAAACAGATGGCACGAAGTAGTAAGAATAAGTATACGAATATATAATTAAATATAATTTATATATTAAACATCCTCACACAATATCATGATAATATATTATCATTTATAACACTATGATTAAATGTATTTTTATAAAGACTTCTAACAGTAATTCTTTTATTACTTACTTTTAGTTATAATTTTCTTAAACTAAATAAAGTATCATAAGTAATTAGTTCCGTATTAATTACTAATTATAGTTATACATTTATTACTTTTATTATAAAGATAAAAAACATATTCATAATACATTTAAGTTAATAAAATATATAAGTATTTATTTATAATTCATAAATTTATAAAGGTATGGAACTCAAAGCAAATGTTCCACAAACTACATCAATTCACACATCTACACTTTGACATAGCACTTACCTTGTATTATACATTTATGTGACTTTAATTGAGCTTTATACATTAAAGATATATACACTTGAGTGATAAGTATATAATACAATCCTTTAAGTGTATAAGATTGTATCAGAAGACTACAATCTCACTAAACTACTTGTACAATATCGCAGTTTATGTTTTAATTTTTAATTACATTTACTAAAATCATTATCCCATATAAGTAACAGAATACTTACAAAGAGAAGCTCTCCTGAAAGTCCCTAATAAAATATTATATTAACTCAGAAAATAAAACTCAAACTCAATTACGTGTGGTCTTTGTTATTGGAGCGACACTCAGAGATCTTTTGGAAAACAATAACAATAATATGATAATCTTAATAATTAATGTTTTTATATTACGAAATCACATTTGCAATATGAGTGTAGTGAATTAAATTACTTACTGATTGATATTATATTTTAATCTATTTCTTATCGTCTTCGGTAGTATAGTGGTCAGTATCCCCGCCTGTCACGCGGGAGACCGGGGTTCGATTCCCCGCCGGAGAGATTTTTTGGCTTTATTCTCATGTATGATTATTATGATATGATATAATATTATTATATTTACTTTTATAAACTTGTAGATACATATTTTAATTTATAAACGAATTCAGGTACGTCGATAAAATTTTGTTTATTTCGGTCTCTGTTTGTTGATTATTAACACGATTTGAAAAAGTAATGATGATTGTAAACCTTTAACATTAAAAATAAAATTTGTTCTAAAAAACAAAAATAATATTTCGGGATAGTATTTTTTTTAATCTAAAGTTTCCCTTTTTAAGTATAATATTTATTTCTTAAAATATGTTAAAGATTTACATCGATGTTATTATCATTTGTTTTTTAAATAACAAAGTAAGGATATATAAATTAAAACGTCTTTGCCGTGTTGACTTTCCTTTAAAGGTTCTTAATTGCTACGCCAATATTTAATCCCAAAATATTGTTATGGAATTATTTGAGAGAACAAGTATAATGATTTATAATTATCTTAAATTATTACAAGAATATTAGAATTATAATGTTACTTATTAACATGAAATAAAGTTGCGTTAAATAAGAGAAAGATAAAAATATTACAAGGAAGCTACAAACAGCGACATTTACTATCATGTAGGCAATTAACACTATTAACAGTCATTCTGCAATGGATCAACACTAACTTATATAACAGTTTACGAGTTACTTTGTCAAATTAATTACTAACTTGTGCATATCATATTCCATCTCGGTCACTTAGTATTCAATGCAAGCACGACATATTCTAACAGTACTCATGTCATTGAAGTGACAACGCTCATAACTTGTTATGAAAGATTAGACTTAATGTAGCACTTAAAGTGTATTAATAAAGGTGACTCATAAGTATAATAGATTAGAAAAAACAATACGTAGGCTGTTCCAAAACATTTTGTGAAATTAAAAATAGTACGAATATGAAAAATCTTTACTTATAGCTTTTCAAAATATTTCAATTCTACTTCTATGAACTTATGCATTTAGATAAACCAGCGTTCAAAACATTTATAAAACGTCTTTTGGGATAGATAAAAAATTAGTAGTCGAAATTCTTTGATGCCTCGTCTGCAGTATTAAATTAAAACCCACAAAGCCTTTTATAGCTGCGGAAAATAAAAAGGAATCATGGAGCTAAATCTAGGCTGGATGGAAAATGGGGTCATATTTGTACCCCTGAAAATATCAAATGGTCGATGGTTTTAGCAGCTGTGTGAACGGGAGCATTATCTACTGCGTCGAAAAATAACTGCTATAATTTTTTTATTAAAACTCCGACCGCGCCTATGTTTAATGGCTAACTCGTCCTCTTCAAACACTCATTACGTGAAATACTGCTTCGTAAGAGGATCATAGCTGAAGATCCAAAGTTCGTCAATTGTAAGGAATTTTCATTTTTCTAAAATACTTTTTTTAACTATAATTAAAACTCCGACCGCGCCTATGTTTAATGGCTAACTCGTCCTCTTCAAACACTCATTACGTGAAATACTGCTTCGTAAGAGGATCATAGCTGAAGATCCAAAGTTCGTCAATTGTAAGGAATTTTCATTTTTCTAAAATACTTTTTTTAACTATAATTAAAACTCCGACCGCGCCTATGTTTAATGGCTAACTCGTCCTCTTCAAACACTCATTACGTGAAATACTGCTTCGTAAGAGGATCATAGCTGAAGATCCAAAGTTCGTCAATTGTAAGGAATTTTCATTTTTCTAAAATACTTTTTTTAACTATAATTAAAACTCCGACCGCGCCTATGTTTCATGGCTAACTCGTCCTCTTCAAACACTCATTACGTGAAATACTGCTTCGTAAGAGGATCATAGCTGAAGATCCAAAGTTCTTCAATTGTAAGGAATTTTCATTTTTCTAAAATACTTTTTTTAACTATAATTAAAACTCCGACCGCGCCTATGTTTTATGGGTAACTTGTCCTCTTCAAACACTCATTACATGAATTGCTGCTTTGTGAGAGGATCGTAGCTGAAGATCAAACGTTCGTCAGTTGTAAAGATGTAGGAAACATTTTACTGAAATACTTTTTTAAACTTTTAGAGCATAAATTTGCATCACTCACGTTACCAGGACTCCGTCACCGTAAAGCTGCTGAATTGCAGATCCCACGACGGGGTGCTGAATTCATTATGCTTGTGTAGTTTTTTCATTGTTAAGTATTTTATATTTTAATTTCTCACTTCTGTCTCAGCTCTAGTTAAGAAAACATGTTTTTATTATTTTTGTAATTTTAAATAAATAATTAAATTTAAAAAAATCTTTTCCTTATCGTCTGAACAATACTATCAACACAACGGAATTATTGCTCATCGGTGAAGAAATATATTCAATGCGAAGCAACCTTACGAACAACAGATGTTCATGCAGGATCGTTGAAACTGCTAGTGAACTAATCTTGTACCTAACTTTTATCTCCCGATGTACAATATTTTTATTTTCTCTCAATAACTACTCCACCCTGATAATGTTTTCATGGGTAACTGCAGTTGTCAGTCGGTCGGGTCTGGGGTCTTGATTTGAGTTCTCTGGACCTCGTTACGTGCTCGTGCATGTAAGCAATAAGTAACTGTTGGTATCCCAGGAGCAGACACCCTAAAAGCAGCTTGTCAATTTTCTGAAGATTCCTTGAAGATTAACTCTCGTTTATAATCATAACAAAAAAGCTTCCAGTGAAACATAGACTGTTACAATGAAAATTGACAGATAATCTTTAAAAATATTTTTTAATATAACTATACATAAGTGGGCAAAAATTTTTTCAAGGCGTTTTATAAAAAATCAGCTATCAATTCGTATTAGCTGAATTGGAAAATTGGAATTATTTTATAACTATAAATTTTTGGAAAAGTCTTCGTATTAAATTGTCTTCACTAACATTAATTTAAATTTAATGCCATTCGTTTTGAGAGCGTAAGCTGAATTAGCAGAATTAGAATTGTTTAAACTAACGACAAATAGGTATTGGAAGTCTGTGAATTTGCATCCTAGGAAGGAATAAATTTGTCATAATCTCATAAATACCGAACATAAATGAAAATTTGGTATAGTTATAATAGAGAATTAAGTGACTTTATTTTACTAATAGCAATATATTATTCAACGAAATTCGTAAAATTACAAAAGATAGTAACAATTCCGAATAACTAAGTATTTTTTTATATATTTCAGTTTCTTTAATTGGACATAACCTTAATTACTAATATAAACATAAAATTACTGTAAAAAACTCTTTAGCTTGAACAATATACTCAAATTACGGCGACAATTAAATAAGGATAGAACTCAAAAAAGAATATTAACTTTATATACTTAAAACTGTTACTGTTAAAATATATATATTACAGGTAAGTTTCATTCAGAAAAATTTTATTTAGTTTTTATATATTATATATATACTATCCACATATAAACGGACCGTGTAAAGACCAGTTGTGTGTAGTTTCACACAACCATGTTAAGTTCCACGAGACGAAACTTTGTCTATTGAGCGACAAATTGCCGACAGGCCAAACTGTTTCCAAGCGAAAGTTCAACTTCGATGTGAACAATAGTAACACGTTAAGCCGAGTTAACCACACTGGAACTTCGTACTAAAGTAACTTCAAATTATTATTATTGGTATAATATATGGCTTACAACGTTTATTTTTTAAACTAATTATATTTTGACAAATAAACAGCATTATGTTGTGAAGAAATATACAAGTTTATAAGAAGCTTACATATTTACAAACAAGTATATGTCTATATATTTAATTCAGTTCATGTTTCAAAATGTCAATCTTACAAACAATGTTTGTGTATCTAAATTTGTTACATGAGCCGGCTAATTATTTTACAGTTTTTTATTAAACTATACAAGAAAAAGGTATAATTTATGAATATTCAACAAACTTTCTACTTGTTCGCAATATTAAAACTTATCTCCTTTGTTTTCTACTGAGTATAATTTTTGAACTACTTATATAACTCATAACAGGTTATAGAAGGCAAAGTTTATACTACTGATCTTTGTTCGTAAAGTTACTTTTAACAACGTAAAACTACTTAAAATACTGGCGATTTCTTCGACTCTCGAGTTTTACTTCAGACCATTTTCAATATATGTCTAAAGACAAAGTAGTAGTCGTTAAGATGTTTTCAACTAGTTATTACATTTTAATGGCTATTTTAATAGTCTAGGTTCATTTTTCAAGATTTAGAAGTCAAGTTACAACCTTTATAAATATTATTTATCACTTAAAAATTCTTAAAATTCTATTTTGTGGTTTATTATATAAAATATTCTCATTGTTATAACAGCAAAGGTTATCTTACTTTGTAAAAGGAGCATTTTGTTATCATGTTAGTGAATAAAATAAAAAATCTCTCCGGCGGGGAATCGAACCCCGGTCTCCCGCGTGACAGGCGGGGATACTGACCACTATACTACCGAAGATGATATGTGTCTGATTAAAAAGTGCGTACAATTTTTCAAAGTTAATAAATTAATTAAAATAACTAAATATAAATAGTTAGTATAATTATTTTTTTTCTAGAAGTGTCAAAACAGACATTTATTAGCTGAGAGTTGCCAAATGAAGAGTTACTTGTAATAAAGCTGACTTGATTTATGCAGAAATGAATACAACTTTGAACATTATGCTGCTATTTTTTTAATTAATTTGGAAACTCACCTTTTTGAAATAATGTATTCTTTCTATCAATATCATGGAGCCATGTACTGTTATTTTAAAAACTGCCCATTCAAGTAAGTGTATAGTGATTTCAGTATATATTATTGATGCCATCTGAATATTGAAGTGAAGAGATGGAAACTTTTTGTATTTTATCTTGTTAATGAATTATACCCATAATATTTTTATCCATTTTGATGAATTTTACATACTATAACAATTAAAAGACGAAGAAAATGCGGAAAGTAAGCTACTAAAGAAAACCTTGTTAGTGATAGCTAAGTTTTTATAATTAATTACTTTAAAAGACCTGGGGGGCAAAACTAACTTCAAAAAAGATCAGTGGGTTTAAACTTTAATTTCTACAACCAGTTATGAGTTCTACAACAAGATAAAAAATTATATTGTATAAAAATTAAAGAAGATAAGTCTTTGTACTCGAACAAAGAGAAAGTTTGGTGAATATTATAAATTATAATAGATAAAGTGAGGGTAACTTTTTTCTCTACTACAAAGTAAAGTTCAGGCTGTTAGTTATTGCAATATATAAATTTTTAAAAATTTTCTTTATAATTGAGATATCATACAAATAATAATAACTTGAAGTCACATTTGTACGTAGTTCCTGTGTGGTTAACTCGGCTTGGCGTGTTGCCATTGTTCACATCGTAGTTGAACTGTCGCTTAGAAACCGATTTGTCTGCTGTTAATTTGTCTCTCAATAGACAAAGTTTCGTCTCGTGGAACTTCATATATTGTGTGAAACGAGACACAACTTGTCTTTGTATATGGTCCGTTTGTTTGTTGACACTGTATAATAAATTGATATTGCAATTTATTTCACGGTATTTGTAAAATATTATATATTAATATAGAGATTATATCTCAAAGTCTACAGCAGAGTGTATTTAAAAAAATCTATCCTAAATATGTGTATACATTAATTTTACTTAAGGCTTTATTACATAATTAATTTAATTTAAAGTAGCTTTTACATTGATACGGTCTCGTCTTGTTTTTTATATGGTTCATTTATTTCTCAATACAGTATCTAATTCTTTTTTTTAAATTCAGTTATTTTTTTATTAGCAAGAACAATGTTATAGCATAAATAAAATTATTTTTAATCATTTATACATTATT
Source organism: Melinaea menophilus ssp. n. AW-2005 (assembly GCA_918358695.1). NCBI lineage: Eukaryota > Metazoa > Arthropoda > Insecta > Lepidoptera > Nymphalidae > Melinaea > Melinaea menophilus. The sequence continues at coordinate 11,423,619 of OU911056.1, forward strand.
AAATTAATTTTATAGTAAAAGTTAAATACTTTTACTATAAAATTAATTATTACATTCCGTACGTAAGTAGGTATACGAAAAGAGTGCATTATTTACGGTAATACTGAAATTATAACAAATATCCTCCTTCCTTGCATGCAAATTTAAATAACCACCTTGAATTCCTATAGTTTAAAGAAAATACTAATTCTTTATATGCTCTTCATAAGAAAAGCATTACAATTATATCCATGTTTTTGAAAACAAATATCGTTTTGTTTAAGGACTTATATCTATTTACTTATCTTCAATATCTAGCTGCGTTGACACTTCAGTGACATAAGTGCAGTTAGAATATGAAGTGACTGAGATTTAACATTACTTGCACAAGTTAGTAATTAATTTAGCGATGACATTCCTAAACTGTTATATGAGTTAGTGTTAATCCGATGCAGACTGCCTGGTTAATTATAATAATTGCCTAAATGATAACAAGTGTCGTTGGATGTAGCTTACTCAAGTTGATATTCATTTTACTTTTATTAAGAATGAAGAAGAATTTTATTTAATTAACAAGGCTTATTGTGATAATTTTCCAGGCATTCTATATCGGATTAACACTAACTTATATAACAGTTCACGAATGTCATCGCTAAATTAATTACTAACTTGTGCAAGTAATGTTCCTTCGGTGACTTAGTATTCAATACAATATTATATTCTAACAGCATTCAAGTCACTAAGTATTATTTCATAACGCAACCAGTTATGGAATGTAACCCTTTTAGTAAACTAAAGATATACTAATAGTAAAGCCTACTCTAAAGTATTCGTGAGTATAAGTTGTTAAAACGATATTAAATTGTTTTCTCAAACATGGATGTGAATTTAATGCCTTTCATTTTCAGAGCGCAAACAGGTACTCGAGGTGTTTTTGTAAATTTGCATCCAAGATAGAGGGGTATATATCACAATCTTAGTTTTACCGAACACAATGTACTATTTTTGTATGCTTATGTACGAATTGTTATATATTCGTTACTCTTACCATAAAATTATTTTAAATATATTATTATACAGTTCTTATAAAAAAAATGACTTTAAAAAGAAGAATTAGAAACTGTCTTGAGAAACAAATAAACTGTATTGAAAAACAAGATGAGATCGTATCTACTTAAAATCGTATAATATTTATATATTTTTTGTATATACAGAGGATTGTTAATGTGATATACAGTGAATCATAATGTATTAACGACCAATATTGAATTACTTCAGCTCTAGGTGTGAATTCTTAATTATTATTTATTATATCATTCATACTAGAATTACACTGACATAATTAAATAAAGATAGACTAAATTAATGCTCTTTGATAAAAAATTAATTATAATTAAATTAATGAAAAATAAATCTGTAAGTGAAATGATTATGTATATCAAGGATAAATTTGTTAAAAGAACACTTGGCTTTAGATTTTGAGATATTAACAAACTCTATATTAATATGTTACATTTTACAATTACTGTTAAATAAATTGCAATATCATTTTATTAAGTTTCATCAAATTAATGGATCGTATACAAAGGCATGTTGTGTCTCGTTTCACACTATCATGTGAAGTTTCACGTGACGAAACTTTGTGTATGGAGAGACAAATTGACAACAGACAAAATGGTTTCCAAGGGACAGTTCAACTTCGATGTGCACAATGGCAACACGCCAAGCCGAGTTAACCACACTGGAACTACGTACAAATGTCACTTCAAATAATTATTATTTGTTGATATTTAAAGACTATTTTTTGAACAACAATATTGCGATAACTAAACAGCACAGTGAACTGCATTTTGGTGTGAAGAAAACAAGAAAGGTTTCCTCACTTCTTATATTATAAATTAATATTCACCGAACTTTTTTTTTGTTCCTCAAGTATATAAACTGATGTTTAATTTTTAATTAATGCAGTCTTGGAACTATTTCTACAACAACTCATAACTGGTTGAAGAAAGTTAAATTCACTGATCTTTGTTCGTGAAGTTTTGGCCTCCAGGTTTCTTAAAGTGTTTAATAATAAAAACATAGCTATCACTACTTACTTTCCGCACTTTCTTCGTCTTTTAACTGATAATTGTTTTAAAAGTCACAAAAAATGTTTTAAATGTTTTGTTTTGTTTGTGTTGCTTTTTCTAAAATTTATTTTGTTCAATCTGTTATTGAAATTATATACTATTTTAATTTATAACGAAAGTCGCTTTTTGAAACAAAAAAACATATGAGAAGTAAATAATTATTCAAATTAATTTATTTAAAGAGCCAAGTATTAATTTTTTTATTATTCCAATCACGATATGCGATATGCATGATATATATATATATATAGCATATCGTAGCAGTTAGTTTTTAATTTCAAAGTAAATATAGCTCTAGCCCGTTCTAAGTTTAGTTAGTCAAATAAATTTAAATGATTTATTTGACTTATACACTTTTACAATTATAAGTACATTTTTCTGCGTCGCAATTGCTCTTTCTGTAATAAAATCTCAGTAATGTTAGAAACGTGACAAAATGGGATTCTGAACTTTAAACTATGATTTTAAAAATATTGGATTACCATCGTATATGACGAAGAGGTACAATATTTACTTTAACAGTGGGACAAAAAAAAAATGTGCAAAGTTCTCACCTCTTTGTCTTTATACATATAGTAAAGTTACTTAAACCTGCAACAGGTATTTTTATAAAGTTTAACTATTCCAATATTAGAAAACGAATTTATAGTTTTTACACAATTTCCGAAGGACGTAAGTAATAAAAACAATAGAAATGAACACTAAGTGAATCGATATAGATATACGAATACATTGTTTGTAGGTACATGAATACATGTGTATTACTAGTGGAAAACAATGTTAGCGTGGTTCAATTCCCTCGACCGAGTGAACGACTTCATCGTGAGTTCCGAGTCAATACATACATAACTCCAAATAAATATTCTAGTATTTGCATGAGAAATCATATTGAAAACTTCATTAAAATTGTCTTTGTATGAGACTTAGTGCGCTTCACTTTCATAATAGTAATATTTTGTAAAGCTATAATAAGTTTGTATTTTATCTTCTTATTTCCCACTAAGGTAAAAGATTCATCAACATGGGTAAAAATATTATGGGTACAATTCATTAATGAGATAAACTATAAAAAGATTCCACTTCAATTGAATGTCCAGATAGCACCAATAATAGCACATACATTAAAATAATATTACATAGTCTCATGATATTAATAGAAAGAATACATCATTTCTAATGGATGAGTTTAAAAACAAACAAATTAAATTAAATAAAAAATTAGCAGCATAATATTCAAAGCTGTATTAATTTGTGCCTACTTCAAGTCAGCTTTATTATAAGTAACTCTTCATTTGGCAACTCGCAGATAATAAAATATATAATGGTTTTGATACTTCTTGAAATATCCATAAAATATTTCATACTCAATTGAAATCACATAAAATACGAGTCGCTATAAAAGGATATTATAACATAAAATATGCAGCGATGCAATTACTATGGAGTTAGTACATAATAGTATAAAATATTATTATTACTATTAAAAAACTATCAGATAGGTTGTATTCAGAGCGTTATCTTTATTAGAGAAGTTAGTTCGAGGTTCATTGTTATACAAATGGGTTCTAAAATTTACATACGTCATGAAACATAGTTATATTATTATCTATTTTTTTTCAAATGGAAATAAATTTGGCTTTAATTTAAACTCATTTAATTGAAAGCCACAACTTATTATATTTAAACATTTAACAGAGTTTTTAAAATTAGGTAACTCTTTTTGTTTACTATTAACAAATTTATGTGAGACGTGTGTAAATGTTATTGTATATTGACTGAAGAAACGATATCCATAAATACGTAATACACGAGATGCAAAACAAACTTATTAAATAATTAATTAAACCGTATATTTAATTATTTTATTAATTAAGCCTTTTAAAATTGTACGCACTTTTTAATCACACATATATCATCTTCGGTAGTATAGTGGTCAGTATCCCCGCCTGTCACGCGGGAGACCGGGGTTCGATTCCCCGCCGGAGAGTTTTTTTGTTTATGCAATAATAAAATGATAACAAAATGCTCCTTCACAAAATTAGATAACCTAAAATCTTAACGATAACTTCTTTATGTTTAGACATATTTTTATATAATGGTCTGAAATAACACTCGAGAATCGGAAATCTCGTATTTTTAGTAGCTTTACGTTGGTAAATCCGACTCGTGAGTCAAAGTTCATAGATTTGGTTTCTACAACGGACCATACTATGAGTGATATTGAGATTGTTATTATGTTTATCATTTGTATGTATGTGAAACTAGAACAGGGACGAAACTCGTGATTATAGTCGCCATAATGTGAGTGAGTAAATATTAATCCAAACCAAAACACTCCGTGTAAAAAATAACCAAGTTCCCTCGGCCCATCTATATATTGCATATCGCCTTGCTAGGTCGTGATACGGAATGGACCAAGTTCCTTTCGCCTACATAAGTTATGATATCCAGGTGGGCCAAGTTCTTTTCGCCTTCGTAGGTTATGATATCCGGGTGGGCCAAGTTCTAATCACTTTTCTCTTTGAATATTCGATTCCAAAATATTGGTGTCATTTAGAACTTGGTGCTTACCCTTGCCTTCACAAAAGTTATCATCATCAGGACTGACCTTTCCAAAAAAAGTTTTTTACATCAGCAAGCCCCTTGTCTTGACAAAAGTTATCAGTTATCAGGACTGAACTTTCAGCAAGCCGAAGCAAAACCGAAGTACGTACGTGGTATTAGTATGCTCGGTTTTATTTAATAATAATATAAGGAAGAGAAAGTTAAGGAAAAACAATTATTTTGAAGACGCGGCCCTCGACCCGACGTCGCTTTATATATTTTGTGAGGTGACAGCGGCGTCGTCGGGAGCGTAGCACTTTGTCTTTGTAAATCGTGTTTTCTCTTAAGGCACAAAAGCAATAATATTTTATTATCAGATATTTAGATTTGTTTTTACTTTTAGACCATCGGCCGGGGTTAATAAACGATCCCCATCAGCTCTACCACTAAAGATTCAATACAATCTTCTTGGGTTCTCGGTGCCGATGACTAACTCTACCGTTTCAATCTCGATCGATCGATTATTAACCTCGGCCGTGAACATTGTTATGTAACCTTCAGTTAAACCTGTTCGGACGGTTGTTAATATGAATACGAATTAAATATTTATTCACAATATGACTTTAATTTATTATCCAGTTTTTAGATTAACCAAGGACCGCAGCGGTGCCTCCCGATGCACACCGCACCGTTTGGAACCTCCTCTAGTCTAATTACTAAAATAGCTTTCCAAAAATTGTGCAGGTGTACAATTTCCTGCGAAGTTACCATCGCAATTGAAATCATGACAAAATTGTCTTAAAATTACAATGAAAGGCATGGATAAATGTCTATGGCCATTAAGTAATATAAAAAAAAACTAGTCTAATTTGGACTGCCGCTGTCGCTAAACTACAGTATAACTATTTTAATACACCTCTGCTCCAACTTTGTCCTTTAAATTACACGAAAGCGTCGCGGTAGAAATAGTTAATCGCTAATCACTTAATTCAGACTTGTGTTGGTTTTAACGTACTAAAGGCCACACTTTTTTTTTTTTTTTTATGTTAGAGGAGGGCCAACGAGCTTGCGGGTCACTGTTGGTATATGATCACCGCCGCCCATGAACTCTTGCAACATCCGAGGATTTACAAGAGTGTTGCCGGCCTTGTAGGTAGGAATAGACGCCTTTTTTGAAGGTACCCATGTCGTACTGATCTGGAAATACCGCCGAAGGAAGTTCGTTCCACATTTGAGTGGTACGTGGGAAAAAAGTCCTTGAAAACCGCACAGTTGAAGATCGCCACGCGTCCAGGTGGTATGGATGATAAAGGAGGCGATGGGGAGCTGTGCGGTAGTGAAATTCAGTGGTAGGCATCAGATCGAATAGTTCTTCGGAACACTCCCCGTTGTCAATGCGGTAGAAGACGCACAAAGAAGCCACGTCTCTACGCAATGCCAAAGAGTCCAGCCGTTCGCAGAGCACTGGGTCCCCAACAATCCGAAGGCTCTCCGTTGTACGCGGTCAAATGGTAGAAGCTGATATTGGGGTGATCCGGACCAGAGATGAGAACAGTACTCCATGTGTGGCCGGACCTGCGCCTTATAGAGCGCAAGTCTTTGGCCAGGTTTGAAGTACTGCCTCGCTCAATTGATCACTCCCAATTTCTTCGAGGCCAACTTGGCCTTGCTCTCCAGATGACCACGAAACTGACAACCGTTCGAAATGTAGTAATAAGAGGAGTGCTCTCAAAGAGCGGTGATACGACAAATGGGGTTTTCTTAGTAGTAAACGCGCAAACCTGTGTCTTTAGGGGATTGAACTGAACGTGGTTCAGTTCACCCCACTCAGAGACCATCCCTTGGGAGGTCTCTATTGAAGACACAAGATTCTTTCGGCACTCGTCGACGTTTTCCCGAGAGAGACCTGCACGACCGGAATATACCGCATCCCCAGTGCTGTCATCCGCATAACAATGTATGTTGGAAATATCCAACATATCATTGATGTGCAGGAGGAACAGAGTTGGGGATAGCACGCAGCCTTGGGGTACACCAGCGTTCACGGGCTTGGGGTCCGAGCAAAAACCGTCGAGAACGACCTGTATGCTCCGCCCAGTGAGAAAACTGGTGATCCACTTGCATAAGCTCTCGGGAAGCCCATAGGAAGGTAGCTTCGAAAGAAGCCCCTTGTGCCATACACGATCAAAGGCTTTTGCCATATCCAGACTAACTGCCAGACCCTCTCCCTTGCTTTCAATAACCGCTGCCCAACGGTGCGTAAGGTATAACAGAAGATCACCAGCTGATCGACCATGGCGAAAGCCATACTGCCGGTCATTGATCAACTGGTGATCCTCGAGGTACGTTAGGAGCTGTCGGTTGATAATAATCTCCATTATTTTGGAGAGAAGGGAGGTAATGGCGATAGATCTGTAGTTAGCTGGGTCCGAGCTATCACCTTTTTTAGGGATCGGATGGACAAGGGCACGCTTCCATGAGACCGGGGCTATACCTTTAAGGTAGGAGTACCGAAATAGACGCGTTAGCACTGGAGTCAACTCAGGGGCACACGTTCGTAGCACTAATGGAGAAATGCCATCCGGCCCACTCGACTTATGAACGTCGAAGGAAAATAGAGACTGCCTAATAGTTTTTTGTCGAAAAACTATTTCCGGCATTGAACTCTGACACCGCGGGATGATAGGTGGTGTCTTCCCTTGGTCGTCCAAAGTCGAGTTGAAGGCGAAAAGAGTGCCCAAGAGATCGGCTTTCACTTTTGCCGTGTGGGCCAGCGAGTCATTCCCCATGTGCAACGGCGGAAGGGACGGCTGGCTAAAGTTGCCCAGAGTGGCCTTGGAAAGCGCCCAGAATTTGCGCGTGCCAGGCGGGTACTTTGCCACCTGATCCCCAATTTTGACGACATGCTTGAACTTTGCTCTAGCGATTTGCCGTTTGAAGAATCTGGAGGCACGGTTGTATTTCCTCTTCAGAACTCTAGAGTTCGGATTCTTAGTGACTGACGCATTAGCCCAAGCTTGATAAGCCTGCCGTTTGCCAGCTGCTGCAGCCCTGACAGACGCATCAAATCAAGGCCGCGATCTGCCGCCAAGTAGTACCACAGAGCTTGGTACAAAAAGTTCCATGCCCTGAAGTATCATATCAGCTACAGCCGCAGCGCAGTCACTAGGATCATTGGAAGGGAAACAAATCGGCCCCCATGGGTAGGATGCAAAAAAAGACCGCATTCCATCCCAATCCGCTGACTTGTAGTGCCAAACGCGTCGAGTCGCAGGTCTTGTGCGAGCAGGACGTTGAATGGGCACTACACTCCGTACCAGACAGTGATCAGAGGAACCTAAGGGAGCCTCGACAGTGATCTGGTACTTTTCTGGATGTGTAGTCAGCAGAAGATCCAACAAAGAGGGCGTGTGGCTGTCCACGTCCGGTAGACGAGTGTGCGTCTTTACCAACTGGGACAGACCATTTGCCAGAGCAAAGTCAAACACAGATCTCCCCGCGTAGTCGGTGGCACGTGACCCTAGCCAATCGGCATGGTGCGCATTGAAGTCCCCGAGGACTAAGACTTCGGCGGAGGGAGTCTGTGAAAGCAGACCGTCAATCTTCGCTCGAACATGGCCCAAGAGTTGATCCGTTTCTGCATTACCACTATGGGACCTGTAGAGGCACGCGTAGACTCTGACATGGTCGTCCATGTCCACGCGCAGCCAGAGTACAGACAGGTCCCGACCTTCAAAAATGTGAAGGCGACGGTAGCAGAAATCCTCCCTTACGAACACAGATACCCCGGCGTGTGGTATAAAATGATGTTCTAGTTTATACCCGGGGTATGATAGGTACGCTGTGTCGCTAGGTTGAGATATCTGCGTCTCCGTCAAAAACAACAAGGCCGGCTGCGCCGTCTCAAGGTGGTAGTGGACGGCGTTTAGGTTCGAGTGAAATCCCCGGATGTTGCAAAAGTCCACATCTAGAGTGGAGCGGGGTGCCACTGTTTGCCAGTTCGTCGTTAGTTGTTTACAACTAGACTTAAAGAGGTGCAACAGTAGTAGGTACATAGTTGTGCAGAACAATAAATGTATTATTTAAATGACAACACAAATATACAATGAGGAAAGCGATTTCACAATAAAGATCTGATGTACAAAAAAATACATTCTCTCATCAATAAAATCTTGCCACTGAAATGAAAAAAACGCATTTTTAAACTAAAGATCTAATCATAATCTATCTATAAGGGATCCGAAGTCCCGAACGTCGCTAGGGATACTGGAACGAGATACTGAAACTTTTTTATTGATCGTGACGGACAGTCTGACGCGCAGCGGGCGGCTGGGCTGGTCGGCGGCTGCAAACACCTTGGACTGTGCCCGATTTTTTTGACGTGCACTCTGTAAACTTGATCAGGCTAAGAGGAATTTTAACAGGCTTGGGCGAGGGATGATTCTTTCGCCTTATCCCCACCCCTACAAATCAGTGCCTCACGTTGTATGTTCTCCTCGTGGTGGTTCTCCAGACCATCTCGGTTGAAAGGTTACCAGAAGAGAGAGAGAAGAGAGGTTTCCATAAATTCGAGACTACGACTTTCATAAAAAAACTAAATTCACTGTTCAAATATTTGCTTCAGTATAAATTATCAGTGAATTAATAAACTATGTGCTAGATGGTGATGTTTTTCATGTACTCCCATGGATTTATCGTCTTATAAGAATGGGCCTGAGTGCTGCCAGTTAATTTCTTAACTGTGATTTCTAAGACTGGGGTTTTTAAGTCCATAGCCGTTCGCTTCATAGCCTTGAGTTGGTGGTAAAAGGAGATTTATTTAATACACTTTTAATGTAATAATTAATTAATTAAACACAGTGAGAGTATTCGGTAAAAGTAGATAGATAGATAGATATACTTTATTGTACACCACACAGAAAGAAAAAAATATATAATGAAATAGATGATAGAGTACAAAAAGGGTGGTCAGAGTGTATGAGAAAGAAAAGGTGCCGATTAAGCATGTTAGAAATGCATGGGAAGGCTGAGACAGGAGTTAAGTCAGCAATAAGGGATACACCAGGGTTATAATAGCACAGACAGGCGTAAATTGGAAAAAAAGGTTCAGGGCTTATTTTTTTGTCCCAAATGTAGATGAAATTAAATTTTCCAGATGGAGCCTTTTTACATCTCCATATTTTCTATAAAATCCTTCACCGTCGCGGGCCCGCCTCTGGAAGTCTCTTCCCAGATTAATATTGATGAAAACCCTTCCCTTATCTCTTCTAAGCTAAGAGTTAAGCAACACTACTATTCAGCGGTATTTATTTCGTTTTGTAAGTGTTTTTTTCAAAGTGTTTTACATGCTACACTGTAGATAATATATTGATAACTACTGTAAAGGTATATTTTATTTTCATTACCATTTTTTTGTTTTTTTATATTTATATTTTCGTATCAATGTACCGCACCGACATGTTCACACTGTCTCCCACCAAAGGGTATCTTGAGAGGGAGGAAGGTTCATAGGGATGTCTAATGTCCAATATATGTATACAAAATTCTTTACCAGTTAACGTGACGATTATTCCTCAACGACATGACATTTTTCAAAACAATTTTTTTAGCCATTACCTAATGTGTGTCTTTTTGATTAAAAAATGTCATAATTTTCCATCAAGTAGTTTTCGAGCCTATTCGTGACAAAGAATGTGAAAAAGTCTCCAGCAGAGCGCTCCGCTCGCTTCGCTCAATTATATATATTTTTGTATTAACTGCTATGCAGGATTTAGCGCAGATCAGGCGGGACTACTGGGCCTCCACACGAGAGGTGTCCCCACTGTAAAGTTTAAAAAATATCAAAATTAATTGCTGGGTGAATTTTTAAAACCGCACGTAGTGTATTTTTAAAAATCTTTTACTTAAATCGTATCACCAAAGAGAGTTTTATGTATTTAGTTAAAAATTGTATATAACAAAATTATAAAATTATGTGGTAAAATATAGATATCAAATCAATGTCATGAAAACCATTCCCCGTATTTATTTATACAATTTCATTCGTTATTTAAGTATTTATGTTTGTTTCACAACATTTTTATCATTATCCTCCGCAACTTCAGTAAAAATTGTTCAACGAATTTATTAGAACATTGAAGTTGCTTAATCAATGTCGAGAGGCTCCCCCGGGGTGTACTCTTAGCGATCAAGATTAACACGAAGCTGCACGTGTCAGTGTTGAAATAACGTTGGACATATATTTTGTCTTTTAAACCATAATTGAACGTGAATAAAACTTAGTTTTTAATGAACACAGAAATGTATTATTCAATCAGTACCTAATAGATGTTTAGGTTACGTGTTTTTTATTATTTTCCATCACAGCCGCATTTTCATTTTCCGCAATATTCCTTCACCCTAAAATTCTAGATGGGATAAATGATTCGTTTTATGTGTTGTAAATAATGTTAAGTTTAATTAAATTTATTTAGAGTAATGTAATAAATTGCTTATTAATATAATGCAATAGAATAATAGATACTTTTTAAGAAATACAATTATAGGTAAATTTAATTTCGTATAATTCTTTATTTCAATTAATATTTCAGGTGAAGAAATGGCTAAAACAAAAGCAGAACGTTTAGGTCTATGTAAAAGACGAAAATATTTACAAATAACAATTGACCCCAAATTATATATTCTCTAAAAAAAAACAAAGGTCCAAATGTCTTAAACGTAAATCAGAAAACAAACATCTATAGCAGAAAAGCAGTCGCGCGCGAGAGTTGCGTAAACAATGGAAGGAAAAAAAAAACAGGCAACGTAAGTACGACCAGGCATTACCAGTATTTCCTAATGTAATTAATATGCAAGCTGAAGCAATTAACAATTCTACTGAAGAACCGGTCATTTTATTTACAAAAGATTGAGACGGCTGATAAAATCTATCAGTAAATTTTACAATCATGACGCCATTAGTACTATTTCTGCTGGTAAGAAAGAGCTTATTATTAAAAACAAGATAAGAATGCAAAAAAGATATCATAAAGCTCGTCTGAAGGTTTTATATGAGAAAGACGGAGCAGACTATGAGCAGAGACTAGTATGAAAATAAGTTATAATTTTTTTACTAAACTTCGTCCATTTCGGGTGCATTTTCCTAAGTTTACTAACAGGGAACCTTGCTTGTGTACTCAACTTACCAATATAGATTCAATGATTCAGGCTTTATGTATTTATCGATCATAGACGAAAAAGACTCTTATAAAATAGTGGCAAAGTTGTGCCGTGAACCGAGAACCCAAAGATGTTTACTGAGAGAATGTACTGCCTGTAAAGATAACTGCAAAGGATTTTCAAATGACTCGGAGGTGACATTCTTGAAATGGAGTAAAACGAAACAAGTAATAACAGTAAAGGAAACGGTCATTACACATCCATAACGGCGATACAGGAATTAGAAGCAATGATAAATCGTTTTTTCTTACACGTGTATAATGTTGTAGCCAGTATTCTAACATGAGGCCACTTAAAGGAAATTTAGAGGTATTTGAAGTAGTTCCTCACGTTGATTTGTCTCCTTTAAGTATTCTAAGAAAATTACATCCTTAAGTATTCTAAGAAAATCCAGGCTTTACATTACATTTACAGTCATTTACAGTCATTCATATTTTTTCTTTAAGTGTTATCCGACCAACATCAGTATGCGCCATAAGTAGGTGTGTCCGTCGTGATGCATACTTCCAAAGAATCTTAAGGCTTTCAGTAGTACCCTCTCTATCCATCAGGTCCTTTGGGACATGTTATGTAATAAACTTAGAATAAGGAAAGTAAGTTGTTATGTATGTGATATTGGTGAAATGCTTAACGCAAGAGATGATGAATTTGAGTCAGAAAATGTAATGATGTTAAGCGCAACTGCATGTGCAACGATGTACGCATTAACAATATGAATGGACTATCGAATATAACATTTAAAAGTAAGGAAAATTTGTGAAATTATTTGAATCAACTGTCTTCGTCCAAACCATCAGAACGTTGCTTCAAGTGAATGATTAATTCTAAAGCGGGTTGCAGACCAAGAGCTAAGCTAAGTTAGTTTAGTTTTTCTACTTAGTTAGTTTAGTTTAGTCTACTTTTCCATACTTGCAGACCGCAAACTATGTGAACTAAGCTATGTGAGCTTACTAAAATATGCGAAGCTAAGTTAGTTGTATATGCCGATGCTCAGCTAGGCGAGCTAAGCTATGTCCCTCCCGCCTTCCCCGCACGCCCTTCGCACATCCTTCGCCAGTGCTGTCCAGTGTCCTTTACGTCCGTACGCACGGTCGTTTCGTAGCGAATATGGAGCAATTTATCGAAGTTGTTAAACAATTTCCTGTGTTATGGAACACACAGTTAAAGGACTATCACAATTTAATTAAAAAGGATGTTGTATGGAAACAAATAGTGGAAGAAATAAGTAATCCAGACAGTGAGTTTAATTATTTTTTATTTCAAGTTTAATCTAATTTACATTATTAAAATAATTACAAAATAACTCTCCGACACGAAATGTTTCTCTAGTTGCTCGTAAGTTGTCGTATTGTACCGATCTTAAAGTTTGCTGTTCATTGATTATATTCATAGCAAGCGCCTGACGTCCGTCTAATTGAACTCCGTAACACTATGTGAGCTTTGGCTTAGCTCTTTGTGTGCACGCCATTTATTTCTGTCTTAGCTTAGTTTGGCTTAGCCTATCTTCCCTAGCTTAGCTTTGGAATAGCTTAATTTTCAGTCTGCAATCTGCTTAAAGCTAAGTAAAATGGAGGCGGATACGAGCCACGACTGCCGAGATTTAAAATTATTGAATGTTTGCATCAAACAAAGACTAAAGAATAAAAGATTTTATGATTTATATTTTAAGTCAATTTAACAAATCAAATATTTTGTTATTATTTTAAGCTAAAATGATATGTCAACCTCTTTCGCCTCCGCCATAGACATCAACCTCTTCATACATGCACTCCGGGGGTCCTCATGCTTTTTACGTGCCCGTCCTCCAGTATCGCAGCAACTGTGTTTTCGAAGGTCACTCGAGGCCTTCCCCTGTGTCTCTCTTACCGCTTACATTTCCTTTATAAATCTTTTTTACCATTCTTTCATCACTCATTCGTTCGACGTGCCCAAACCACCTAAGCACGTTCTTCTTCATTCTCACCGTGACATCTTCGTTAATACCTGCCATTCTGTGTTTTCGGGGCTTAGCACCATTTTTTTGATCATCTTTATTTTATTCAGATTTGGTCATCTTTAGATCTCTTCATTGCGGATTCGGTCAGCTAGACTGACTCCGCATATTCTGTATATATTGAAAGTATAGTAAAGTAATTCTGCATATAATGAAAACTCCCCATATTCTCCGCATATAGTAAGTATGAAAGTAGTAGAAATAAAAAATTGTGGATAAATGATAATCTAAAAAGAATGATTTCAGAGAGAGATTGTTAGATGTATGGTGCTATGACCCGAAAAATATGATAAAAAGACTGAACTTCTATTGACTATTTCTATACTAGATATAGAAATAAATGTAATAAAGCTATATTTAAATGTAAATTTGAGTACGATAAAAAAACTATATTAGATTGTAATAATAATATCAAAAAAAGTGTGGGACAAATTAAACAGTTTATTAGGAAACAATAGGCAGCCATTAGACACATTATTAATCTCACATATGAAAGGGCAAGGAAGTTTAAAAGAAATATGTTTTAAATTTTTGTTAAAATAATTTTTATGTTAAAATAATTTTTATGTTTTAAATGTTAAGCGAGTAGATATGTGTATGAGATGGCATTCTGTCAGTGAAAATAAAGTCAAACGCGTAACTAACCAATGAAGTAAAAATAAGGCACCTGGGAGCGATCTCGTGAGTATGTCGGACTTAAAAATTAACAGATTTATCTGTTAGCTAGTATATTTTTCCGTCAAAACTGAAAGAAACCGTTATCCATCCAGTCTATAAAAAAGGTGACCGAAAACTTTATTTTAATTACAGGGCCTATAGCTATTTTATCGAGTATTGACAAAATTATAGAATTGTTTATTGTCTGTAGGTACGGGTGATGCTTCTACACTATATACACTAGATTGATATAGATTGGATACGCTATATATAGTTTTAAAAGCTTCTACTTATGTTGTTTATTTAAATTATTCCAAGATGCTTATTAAATGTTCCTTATCGTAGATTAATCAAATTTATACATTTCTAGACGGGGGGGCCGTAACACCAAAGCGTAACATCTAAGTTCATCCCTCCAGTCTCCACGCGCCCCGCCAGCTGGCATGGCCGACGAGTATATTTGTATAAAGCTACATTAGCTAACGACCTTTACGACATCTTTGTCATGGACTACATTTAATCAAAGGAATAATATAAAATAAATGTATAATTTGCTAAATAAAGTTAAAGCTTCTGGAATAGAATACCCAAGAACAAGTATTTAATTAACAATTAGTTAAAACTAATAAGGGTTAGCCATAAAATAGCCATACAAGCATTAAATTTGTTTTTAATTTGTACTTAAATTAAATAATCAAAAATAGGATATATTTCCATGACCTATGACCATTCTGTCTACAATTTATTCTTTTTTATAATTTAGGAACTTGAAGGTACCAAGGTTATTTTGTAAATAAAAAACACATATATCAAATATATATTCGTCAGTCATTGTAACAAAATATATTCTACATCGTAATTCAAATAACTTCATGTACATATAATATACATTGTCTAAATAACATTTAGAAGATGTTAAAAAAACTTAGCATTTGAAATCGATTAAAAATGTCATTAAAAGAAAATCAAAACTATTAATTTATAAGGAGCATATTCATTACATTTAAAATATTAACACAAATAATGGAGAATAAAATAAGTTAGGTGGCATCGGAGGTGCTCTCATGAGCTTGGCGACCTTCTCCTGCGCTCTCTTTATCTCCAGCTGCGACGTCCCTGGTACAGTCCGTTCTCACGCTCCACCACAGTCTTCTCCAGTTGCGTTATCATCTGGGGATGGAATACATTATGTACTATAATTAAAACTGAATTGAATATATTAAATACTAATTTAAAAGCGCTGGCAATTAACAGTACGATACGAATCTCTGATACCAGAAAAGTACATACACTTTGCTAATCTTTAAATACATACAACATAATAGCGGAAATTTGTTTAACTGATAAATAAATTGATAAATAAATATAAACATTTTTATTTGATTAATAAATATAAACGCTTACGTTATAATATCAAACCATTTGTTTTAGTTCTGAAGTTAGTTTAGGTTTATAAGTATAGAGAGTCAAGTAGGTCTTACAGTGTCCCTCTGCTCTATCTCCCGCCGCAGGGCTCCGTCGGCGGCCTCCTCCGGCCGCTTGTCTCGCTGCTTCACGCGCTCCTCGAACTTCAACACTCCCCCCGCTAGCTCGCTGTTCTTGTTCGTCTATTACAATAATTTATAATTATATATTTACGTAATTATACCTTTAACCAGTTAATTTAAGGTAAAAATTTACATGTTGATTCGATCAATTACTATCGGAACACCAATTTTTCTTATATTCTTTCTATAGGCAAGGCTTTGCCGATGTCCCATTAGCGGACGGATATACCAGAGAAATAAGCGCCAAAATTATTATCAAAAAGAATTTAGTAATAATCACCTGTTGCTCCAATGTTTTCTGTACAACTGACTCTGCTATCAGCCTCTTGTTGCTTCAGTCTTACTTCTAGTTCCTTCTCGCGTACTTTCATTTCGCTTTCTATGTTCTGAAAATCAATTAATGTGCAAATACAGAGAATATAGTTAAGCGCCATCTATTGACGAGCACACAGACTAGGTTGCTTCATTTGTTGCTAATGTTCGACAGATGGCGCTGAAATCATTTTATATTTCTTTAATAAACTCTTTGTAAATGCTGCTGCTAATTTTTCTCAAAGCCGCGTAGTGACGTCTCCGCGTCATCATCTGCTTGTGCATTTCCTCTATTGCCTTTTTATATCTAAAATAATGAATTTAATTAATTTATAAAACGCATTATTGCGTATACCCAAGTAGTAAAAACAATTGGGATGCATAAAAAATATTTATAAAAGTATTGCATCGGCCGGGAATCGTATTGTTTTTTAAATATTAAATAAAATGTATTTATGTGTAGATCAATGAAATTTCCGTAACAGTAAACTAAAATTTTGTTTTGTTTAAGCATAAGGGCACCTTGAGGTCTTAGCTTTAATAATGGATCCGGTAAGTGACATTGCAATTAGGTTCCAAGCATTTAATTACAAGATTAAACTATGTCTACCAAACTCGCTGCTATGTAACATTTCAAAGTATAACAAAGACCGTGTACTAAGTTGAGTTAGTTAGTAATATTTTTAAGTTAGTTAACTAACTTCAAAATATCTTTATTCAGTTAGGCACGCAATTTGAATCGTCAATTATTATATTAAATAAAGTCCACTTCGATCCACTAAAATTCTTGAATTTTATAAGATTTTAAATTTAAAACTAAGGAAAGCATGGTTTAAAAATGGCTTGTGGAACTTTATTATACATAAATAGTTATTTAAATCAAGGCATTTGAAAAGGAAACTGTTATTCAGAGTTGTTATACATACTTTTCATTTTGCATCCGTGTCGTGTCGTTGAGAAGACATCTTGTTGAGAAGTATTAGTCGCTGGCAGTACCGCGAGGGCGCGCTGTAGTGACGCCATGTGTTCTGTCGCACTCTGGAATGGATGTCAAAGTTAGTTAAGATATCAATCTTAACTAAAAAATTCTTTATTAAGACGCGACGTACATTTTGTTTTTTTACTTTTATAACAAGCAAAAAAAATAAAAAGGTGGCAATCCTATACATCTTTCTAGGTCAGCGGTCTAGTGGGGAGTGAGTTACCTTCCCAGTGTGTAACGCCTCCCTCAGCTTGTCAGCAGCTCATCTATAGCCGTCTCCTGCACGGGCGTGAGTCTCTCCGACACGCCCGCGCACTCCTCCCGCGGCGACGCGCTCTCCACGCTCACCTCCGACGCACTCGCGAGACTATCGCCGAATATCTGACAATATAAAAAAATATTATCTTAATATATAAAGCACAAAGACATTCATTCGCTCACCGACTCCATCGCTCTACAGCTCAAACCGTTATACCTAGGTAGCTGAAATTTGGACACAAGACTCCTGACATATTGAATAGGTGCAATAAGAAGGATTTTGCAAAGGTCCAAACCGTTTCAAAGTTACAGCCAAAAAACTGCAAAGTTTACCTCCCGCTCCCTCCCTACTCCCATTCCATTGCAGTAAAAATTAAAAATTTTTGGCCTCTCACTGTTTATTCATAGGATTAGGGTTCCGTAACTCACATTCAGTATGTGATTATTTTTGATTATTTTCTGTTTACCTACATACAGGTATGTGATTATTTGTAATTATTTTTAATTTACCCACATACAATTTGTGATTATTTTCAATTAACCCACATAGTTTGCGATTCTTTGTTATTATTTGCCCATCAAAGCGGGCGGGAATCAGCTAGTGCCTGGCTGTTTTTAAATAATATTTTCCTGATTTTTACCTGATTTATCTGTTCCGAGGGGAAGTAATGGTGCTTAATGAGCTGCAGGGTCCGTCGTCTGCGTGCTCCGTTACCGCTCGTCAGGCCGGCCGCACAGCAACTTGAGGACCTGATGTATTACACGTATTAACATTTGTCGTGAAAATTACAAATACCTTAAAATTGTCCATAAACAATTGTTTGTTTAATGAAGTTTATATTGTTATCTACATTCATACACCATATAGCTAATGTTATTTATTACCAAGGTCTAATTTTACAGACCCTCTAATAATGTGTAAATAATGTATGAATACCTGGTGGTGGTGGTAGTGCGGTGGGGCCTCCCAGAACGGCTGCAGCGGCGCCAGCACCAGCCCGCCGCGGCACGCCTTCACCACGCACTGCTGCGCCGTCTCCGCGCCCACCGGACCCGTCTGGGGACACAAGACATATACACATACAATGATTGGTTAATCTATTCATTGGTTGTACAGTTTTGGCCTTTTTTGTAATCATTCGGTTCGGTTCTTTACTTTACTACTTAAAAATTATTGTTTAAATAAAATAGAAATATTTTAAAAATATTTTTTAAATATATGCTCAAATAAAACAAAGGTGTATGTATACCTCGGAGGTGTATTGCAGCACGCTGTACAGTGTCCTCGAAGGCAATTCCAAGTTACTAACAACTACGAAGTAAGTTATTTAATAAAAGACTATTACTATTAATTTACTTTATCATCTAAGATTGAAATAAATAATAATTAATCACCAGAAGATATAATAAATACCATTAAAAAATACAATGAAATAAAACACTCTTTCAACCACTCAACATAATAGAATATAAATAATTAATTAAAAGGGCAGTCTCACCAGCCGAGTTCTCGAACAAAAGTGCTCCACGATACACTCAGCGGTCTATTTAAACGTGTGTTAGCCGCACCTCTCTTGCACCTCTCTGCTTAGCCGTGATTGGTTGGAGTCCACTAGTTCTCCAATATAACACTAGAGGCGCTGCACACATTAAAACTTATCGACTTAACAAACAAATTACTCAAGTAAACCATTATTAAATACAAAAGATATTTAAATACTCGTGATTAAACAATTAATCCTAAAGGAATAACCCTTAAAATATATATTTCTCTAAGCCATAAATTGAGAGAGGCACTTCCGTTTCCTTCAGTACAACGCTTTTTTGACTCAAAAACAGCGTCCTTCCGGTATAATCTAGCAAATGGTGGGAATGGCTGATGTGCTTGCGCAGCACCACTCACCTGCATCCCTCATTGGCGCTTCAGTTTTTGATCAGCGCAGTCGCGTTTAAATCACTCTCAAGATTCTTGATTAATTTTAATGTTATAAAAGTATTATTTTATTATGAATCCAGTGAAGAATGCTGATTTGGCAAAAAAAGAAGACTACCCACGTCCATTCGACATCAAGTGACTCTTTGGACATCAGTAGCGGTGCTTCCAGCCCGATGCGAGGCAAACAGCATTGAAAAAGGGGACGGCGCACTGCCAAGGTAAGTCATATGGCAATTATTGTTAAAAAATTAAGTAAAACAGTCTTTAAAGACCATATTTTACACAAAACAAATTTTCATATGATAAAGAAGCGGCTTTCAAAAGAACAAATTTTAGTTAATATTGAGAAAGGTATTGTTTCAATTTGCAAACTACCCTCAAGTCACAGACTTTGTATACTTCTGACCTACATTTGGATTTACTTACTAATTTACAGTACTTTAATTTACAGTAATTAAAATAATTAATAATATATAGTAATTTACAGTACTACTTCTCCTGACTGGTCACAAGTGCGTTATTCAGAAGTACAAAAGTTTTACAATTCTACCCTCAGTTTTGTAGAGCTGGAATGTAATGATTCTATAACATCTTACGATAAAAATTATTTTTTAGCGAATGTTGAAAAAACACTTGCCGCTATTACACATCTCCTAGTTATATGAATGATATTAAATTTTTTTTTTTTTTTTCTGAAGGTGATTATCAAAAAATTCAATCAAATATATTGCAAATGATTTGTGGTGAGCGTGATGCCATTTTGAAGTCTGTTAGAGATAATTATTTAAGGGAATCGTTAAGAAAAATCTCTTTTTCATTATATAATTTTCACTTTTTAATACTAATTTTGCAGATTTTGTTACCAAGCAAGGCGGCGTTCAAAGAACATTTGTCGATGTGAACCGAAAGCTGTCTTGGATTCCAGATGAAAGCACCGTGGATCTAAGCGTCAGAAACGCGCGACAATGGGAAGGCTGGAAGGAACCTTTCAAGCTGGGCAAATCAAACGTCAGGTAAGCGTTTGGAGAAAGTTAGGAGCACTATTGTACATTTTAAAAATAATGACAGGTTTATAAACCGAACTCTTTTAATACATCCGTCGCAATTAAAAACGAAATTTCAACCAAAAAATTCTTAAGATAAATATATTATTTTTGAAATGAATAATCTGGTAAAAAGGCTCCCTTAACTCCCACCTTTGTATCCAAAATTTTCCTAGTCGCTAAAAAGATACGATACCCTCTTTTCGGATGGTTTATATTTAAAATTATTAAGCCAATAAGTTCAAATAGACAAATTTCGTTTAATAAATAAATACAAAGTGCTAGACTTCCTCCAACCACGAGATTAGCTTGTGAAAGTTGATTTAAAAAGACTCCTACATCTGCCAATTGCACCAGCTCATAGTCCTTATTTAAGGATTATGTTATCCAATCGGCTCTGGCAAATGACTTCTTCTTTCTTTTTTTGGATCTGGCAACGGCACCAAAAGCCTGACCAATTGGATAATGCAGACATTATATTTTGTTGAATATTTAACAAATAATCCAGCCTCTGATTCGTCATTCTTTGACATTTCTAAAACTGCAATATTGTTCTCCTTCCTTCTATATTCGGGTCGCAGAGTTCATGATCTTACATTGTTGAATATTAAAAAAGAGAATTTAATTGTAGAAAATAATTCCAGTTTTATTTTCCATTTTGTTCCAAAACTGGTTGTTAAAATGGAAGTCTACAAAAATATGGATTCCGTGTTTGTTTTAATAATAATAAATTCATAGAACTTTCTTCTCGCGAGGCAGTATGAACAGCCGCTTCATCACTACATGTGGGGTACCCTAAAAATACCAGCTATTCGAATTGTAATTAGTGGTTGAATTAAATAGAGTTTAAAAGAGGTTGGCATCAAATGTAAGTACAAGTAGTGTGCGATCTGCAGGCGCTTCTGCCAGCTGGCTAGAAAATGTAACTAACTGGCGCTCTGCTTATACATTTAATAAATATTATAGATGTTATCAAAAAAATTAAATTTAATGAATTTTTTGAAACAGTATCTTAATTCGATGAATCTGATTTAATGAATTAATAATTTTTAATAACATTGGCGTTCTTACTGTATTGTATTGTAGCTGTATTGTGTTGTAGCTGTATTATATTGTAGCTGTATTGTATTGTAGCTGTATTGTATTGTATCTGTATTGTATTGTAGCTGTATTGTATTGTAGCTGTATTGTATTGTAGCTGTATTGTATTGTAGCTGTATTGTATTGTAGCTGTATTGTATTGTAGCTGTATTGTATTGTTGTAGCAGACAATAAACACTTCTCGATTTATGGCTTATAAAAATGAAGTCGAAGCTTAATATATCAATTTTATTGTATTTATCCAATTTATATTTCTGTCTGCAGATTTGAGGAATTGATCCGCATTGAGGGATACAGGCGAGTGGTACTGCGGGAAGCACATCAGCCATCCCCACCATCTGATAGATTATACCGGAAGGACGATGTGACGCGGAAGCCAAAGAAGCGTTGTACTGAAGGAAACGGAAGTGCCTCTCTCAATTTATGGCTTAGAGAAATATATATTTTAAGGGTTATTCTTTTAGATTAATTTTTTAATCACGATTATGGAAATATCTTTTGTATTTAATAATGGTTTACTTGAGTAATTTGTTTGATGTTGAGTGGTTGAAAGATTATTTGTTTTATTTCATTGTATTTTGTTAAAATTTTTAATGGTATTTGTTATATCTTCTGGTGATTAATTATTAGTAATTTCGAACTTAGATGATAAAGTAAAATAATAGTAGTTGTTATTTTGTTTCTTTTATTAAATAACTTCACTTCGCAGTCCAGCGAGACTCAAGAGCGCGTGCTGCAGCAAGTGACTCCAGATGCCTTTGAGGACACTCTGTACAGCGTGCTGCAAAACACCTCCGAGGTATACATACACATACACCTTTGTATTATTTGAGCATATATTTAAAAAATATTTTTGAAATATTAATATTTTATTTAAACAATACTTTTTAAGTAAAGACCGAATGATTACAAAAATTGTCGAAACTGTACAACCAATGAATAGATTAACCAGTCATTGTATGTATGTATGTCCTGTGTCCCCAGACGGGTCCGGTGGGCGCGGAGACGGCGCAACAGTGCGTGGTGAAGCGTGCCGCTGCGGGCTGGCGCCGCTGCGGGCTGGCGCTGGCGCCGCTGCAGCCGCGCTGGGAGGCTGCGCTCGGGTGGCTGCTGGCGCACCACCAGGTAATCATACATCAGAGTATTAGAGGGTCTGTAAAATTAGACCTCGGTAATAAATAACATTAACTATATGGTGTATGAATGTTATGAAATAGTTTATGGACAATTTTAAGGTATTTGTAATTTTCATGACAAATGTTTTATACGTGTAATACATCAGGTCCTCAAGTTGCTGTTCGCCGGTCTGACGAGCGGTAACGGAGCACGCAGACGACGGACCCTGCAGCTCATTAGGCACCACTACTTCCCCTCGGAACACATAAATCAGGTAAAAATCAGTAAAATAATATTATTTAAAAACAGCCAGACACGCCCATAAAATAACTGAGGAATCGTTTAAAATATTTTTTCCTGATTACCTGTTTTTTAAATTCTCATCAGCCTTTGTACAGCCATGTGCCTTTCTAAAAAAAAGTAAAATAACAAATTTTAAACCATTTATGTTATTATAAATAATAATTGTTTATATTGTCAGATATTCGGTTCCAGTCTCGCGAGTGCGTCGGAGGTGAGCGTGGAGAGCGCGTCGCCGCGGGAGGAGTGCGGGAGCGTGTGGGAGAGACTCACCCGCGCAGGAGACGGCTATAGTATACGTTGCGTCATAATAAAGAATTTTTTAGTTAAGATTTCAATTAACCTAGAAAGTAACTTTGATATCCATTCCAGAGTGTGACAGAACACACGGCGTCACTACAGCGCGCCCTCGCGGTACTGCCAGCGACTAATACTTCTCAACAAGATGTCTTCTCAACGACACGACACGAATGCAAAATAAAAAGTATGTATAACAACTCCGAATAACAGTTTCCTTTTCAAATGCCTTGATTTAAATAACTATTTATGTATAATCAAGTTCCACAAGGCATTTTTAAACCATGCTTTCCTTAGTTTTAAATTTAAAATCTTATAAAATTCAAGAATTTTAGTGGATCGAAGTGGACTTTATTTAATATAATAATTGACGATTCAAATTGCGTGCCTAACTGAATAAAGATATTTTAAAGTTAGTTAACTAACTTAAAAATATTACTAACTAACTCAACTTAGTACACGGTTTTAGTTATACTTTGAAATGTTACATAGCAGCGAGTTTGGTAGACATAGTTTAATCTTGTAATTAAATGCTTGGAACCTAATTGCGCAATGTCACTTACCGGATCCATTATTAAAGCTAAGACCTCAAAGTGCCCTCATGCTTAAACAAAAGAAAATTTTAGTTTATTCTTTTAGGGAAATTTCAATGATCTACACATAAATAGAAGAGTTATGCAATACTTTTATACATATTTTTTATGCATCCCAATTGTTTTTACTACTTACGTATACGCAATGATGCGTTTTATAAATTAATTAATTTCATTATTTTAGATATAAAAAGGCAGTAGAGGAAATGCACAGGCAGCTGGATGACGCGGAGACGTCACTGCGCGGCTTTGAGCAAAGTTATCAGCAGAGAGGTTGGACAAAGAAAATTAAAAGGAACATTTCCAACAAGAGTTTATTAAAGAAATATAAAATTATATTTCAGCGCCATCTGTCGAACGTTAGCAACAAATGAAGCAACCTAGTTCGTGTGCTCGTCAATAGATGGCGCTTAACTATATTCTCTGTATTTGCACATTAATTGATTTTCAGAACATAGAAAGCGAAATGAAAGTACGCGAGAAGGAACTAGAAGTAAGACTGAAGCAACAAGAGGCTGATAGCAGAGTCAGTCGTACAGAAAACATTGGAGCAACAGGTGATTATTACTAAATTCTTTTTGATAATAATTTTGGCGCTTATTTCTCTGGTATATCCGTCCGCTAATGGGACATCAGCAAAGCCTTTCTTTTGTTTTAAGAAAATAGAAGAAAGAAAAATTGGTGTTCAGATAGTAATTGATCGAATCAACATGTATATTTTTACCTTTAAATAACCTTTTTCTTTAAATTTAACTTTAATATTTTTTGTTGCATTCATGAAAATTAATTAATATTCTTAAAAGAATTCCGTTTTTTTAAGGTACGGAACCCTAAAAATGTTTATATTTATATATAAGACCTACTTGACTCTCTATACTTATCAAGTAATTGATCGAATCAACATAACGTAAGCGTTTATATTTATTAATCAATTAAAAATGTTTATATTTATTTATCAATTTATTTATCAGTTAAACAAATTTCCGCTATTATGTTGTATGTATTTAAAGATTAGCAAAGTGTATGTACTTTTCTGATTATCAGAGATTCGTATCGTACTGTTAATTGCCAGCGCTTTTAAATTAGTATTTAATATATTCAATTCAGTTTTAAATATAGTACATAATATATTCTACCCCTAGATGATAACGCAACTGGAGAAGACTGTGGTGGAGCGTGAGAACGGACTGTACCAGGGACGTCGCAGCTGGAGATGAAGAGAGCGCAGGAGATGGTCGCCAAGCTCATGAGAGCACCTCCGATGCCACCTAACTTATTTTATTCTCCATTATTTGTGTAAATATCTTAAATGTAATGAATATGCTCCTTATAAATTAATACATTTCAAATGTTAAGTTTTTTTGCATCTTCTAAATGTTATTTAGACAATGTATATTATATGTATATGAAGTTATTAGAATTACGATGTAGAATACATTTTGTTACAATGACTGACGAATAAATATTTGATGTATGTGTTTTTTATTTACAAAATAACCTTGGTAACTTCAAGTTTCTAAATTATAAAAAAGAATAAATTGTAGACAGAATGGTCATAGGTCATGAAAATATATCCTATTTTTGATAATTTAATTAAAGTATAAATTAAAAACAAATTTAATGCTTGTATGGCTATTTTATGGCTAACCCTTATTTAGCAAATAGTCCATGACAAAAATGTTGTAAAGGTCGTTAGCTAATTTAGCTTATATGATATAATAGATATCATATTTGCGGCGTCCGAAGTGTTTAAACATTGATAAGCTTAATCGGGAAAAAAACATTTTTTTAGAAAGCCACAAAAAAAGATATTGAAGTTTTTGTTTAATAATAATTTGGGTTACCTGTCAATAGTTTTCACTGATTGTAGGTACAGTCTTTACATACATTCATTAATATTAGTTATTATATTAGGGGTTAACTAGGGTTGGTCTTAGCGGTGAGAATGATCAGGGGATTCCGTACACTGCGGACACACTCCTGGCGAGCGATCCGCCTTGGGAACTGCAGCCCCGAACTGCACTGTGTGTGTGTGTGTGTGTGCGCGTGCGTGCGTGCGCGTGCGTGCGCGTGTGTGTGCGTGCGTGCGCGCGTGCGTGCGCGCGTGTGCGCGTGCGTGCGCGTGCGCGCGTGTGCGCGTGCGTGCGCGTGTGTGCGTGTGTGTGTGTGTGCGTGTGTGTGCGCGTGCGTGTGTGTGCGTGTGCGTGCGTGCGTGCGTGCGCGCGTGCGTGCGTGCGTGCGTGCGTGCGTGCGTGCGCGCGTGCGTGCGTGCGTGCGTGCGCGCGTGCGTGCGTGCGTGCGTGCGTGCGTGCGTGCGTGCGTGCGTGCGTGCGTGCGTGCGTGCGTGTGTGCGTGTGTGCGTGTGTGCGTGTGTGCGCGTGTGCGTGTGTGTGTGTGTGTGTGTGTGTGTGTGTGTGTGTTGTGTGTGTGTGTAAACGACTCCCATTTCATTCAAAATGGTTTGAGAGTTCTTTCCTTGCTTGGTAAGGAATTTTATTAGAGCGCGGTGTTCAATTTTCTCGATAGTTTCAGTTTTCTTCCGGATTGACTTGTTCAGCAGGCGACTGTTCGTAAACGATCGGGTTGAAACTCGGTATTTATACTAATGATGAGTCTACGATTCATATGGACACCAAGGGAGCGCCCCTACCCCCTCTCCATTCCACGAACTTTTGGACCTCCCCTCGTATTTATTAAATATTGTATTTATTCAGACTAACGTGAACATGAATACTTGATAGACATGTGTGAAACTAATGAGACTGAAGACATTGTAACTACTACCAATATATTCAGTGTAAATTGCTCCAACCCCGATGTATGAATTTGAATTGTATTGGTTATTGTCATTGTAATGATATTATAGTGATGTATTAAATTAAAATCATAACCTACTAATATTAAAGACAAAGAAATAATGTGGATCGAACGTTAATATATTTATATTCTTATGATTGTGTCAAAATACCAATCTCCACGCATTTCTTGTTATTTAAATTATAAGCAATTAATCTAAATACAACAGTCGCAGTTTCATTTCTATGCAGTAAATATCTGTGGTACAAATAAACTGAACAAACCTAGGTCAAAATTTGAATAGAAATTATATTAAAACAATTTATCAAATACAAATGCTAATATCCTAGAGCTGTAAGGGAAGTAAAGTGGATATTTATAAATTATATACGTTATTAAAATCACTCATGTGCTAGTTACAGTACACATCGAAAGATCTATAATTATGATTTTAATATCTCTGTATTTTACATAATATCCGATAATTAACTTCTAAATTAAAAAGTGTTTATGAGTAACATTTTACGTACTTCGTAGACAAACACATTTACATTTTTATAAAACTATACTATTAATAATTCAGAATTAGAATAACTAAAACTTTATTTGGATTATTTTCCTTGAAAGCATATATAACATGTAATATTCTCCGAGGTCACTGTGAACCACTACTTATCTGAACGACTTTTAATGATTATTGCTTCCCTGATAGATGCAGCCGACCAAGTAATGTTTCAGATTAACCTCGTAATGGCGGGATATAAAGCTACGATTACGTTATAGCCATGTTTGTGCATTTTAACAAACCATTATTTGAGACATATTTTTGTACTCCAAATAGATAACACGCAGGTTATAACTTTCTTTTATTGAAACAAACAGTTCGATAAATTCATATTATTCTACATTCATCCAAATAACTCCAGTCGATTTTGATTTTGTAAACATGCTAACGAATATATTTATTAAAGTAATGACAATTTTTAATTATGGTTTACATATGAAAGTTTCCAATGAAACCCAAATCCAAAGAGAACGTAAAAACATTAGGTATCTCCGATTACAATAATGGCCGCCAATGATCAACCGCATTAACTGAATATGACAGCACGTTGTGGTTCAGACATAACCATAACCTAATTAACTCCAATACACACTCATTAGCAAAAAATCGAAATACACATATTACATTATTAATACCTTAAAAGTAGAAATTCATAGAAATGTCTATTTATAATTAAAATATGATACATTTTTATCAAAAATTTTATAGCAATTCATTAACTCCATTCCATTTGAACTATTTAATGCTCATCAGCTTTATAAAAGCTCTTTACCATGATCGTCCACTCGATGGGTGTCAGTGATATCGAGTGTCCTCTGTCTGACTCTTAAGCCTCTCGCGTCGGATTAACATACCGTATTTTAGGATATCACTCGATTAATTGGTGGATTGTAAAAGCGATGTCATTATTAATCGTCCAATTTATCCTATGAAATTAATCTATTGTTTGGATTATCGTCGTTAATACTGATTATTTTAGTAAAACGGTGTCGGGGAAATAAGCGTCAGATAAAATATCAGTCATAGGTTTCATTCTAGGAATTGTTTATGAAACATGATATCAACTTTATTGTAAAAAGCACGACAAGAATGTTATATAATTTAGTGTTATATTGTTTTATTTTTCGTTTAATATTTGCATATGCAGATAATGAGTCAAAAATGTTTCTGTGTAAGTCCTAAAATATGTTGATATAAAAGCCAATAATCATTTTGTTAAATAACTGTCAAGTAATTGTTGTCCCCAAATTGTGTATTTTAATATTATGTGTTCATTTAAGTAAATAAATTTACGGCTATTATTTACAACTATTTTTCTCAAAGGTAATTATATTAAACATTTCTAAAAGTTAAAAATTGTTGAACAATAAGAAATCACAAAATAGATTTTAGTTGCGTACAGATCAAAAAGCGTGACATACAGTCACACGAATCGCACGTAATATATTGGAAACATAAATTAAATATGGTAATAAAATGTTAACAGATTTGATTTTATACATCACTATTATGCGTTTTGATAGATTTATTACTAGTATTATTAAATTTATTACACTCATATTTCCTAGAAGTAAATTTTCTGATAATTAAAAGTTCATTTTCCATTTGATTTATATAGACGGTTTTAGTTGACACCAATTAAGTCCTTCGTATTTTTAAGCAAGCACTTTTATATATTTATGCCTTACAATATTTTAAATTAAATAATTTAAAATATTGTACGCATACATAAGCTCCTCTATATATTGTAATAAATACAATGAAACAGCACGAGTTCATTCGCATTTCATTATAAATAATAGCTCGCTTCTGCAGAATTTAAGTCATTAATATTATTTGCATTTAAAATTGTCTTTGGAAATTTCCTTAATTATATTAACGTCTTGACGGGACTGTTACGGATAGACTTATAATTTAATTAAATGTGAATAAAATTAGTAATAAGTTTATTACAATTTGTTACAAATAATAAATTTAACAATATTACTATTTCCTTTAATACAATCAGTAAATTGAAAGTCAAGTCGTGCCTAAATATTTAAAAACAAACTCATATTACAGTCAAATTAAAACTAATTTATGCTGACCTAATCTAATGTCAGAATATTGTTAGGTCACAAAGCTGATGCGACACGTAAGTGTCATAATAATTGTTTTAATTACTTTTTTATTAATGACATAATTAAAAATATAAAGATTGACTAATATTGAAATATTAATCAATTATCGGGAATCTATGGTGAGTGCTACATTATAGAAAGATTTTTGTAATTTACCATATAAATAAATAAATATAAAATAAAAAAATCGTTTCTTATTTCATAACAATGTATAATTATTGTTTTATTAATATCTTAAAATAATAATCGATGTTAGCTCATGCGTCAATTTTACCCATTTAAGTATTATCCATTTAAGTATATTATCTTTTAAGTATATCAAAATATTATTATCTTTCTAAGATTGAGGTAAGTAAAATACATCCTTGCCTTTTAAATCATAAATAACTTTATTTTAAATATTCTGTATTATATATGTATGTATGTTTGAAAAGTTTGTTCTCTTTTTTAGTCTAATTTTATTGATTAGTCAAAATTCAAAAAATATTTTTAAATTTGTAAGCGTTTTCAACCTTTAGAACATTGATTTTGATTCAATCAGATGAAACAATTTGCATGTTTAAGAAGTATTTTATTGTATCTCGTAACTATGAAGTGAAAAATAATAACACTAAAAAAAGTACTGAAACTTTATTCACCCAACTTTTTTTTAAAACTTAACAACTTTATTTTCAAAGCAAAGTATCGGATCGA
The DNA here is from genome assembly GCA_918358695.1 of Melinaea menophilus ssp. n. AW-2005. Classification (NCBI taxonomy): domain Eukaryota; kingdom Metazoa; phylum Arthropoda; class Insecta; order Lepidoptera; family Nymphalidae; genus Melinaea; species Melinaea menophilus. The sequence continues at coordinate 11,453,801 of OU911056.1, forward strand.
CTCAAAATGACTATCGCTTCCTGATAGATGCAGCAGACCGCGTAATGTTCCAGCTTAATCGCGTAACGGTCGACATAAAAGGCATTACATTATAGCCATGTTTGCGCATTTTAATAAATGTATACTTACTGGAATAATATCTCTGCAGCACTCGTTTAAAAAGGATTACACGTACTTTATGTTTATTAAATTGTTTATCTTTTACAACATTCTGTAACAACCGCTTTAGTGTACAATTTTTTAATTAACAAACTGAAGTATTCAAATGAAAGTTTGACAAATATACTAATCTAAATACAAGGTAAGAAATTTCTCTAAGATATCTAACTATTGAACACGAGGCTGACAATCTCGGGATGCTCCGGATACCAGACGGTGCTCTCGCCAGACTTAATTAAACTATTTCAAACTCTATTTCAACTAAATGTAACCTTGTCCATAGTTTTATTCAAATGCTTCTCTTTGAGTTTCGTCGTAGAAATGTGTGCTAGTAATTTGATGCAATATAAAATATGATTTTAAGATAAACTAAAACTCTTCTCACTATGTAAAAAGCATTATTTGGTATCTACGGTTATAATTAGTGCACCAATATCCGATATTATTAATTACCTCTATTACTAGTTTATTAGCATCGAACAGAACGAAATATAATTTCATCAAACTCCTTTATATTTTGAAAGAAGTCGATTATTTAGAAAGATGTATTAAAAATGTACTAATTAGTTATAATTGTATCTTATTTTTCAAGTGGTCTATCATATAATTATTCTCATGTAATTATGGATATAATTTTAACACTGCAGAAATTGTATGTATTCCAGATTCAGAATTTAACATTTTTTTGAGTGTTTTAATTTAAATATCTTTTAAATTTACTATTTAATGCTCATCAGCATTACCCTTGACCATGATCCACTCGATGGATGTCAGTGATATCGAGTGTCCTCTGACTCTCTGACTCTTAAGCCTCTCGCGTCTCCTGGATTAACATACCGTATTTTAGGATATCGCGGTATCACCATTAATAGTCCAATTTATCCCATGGAATTAATCTATTAATTGGATTGTTGTGATTAATATTGTTTGTTTAAATAGTAATGTGGCGAAAATAAGCTGAAGATTAAAGTACCAAGGTAAATGTTTCATTCGAGGGATTGTTTATGATAAATGGAGTCACTTTATTGTCAAAGAATGTCGGGAACTTTTTACAATAATACTTTATTTATTCTATGGGACTTGATCTATTATTAGTAAATAGTAATAAGTGAATATATTAATAGTATTTCTATTACAGTAACCTCAAAATAGTTAATGGTAGTTACAAATTTTATAAAATACAATTAAATTGTATAAATAATAATAATAGAAGATAATTTTTATATTTTATGATTTTAGCAATTATCTTTTCTTTTAATTTATATTTTCAATTAAAAATGCAATTTTAGGAAAAAAATGTCAATTCTTGACGAGAAGCGATAGTGTTCACGTTAACTGTTAATGAATTGTTTTGATATTTTATTACATAACAAATGTACATTAATGGAACAACGACAACGAATAAACTATCCAAGCAGTATCCTGCTGAAATTACACACATTTGAAAATACTTATTTTTTATATCTGTAAATAAATATTTTAATACCTTATCATAGTCATGGTTTTCATTAAGCACATGGATTCAGTATTATTTGCCTCAGTGAAAAGCATTGTGTTTTGTTTTTCTGTAGTAAGTCAATTTGATAATTTATAATTGAGATATAATATGATATATATGTAACTTCAATAATATTGATAAGATGTGGTTAAAGCATACGAGAAAAATTTACAAAGCACTTTAAGTTAAAGTTATAAATAAACAAATATTTCACATATCACAAATATTTGTGATATGTAAAATATTTGTTTATTGATAAATATATATACATTTGTCAATGTTAGACATTTATTACAATGATGAAATAACAAATAATTTTATATAAATAATAGTTCTGTATTCTGACATAATTATTTGAATCTTTTACATATATTCACGTGATGCTCTGAAGTTATAATTATATTCTAATATCATTTGACCCTAGAACGAAATACGAGATATATATTCTACATAACTTATTTCAATTACACCCTAAAAACATAGACCTCCAGTAATCACATTTTGATTCGCATCTACTTGGTTTTTTTCTTTCTTTCACTAATCAATTTGGTACCAAATAACTTTTTACGATAACGCACGTTTGAAGTTCGGTTTTCGTCGATTGAGAATATTTTAATGTAACATTTCGGAATAAAACTGTTGAGTAATGATTTTTTGCTAACTCCACTCTAATACAACTTGTATTTATGTAATCTTATTATTTACTTACATTAATATTCAAATTCAAATTGTAATAATATAATACAAAATACTGTCTGAAAGTGCCTTTTAAACTAACATTCTTCAATCAATCAATATTCAGAATTCATCAATATTCAGAACGCATAACACACATAGTGCAAGTGATTAGAGACATCTTGTATAAAATGAAGTAAAAGACGAGTACCTAAATATAATATAAAACCAGTGAAGATGCAAATACCCAGGGTATTTCCCAAACGAACTTTGACGAAATAATAAATGTTAATAAATAAACAATTGATTTTTAAGTAAAAAGCATATTATTTATTGAAGAAATGAAAATGTTAAATGCATGTATTTATAATAACTAAAAAATAACAAAAAAGTGTGATTAATTATAATACAAAATAGTAATATAATTAAATATGAAAATAAACTAAATCAGTAAATTATAAGCTGCGCCATCTCTCGACGGTAATAAAATTTTTTCTTGTCCACAGACATCCATCCGAGAAACGTGAAAACAATACAGAACGAACAAAGTTCGTTCTTGATAAATAACTACATGTAAATAAATATAAATTTGTTGTCGCTGTAGTTGATTTATTAAATGTCAAAACTCTTATATATTCATATTCATATTCATTTTTATTTGGTAATATTTTTGGTTTACAAATTCCTTAAAACTATTTCCAAAAATATAAATTTGCCGGTTAGGGCGTCCCAAATTAGTCGTCAAAAATATTATTTATACAATACTATATTAATTAAAATTCTCTGATAACACGTTAATAACAATATCAATTAAAATATTCATATCATTATAATTAAACTAAAATGTCAAAAATGTCAAAAAATATTTAAAAAAGTAAAATACAATCATAATAATAAATTAAAAATACGTGTGTCATCAGATTATTTGTATGTCAATATTATTCAAATTATCCTTTAAATATTCGTCATAATTATAATAAATCTTTGACGTCAACAGTTGTTTAATTTTTTTATAAAAAATAGTGTCCTTTTTGATTTCTTTAATCTGATTTGGTAACTTATTGTACGTCTTTATAGCCATACAATAAGTACCTTTTTTTACTAAAGCCATCATTTTGTCACGAGGGTAATCTAAATGTTGTTTTCTACGACTGTTATATGAAGTTTCATTTAAGGGAAACAAGTGGCGTTGTTTTCGTGTAAACATTAACATTTCTAAGATATAAATAGAAGGCATCGTTAGTATTTTAAATTTTTCAAACCAAGGCCGGCAGCTATCTGTAATTTTTATACCCGCTATTGCGCGTATACATTTTTTTTGACATATAAATATTTCATGTGCATTTGTGGCATTTCCCCATAAAACAATACCGTATTTAATCCAGGCGTACGCATAAGCATAATACGCCGAAAGAGCAACATTTATATTATTATATTATAACACATTCCTAGTTGTTAAATCCGTCACGTTTTAAATTATACAATGAGTTGGAACAAGCACTGAAATTGTATCAAGAATATGAACAGACTAATAATAACATTTATTTATCAAAACCAGAGAAATGCAGTAAATTCAAATATATACTTTCAGCATTGATTTTTACATTTATTGTTATGTCCTGTTAAGTTCGTGTGTAAATTGATAACAAGACTTACAGTTGACTTGCACTTATAAAAAAGTCTTTCATTATTATTAAGTTAAAAACTTGATCATCCTCTCTACTTTTCGTAAAATTAATGTGTTTATGAACAATTGGCGATATGTTATATAAAACATTTTTATAAAACCACTTGAGCCTTAAAATTAATGTAATAAGAACTATCTAAGGTTAACCTAAAATTTACGTTTTAAGAACTATGTAAGACTAAGTATTTATTAAATATTATGTTTATTCAGACTAACGTGAACATGAAGACTTGTTAGACATGTGTGAAACTAATGAGACTGAAGACATTGTCACTACTACCAATATATTCAGTGTAAATTGCCCCAACCCCGATGTATGAATTTGAATTGTAGTGGTTATTGTCATTGTGATGATATTATGATGATTTATGATTTTAATCATAAAATGCTAATATTTAAGATATAAAAATATAATATGTATAAAATATTCATATATTTATGTTGTTATGAATATGTAAAGATACTAGTCTTTACGCATTTCTTGTTATTGAAATATTAAGCAATTGATATGAATATAATAAAAGTCGCCAGGATTTAAATAGATGTTTGTAAACGTTATAGTTACCTTTCTAGGCAGTAGATACCTGATAAAACATGAGCCTAAAAATTTGTATATTTTAAAATTTGAACGAAATTTGAACGAACGAAATTTGAGCAAAAACATTTATCAAATGTTAACCTTCAGCTGGTAGTGAAGTTAAGTGGACGTTTATAAATAATTAAATATGACATTAAAATCACTGAAGTTTTAATTACGTTTTACATTAAGGGATCAGTAATTATGATATTAATATCTGTGTATTAATATCATTATCTGATATATCTTAACATTAAGTTCTAATATATGTGTATCGTCCTTTCGAGTAACATATTACATATTTCGTGAATATACAGATAATATTTTTATACAACGTATTATATTTTTATTGGGTAATTCTTTTTCCTATAAAGCATATATAACATATAAAATTCTCCGAGGTCACTGGGAACCCCTACTTATCTGAACGACTTATAATGATTATTGCTTCCCTGATAGATGCAGCCGCCCGCGTAATGTTTCAGATTAACCTCGTAATGGTCAGATATAAAGCTACGATTAAAGCCATGTTTGTGCATTTTAACAAGCCATTATTTGAGACATATTTTTGTACTCCAAATAGATAACATGCATTTTATAACTTTCTTTTATTGAAAAAAACAGTTCGATAAATTCATATTATTCTACATTCATCTAAATAACTCTAGTCGATTTTGATTTTGTAAACATACTAACGAATATATTTATTAAAGTAATGTCAATTTTTTATTATGGTTTTCATATGAAAGCTTAATCCATATTTTAGAACCCAATCCAAATAAAAACATCAGGTATCTCCGATTACAATAATGGCCGCCAATGATCAACCGCAGTAACTGAATATGACAGCACGTTGTGGTTCAGACATAATCATAATCTTATTACTTCCAATATTAACTAATTAGCAATACATCGAAACACACATATTACATTAATTTACACCTTAAAAGAAGTAATTCATAAGAATGTCTATTTAATAATAGTTAAAATACGATATATTTTAATCAATGGCTTTATAACAAATCATTAAATCTGTTTTATCTAGACTACTTAAAACTCATCAACTTTATGAAAAGCCCTTGACCATGATCGTCCACTCAATTGATGTCAGTAATATCCAGTGTCCTCTGACGCTTAAACCACTCGCTACTGACGAATTAACGTACCGTATTTCAGTATATCACTCCCTTAATTGGTGGATTGTAAGAGCGTTGTTTAAAGTATGATATCATTATTAATCGTATAATTTATCCCATCTAATTGTTATTTCATTTGGATTAGTCATAAGTAATCAATAAACAACGATTACTTTTATAAATAAAATGTTATGATTAAAAAACAAATCATACAATAAATTTAAATTATTTAAACTAATTCTTACTTAAATTTAACAAGTGATGAGATAATAGAAACTCACAATTTAAGTAAATAAATATTATTGTTAGAAATATATTATTCAACCTTTAATTCTCGAAATAATTGCCTCGTATACTTTAATTATTTTACAAACAAACCCGGGGGTGACTCAGTAAAAGCTTATTGAAAATAATTGTAACAAAATGCGTTCATAAAACCAACCAAGTAGTCGTAAACTTTGTTATTTAACTTTGAAATGTAAGTATCACTTGAGTATCAAACTACAGAGTATTATATAAAGTGGAAATTTTAATCGATATTTGAAACATAGTTTCAAATGCAAACCGCAGGTGTTAGTCAAGTTAAGTGTCTCCATATTTAGTCAATGTTTATTAAAATCACTCAAATACTAGTTATGCTTTAGTGCAAGCGTTCCCTAATTATTATATTAATATCTCTGTATACTACATCATATCTGATCTAATATATAATATTCTTTCAAGTGACGTAATGTTTTTCGAAATACTAAATTCTTGTTTTATATCTGTTTCAGTGTTAATGTTTTTAATTCTAATAGAATTATCCTCTATTAAGCACAACAACTATGATAAATGTTCTTAAGATAGGTGGTGTCACTCACTTCGATACTATTTAAAATTAAAACTTGACACGAAAATATAATATTTTCTTATTAAAGTATAGCCAAAAAAACGTCTAGTCTAAATATTATAATGAAGACAAGTAAGAAGCTTGATTTCGGCCGCCTTACTTAATAAATAATAGCTCGTTTCTGTATAATTTAAGTCATTAATGTCATTTGCATTTAAGATTTTCCTTAGAAACTTCCATAATTTGATTAACGTTTCCACAGGTTTGTAATGGATGGTTTGATCATTTATTAAATGCGATTGAAGAGAACCGATTATAATTAATACATTATATGATACAAACAATATATAATACATTTAACAACAGTAGTATTTTTTTAAATGGAACGGTCAGTAATGTTATAGGTGTCTAAATATTTCAAAGCAAAGTCATATTGACGTCATAATATTACAAATTCATGCAGACGTACTTTAAGGACTTGAGAGTATTATCTCACTTTTAATTGTTTTTTTTTTCTTATTAATTTCAAATTTTATTTAAGGATGTAAATGTAACTTCAATAATCTTGGTAAGATGTGGTTAAAGCACACGAGAACACTTGACAAAGAGCTTTTAGTTAAAGTCAAAAATAAACAAAATTTCACGTATCACAAATATAGATTTGTGAGATTTGTTAATGATAACATTAATTACAATAATGAATTAACAAATGTTTTTATTCAAGTTTTAGTTCTGAAATCGGAAAAAAATATTTGAATCTCTAACACTCACGTGACGCTCTGAAGTTATTAATATATATTAATATTATTTGATACTAATTGACCCTAGAACGAATTACAGAACATATATACTCGTATATATTACAAAACTTATTTCAATTGAACTGCAAAAAGACTAAACTCTAAAATTCATAGACCTCAAGTAATCACATTTTTATTTGAATCTACTGGATTTTTTTTTCTTGCACGAATCAATTTGTTGCCAAATTACTTTTTGCGATGTCGCTCGTTTGGAGTTCTGTTTTTCGTCGATTGAGTATCTTTTAAAGTATCATTTCGAAATAAAACTGTTGAGTAATGATTTTTTACTAACTCTATTCTAATACAACTTGTATTTATGTAATCTCATTATTTACTTATATTAATATTAAAATTATAATACAGTAATACAAAACAGTATCTGAAAGTGTCTTTTAAACTAATATTTTATATTAATATTCAAAACGCATAACATACATACTGCAAGTGATTAGAAACAGCTGGTAAAATAAAGTGGAAGACGAGTACCTAAATATGATATTAAATAAACGACTACTCATTTTAATTGAGGATTCCATTTTTAACATGTAAATAAATATAAATTTATTGTCACTGTAGTTGATTTATTAAATGTCAAAACTCTTATAACACATACCTAGTTGTATCAAGATATGAACAAAATAATAATAACATTTATTTATCAAAACCAGAGAAATGCAGTAAATTCAAATATATACTTTCAGTATTGATCTTTACATATATTGTTATGTCCTGTTAAGTTCCTGTGTAAATTGATAACAAGACTTATAGTTGACATGCACTTACAATGAAGTCTTTTGTAATTATTAATTTAAAAACTTGATCATCCTCTCTACTCTTCGTAAAATTAATGTGTCTATGAACAATTGGCGATATGTTATATAAAACATTTTTATAAAATCACTTTAGCTTTAAAATTAATGTTATAAGAGTTATGTTAGGCTAAGTATTTATTAAATATTGTATTTATTCAGACTAACGTGAACATGAAGACTTGTTAGACATGTGTGAAACTAATGAGACTGAAGACATTGTAACTACTACCAATATATTCAGTGTAAATTGCTCCAACCCCGATGTATGAATTTGAATTGTATTGGTTATTGTCATTGCGATGACATTATAATGATTTATTAATTTAAAATCATAACCTGCTAATATTCAAGACATGAAGAAATAATCTGGTTTAAAAGTTCATATATTATTATTCTTATGATTGGTAAAGATACTAGTCTCCCCGTATATCTTTTCATTTAAATTATAAACTGTTGATATGAATACAGGTCGCCAGGATTTAAATAGGCGTTTGTAAACGGTTTTATTTCTATGCAGTAAATACCTGTGGCACAAATAAATTGAAAAATCCTGTAAAAATTTTAATACTTTAAAATTAGAAAAAAATAATAGATTATGTAAAAAACAATGTATCAAATGCAATATCATGTATTAAATGCAAATCCTACGGCTGGTAGTGAAGTGAAATGGAGCTTATAAATAATTAAATATGTCATTAAAATCACTGAAGTGTTAATTACGTTTTACATGAAGGGATCAGTAATTATGATATTAATAGCTCTGTATTAATATTATTATTACTGATATATCTAATAATTAAGTTCTAATATATGTATATTATCCTTACGAATAACATATTACATATATCGTGAGTAGTGTGTATTCGGGGGTTCTGCCTCATTGCTATTGGGGGATGTTCTGGCTCAGCGGGGGTCTCGCTCAAGTTTGGGTCTGACTCAGACTAAAAAAAAAAAAAAAAAAAAAAAAAAAAGGTTTTGCTATCATCTAAATCGTTTGCTGCTATCCCCGTTGCGCTAGCTCTTACGGTTACAGAGATAGCTTTTTGAATTCGACTACCTGGCCGAAGGCTGATAAGACCATTCATTCCCTACTCAACTCGCCCGGCGTTATCGCCGCAGGCCGATAAGGCCCACCGACACTAATTACTACAGTATTTGTTTATATACATGTTTGTTTTATGCAATAATACCACAAATTAAAATTTATATTTTATTTAAAATCATACTTGATTAAATTATCAATTATTACATCCTAACCAAATAATCTATTTTATATAGATTTTTATTTTATGCAATAATTATTACATCATTGCACAGGGTTTCATCTTCATCGAATATCCTAAACATAATCTATACAACCTAACATAACCTAACCAAATATAATCTATACAACCTAACATAACCTAACCAAATAATCTATTTTATAATAGATTTTTGTTTTATGAAATAATACCACAAATTAAAATTTTACATTGTATTTAAAATAATACTTGATTAAATTATCAATTATTACATCATTGCACAGGGTTTAATCTTCATCGAATATCCTAAACATAATCTATACAACCTAACATAACCTAACCAAATATAATTAAAATTTTACATTTTATTTAAAATAACACTTGAATAAATTATCAACTATTATATCATTGCACAGGGTTTCATCTTCATCGAATATCCTCACGAAGTTCTGCATGCTCTGACCGTAGAACATATGATGTAGGTATACCAAGCAGTATTCACCACACACCGAAGTCCACTCGTTTTGTATTTTCTTACTATTAAAATACCATATTTTACAGTTTCTATTAAGAAATGCTTTATGGAAGCCTTTCGGTGCTCGGCCAAATGAATCAAAATATTGGCCGATTTTGTTTTTGTCTACATGTATGGCTACCCAGTGAGAACCTGGCTGAGTATCATAATCTAGATTGCTTACTAAAAATGTAGGGGCTTCAATATGTATCGGCAATCTGTTTGCAGGAAATACATTCATTTGTAACAATGGATTAATCCTATTTAAGCATTCCTGAATTTGTAGGGTATTCATATTTTAGAATAGATATGTGTACACGTGCTCTATCATGCATAGACATGTAGTGAATAGTTAGGCATCTTAAAACATGTCTTTATAGTAAGGAGATTATGTACAGCAAGCAATGCATACGCTAAATCGTTGGAATTTATAAACTAGTGACTAACGTTGAAATACCAAAGAAATAGTTTTAAGGAATTTTGAATAGACAAACCATTACTTATCAGGTTTTACTCATAAGTCAACAATGTAAATGTTTCGTTTAGAGTTATCGTTTTACGATAATAGTAAGCACTTACTATCGCTATATAAGTCCAAAACGAAAGAGGACCACCACATAACAATATTCGTCTACGTGCAGTACAGTGAATCCAAGTTACAAGTTATTGTGTGGTTACATTAAATTTCTTTGGGGTCACCATGGAGGTAAGCTAACTATTTTTAAATATTTATTCGTGTTGTATTTCTTTCAATATGTCTTACATGGATCTAATCACTTTTAATCTAGTGCGTGTGTTATGTTTGTGCTTAAAATGAATGTTATTGTTACAGAATAAATTTGAAGAAAATACATTCAAAGATTATTATTACAAAACCCTATCGGATGATAGCAACGATAGTCTTATGATTGCCAGAGATTCGTCAAAACTTAAAGCGAAACGTGGAGAAGAAGACCGGCTTGACGACTTGTTCAAGTTAGCTACTAACAAAAGGAAAAAGCAGTGCTCGTCTGTATCGCGAGCGCAAGCAAATGGAGGCGTAGCATTCATATCAACAAACAGAGAAGATGCGGCCTCATCATCTCGAGAGGGCGTTCGTGGTGTATATACGGATCCACCCAACATTCCTTCACCTCGATTAGTGCGGGTGAGGAATTGTTCAGCCTTTATAGCAAATCATTTGATCTGTTTTATCTGGACTATTTGATGCTCATCAGCTTTATGAAGAGCCCTTGACCATGATCGTCCACTCAATGGATGTCAGTGATATCGAGTGTCCTCTGTCTGACTCTTAAGCGTCTCGCGTCGGACGGATTAACATACCGTATTTTAGAATATCACTCGATTAATTGGTGGATTGTATGAGCGAACGAACTTTGACGAAATTATAAATGTTAATAAAAAAACAATTGAGTTTTAAGTAAAATTATTATGAAAATAAATGTTTAAAAGTAGTCATTAAAGATAACATAGACTTCACACAAAGAATTGTAAAAAAATTTGCATTAATTTTTATACGCACTAATTAAAAAAATAAAATTTTACAAAAAATAAAAAAATAATGTTTTTTTATTAAACTCAGCAAGACCCAATAGATGTTTCGCGATGATATAAAAAAAATCCCTACAAATTTTTCCTGTCCACAGACATCCATACATGCATCTGAGAAAAGTGAAAACAATACAGAACGAACAAAGTTCGTTCGTGAATATTGACAGCTTCAATTATACAATTTATTATTGATCATCTTAATAGATTTATTACTTTTTATATAAAATTTGTTGTAAAATATTTTCCATAACAAAATATTCTGATCATGAATTTTCGTTTTCCATTTGAGTTATAGAAATGGTTTTATTAGGCAATTAAGCCTTCGTATTTTTAATAAAAGATTTTTTGTATTTACGAATATATATGTTTTTCCTGGAATCAATATTGTTTAACAGTTTATTTTTTTTCCTTCAAGTGCAATTCGTACTAAATAGATTTATGCGATTTTTTAATGATAGAAACCAAAAAGAATACGGATATATATATAGTTCCGTTTTCTTAAATGTCTATTTAAATCTCTAACATATAATTCACTTGATACATTGAAATATGGACAAAAAATTGCATGGCTTTAAATCACATTTTACTTGGATTGGAAAATCATTTACCAAATCAAATCTACTGACTTCATGTAATCATATTATTATTTATTTCAAGTGGAAATAACTTTTTATTTCCTCGTCTTATCAATTTTGTATCTAATTTAGTAGTTTCGTAAAGAAAAACTGGTTTATTATTGAAGGAAGTTCAATTTTAAGTTTTGATTGTTATGAAAGAGGTTTAAAGATTTATGTAATTGTCTAAATAAATATTAAAAACAAAATGATTATTTTATAACAATATATAGTGACGATTGTTTTATTAATATCTAAGAATAACACTCGATGTTAGCTCATGCGTTCATTTAACCATTATTTTTTATTATATTTAATTATTTATCTTCACGCCATATCTTTCTAAGGAAAAAGATATGTAAAATACACTCCTTGACTTTCATATCATGAATAACATTATTTTAAAAAATCTGTGTTATTTATGTATGTATGTTTGAAAAGTTTGAACTCTTTTTGAGTCTTAATTAATTTTCTTAAAAGGAATATAAAATCTTACATACATCTTGAACAATAGTGGTAGTTTTAAGAAATCATGTAATATATAATATAAAAATATAATATTTAAAGAAATTTAGTTATATTTAAACTTTTGATTATTTTTAATTAAATTATTGTAGAAATATTATTTAAGATTACTGCGATAAGATATTATTTTTATAGTATATACTTATATATCTTGGTTATGTCATAATATTATATGTTTGCCTAAAAAAATCTATAAGTAATTAATAATAAAAAAATGTTACAGGTTTGTGTAAAGTAAATTGTATTTAACTTATAACACTAACCATTTTAAAATGAAATAAATCGTCAGTGCTGTTTACAAATATACCGTTGTATTTTACGCACAGTAAGATTACTTCATCCCTTGTTAAATACTGTTTGTCTGTGATACCAACAATATCTTAAAATTGTTAAATTAATTAATTAAAATATCTTATTTAGTATTAAGACTTAAAATACTTAAAAGTAATCAATAAACAACGATTACTTTATTAAATATATTTTAATGATTTATTTAAACTAATACTTACTTAAATCTAATAAGTGATTAAAATTGGTAGAAGCTGAAAACTCTATACGTATAATTTGAGTAAATAAATATTATTGTTCAAAGTATATTTTTTAATCTTTCATTCTTGAAACCAAGCCTTTATAATTGCCTCGTACACTTTTATTATTTTACAAACAAGTCCGGGGGCGACTCAGTGGAAGCTTATTGAAAATAATTGTAACAAAATACGTTCATAAAACCTACGAAGTAGTCGTAAACTTTGTTATTTAACTTTGAAATGTAAGTATCACTCAAGTGATATCAAACTGAAGAGCGTTATAAATAATTAGTTATTTTTGTTGTAGTATATATATCTTGTTAATAACAACTTAACTTATAATATATTATGAATTTGACCTCAAATCTATGTTAAGATGGACAACTTGATAAATCTAAGATTTACTTAATTTGAACATCAGAATGTTATGCAAAATACTATTAATCCTTTCCGTTGGTATTTCACTCGTAAGCCTTTAATCATTTTGTTCTATAAGTTCTTTGTTAAATTATTGTACAAGTATCTATACCGAATGTGTATGGGCCAGAATTTCAGTACGTATATATTATATTACAGTTTTATTCAGTAAGTAACTAAGGATCAACTTAGCAAAACCTATGTCCAATAACACGTAAAGTGAAAAACTTAATCCGTTTGAAACATTGTTTCAAATGCAATCAAACAAGTTAAGTCTCTCCATATTTATTCAAAGCTTATTAAAATCACTCAAACACTAGTTATACTTTAGTGCAAGCGATCCCTAATTATTACCTATATTAACATCTCTGTATACTACATCATATCTGATCAAATGTATAATGTCCTTTCAAGTGACGTAATGTTTTTCGAAATACTAAATTCTTGTTTTATATCTGTTTCAGTGTTAATGTTTTTAATTCTAATAAAATTATCCTCTATTAAGCACAACAACTATGATAAATGTTCTTAAGATAGGTGGTGTCACTCACTTCGATACTATTTAAAATTAAAACTTGACACGAAAATATAATATTTTCTTATTAAAGTATAGCCAAAAAAACGTCTAGTCTAAATATTATAATGAAGACAAGTAAGAAGCTTGATTTCGGCCGCCTTACTTAATAAATAATAGCTCGTTTCTGTATAATTTAAGTCATTAATGTCATTTGCATTTAAGATTTTCCTTAGAAACTTCCATAATTTGATTAACGTTTCCACAGGTTTGTAATGGATGGTTTGATCATTTATTAAATGCGATTGAAGAGAACCGATTATAATTAATACATTATATGATACAAACAATATATAATACATTTAACAACAGTAGTATTTTTTTAAATGGAACGGTCAGTAATGTTATAGGTGTCTAAATATTTCAAAGCAAAGTCATATTGACGTCATAATATTACAAATTCATGCAGACGTACTTTAAGGACTTGAGAGTATTATCTCACTTTTAATTGTTTTTTTTTTCTTATTAATTTCAAATTTTATTTAAGGATGTAAATGTAACTTCAATAATCTTGGTAAGATGTGGTTAAAGCACACGAGAACACTTGACAAAGAGCTTTTAGTTAAAGTCAAAAATAAACAAAATTTCACGTATCACAAATATAGATTTGTGAGATTTGTTAATGATAACATTAATTACAATAATGAATTAACAAATGTTTTTATTCAAGTTTTAGTTCTGAAATCGGAAAAAAATATTTGAATCTCTAACACTCACGTGACGCTCTGAAGTTATTAATATATATTAATATTATTTGATACTAATTGACCCTAGAACGAATTACAGAACATATATACTCGTATATATTACAAAACTTATTTCAATTGAACTGCAAAAAGACTAAACTCTAAAATTCATAGACCTCAAGTAATCACATTTTTATTTGAATCTACTGGATTTTTTTTTCTTGCACGAATCAATTTGTTGCCAAATTACTTTTTGCGATGTCGCTCGTTTGGAGTTCTGTTTTTCGTCGATTGAGTATCTTTTAAAGTATCATTTCGAAATAAAACTGTTGAGTAATGATTTTTTACTAACTCTATTCTAATACAACTTGTATTTATGTAATCTCATTATTTACTTATATTAATATTAAAATTATAATACAGTAATACAAAACAGTATCTGAAAGTGTCTTTTAAACTAATATTTTATATTAATATTCAAAACGCATAACATACATACTGCAAGTGATTAGAAACAGCTGGTAAAATAAAGTGGAAGACGAGTACCTAAATATGATATTAAATAAACGACTACTCATTTTAATTGAGGATTCCATTTTTAACATGTAAATAAATATAAATTTATTGTCACTGTAGTTGATTTATTAAATGTCAAAACTCTTATAACACATACCTAGTTGTATCAAGATATGAACAAAATAATAATAACATTTATTTATCAAAACCAGAGAAATGCAGTAAATTCAAATATATACTTTCAGTATTGATCTTTACATATATTGTTATGTCCTGTTAAGTTCCTGTGTAAATTGATAACAAGACTTATAGTTGACATGCACTTACAATGAAGTCTTTTGTAATTATTAATTTAAAAACTTGATCATCCTCTCTACTCTTCGTAAAATTAATGTGTCTATGAACAATTGGCGATATGTTATATAAAACATTTTTATAAAATCACTTTAGCTTTAAAATTAATGTTATAAGAGTTATGTTAGGCTAAGTATTTATTAAATATTGTATTTATTCAGACTAACGTGAACATGAAGACTTGTTAGACATGTGTGAAACTAATGAGATTGAAGACATTGTAACTACTACCAATATATTCAGTGTAAATTGCTCCAACCCCGATGTATGAATTTGAATTGTATTGGTTATTGTCATTGCGATGACATTATAATGATTTATTAATTTAAAATCATAACCTGCTAATATTCAAGACATGAAGAAATAATGTGGTTTAAAAGTTCATATATTATTATTCTTATGATTGGTAAAGATACTAGTCTCCCCGTATATCTTTTCATTTAAATTATAAACTGTTGATATGAATACAGGTCGCCAGGATTTAAATAGGCGTTTGTAAACGGTTTTATTTCTATGCAGTAAATACCTGTGGCACAAATAAATTGAAAAAACCTGTAAAAATATGAATACTTTAAAATTAGATAAAAATAATAGATGATGTAAAAAACGATGTATCAAATGCAATAACATGTATCAAATGCAAATCCTACAGTTGGTAGTGAAGTGAAATGGAGCTTATAAATAATTAAATATGTCATTAGAATCACTGAAGTGTTAATTACGTTTTAAAAAAAAGGATCCAGTAGTTATGATATTATTATCTGTGTATTAATATCATAATTAATATATATCTAATAATTAAGTTCTAATATATGTATATTGTCCTTACGAGTAACATATTACATATATCGTGAATATACACATAACATTTTTATACAACGTACTATATTAATAATAACAAAAAACTTATGAGAATGACTAAAACTTTATTTGGTTAATTTCTTTTCCTATAAAGCTTATATAACATATAATATTCTCCGAGGTCACTGTGAACCACCACTTATCTGAACGACTTAAAATGATTATTGCTTCCCTGATAGATGCAGCCGACCAAGTAATGTTTCAGATTAACCTCGTAATGGCGGGATATAAAGCTACGATTACGTTATAGCCATGTTTGTGCATTTTAACAAAATATTATTTGAGACATATTTTTGTACTCCAAATAGATAACATGCAGGTTAGGCATAACTTGAATATCAGAATGTTACCTTTGAATTTGAATGAGTACATTTTATTTAAATACTATTTCAAATAGGGGCCGGGATTTTAGCCTATTTTATATAACAGTTTTATTTAGTAAGTAACTATGACCCAGCAAAATTTATGTCCAATTGTCTTACACATAAAGTGGGAATTTTAATCGATATTCGAAACATTGTTTCAAATGCAATTTGCAGGTGTTAGTCAAGTTAAGTCTGTCCATATTTATTCAAAGTTTATTAAAATCACTCAAACACTAGTTATGCTTTAGTGCAAGCGATCCCTTATTATTATATTAATATCTCTGTATACTATATCGTATCTGATCTAATATATAATGTTCTTTCAAGTGACGTAATGATTTTCGAAAACCTACCATTCTTGTTTTATATCTGTTTCACCATTAATGTTTTTAATTCTAATAGTATCTTCTATTAAGGACAACAACTACTCGTATAATAAATATTCGTACGATGTATGGTGTCACTTTCTTGGATACTGTTTAAAACTAAAACTTGACACGAAAATATAATATTTTCTTATTAAAGTATAGCAAAAAAAACGTCTAGTCTAAATATTATAATAAATACAAGTAAGAAGCTTAATTTCGTCAACAACTTAATAAATAATAGCTCGTTTCTGTATAATTTAAGTCATTAATGTCATTTGCATTTAAGATTTTCCTTAGAAACTTCCATAATTTGATTAACGTTTCCACAGGTTTGTAATGGATGGTTTGATCATTTATTAAATGCGATTGGAGAGAACCGATTATAATTAATACGTAATATGATACAAACAATATATAATAAATTTAACAACAGTAGTATTTCTTTAAATGGAACGGTCAGTAACTTTATAGGTGTATACATATTTTAAAGCAAACTCATATTAACGTTAAAATATTATAAATTCATTCAAATATACTTCAAGGACTTGAGAGTATTATCTCACTTTTAATTGTTTTTTTTGTCTTATTTATTTCAAATTTTACTTAAGGATATAAATGTAATTTCAATAATCTTGGTAAGATGTGGTTAAAGCACACGAGAAAACTTGACAAAGCACTTTAAGTTCAAGTTAAAAATAAACAAATATTACACATATCACAAACATAGATTAGTGAGATTTGTTAATAATAACATTAATTACAATAATTAAATAACATTTTTTTTTATTCAAGTTTTAGTTCTGAATTCTGAAATAATTATTTGAATCTCTAACACTCACGTGACGCTCTGAAGTTATTAATATATATTTTAATATAATTTGATACAATGTAACCCTAGAACTAAATACGACGTATATATATATATATATATATATATATATATATATATATATATTACTAAACTTATTTGAATTGGATTGCAAAAAAAAGTAAACCCTAAAATTCATAGACCTCAAGTAATCACAATTTTATTTGAATCTACTTTTTTTTTTCTTTCACTAATCAATTTGGTACCAAATAACTTTTTACGATAACGCTCGTTTGAAGTTCGGTTTTCGTCGATTGAGAATATTTTAAAGTACCATTTCGGAATAAAACTGTTGAGTCATGATTTTTTACTAACTCTATTCTAATACAACTTGTATTTATGTAATCTTATATTAATATTAAAATTATAATACAGTAATACAAAACAGTATCTGAAAGTGCCTTTTAAACTAATATTTTATACTAATATTCAAAACGCAAGTGAATGGAAACAGCTAGTATAAAATAAAGTGGAAGACGAGTACCTAAATATAATATTAAATAAACGACT
Source organism: Melinaea menophilus ssp. n. AW-2005 (assembly GCA_918358695.1). Classification (NCBI taxonomy): domain Eukaryota; kingdom Metazoa; phylum Arthropoda; class Insecta; order Lepidoptera; family Nymphalidae; genus Melinaea; species Melinaea menophilus. The sequence goes on from OU911056.1 coordinate 11,472,465, forward strand.
ACTCATTTTAATTATGAATTCCCGTATATTACATGTAAATAAATATAAATTTGTTGTCGCTGTAGTTAATTTATTAAATGTCAAAACTCGTATAAAACATTCCTAGTTGTTAAATCCGTCACGTTTTAAATTATACAATGAGTTGGAACAAGCACTGAAATTGTATCAAGAATATGAACAGAATAATAATTATATTTATATATCAAAACCAGAGAAATGCAGTCAATTCAAATATATACTTTCAGTATTGATCTTTACACATATATTGTTATGTCCTGTTAAGTTCGTGTGTGAATTGATATCAAGACTTACAGTTGACTTGCACTTATAATGAAGTCTTTTATTATTATTAAGTTAAAAACTTGATTATCCTCTTTACTCTTCGTGAAATTAATGTGTTTATTAAGAATTGGCGATATGTTATATAAAACATTTTTATAAAATCACTTTAGCCTTAAAATGTATGTTATAAGAGTTATGTAAGACTAAGTATTTATTAATTATTATGTTTATTCAGTACTAATGTGAACATGAAGACTTGTTAGACATGTGTGAAACTAATGAGTCTGTCTCATTGTACTACTACCAATATATTCAGTGTAAATTGCTCTAACCCCGATGTATGAATTTGAATTGTATTGGTTATTGTCATTGTGATGACATTATTATGATTTATTAATTTAAAATCATAAAATGCTAATATTTAACACATAAAGAAATAAGGTAAATTAAACGTTCATATATTTATGTTTTTATATATTTGTAAAAATACTAGTCTCAACGCATTTCTTGTTATTGAAATTATAAGCAATTGATATGAATATATGTGGCCTGGATTGAAATAGATGTTTATAAATGTTACAGTAACATTTCTACGCAGTAGATACGTGATAAAACATGAGCCTAAAAATTTGTATATTTTAAAATTTGAACGAAAATACATTATATTAAAAACAATGTATAAAATGCAAATACATATATCAAATGAAAAGCCGTCAGCTGGTAGTGAAGTTAAGTGGAGGTTTATGAATAATGAAATATGTCATTAAAATCACCGAAGTGTTAATTATATTTTACATTAAGGGATCAGTGATTATAATATTGATATATGTGTATTAATATCATAATTACTGATATATCTAATAATTAAGTCCTTAATAATGTCCTTACGAGTAACATATTACATATATCGCGAATATACACATAACATTTTTGTACAACGTACTATATTAATAATAACAAAAAACTTATGAGAATAACTAAAACTTTGTTTAGTTAATTTCTTTTCCTATACAGCTTATATAACATATAATATTCTCCGAGGTCACTGTGAACCACCACTTATCTGAACGACTTAAAATGATTATTGCTTCCCTGATAGATGCAGCCGACCGCGTAATGTTTCAGATTAACCTCGTAATTGTCAGATATAAAGCTACGATTACGTTATAGCCATGTTTGTGTATTTTAACAAACCATTATTTGAGACATATTTTTGCACTCCAAATAGATAACACGCATATACAGTTATAACTTTCTTTTATTGAAACAAACATTTCGATAAATTCATATTATTCTACATTCATCCAAATAACTCTAGTCGATTTTGATTTTGTAAGCTTAACTATTTTTAAAGATTCTCCCATATTTTAGAACCCAAATCCAAAGAGAACGAAAAAACATTAGGTATCTCCGATAACAATAATGGCCGCCAATGATCAACGGCATTAACTGAATATGACAGCACGTTGTGGTTCAGACATAACCATAACCTAATTATTTACAATACAAACTCATTAGCAAAAAATCGAAATAGCCACATTACATTAATTAATATCTTAAAAGTAGTAATTCATTGAAATGTCTAATTATAATTATAATACGATATATTTTCATCAAAAATTGTATAGCAAATCATTAAATCCATTCCATCTGGACTATTTAATGCTCATCAGCTTTATAAAAAATCATGATCGTCCTTTCAATGGATGACAGTGATACCGAGTGTCCTCTGTCTGACTCTTAAGGGAAGGTTCTAGTCCAGAGGCCCGAAAATGTGCGTAATTTCATGATGTTTCTTTGAGAGTACATACGTATTTTTTAAAAAAAACTTTTGTGGCATTTATTTGTCTATATATTAAAAAGTTTACAAAAATTTTTTCCATTAAAAATAATACAAAATGGCAGCTCCGGCCCTCACTGACGGCGGTCGTGCGCAGCGGTGGACAGTGTGTGCGGGGCACTCTACAGCCCTGCTAAGTGATGTGAAACGAAAAAACCAAAAAAAATCTTAAAGTATATGAAATTTGGGGGGCTTTATGATTTTCCGATTTTTGAAAAACCCTTTTTAAAACAAATGGGGACCCTTTTTAGGAAAAACACCTTTTTTGCCTTGTTTTATTTGTTTTCACGTTAAAAAAAACAGTACTAAAAAAATTTTTATTTCAAAAAACGCTTCCTGAAGGCCCCCTAAATTAAATAAGCTTTAATTAGAGCCACCAAACGTCGAAATCGGTGTAGTCGTTGAAGCAGAATCACGCCCCGCGCGCAAAAAAAAGGTGTTTCGAGAAAAACGCGTTTAAAGTTTGACGAAGAAAAAATCATATATAATGTATTTTTTTTGACACTTACATCTAATCAGCTATTCCCGCACCATACAGGGTTCCTTCCTCGTCTTCAAAAAGTATGTTTTGCTGAACTTTGGTGCTGATTTTGTCAACTCTGGCCTTTTTCGCCAACACTGATAGATTCGCCTCCGCCGATGTGATGCGTTTATCGTCCGTCTTCGCAGCAAATTTTTTACTATTTATTCCTATGACGATCCCCAATGTATGCATGGTTTTCAATATTGATGAATAGCCTTCATTGAAGATGCCAGAAGCTATATACGCTGCTATTCTGATTGTTTGTTCGCCACAATGAAGATGTTTCGGGGCCAGTTTCCAAATGCACGCGTTGAAACTTTCGTTATCATTTTGTGTGTTTCCACCGATGCATCTTTGCAGTAGATCATCGCTCGAAAGAGCTTCATACACCGGTCGAATTGCATTTTGAACTGACTCTTGAAGGGCAGGTTTGTGTTCGAAATCAGCGAGTTTTCCCTTTGCTTCAGCGACACGCCACTTACACCAACTGTTTTCACCTGGCGGGCAGTTCTCGTGTTTCGGTTTCTCGTTTGTGGAGCATTTATGGTCGAACGTTGCCCAAACAGCTTTTCGCATTTCTTCGGCCGAATCAGGGTGTCGTCTGATGTTACTCTGAATAGAGCGCTCATTCGACCGAGGGAACGCAGATATACGATCACACAATAAAGGGGAATTTATAAGGACTTGTTATGAGAGGTACGAACTTATTACCTGTAGTACAAATAACCCGCTCAGGCGGTGAAAACTGGCGTTCGAAGCGCCTTACCTCGAAGCGGCTCCGAGCGCGCGCTTCTATTTGTTTTTCAGCCGACGCGCTCTCTCGTCTATACGCTATAACTCGTAAAATCAATTAGATAGAGAAATATCCTTTTGCCTACACATTTTTAAGACCGTAAGGATGAAAATAAAGCAATAAAATAAATAATATTTTTTTGTCGATTGTGACTAGAACCTTCCCTTAAGCCTCTCGCGATATTACCACGGATTAACATACCGTATTTTAGGATATCACTCGATTAATTGGTGGATTGTAAAAGCGATGTCATTATTAATCGTCCAATTTATCCTATAAAATTAATCTATTGTTTGGATTATATTCGTTAATACTGATTATTTGAGTAAAACGATATCGGGAAAATAAGCGTCAGATAAAGTATAAGTCATACGTTTCATTCTAGGAATTGTTTATGAAACATGATATCAACTTTATTGTAAAAAGCACGACAAGAATGTTATATAATTTAGTGTTATATTGTTTTATTTTTCATTTAATATTTGCATATGCAGGTAATGAGTCAAAAATGATCCTGCATAAGTCCTAAAATGTGTTGATATAAAAGCCAATAATCATTTTGTTAAATAACTGTCAAGTAATTATTGTCCCCAAACTGTATATTTTAATATTATGTGTTCATTTAAGTAATTTAATTTTAATTTAATTATTTACAACAATTTTTCTCAAAGGTAATTATGTTAAACATTTCTAAAAGTTAAAGATTGTTGAACAATAAGAAATCACAAAATAGATTTTAGTTGCATACAGATCAAAAAGCGGGACAAACAGTCACACAAATTGCACTTAATATATTGGAAACTTAAATTAAATCAGATAATAAAATGTTAACAGATTTGACTTTATAAATCACTATTATTCATTTTGATAGATTTATTACTGATTTTATTAAATTTATTACACTCATACGAGTGTGTTCTTGAACTAAACTTTCTGATAATTAAAGTTCGTTTTTCGTTTGATTTATGTAGATGGTTTTATCTACATAAATGTATACAACCAATTTTCCTTCGTATTTTAAAGAAACCACTTTTATATATTTATATGTCTTACAATATTTAAATTATAAATCTTTTTAATTACCATTCTAAAATCATATAATTAGGATAATAAGTAAAACATGCATATAAAAATAGTAAAGATATGAATACTTTATTAACATATATTATTAACAGCTCATCTATACATTATAATAAATACAATGAAACAGCATGAGTTCATTTCCTTTTCATTATAAATAATAGCTCGCTTCTGCGGAATTTAAGACATTAATATTATTTGCATTTAAAATTGTCTTTAGAAATTTCCTTAATTATATTAACGTCATGCCTTCCTTATCATAAATAACTTTATTTTAAATAATCTGAATTATTTATGTATGTATGTTTGAAAAGTTTGTTCCTTTTAAGTCTAAATTTATTATTTAGTCAAATTTCAAAAAGAAATATTTAAATTTGTAAGCAAGTAACAATTTGCATATTTATGGACTATTTTATTGTATGTCGTAACTATGAAGAGAAAAATAATAACACTTAAAAACTGATAAAAAGTACTTAAAACTTTATTTTACTTCACTCTTTTTAACGATTTTAAAACTTAACAACTTTATCTTAAAGCAAAATATTGGATCGACTCAAAATGATTATTGCTCCCTGATAGATGCAGCAGACCGTGTAATCTTCCAGTTTAATCGCGTGACATTTTAATAAATTTATACTTACTGGAATTATATCTCTGCAGCACTCTTTTTAAAAGGATTACACGTACTTTATGTTTATTAAATTGTTTATCTTTTACAACATTCTATAACAACCGCTATAGTGTACCAATTTTTTAATTAACCAATCGAAGTATTCAAATGAAAGTTTAACAAATATATTAATCTAAATACAAAGTAAGAAATTTCTCTAAGATATCTAACTATTGAACACGAAGCTGACAATCTCGGGATGCTCCGGATACAAGACGGTGCTCTCGCCAGACTTAATTAAACTATTTCAAACTCTATTTCAACTAAATGTAATCTTGTCCATAGTTTTATTCAAATGCTTCTATTTGAGTTTCCTCGTATTTTATGATTTTTATGATTATTAAGATTATGATTTTTTAGACAAATTTGAAAGACAAATCTAAAAAGGAAGTACAAAAACTATTGTTATTATGTAAAAAGCATTATTAGGTATCTACGGTTATAATTAATGCTCCAATGTCCGATATTATTAACTGAATGTGAGAGCATATTATGGTTCTGACGTAACTTATTTACCTCTATTACTAGTTTATTAGCATCAAATAGAACCAAATATAAATTCATCAAACTCCTTTATGTTTTGAAAGTAGTCGATTATAACAATTTATAAGAAAATTACTATTTTTCAGATAAGACGTTTTAAGAGCATTTAATTGTATAATTAAATTATAAGTGTATATTATATTTTCAAGTGATTTATCATTGGATTGCGCTCTTGTAATTGTAAAAAATTTTTGATGGTTTTAATAATTTCATGTTTAACATCCATATATTAAGAATTTGAAGTTACAGTAAGTTTTAATGATTGATAAAAAATTTAAGTTTTTATTTTCTTATAGCTTTAAAACTTCTAATACGTTCATTTCAGATTCAGAAATTTTAATAATTTTTTTATCAGCTACATCATTTAAATAACTTTTTAATTACTGTTTAATGCTTATTAGCTCTGTGAAAGCTCTTAAGTGGATCATCAGTGGATCATCAGGATGGCAGTGATATCGAGTGTCCTCTGCCCGATTCTTAAGCCTTTCGCGTTGGATGGTTTAACATACTATAGGATACTTTTAGGATATCACTCGTTTAATTGGTCGACTGTAAGACAAATATTTAAATTGTGATGTTGAAGAACTTGATTTACTATTAATCAATATTAATAATTTAATACTATAATGTGTTTTGTGATTTACTATTATAATGACCATAAAAATGGTTAACATTTGATAATGAATGTGTGGTTTTTGTTTTGTTAAATTCAAAGAAATTACTTATAAAGTCACTAATTCGAATTACTATTTTAACCAAATTTATATTAAAGTACAGAAAGAATACAGTTAAAAACTGTTAGAATATTTATTAGAGTATAATCCAAAAGAGCTAGACTATGTATTAAAATAAGTTCAATGAAGCAGCTTGAGTTGAATATATTGTTAAATATGGTATAAAATAACTTATTATTATTATTGAAAATTATTATAATATTGAATAAATTAATGATTTATTATATGTAAGGTATAAATAAATTTGTTGTCGCTGTAGATAAGTTATTAAATGTTAAAACTCAAATAATACATTGTTGAATCCGTCACGTTTTAAATTGTACAATGACTTGGAACAAGCGTTGAAATTGCATCAAGAATATGAACAGAATAATAATGTTTATTTATCAAAACCAGAGCGACGTAGTTACCGTTGAGTTGAAGTTATGAAGAGATCTTATTTTATATTTGGTGTGTTATAATTAGTTATCAACATTAATATTTTCTTAAATTGGACCTGTTTATCTCACATATATAATTAAAGCCTAGGACTTCATATTAACTAACACAGGTATTATGTATTATGGAAGGTAAAAATTCTTACTATTTTGCATGCATGTTAGCATGCTGCTTATATATTTTGTGTCTTCATTAACACTTCTTTTAGTTGGGTATAATTATATAAATACTTGAATTTATAAATAAAGACGATTTCTTCGAATCCAACAAAACAAATTCTACACATTCAGTACAGTACTGGTGCGATAAATTAACAAAGAACTCGTATAAAATCCATGTGAGAAAAGGTTTACGAGTGAAATACCAACGGCGAGGATAAATAATAGTCTTTGAATAACATTCTGATGCTAAGTTTACAAATGGTCTAAGATTTATCTTATTATTTATACGCATTTAACACATCTATCTTCTGATCTCGAAGGTTCATTCCCTTACATACATTTGAGATCAAATTAAGTACTTATTACACTCTCGAGTTACATACTCAAGTGATACCTACATTTTATAACTAAAAAAACTTTATAACGACTTCGTGAATTTTATGAATGCATTTTCATTCAATTATTTTCCGATAAAATATTCTAAGCTTTTATTGAGTCGCTCCCAGGCTTGTTTGTATAATTAAAAGGTTCCACAATGCAATTATAAGGGCTTGGTTTGAAAAATGGAAGGTCAAATAATATTTATTATTTACACAAATTGTAAGTTTCAATTTCTATCAACTTCAGTCACATAATAAATTTAATTTGTTTTATAAACTATTTGTTAATTCAAATCATTTCAAGGGGGAGGTCTCGAGTGACATTCGAAAACACAGTATCTATGATACTGGAGGAAGGTCACATAAAAAGCATGAGGACCCCCGGAGGGCATGTATGAAGAGGTTGATGTCTGTGGCCGAGGCGAAAGAGGTATGCAGGGACCGTAACGTTTGGCGCACCGTCGTCTCTGGCTACCCCGCAGGGGATATGGCGTGAAGCTAAATAAATAAATAAATAAATATAAATCTTTTGTAAAGTCATAAAATGTTGAGTTAGTATTATAATCTAATTCATTTTGCTTTACAGAAGGCAAATATTTGGTTATTAAAAGTGTCTTTATCAAAATATAATATTAAGTATAATATGTATTGTATTGTATTGCAACAAGTATAGATAGACTGTAATTCGTTGTTGTTGTGCTGTCAAGGCAAACTTAGTGAATAATAGTAAGAACATCATAATTAAAATAAATAAAAAGAAACAAAACAAAAATAACAAACAAAAAATATATTAAACATATTAATATAACTTGGTGATGCTTATATTTAAACTTACTTAAAAAGTAAATGTGACTATTGAAAAAATTATGTTCAGATATAATAATATAGAAGACGAGTACCTAAATATAATATTAAATAAACGACTACTCATTTTAATTATGAATTCCCATTTATTACATGTAAATAAATATAAATTTGTTGTCTCTGTTGTTGATTTATTAAATGTCAAAACTCTTATAACACATTCCTAGTTGTTAAATCCGTCACGTTTTAAATTGCACAATGAGATGGAACAAGCACTGAAATTGTATCAAGAATATGAACAGAATAATAATAACATTTATTTATCAAAACCAGAGAAATGCAGTAAATTCAAATATATACTTTCAGCATTGATCTTTGTATATAGTGTTATGTCCTGTTATGACTTGCACTTATAATGAAGTCTATTATTGTTAAATATGGTATAAAATAACATATTATTATATTGAACATTGTTATAATATTGAATAAATTAATGATTTATTATATGTAAGGTATAAATAAATTTGTTGTCGCTGTAGATAAGTTATTAAATGTTAAAACTCAAATAATACACTGTTGAATCCGTCACGTTTTAAATTGTGCAATGACTTGGAACAAGCGTTGAAATTGCATCAAGAATATGAACAGAATAATAATGTTTATTTATCAAAACTAGAGCGACATAGTTACCGTTGAGTTGAAGTTATGAAGAGATCTTATTTTATATTTGGTGTGTTATAATTAGTTATCAACATTTATATTTTCTTAAATTGGACCTGTTTATCTCACATATATAATTAAAGCCTAGGACTTCATATTAACTAACACAGGTATTATGTATTATGGAAGGTAAAAATTCTTACTATTTTGCATGCATGTTAGCATGCTGCTTATATATTTTGTGTCTTCATTAACACTTCTTTTAGTTGGGTATAATTATATAAATACTTGAATTTATAAATAAAGACGATTTCTTCGAATCCAACAAAACAAATTCTACACATTCAGTACAGTACTGGTGCGATAAATTAACAAAGAACTCGTATAAAATCCATGTGAGAAAAGGTTTACGAGTGAAATACCAACGGCGAGGATAAATAATAGTCTTTGAATAACATTCTGATGCTAAGTTTACAAATGGTCTAAGATTTATCTTATTATTTATACGCATTTAACACATCTATCTTCTGATCTCGAAGGTTCATTCCCTTACATACATTTGAGATCAAATTAAGTACTTATTACACTCTCGAGTTACATACTCAAGTGATACCTACATTTTATAACTAAAAAAACTTTATAACGACTTCGTGAATTTTATGAATGCATTTTCATTCAATTATTTTCCGATAAAATATTCTAAGCTTTTATTGAGTCGCTCCCAGGCTTGTTTGTATAATTAAAAGGTTCCACAATGCAATTATAAGGGCTTGGTTTGAAAAATGGAAGGTCAAATAATATTTATTATTTACACAAATTGTAAGTTTCAATTTCTATCAACTTCAGTCACATAATAAATTTAATTTGTTTTATAAACTATTTGTTAATTCAAATCATTTCAAGGGGGAGGTCTCGAGTGACATTCGAAAACACAGTATCTATGATACTGGAGGAAGGTCACATAAAAAGCATGAGGACCCCCGGAGGGCATGTATGAAGAGGTTGATGTCTGTGGCCGAGGCGAAAGAGGTATGCAGGGACCGTAACGTTTGGCGCACCGTCGTCTCTGGCTACCCCGCAGGGGATATGGCGTGAAGCTAAATAAATAAATAAATAAATATAAATCTTTTGTAAAGTCATAAAATGTTGAGTTAGTATTATAATCTAATTCATTTTGCTTTACAGAAGGCAAATATTTGGTTATTAAAAGTGTCTTTATCAAAATATAATATTAAGTATAATATGTATTGTATTGTATTGCAACAAGTATAGATAGACTGTAATTCGTTGTTGTTGTGCTGTCAAGGCAAACTTAGTGAATAATAGTAAGAACATCATAATTAAAATAAATAAAAAGAAACAAAACAAAAATAACAAACAAAAAATATATTAAACATATTAATATAACTTGGTGATGCTTATATTTAAACTTACTTAAAAAGTAAATGTGACTATTGAAAAAATTATGTTCAGATATAATAATATAGAAGACGAGTACCTAAATATAATATTAAATAAACGACTACTCATTTTAATTATGAATTCCCATTTATTACATGTAAATAAATATAAATTTGTTGTCTCTGTTGTTGATTTATTAAATGTCAAAACTCTTATAACACATTCCTAGTTGTTAAATCCGTCACGTTTTAAATTGCACAATGAGATGGAACAAGCACTGAAATTGTATCAAGAATATGAACAGAATAATAATAACATTTATTTATCAAAACCAGAGAAATGCAGTAAATTCAAATATATACTTTCAGCATTGATCTTTGTATATAGTGTTATGTCCTGTTATGACTTGCACTTATAATGAAGTCTATTATTGTTAAATATGGTATAAAATAACATATTATTATATTGAACATTGTTATAATATTGAATAAATTAATGATTTATTATATGTAAGGTATAAATAAATTTGTTGTCGCTGTAGATAAGTTATTAAATGTTAAAACTCAAATAATACACTGTTGAATCCGTCACGTTTTAAATTGTGCAATGACTTGGAACAAGCGTTGAAATTGCATCAAGAATATGAACAGAATAATAATGTTTATTTATCAAAACTAGAGCGACATAGTTACCGTTGAGTTGAAGTTATGATGAGATCTTATTTTATGTTTGGTGTGTTATAATTAGTTATCAATATTTATATTTTCTTAAATTGGACCTGTTTATCTCACATATATAACTAAAAACTAGGACTTCATATTAACTAACACAGAAACAAGGTATTATGTATTATGGAAGGTATATTCTTACTATTTTGCATGCATGTTAGCATGCTTTTTATAATATTTTGTGTCTTCATTAACACTTCTTTTAGTTGGGTTTAACAATATAAATACTTGAATTTATAAATAAAGACGATTTCTTCAAATCCAACAAAACAAATTCTACACATTCAGTACAGATATTGGTGCAATAAATTAACAAAGAACTCTTATAGAATCCATGTGAGAAAAGGTTTACGAGTGAAATACCAGCGGCGAGGATAAATGATAGTCTTTGAATAACATTCTGATGTTTAAGTTTACAAATGGTCTAAGATTTATCTAGTTTAACACATCTATCTTCTGGTCTCGAAGATTCATTTCCTTACATACATTTGAGATCAAATTAAGTACTTATTGCATTCACGAGTTACATACTCAAGTTATACCTACATTTTATAACTAAAAAAACTTTATAACTACTTCGTGAATTGAATGAATGCATTTTCATTAAATTATTTTCCGATAAAATGTTCTAAGCTTTTATTGAAACATTCCACAAAGCAATTATAAGGGCTTGGTTTGAAAAATGGAAGGTCAAATAATATTTATTATTTACACAAATTGTAAGTTTCAACTTCTATCAACTTCAGTCACATAATAAATTTAATTTGTTTTATAAATTATAAGTTAATTCAAATCATTTCAAGTTGGAAGCCTCGAGTGACCTTCGAAAAAACACAGTATCTATGATGCTGGAGGAAGGTCACGTAAAAAGCATGATTACCCCCGGAGGGCATGTATGAAGAGGTTGATGTCTGTGGGCTAGGCAAAAGAGGTATGCAGGAACCGTAGCGTTTGGCGTTCCGTTGCCTCTGGCTACCCCGCAAGGGATACGGCGTGAAGCTAAATAAATAAATATAAATCTTTTGTAAACAGCAAACCTTCTAGCAATTTTAAAGTCATAAAATGTTGAGTTAGTATTATAATCCGATTCATTTTACTTTACAGAAGGCAAATATTTGGTTATTAAAAGTTTCTTAATCAAGATATAGTATTAAGTATAATATGTATTGTATTGTATTGCAACAACGTATAGATAGACTGTAATTCGTTGTTGTTGTGCTGTCAAGGCAAACTTAGTGAATAATAGTAAGAACATCATAATTAAAACAAATAAAGAGAAACAAAACAAAAATAACAAACAATAAAATATATTAAACATATTAATATAACTTGATAAGCATCACGCTTATATTTAAACTTACTTAAAAAGTAAATGTAACTATTAAAAAAATTATGGTCATATATAATAATATATAATTACAATTATATATTATAATTATTTATTTAATTATGTAATTATAGGTATAATATATAATTTTTAATATCAACTTACTAAAAGTACTACTACTACTTACTACTATATATCTAAAAGAGCATTAAAAATATTACGTTGTTGGAAATTACAATAATAATATATACTAGTTATATTGAATTGACTTAATTAATTGACGAATGCTGAGCGTAGCGAAGCGTTTGTTCGAAGGACTACGTTTGCTGGATACTGGATATGATCATTCTGCTATTTTTCTGTATGTATTGTTTGTTCCGGCGTAGCCGTCGTATTTTTCATCCTATCGTCACGAAAATCGGCAGGCGTATTCTTTGAATTATTTAAATTTTTATGTCGAGCCGTTTTTTTGATTGGGCGAAAAAATCTAAAATGGCTGCGTTTTTTAGTTTTGTTTTTGGCGTAGCAGGAGCAATTTTCATCCGATCGCCACAAAAATTGGTGATCATGTTCTTTGAGTTATTAATTCTTTTTTTTGTCATTTTTCGGCCATTTTTCTTACTGGAAGAAAAAATCCAAAATGGAGGTGATTTAAGATTTTGTTTTGACGTAGCAGATGTATTTTTTATGTAATTGTCACGAAAATCGGCAGGTGTATTCTTTGAATTATTTAAATTTTTATGTCAGCCGTTTTTTTGCTTGAACGAAAAATTTCAAAATCGCGTATTTCTGATTCGTACCACAAAAACCAACTTTGCGGCAGCTAGCGGGCTGAAATTTCGTCAAAGTATTCTTTTCCGAAATCTAAGGTGTTTTTTTTGTTATTTCAATATCCAAAATGGCGAATGGCCATAGTGAATTATCAAAAATTTTAAAGTTGAATAACTCCGTTTTTATTTGGTGGAGCCAAATTTCGTTCGGTAGTTATGTACCTACATACATACATAGGTATACTTATTCCTTTTTAAAAAAGGCACTTAAAACATTGTCTCATCCCCTAATGTACTGAGGTCTACTGTTCACAGAACGACTAGTTATTTACAAAACCATGGAAATTGAAGCCCACTAATTTTCTCTAAATTTTTCATCCTTTAAACGTGTTTTGTGGAATTATTTTAATCCTATTTCCATTACGAGAACTATTAAAATTAAGTTAATGTGTTGAATTAATTAAAGATTAAATTATATTCCCCTTATCATGTGACAAGTAATTTTTGTAATATTTTATTATCATATCGGTATGAAAGTTTGCTTTTAATTTGATGGTTGCGGATTCGATTTCCGACTTCAGTTCATTATAGGTTATATCAAATACGGTGAAGAAATATATATATCATAATACGAATAAATATCTATATCTATTTATATCTATATAGAAATTGCGGAATATACCTATGTATTAAATGCGTATCAGCAACTAGATAAATCTTAGACTATTCGTTACCTTGAACAACAGAGTGTTATTCAGAAGACTGTATTTATCCTCGTCACTGGTATTACACTTGCAAACCGTTTCTCACATGGATTCTATACGAGTTCTTTGTTAAATTATTGCACCAGCTGTACTGAATGTGTAGAATTTGTTTTTTTTAATTCAAAGAAATCACTTGTATTTTTAAACACAACTTAATAACGATAACAGATAAAGAAGCAATAAGGAATTTGTTAGATAACTGGTATCCACTTATTTGTAATACCATTTCAAACAGATATATTTGGAAATATTATAGAAAATATACATTTTTTTAAATAGTTCTTTATTAAAGTATATTCGGGGAGACAGCTAATCTTTATATTATAATAAATACAACGAAACAATTGACTTCTGTGGACTTCTAATTCACTATTATTATCTGCATTTAATATTTTCTGTAGAAACTTTCTTAATTAAAGTGTGTAATAAAATATCATAACAATATATTAACGGTACACGGGAACACTATCGCTTCTCGTTTCTTTCTCGATCTCGTTTGTTTATTCTCGCTACATAACTATTTAAACAATCAATATTAATCACAATAATCCAAATAATAGATTAATTCCATTTGATAAATTGGACGATTAATGGTGATACCGCGATATCCTAAAATACGGTATGTTAATCCATGCGACGTGAGAGGCTTAAGAGTCAGAGGACACTCGATATCACTGCCATTCTTTGAGAGGACGATCATGGTCAAGAGCTTTTATAAAGCTGATGAGCTTTAAATAGTATATAAATTTAAATAAAATACTTAAAAAAAATGATGTTAAATTCTGAATCTGTTATTCATGTATTTTTTGTAGTGTTAAAAATATATTTTTAATAATATGATAAACCACTTAAAAAAATAATAATTATAATTTAATTGTACATTTTTAACATCTTTTCCTGAAACAATAACAGTTAATATGGTCAGAAATTGGAGCATTAATTATAACCGTTGAGACCAAGTGATGCTTTTTACATAGTAACAATAGTTTTTGTACTTCCTATTTAGATTTGTAATTTAATCTTAACTTAAAAATGATATTTTATATTTAAACGTTCCTACGACGAAAATCAAATAGAAGCATTTGAATGGAACTATGGAGAAGATTTAGTTTAAATAGAGTTAGCGATAGTTAAATTAAGTCTGGCGAGAGCACCGTTTTTTGTCCAGAGCATCCCGAGATTGTCAGCCTCGTGTTCAATAGTTAGATATCTTAGAGAAATTTCTTACTTAGTATTTACATTAACATATTTGTTAAACTTTCATTTGAATACTTCGATTCGTTGATTAGAAAATTGGTCCCCTAAAGCGGTTGTTACAGAATGTTGCAAACATAAAGTACGTGTAATCCTTTTGAGAAGAGTGCTGCAGAGATATAATTACAGTAAGTATAAATTTATTAAAAAGCGCAAACATGGCAATAATGTAATGCCTTTTATGTCGACCGTTACGCGATTAAGCTGGAACATTACGCGGTCTGCTGCATTTATCAGGGAGCGATAGTCATTTTGAGTCGTTCCGATATTTTGCTTTGAAAATAAAATTGTTAAGTTTTAAAGTCGTTAAACAAAGAAGAGTGAAGTAAAATAAAGTTTTAAGTACTTTTTGTCAGTTTTTAGTGTTATTATTTTTCTCTTCGTGGTTACGACATACAATAAAATTGTCCATAAACATGCAAATTATTTCATCTGATTGAATCAAAATCCATTGTTTCTGAAGGTTAAAAATGTTTACAAATTAAAATACATTTTTAGAATGATGACTTGTCAATAAATTGAGGATAAAAAAGAAAAAAAATTTCAAATGAATAGGAAATAAAACAGATTACATAAACTAAAGTTATTTATGATAAGAAAGGCAAGGAGTGTATTTTACATATCTCAACTTTAGAAAGATAATTATATTTTGATATTCTTAAAAGATAATAATGGGTAAAATTGACACATCAGCTAACATCGAGTATTATTCTTAGATATAATAAATATGATTTTTTGGTTTTATATTTAATTACTTAAAATTTATTCATTTATAAATCTGTCATTCCTAATTAAAATTAGTTTTTTTTATCTACACAGTAAATATTTATAATATGATTAAGGAAAACATACTTAGCTGTTCATCATCACCAATCACTTATTATTTGGATATGATGCTGTATCCATGATGTAGAGTTAATCTGTGGACATATGGTTATCTTTCCTCACTGCTCTTATTATAAGAATACCAATCAAAGCGCTGATTTTATCTTAATTTTTGTCCCAACATGTAGCACTCACCTTAGATTCCTGACCTTTTATTGACATTTCATTATATTTTTAATATATATATTTTTTATTATGTCATTCAGAGCTGACATTAGACTATGTCCTGTTCTTAAGCTTAAGCTTCTTTCTTAATCTTCTTTTATGCAGCTTTGTACGTCATCTTCACTTTTGTGGTCTTCTAATTCATGCGAGTAGGACACGGTCTTCATCTAAATATCTATTGCTTTTTGGGGTTTTTCTTTTTACTTCTAGAAAAAAATTAAAACAATAAGAAATATTACACCTAAAATAATCATGAAGACAAACGCTACAATGAATCATTTATGTCAAAATCTTAGTAGTAAATGTATAATTTGTAATAAATTATTATTATTTTAATCACATTTAATTAAATTATAAGTCTATCCGTAACTTCCTGTCAGGACGTTAATATAATTAAGAAAATTTCCAAAGACAATTTTAAATGCAAATAAAATTAATGACTTAAATTCCGCAGAAGCGAGCTATTATTTATAATGAAAGGCGAATGAACTCGTGTTCTTTCATTTTATTCATTACAATGTATAGATGAGCTGTTTTACTATACTTTAATAGTGTATTGATATCTTAACTATTTTTAAATGCATGCTTTTAATATTATCCTAAATATAGTTTTAGAATTGTAATTAAAAGATTTATTATTAAAATATTCTAAGACATATAGATATATAAAAGTGCTTTCTTAAAAATGCATAGAACTTATCTATCTATATAAATCAAATGGAAAATGAACTTTAATCATCAGAAAATTTAGTTTTAAAAAATATGAGTGTAATTAATTTTATAAAATCAGTAATAAATCTATCAAAACGCATAATAGTGATTTATAGAATAAAATCTGTTAACATTTTATTATCATATTTTAAATAAATTTAATGACTGAAACGAACACATAATATTAAAATACACAGTTTGAGGACAACAATTACTTGACAGTTATTTGACAAAATAATTATTGGCTTTTATACCAACATATTTTAGGACTAACACAGGACCATTTGTGACCTAAAAAATGTATAAATTATAATAACATAACACTAAATTATGTAACACTTTTGTCCTTCTTTTAACAATAAAGTTGAAATCATTTTTCATAAACAGTCCCTAGAATTAAACGTTTGAATGATACTTTATCTGTCGATTTTATTCAAATAATCTGTATTAACGACGATAATCCAAACCATTTTAATTTTATTGGATAAATGCGGCGATTAATAATGACATCGCTTTTACAATCCACCATTTAATCGAGTGATATCCTAAAATACGGTATGTTAATCCGTCCATAGCTAGAGGCTTAAGAGTCAGCCAGAGGACACTCGATATCACTGACATCCATCGAGAGGACGATCATGGTAAAGAGCTTTTATAAAGCTGATGAGCATTAAATAGTCCACATGGAACGGATTTAATGATTTGCGATAAAATTTTTGATAAAAATATATCGTATTTTAATTATAAATAGACATTTCCATGAATTTCTACTTTTAAGGTATTAATAATGTAATATGTGTATTTCGATTTTTTGCTAATGAGTTTGTATTGGAGTTAATTAGGTTATGGTCATGTCTGAACCACAAAGTGCTGTCATATTCAGTTAATGCGGTGGATCATTGGAGGCCATTATTGTAATCGGAGATACCTAATGTTTTTACGTTCTCTTTTGACTTGGGTTTTAAAATATGGAAGAAACATTAAAAATAGTTATGTTTACAAAATCAAAATCGACTATAGTTATGTGGATGAATGTGAAATAATGTGAATTTATCGAACTGTTTGTTTCAATAACATAAAGTTATAACCTGCATGTTATCTATTTGGAGTACAAAAATATGTCTCAAATAATGGTTTGTTAAAATGCACAAACATGGCTATAACGTAATTGTAGCTTTATATCCCGCCATTACGAGGTTAATCTGAAATATTACGCGGTCGGCTGCATCTATCAGGGAAGCAATAATCATTTTAAGTCGTTCAGATAAGTGGTGGTTCACAGTGACCTCGGAGAATTTTATATGTTATATAAGCTTTATAGGAAAAGGAATTAACCAAATAAAGTTTTAGTTATTCTCATAAGTTTTTTTATTATTATTAATATAGTACGTTGTATAAAATTGTTATGTGTATATTCACGATATATGTAATATGTTACTCGTCAGGACAATATACATATATTAGGACTAATGATCATACATCAGTAATTATGATAATAATACAGAGATATTAATATCCTGATCTCTGATCCTTTAATGTAAGATATTATTGTCATAATTACTGATACCTTAATGTAAAACATAATTAACACTTCAGTGATTCTAATGACATACTTAATTATTTATCAACATTCACTTAACTTCACTACCAGCTGAAGACTTTTCATTTGATACACGTATTTGCATTTAATACATTGTTTTTAATATAATCAACTTTCATTCAAATTTTGAAATATACAAATCTTTAGGCTCATGTTTTATCAGGGTCTACTGTCTGGAAAGGTAACTATAACGTTTACAAACATCTATTTAAATCCTGGCGACGTGTATTCATATCAATTGCTTATAATTTCAATAACAAGAAATATGTGGAGACTAATATCTTTACACAATCATACGAATATAAATATCTCAATATTTAATCCACATTATTTTGTTCATGTCATAAATATTAGCAGTTTATGATTTTAAATTAATAAACCACTATAATATCATCACAGTGACAATAACCAATACAATTCAAATTCATATGTTGGAGCAATTTACACTGAATATATTGGTAGTAGTTACAATGTCTTCTGTCTCACATGTCTAACAAGTCTTTGTGTTCACGTTAATCTGAATAACACACAATGTTTAATAAATACTTAGCCTTAGATAACACAAGACTTAGACTAAAAATAAACTTAAACTAAAAATATTGTAAATAAGATTCTATAGAAAAACTTTAACTAATGACCTTGTTTAGAGAGGACGAAGATCACACAAATAAGGTAAAGAGACTTGGAGCGGTGTGACGCTGTGTTAACGATTTATTTAGTGACTTATCGGTTTATTTGCGCTGAATCTCATGTTTTATTAAAACATTTCTAATAAAACTTCAAACTAATAAGGTTGCAGTCTGAAAATTATTTTTATAAATAAAAGTTTACGAGTTACTGCTAACAATGATGTTTTTTCTTACGGTATTTTATTTTGGGGCAGTGCTGCTGAAATTTTTTTTTATTAATTTACAAAGAGCATTGCGGGCTACTAGTAACTTAAAAAATTGAGATTCCCTGAAGGATGTTTTTGAAGTAATGGATATTTTTACTCTTATAAGTTTAATTTTAAGGTTAAAGTGATTAAAAAATGTTTTAACATATCGCCAATAGTTCATAAACACATTAATTTTGAATAAAAGGGAGAGAATGATCGAGTTTTTAATATTATAACTATAAAGATACATTTAAAAGAATTTATAACTTCAAGTCTGTAAGTCTTGTGTTATCTATTTCACACGATCATATCAGAACATAACTGTATATATATATATATATATATATATATATATATACATAGATCAATACTGAAAGTATGTATTTGAATTTACTGCATTTCTCTGGTTTTGATAAATAAATCTTATTATTATTCTGTTCATATTCTTGATACAATTTCATCGCTTGTTCCAAGTCATTGAACGTGACCGATTCAACAACTGGGAATGTTTTATAAGAGTTTTGACATTTAATAAGTTACCTATAGCAACTATCTTCAAGTTATTTACATGTAATAAATGGGAATTAATAATTAAAATGAGTATTCATTTATTTAATATTATATTTAAGTACTCGTCTTTCACTGTATTTTATACCAGCGGTTTCTAATCACTTGAACTAGGTGTGTTGTGAGTTATGAATATAATTGTTTAAAAGTATTATATTACTGTAATTTGAATGTCATTTAAGACTTTGTATTAATATAACTAAATATAACATAAATACAAGTAGTATTTCAACATAAGATATGAAACTGTATTTCACAAATCTTAAAGTGGTTCCGCTGAAGTTAGTAAAAAACATGACTCAACAGTTATTTCGCAATGTTGCTTTAAAAACTTCTCAATCGACCAAAAACCGAACTACAAACGAGTGAGATCGTAAAAAGTTATTTGGTACCAAATTGATTCGTGAAGGAAAGAAAAAAATCCAGTAGAAGCGAATAAAATTGTGATTACTTGAGGTCTATGGGTTTTAGGTTTTAATATTTTTTCAGTTCAATTGAAATAAGTTATGTAGAATATATATCTCGTATTTTGTTCTAGGGTCAAATGATATTAGTACATAATAATAACTTCAGAGCGTCACGTGAATATGTTAGAGATTCAAATAATTTAAATAAAATTATTTGTTATTTCATTCTTGTAATTAATGTTATTATTTATAAATCTCACAAATCTATGTTTGTGATATGTCAAATATTTGTTTATTTTTAACTTTAACTTAAAGTGCTTTGTCAAGTGATCTCGTGTGCTTTAATCACGTCTTACCAAAATTATTAAAGTTACATTTATATTGGCTGTCGACAGGAAACTAATAAAAAGACTGCCACCCTTAACGTGGTGGATTTTTTCTTATTTTACAACCTTTTATAGAAATTATTAAGTTAAGTTAGAAAAATATTAAGTTACAGTTCTAACTAGAGGTGTTTAAACAAAAAAAGATTTGTTTTCCAGTTTAATAAATGTTTATCTTTTTAACGCATCTCACAATAACTACTGATATAAAACAATTCTAAACTATCAAATTGATTTACTATATTAAAACCAAACACAATGCTTTTCACTGAGGCAATTATCAGAAATTAACTCGTACTGATTCCATGTGCTTAATTATGATTATGATAAAGTATTAACATTTTCATTCACAGGTAAAAAAAAGAGGCATTTTCAAATGTTTGTTATTTCAGAAGGATACTGCTTTGATAGTTTATTCGTTGTTGTTCTGTAAATGTACAATTAGTGTGTAGAAATATTTCAAAACAAGACATTAACGGTAAACGTGAACACTATCGCTTCTCGTTACGTAACGACGATTTTTTTTCTTAAATCGCATTTTTATTACAAAATATATTAAAAAATATAAAAGTTGAAGGAATCATAAAATATAAAAATTAAAAAAAACTTTTTAATATTATACTATTATATAACATTTGTAACTACTCTTAAATATTTTGGGGTTACTGTAATAATAAAACTATTAATATATTTACTTATTGTTACTTACTAATAATTGATCAAATATACAAGAATAAATAAAGTATTATTGTAAAGAGTTTCCGATACTTTTGACAATAAAGCGGACACCATTTGTCATAAACTATTTCTCTTACAATAGTTGCCTTAGTACTTTAATCTGAAGCTCACTACATTACTATTTAAACAATCAATATTTATCACAATAATCCAAATAATATATTAATTCCATTTGATAAATTGGACGATTAATGGTGATACCGTGATATCCTAAAATACGGTATGTTAATCCATGCGACGTGAGAGGCTTAAGAGTCAGACAGAGAACACTCGATATCACTGTCATCCATCCATATAGTGGATGATCATGATCAAGAGCTTTTATAAAGCTGATGAGCTTTAAATAGTATATAAATTTAAATAAAATACTTAAAAAAAATGATGTTAAATTCTGAATCTGTTATTCATGTATTTTTTGTAGTGTTAAAAATATATTCATAATAATATGATAAACCACTTAAAAAAATAATAATTATAATTTAATTGTACATTTTTAACATCTTTTCCTGAAACAATAACAGTTAATATGGTTAGAAATTGGAGCATTAATTATAACCGTTGAGACCAAGTAATGCTTTTTACATAGTAACAATAGTTTTTGTACTTCCTATATAGATTTGTATTTTAAACTTAAAAATGATATTTTATATTTAAATGTTCCTACGATGAAAATCAAATAGAAGCATTTGAATGGAACAATGGAGAAGATTTAGTAGAAATAGAGTTAGCGATAGTTAAATTAAGTCTGGCGAGAGCACCGTCTTGTGTCCAGAGCATCCCGAGATTGTCAGCCTCGTGTTCAATAGTTAGATATCTTAGAGAAATTTCTTACCTAGTATTTACATTTATATATTTGTCAAACTTTCATTTGAAAACTTCGGTTTGTTAATTAAAAAATTGGTACACTTAAGCGGTTGTTATAGAATGTTGCAAAAGATAAACAATTTATTAAACATAAAGTACGTGTAATCCTTTTAAAAAGAGTGTAGCAGAGACATAATTCCAGTAAGAATAAATTTATTAAAAAGCACAAACATGGCTATAATGTAATGCCTTTTATGTCGACCGTTATGCGATTAAGCTGGAACATCACACGGTCTGCTCCATTTATCAGGAAGCGATAGTCATTTTGAGTCTTTCCGATATTTTGCTTTGAAAATAAAGTTGTTAAGTTTTAAAGTCGTTAAAAAGAGTGAAGTAAAATAAAGTTTTAAGTACTTTTTGTCAGTTTTTTAGTGTTATTATTTTTCTCTTCATGGTTATGACATACAATAAAATTGTCCATAAATATGCAAATTGTTTGAACTGATTGAATCAAAATCAATTGTTTCAGAAGGTTAAAAATGTTTACAAATTAAAATACATTTTTAGAATGATGACTTATCAATAAATTTAGGATGAAAAAAGAACAATTTTTTTAAATATATAGGAAATAAAACAGATTACAGAATCTAAAGTTATTTATGATACGAAAGGCAAGGAGTGTATTTTACATACCTCAACCTTAGAAAGATAATTATATTTTGATATTCTTAAAAGATAATAATGGGTAAAATTGACACATGATTTGTAACATCGAATATTATTCTTAGATATTAATCAAACAATCGTCAATATATAGTGTTATGAAATAATATATATATATATATATATATATATATATATATATATATATATATATATATATTTTAATTATATCATTCAGAGCTGACATTAGATTATGTCCTGTTGAATAAAATAACCAGAAATGCCTTTTCTTAAGCTTCTATCTTAATCTTCTTTTATGCAGCTCTGCACGTCATCTTCACTTTTGTGGTCTTCTAATTCATGCGAGTAGGACACGGTCATCATATAAATATCTATTGCCTTTTGGCGTTTTTTTTTTTTACTTCTAGAAAAAAATAAAAACAATAAGAAATATTACACTTAGAATAATCATGAAGACGAACGCTACAATGAATCATTTATATCAAAATTTTAGTAGTAAATGTATAATTTGTAATAAATTGTAATAAACTTATTATTAATTTCAATTACATTTAATTAAATTATAAATCTATCCGTAACATTCCTGTCAAGACATTAATATAATTAAGGACATTTCCAAAGACAATTTTAAATCCAAATAATATTAATATCTTAAATTCCGCAGAAGCAAGCTATTATTTATAATGAAAGGCGAATGAACTCGTGCTGTTTCATTTTATTTATTATAATGTATAGATGAGCTGTTAATAATGTACTTTAACAATGTATTAATAGCTTAACTATTTTTATATGCATGCTTTTCATATTATCCTACTTATATTTTTGGAAAGGTAATTTAAAAGATTTATAATTAGTATTTAAATATTGTAAGACATATAAATATAAAAAAGTGCTTTCTTAAAAATGCATAGAACTTAATTGGTGTGAACTAAAACCATCTATATAAATCAAATGGAAAACGAACTTTAATTATCAGAAAATTAAGTTCTAGAAAATATGTGTCAAATAAATTTAATAAAAAGAGTAAATCGTAAATCTATCAAAATTAATAAAAGTGAATTATAAAATCAAAGTTGGCAACATTTTATTATCATATTTAATTTATGTTTCCAATATATTCAGTGCAATTTGTGTGACTGTTTGTCCTGTGTTTTTATCTGTAAGCAATTAAAATCTATTTTGTGATATTTTATTGGACAACAATATTTAAGTTTTAGAAATGTTTAACATAACTTATCTATAAGAAGACATGTTGTAAATAATAGCCTTAAATTTAATTACTGAAATGAACACATAATATTAAAATACACAGTTTGGGAACAATAATTACTTGACAGTTATTTAATAAAATGATTGTTGTTATTATATCAACTATTTTAAGACTTATGCAGGACAATTTTGGACCTAAAAATTGTATATGAAAATTTTATATGAAAATATTAAATGAAAAAAATAATAATAACATAACACTAAATTATGTAACATTCTTGTCGTCCTTTTAACAATAAGGTTGACATAATTTTTCATAAACAGTCCTTAGAATTAAACGTTTGAGTGATACTTTATCTGTCGATTATTTCAACGACATCATTTTACTCAAACAATCAGTATTAACGACGATAATCCAAACAATAGATTAATTTTATAGGATAAATTGGGCGATTAATAATGATATCGCTGTTACAATCCACCAATTAATCGAGTGATATCCTAAAATACAGTATGTTAATCCATGAGACGCGAGAGGCTTAAGAGTCAGACAGAGGACACTCGATATCACTGACATCCATCGAGTGGATCATAGTCAAAGGTTCTCCACAAAGCTGATGAGCATTAAATAGTCCAGATAAAAAGGATTTAATGATTTGAGATAAAGGCTTTTGATAAAAATATATGATTGACTATTTTTAAAGTATAAATGAATGAAATATATATATTTCGGTCGATTTATTGCGTGGTTAGTGGGTTAGAGGTAATTAGGTTGTATCCGAACCTCAGCATGTCATATTCAGTTAATGCGGTCGTTAATGAGGGATATTATTTTAATCATACTTACTTTTACATAGTGATAAGAATACTTACTTTTACATACTTACTTTTACATAGTGATAAGAATAATGTGTTTACGTCCTCCTTGGACTTGGGTTCAAAAATATGTCTCTTTCATTTAAAAACCACACCTTAAAATTGTCATACTTCGATAAATATGTCAGAATAACCAAAAACTAATAATGTTTACTAGTCGATGAATGTAGAAAAGAAATGAATTTATGGAACTGTTTGTTTGAATTGAATAAAAGAATGTTATAACCTTCATGTTATCTATCTGAAGTACTAAATATATGTCTGTAAGTGTTTATTTATTACAATGCACAAACATGGGTATAACGTAATCGTAGCTTTATATCCCACCATTAGAGGTTAATCTGACACATTACTTGGTCGGCTGCATCTATCAGGAAGCAATAATCATTTTAAGTCGTTCAGATAAGTGGTGGTTCACAGTGACCTCGGAGAATATTACATGTATATATGCTTTCAAGAAAAATTATCCAAATAAAGTTTAAGTTATTCTTATTCTGAATTATTAATAGTATAGTTTTATAAAAATGTAAATGTGTTTGTCTAGAGAAATACTTAAAATGATACTCATAAACACATTTTAATTCAGAACTTAGTCATCATATATTATGTAATATACAGAGATATTAAAATCATAATTATGGATCTTTTGACGTGAAGCGTCACTAGCACATGAGTGATTTTAATAACGTATATAATTTATAAACATCCACTTTACTTCACTTACAGCTGTAGAATATTAGCAATTGCATTTGATACATTGTTATATATAATCCATATTATTCAAATTTTAGAGCAGGTTTTTACAGTTTATTTGTACCACATAACAACATAAATATATGAACATTTAATACACGTTATCGCTTTATGTCTTAAATATTATCAATTTATGATTTTAATTTAATAAATCACTATAATATGCTATTATGGCAATGACAATAACCAATACAATTTATATTCATACATCGGGGTTGGAGCAATTTACATTGAATATATTGGTAGTAGTTACAATGTCTTCTGTCTCATTCGTATTTCACAGGTCTAACAAGTCTGCCTGTTCACGTTAGCCTGAATAAATACAATATTTAATAAATACTTAGCATTACATAGTTCTTATAACATTAATTTTAAAGCTAAAGTGATTTTTTAAAAATGTTTAATTTAACCAATCAGCAATTGTTAATAAGCACATTAATATTAAGAAAAATTATGCATGATTAAGTTTATAATATTATAACAATAAAGATACGATTAAAAGAACTTATAACTTCAGGTGAACTGTAAGTCTTGTGTTATCTATGTACACACGAACATAACAGAACATAACAATATGTAAATATGTACATATAATAGATCAATACTGAAAGTATGTATTTGAATTTACTACATTTCTCTGGTTTTGATAAATAAATGATATTATTATTCTGTTCATATTCTTGATGCAATTTCAGCGCTTGTTCCAAGTCATTGTATAATTTAAAACGTGATGGATTCAACAACTAGGAATGTTTTATTTTAGTTTTGGAGATTAATAAGTTACCTACAGCAACTGTCTTTAATTTATTTACGTGTAATAAATGTGAATTAATAATTAAAATAAGTATTCATTTACTCCATATTATCATTATATACTCGTCTTCCACTTTATTTTATTCAAGCTGTCTCTAATCACTTGTACTATGTATGTTATGCGTTCTGAATATTAGTATGAAATATTATTTTAAAAGGCACTTTCACATACTGGTTTGTATTATTGTATTAAAATTTGAATTTTAAAATTATATAAGTAAATAATTAAATTACATAAATACAAGTTGTATTAGAGTTGTTACTGTGAGGTTAGTAAAAAAAAAATCATTACTGAACAGTTCGAAATGTTACTTTTAAAAGTTTCTCAATCGACGAAAAACCGAACGCGATATCGTAAAAAGTTATTTGGTACCAAATAAATTCGTGAAGGAAAGAAAAAATCCAGTAGATGCGAATAAAAATGTGTTTACTTGAGGTCTATGGATTTTAGGTTTTAATCTTTTTGCAGAGCAATTGAAATAAGTTATGTCGAATATATATTCCTCGTTTTTCGTTCTAGGGTCACATAGTATCAAATGATATTAATATACAATTACAACTTTAGAGCGTCACGTGAATATATGTTAGAGATTCAAATAATTATGTCGGAATATAAAACTAAAACTCGAATACATTTATTTGTAATTATCGAAGTTCCTAAGAAAAATCTTTAACTAGCGATTATTTATTAAGTAAGGCCAAAGTCAAGTTTCTTCGTTGTAATTATTATAAGGTATATACGATTGCCCGACCACACTTTAATACGAAAATATTCTAACTATTTTGGTTTTCAGAAGTAACAACTATCTCATGAACATTTATCATTGTTTTTAATAGCAGATAATTCTTTTTGAATTAAAAATATAATACTGAATCAGATATAAAACAACAATGATAGGTATTTCGAAAAACATTACGTCAATTGAAAAGACATTATATATTAAATTTTTACGATCAGATAGGATATAGTATACAGTGATTCTCAAGTTGACTAATGGTCTAAGATCTACCAAGTTGTTAATATAGATTTGAGGTCTAATTCATAATGTATATATACTAGGGGCGCCAACAAACCCTCAATTTTGACTCGCTGCGCTCGCGAAATCTCGGGTGCCGTTTGCATATTGAGCGAAGCGAGCCCAGTGTATTCACTCATCGTTTCCCATTGACTTCAATGGGATATCAGTTTTTTGACATGACATTAAAAAAATTTTTTTGACATTTTTCAATTTTTTTTTTAAAACCCTCACTTAATGTGTGTCTTTTTGTTTGCAAAGTTTCATAATTTTCCAAGTAGTTTTTGAGCTAATTCGTGACAAAGAATGCAAAGTCTCCAGTAAAACGCTCCGCTCACTTCGTTTGCTTCGCTCAATTATGTCATGTAAATTATATATTATGTCATTATTAACAATATATATATATGTACAAAGACAAATAACTAAGTAGTTATTGCACCCTTCAGTTTCATACTCAAATGACACTTAACATTAATGATACTTACATTTTAAAGTTAAGTAAGTTTACGACTACTTCGTGGGTTTTATGATCGCATTTTGTTACAATTATTTTCAATAAGCCTCACTGAGTCGCCCCCGGGCTTGTTTGTAAATAATTAAAGTATACGAGGCAATAATAAGGACTTGGTTTTGGGAATGAAAGGTCGAATAATATATTTTGAACAATCGTATATATTTACTCAAATTATGAGTTTTAAGTCTAGTTTTTAGCCTTTTAACCTAAATCACGTATTAAATTTAAGTAAGTATTAGTTTAAATAATTTAAATGTATTATTTAAATGTATCATTTGGTTTTAATCATTAAAATATATTTCATACTGTAATCGTTGCTCTTTGATATTTTTGAGTACTTTAAGTCTTTAAAAGTCTTTTAATACTAAATTAATTATTTAAACAATTATAATATTGTAGGTATAAAGCCATAAAAAACAGTATTAGCAAGGGCAGAAGTTGTCTTACTTACCGTCAAATACAACTACGTATTTGCAAACAGCACTACCAGTTAATTACGTTTTAAAATAGTAACATTTTTGTTTAGTATTATAAGTTCAATCTAATTTACTTTACAGCAGGTAAATGTTTGATTTTTATTAAAATTTCTTTCTTACTATAAAGTATTAAATTTATTATATATAGTACTTTAAGTCATCATTGTTGTTGTGTCAACAGAAGCTTAGTGAATTAAAGCATCATAATGCGAGCAAATAAAAATATCAAACAACAAATATATTATTTTCTGAGTTTTGATAAATCGACACCTAATAAGTACAACGTAATTGTATGTTTAAAGTTATACATAACATATATTTGACTATTAATACTAAGAAGTGGTTACTATATTTTTAAATCTTTGTAATATCAACTCACTCACATTATGGCGACTATAATCATAAAGTTCGTCCTGTTCTGGTTTCACATACAAACAAATAATAAACATAATGTACTGCCACATTCAGAATAACAATCTCGGTATCACTCATAGTATGGTCCGTTGTGGAAATCAAGTCTATGTACTTTGACTCAAGAGTCGGATTTATCAACGTAGAGCTACTTAAAATACGATTTCTCCGATTCTCGAGTTTTACTTCAGACCATTACAAATATCTGTCTAAAGATAAAGAAGTATTCGTTAAGATTTTAGATTGTTATTCCTCAGTCTCTATGAATGATTTTTCAAATAGTTATTAAATCCTAATCACTACTATAACAGTCTAGGTTCATATTTCAACATTTAGTAGACAAGTTTCAACATTTATAAATATTATTTATCACTTAAAAATTAACATTGTATTTTGTGGTTTATTATATAAAATATTCTCATTTTGATAACAATAAAGGTTATCTTTTGTTGTGAAAGGAGCATTTTGTTATCATGTTATTAAATAAAATAAAATATCTCTCCGGCGGGGAATCGAACCCCGGTCTCCCGCGTGACAGGCGGGGATACTGACCACTATACTACCGAAGATGGTACATGGCTGATTAAAAAGTGTGTACAATTTTGACAAGGTTTAATAAATAAAATTATTAAATAAATAATATAATTAAATTATTTTATTTATTTAATAAGTTTGTTATGTAGCATGTATATCTTGTACTAAATATTTATGAATAACGTCTCTTTAGTCACTATACAATAACAGTTATACACACGTCACACATACATGTGTTAACAGTAAACAATAAGAGTTACCTAGTTTTAAAAACTCTTAATAAATATTTAAATGTAAATAATTTGGGGCTTTCAATTAAATGAGTTTAAATTAAAACCAAATATATTTCCATTTAAAAATATAACTATGTTCCATGAGGTATAACAATGAACATCGAATTAACTTCCCTAATAAAGAGAACGTTCTGAATACAACCTACCAGTTCGTTTTTAATAGTCACAAGAATATTTTATACTATCATGTACTAACTCCATAGTAATTGCATCGCTGCATATTTTATGTTATAATATCCTTTTATTGAGCGAAGCGAACGAAGTGAGCGGAGCGTTTTACTGGAGACTTTTTGCATTCTTTGTCACGAATTGGCTCGAAAACTCCTTGACGGAAAATTATGAAACTTTGCAATCAAAAAGACACACATTAGGTGATGGTCTCTAAAAAAGAAATTTTGAGAAAAGTACTCAAAAATTTTTATTTATTTTTTATTTAAAAATACTGATATCCCATTGAAGTCAATGGGAAACGATGAGTCACTGGTCTCGCTTCGCTCAATATGCAAACGGCACCCGAGATTTCGCGAGCGCAGCGTGTCGAAATTGAGGGTTTGTTGGCGCCCCTAGTAGCTATTTTATATGATTTCAATTGATTATAAAATATTTTATGGATATTTCAAGAAGTATCAAAACCATTATATATTTTATTATCTACGAGTTGCCAAATGAAGAGTTACTTATAATAAAGCTGTCTTGAAGTAGGCATAATTAATACAGCTTTGAATATTATGCTGCTAATTTTTTATTTAATTTAATTTGTTTGTTTTTAAACTCATCCATTAGAAATGATGTATTCTTTCTATTAATATCATGAGACTATGTAATATTATTTTAATGTATGTACTATTATTGATACTATCTGAACATTCAATTGAAGTGGATTTTTTTTACCGTTTATTCATTAATGAATTGTACCCATAATATTTTTACCCATGTTGATGAATCTTTTACCCTAGTGGGAAATAAGAAGATAAATATACAAACTTATTACAGCTTTACAAAATATTACTGTTATGAAAGTGAAGCGCACTAACTCTCCTACAAAGACAATTTTCATGAAGTTTACAGTATGATTTCTCATGCAAATACTAGAATATTTACTATGTATTTGGAATTATGTATGTATTGACTCGGGACTCACAATGAAGTCGTTCACTCGGTCGAGGGAATTGAACCACGCTAGCATTGTTTTCCACTAGTAATACACATGTATTCATGTACCTACCAGTAATGTATTCGTATATCTATATCGATTCACTTAGTGTTCATTGCTATTGTTTTTATTACTTACGTCCTTCGGAAATTGTGTAAATACTATATATTAGTTTTCAAATATTGGAATAGTTAAATAATATTAATTATTACATAAAAGGGTATATAAACAAAGAGGTAAGAGGTAAGAACTTTGCATCCATAGTTTTTGTCCTACTGTTGAAGTAAATATTGTACCTCTTCGAAATAAATGACGGTAATCCAATATTTTTAAAATCATAGTTTAAAGTTCAGAATCCCATTTTGTCACGTTTCTAACATTACTGAGATTTTATAAAAGAAAAAGAAATTGCAACGCCGATAAATGTACTTAGAGTTGTAATAGTGTGTAAGTTAAATAAATCATTTAAATTTATTTGACTGACTATACTTACAACGGGATAGAGTTATGTTTACTTTGAAATTAAAAACTAACTGCTACGACATGGTATATATATATATATATAGCATATATAGCATATATATATATATTGATATAGCACATCTTGGTTGGAATAAAATAAATATTTGGCTGTTTGAATAAATTAATTTGAATATTTCTTTCCGTCTCATATGTTTTTTGTTTCAAAAAGCGACGTTCGTTATAAATTAAAATAGTATATAATTTCAATAACAGATTGAACAAAATAAAAATTGAGGAAAAAGAAACACATATAAAACATTTAATTAATTTTTAAACGTTGTATGAATTAAGCGGAAAGTAAGCTACGAATGAAAACCTTGTTAGTGATAGCTAAGCTTTTACAATTAAACACTTTAAGAAACCTAGAGGTCAAAACTACACGAACAAAGATCAGTGAATTTAAACTTTGCTTTCTTCAACCAGTTATGAGTTCTTGTAGTAATAGTTCAAAAACTGCACTATATAGAAAACAAACGTCAGTTTTTATACTTTAGGAACAAAAAGAAAGTTTGGTGAATATTAATAAATTATAATAGACAAAGTGAGGAACCTTTTTTGTTTTCTTCACACCAAAATGTAGTTCAGTGCAGTTTAGTTATTGCAATAGTTTAAAAAATAGTCTTCATAATTAAAATATGGACAAATAATAATTATTTGAAGTGACATTTGTACGTAGTTCCAGTGCGGTTAACTCGGCTTGGCGTGTTGCCATTGTTCACATCGAAGTTGAACAGTCGCTTGGAAACCATTTTGTCTGTTGTCAATTTGTCTCTCAATAGACAAAGTTTCATCACGTGAAACTTCACATGATAGGGTGAAACGAGACACAACATGTCTTTGTATACGGTCCGTTTATTTGATGAAACTTAATAAAATGATATTGCAATTTATTTCACAGTAATTGTAAAATGTAACATATTAATATAGAGATTGTTAATAACCCAAAATCTAAAGCCGAGAGAGAGAGAGAGAGAGAGTTCTTTTAACAAACTTATCTTTGATATACCTATTCATTTCACTTACAGATTTATTATTAATTAATTTAATTATATTTTTTTTACAAAGAGCATTTACTGTTTATTTCATTATGTCGGTGTAATTTTAGTATGAATCATATAATAAATAATAATTAAGAACTCCCGTTCACACTTTGAGCTGAAGTAATTCAATATTGGTCGTTAATACATTATGATTCACTGTATATCACATTAATGATCCTCTGTATATACAAAAAATGTATAAATATTATACGATTTTAAGTAGATACGATGTCATCTTGTTTTTCAATATTTGTTTCTCAAGACAGTTTCTAATTCTTCTTTTTAAAGTCAATTTTTTTTATAAGAACTGTATAATAATATTTTAAAATAATTTTATGGTAAGAGTAACGAATATATAACAATTCGTACATAAGCATACAAAAATAGTGCATTTTTTTCGGTAATACTGAAATTGTAACAAATTCACAAAACCACCCGAATTCCTATATTTTAAAGAAAGTGCTAATTCTTTTTATGCTCTTCAAAAGAAAAGCATTACATTTATATCCATGTTTGTGAAAACAAATATCGTTTTGTTTCAGGACTTATATCTACTTGCTTATCTTCCATAACTAGCTGCGTTGACACTTCAGTGACATGAGTGCTGTTAGAATATGAAGTGACTGAGATACTTACGTATACTTACGTACGGAAGGTATTATTTTTGTATACTTTTACTATAAAATTAATTTAATAATGTTAAAATAATTTTAATTATGCTATAAGATTGTTCTTGCTAATAAAAAAATATCTGAATTTAAAAAAAGAATTAGAAACTGTATTGAGAAACAAATGAATGAAAATTTAAAAAACGAGAAGAGATTGTATCAATGTAAAGGCTACTTTAAATTAAATTAATTATGTAATAAAGCCTTAATTAAAATTAATGTATACACATATTTAGGAAAGATTTGTTAAAAAAACACTCAGCTTTTGATTTTGGGATATTTACAATCTCTATATTAATATATAATATTTTACAATTACTGTGAAATAAATTGCAATATCATTTTATTATACAGTGTCAACAAACAAACGGACCGTATACAAAGACAAGTTGTGTCTAGTTTCACACAATATATGAAGTTCCACGAGACGAAACTTTGTCTATGGAGAGACAAATTAACAGTAGACAAAACGGTTTCAAAGCGACTGTTCAACTTCGATGTAAACAATAGCAACACGCCGAGTCGAGTTAACCACACAGGAACTATGTACAAATGTGACTTCAAGTTATTATTATTTGTATGATATCACAATTATGAAGAGTATTTTTTTTTTAATTTATATATTGCAATAACTAACAGCCTGAACTTCACTTTGTAGTAGAGAAAAATAATAAAGTTACCCTCACTTCATCTATTATAATTTATAATATTTAGCAAACTTCTTCTTTATTCGAGTAGAAACACTTATCTGCTTTATTTTCTATACAGTATAATTTTTTAACTAGTTGTAGAACTCATAACTGGTTGTAGAAATCAAAGTTGAAGTCCACTGATCTTTTGTGGAGTTACTTTTAACCTCCTGGTTCCTCAAAGTATTTAATTATAAAAGCTTAGCTAACACTAATAAGGTTTTCATTAGTAGCTTACTTTCCGTACTTTATTCGTCTTTTAACTATTAAAGTATGTTACATTTAACTGTAAAAGTGTTTTAAAATATTCTTCTCTTTCATAATTCAACAGTAATATTGTTTATAACTATAATCACTTTGAATTTTTATCTTCTTATTATAGTGTTTAAAAGATACTTAAAATCGACAACAAATATTGCCAGACATATTCAAATTTAAAGAGATATAGAATTTTAAATTCATCAACATGGGTAAAAATATTATGGATACTATTCATTAATAAGACAAACTATAAAAAGTTTCCACCTCTTCAATCGACTGTTCAGATTTCATCAACAATATCTACTGAAATCACTATACACTTTTTTATATGGGCAGTTTTTGAAGGAAT
Organism: Melinaea menophilus ssp. n. AW-2005; assembly: GCA_918358695.1. Lineage (NCBI taxonomy): Eukaryota > Metazoa > Arthropoda > Insecta > Lepidoptera > Nymphalidae > Melinaea > Melinaea menophilus. The sequence continues at coordinate 11,507,015 of OU911056.1, forward strand.
AGTATATAGCGTCCTAAAACTGATAGAAAGAATACATCATTTCAAATGGATGTGTTTCAAAATTAAATAAAAAAAATAGCAGCATAATGTTCAAAGTTGCATCAAGTCAGCTTTATTATAAGTAACTCTTAATTTGTCAACTCACAGATAATAAAATATCTAAATGTTTTGACACTTCTTGAAGTATCTATCTAATATTTTATAAACAATTGTAACCATATAAAATAGCTTTCATAGGATATTATACTCGTAACATAAAATATGTAGCGATTCAATTACTATGGAGTTAGGTACATGATAGTATAAAATATTAATCTTATTATTAAAAAAAAACTATCAGGTAGGTTGTATTCAGAGCGTTCTCTTTATTAAGATTAAGTTAGTTCAAGGTTCATTGTTATACAAATGGGTTCTAAATTTAACATACATTATGAAATTTAGTTAAATTATTAACTCATATGTTTTAATAGTGTAACTGATTTAATTTCGAGCCATAATTTATTTATATTTATGTTAATTGCTAATCATTATTAAGAGTTCTTAAAAGTAGGTAATTCTTATTGTTTACTATTAACATATGTATCTGTGACGTGTATATAACTGTTATTGTATATTGACTGAAGAAACGATATTCATAAATATTTAGTACTAGAAATAATAATACAGGTGCTGAAAAACAAAATAATTAAACAGACAAAAATAATATATATTAAATTATTTTATTAATTAAACCTTGTAAAAATTGTAAGCACTTTTTAATCGCACACATACCATCTTCGGTAGTATAGTGGTCAGTATCCCCGCCTGTCACGCGGGAGACCGGGGTTCGATTCCCCGCCGGAGAGACTTTTTTATTTTATTCAATAACATGATAACAAAATGCCACTTTCACAACGAAAGATAACCTTTGTTGTTATCAAAATGAGAATATTTTATATAATAAACCACAAAATACAATATTTAGAATTTTAAGTGATACATAATATTTATAAAGATTGTAACCTTGTCTACTAAAAGTTGAAATATGAACATAGACTGTTAAAATAGCGAATAAAATGTAACTAGTTGAAAACGTCTTAACGACTACTACTTTGTCTTTAGACATATATTTAAAATGGTCTGAAGTAAAATTCTATAATAGAGTCGAAGAAATCGCCGGTATTTTAAGTAGTTTTACGTTGTTACAAGTAACTTCACTAACAAAGATCAGTAGTATAAACTTTGCCTTCTATAACCTGTTATGAGTTATATAAGTAGTTCAAGAATTATACTGAGTAGAAAACAAAGAAGATAAGTTTTAATACTACAAACAAGTAGAAACTTTGGTGGATATGCATAAATTAACCCTTTTTCTTGTATAGTTTATTAAAAAAATAATTAGCCGACTTATGTGATAAATTTAGATACACAAATATTGTTTGTAAGATTGACATTTTGAAACATGAACTGAATTAAATATATAGACATATACTTTTTTGTAAATATGTAAGCTTCTTATAAACTTCTATATTTTTTCGCAACATAGCGCTGTTTATTTCTCAAAATATAATTAGTTTAAAAAATAAACGTTGTAAGCCATATATTATATCAATAATGATAATTTGAAGTTACTTTAGTACGAAGTTCCAGTATGGTTAACTCGGCTTAACGTGTTACTATTGTTCACATCGAAGTTGAACTTTCGCTTGGAAACAGTTTGGTCTGTCGGAAATTTGTCTCTCAATAGACAAAGTTTCGTCTCGTGGAACTTAACATGGTTGTGTAAAACTACACACAACTGGTTTTGTACGGTCCGTTTATATGTTGATAATGTATATATAATATCTAAAAACTAAATAATTTTTTCCTGAATGAAATTTAACTTAAATATATATATTTTGCCAGTTATAGCTGTATTAAGTATATAAAGTTTATATTCTTTTTTTGTAAGTCTATTCTTATTTAATTGTCGCTGTAATTTGAGTATATTGCTCCAGCTTAAAAAGTTTTTACAGTAATTTTATGTTTATTTTGGTATTCTAGTGTATGTCCAATAAAATAAATTGAGATATATGAATAAATATTTAGTTATTCGGAATTGTTACTATCTTTCGTAATTTTACGAATTTCGTTGAATAATATATTGCTATTAGTATAATAAAGCCATTTAATTCTCTATTATAACTATACTAAATTATCATTTATGTTCGGTAATACTGAGATTATGACAAATTTATTCCTACCTTGGATGCAAATTCACAGACTTCCAATACCTATTTGTCGGTAGTTTAAACAAAATGCTAATTCAGCTTACGCTCTGGAAACGAATGGCATTAAAATGAAATTAATGTTAGTGAAGACAATTTTAAACAAGAACTTTTCCAAAAATGTATAGTTACAAAATAATTTAAATTTTCCCGAACCTAATACGAATTGATAGAAGATTTTTTATAAAACGCCTTGAAAAAATTGTTGGCCACTTATGTAAAATTATATTAAAAAATATTTTTATAGATTATCTGTCACTTTTCTTTGTAACAGTCTATGTTTCACTAGAAGCTTTTATGTTATAATTATAAACGAGAGTTAAACTTCAAGGGATCTTCAGAAAATTTACAAGCTGCTTTAAAGGAGTCTGCTCCTGCGATACCAACACTTACTTATTGCTTACATTCACGAGCACGTAACGTGGTTCAGAGAACTCAAATCAAGACCCCAGACCCGACCGACTGACAACTGCAGTAACCCATGAAAACATTATCAGGGTGGAGTAGTTATTGGGAGAAAAGAAAAACATTATACATCGGGAGATAAAAGTTGGGTTAAAAATTAGATCACGGTTATCTTAACTAGATCTGAGACAGAAGTGAGAAATTAAAATATAAAATAATGAACAATAAAAAAACTAAATTAGCATAATGAATTCAGCGTCCCGTCGTGGGATCTGCAATTCAGCAGCTTAATAATGACGGGGTCCTGGTAACGTGAGTGATGAAAATTTATACTCTAAAAGTTTAAAGGAGTATCTTAGCAAAATGTTTCGTACATCCTCAGTACTGATGAACGTTTGATCTTCAGCTACGATCCTCTCACGAAGTAGCAATTCACGTAATGAGTGTTTGAAGATGACGAGTTACCCATCCAACATAGGCGCGGTCCGAGTTTTAATAAAAAAATTATAGCAGTTATTTTTCGACGCAGTGGATAATGTTCCCGTTCACACAGCTGCTAAAAACATCGAAAATTTGATATTTTCAGGGGTACAGCTATGACCCCATTTGCCATCTAGCTTCCATTTAGCTCCATGCGATTTCTTTTTATTTCCCGCAGCTATAAAATGCTTTGTGGGTTTTAATTTAATACTGCAGACGAGGCGTCAAAGAATTTCGACTACCAATTTTCGATCTATACCAAAAGACGTTTTATAAATGTTTTGAACGCTGGTTCATCTAAATGCAAAAGTTCATAGAAGTAGAATAGAAATATTTTGAAAAGCTATAAATATTTTTTTAAATATTTGTACTATTTTTAATTTCACAACATTTTTGGAACAGCCTATGTATTTAACTAAGCTATTATATTTATGACTTGCCTTTATTAATACACTTTAAGTGCTACATTAAGTGTAATCTTTCATAACTAATTATGAGCATTGTCACTTCAATGACATGAGTGCTGTTAGAATATGTCATGCATGCATTGAATACCAAGTGACCGAGATGGAATATGACATGCACAAGTTAGTAATTAATTTGACAAAGTCACTCGTAAACTGTTATATAAGTTAGTGTTAATCCATTGCAGAATGCCTGTTAATCGTGATAATTGCCTACATGATAGTAAGTGTCGCTGGTTGTAGCTTTCTTGTAATATTTTTATCTTTCTCTTATTTAACGCAGCTTTATTTTATATAAATAAGTAACATTATATTTCTAACATTCTTGTTATAATTTAAGATAATTGTAAATCAACAATTCCAACGCAAAATTTTGGGATTAAATATTGGCGTAGCAATTAAGAAACTTTAAAGGAAAGTCAAGAAAGCAAAAACGTTTTAATTTATATATCCTTACTTTGTTATTTAAATAACAAATGATAATAATATTGGTTTAATATATTCTTACAAATTAATATTATACTTAAAAAGAGAACTTACAATTTAAACCATAAATTTAATTAAAAAACAAATTATACCGAAATATATTAATTGTTGTTTAGAATAAATTGTTTCTTTAATGATAAATTAACAAACATGATTATTTTCCAAAATAGTGTTGAAATGCAATAAACAGAAATACAAATAAAAAAAAAATAATGACTACAACTTTAATAAATCAGATAAATGTAATTACAAGTTTGTAAAAGTAATTATAATAATATTATATCATATCACAAGAGACAAAAGCCAAAAAACCTCTCCAGCGGGGAATACTGACCACTATACTACCGAAGATGATAATAAACTAACTAAAATATAATATCAATCAATAAGTAATTTAATTCACTACACTCATATTGTTAATGTGACTTCGTAATATTAATCATAAATATTATCAAATTTGTATACAACTTTATTTAAAATCTATTGTTATTGTTTTCCGAAAGACCTCTGAGCGTCGTTCCAATGACAAAGACCACACGTAATTGAGTTTATGAGTTCTGTTTTCTGAAACAATATATTTTATTGGGACCTTTCAGAAGAGCTTCTCTTTGTAAGTATTCTGTTACTTATATGGGTTAATGATTTTAGTAAATGTATTTAAAAATTAAAACATAAACTGCGATATTGTACAAGTAGTTTAGTGAGATGGTAGTCTTCTGATAAAACCTTTAATACTTAAAGGATTATATTATATACTTATCACTCAAGTGTATCTTTAATGTATAAAGTTCAATTAAAGTCACATAAATGTATAATACAAGGTAAGTGCTGTGTCAAAGTGTAGACGTCTGAATTGATGAAGTTTGTGGAACATTTGCTTTGAGTTCCATACGTTTATAAATTTATGAATTATAAATAAATACTTACATACTTTATTAACTTAAATGTATTATGAATTTGGTTCTTGGTTTTAGATTAGAGTAATAAATGTATAATTATAATTAATGAATAATACTAATTACTTTTGATATTTTATTAAGTTTAAGATAACTATAACTAAAAGTGAGTAATAATAAAAGAAATACTGTTAGAAATCTTTATAAAAGAATATTTAAAACAGTGTTTTAAATGATAATATATTATCATCATATTGTGTGAGGATGTTTAATATATAAATTATATTTAATTTATATATTAGTACTTATTAATGCTATTTCGTGCCATCTGTTTAAATATATATATAAAATTTAACGGAACAGCAAACATTATAGACAGAGAGCTCATGACTAATTTCAGTCATAGTTTCTTTGATCATGTAGACGACATAATAATTTGAATGGTAATTTTATTATATTTTGTTTATTTCTGTATTTAAGGTTATAAAGTTTATATGAAATATATTTTATATTTATTTACTTACTGGTCGTGGTTGGTTATGGTATAATAATGGTATAGTATACCTACGGCGTTGTTTATAGCCGAAAAAAAAACATTACTTTTTTGAGTGTGTATTGAAGATTTTTTTTGATTTGGTATTAGCTCTTGATCTATTATGTACCTTATTTAATATTATACTCTGCATACATTTTAATAGGTTCTTTTAGTGTTAAAACATATGTTTTTGTAAATCCAATTATAGCAAGTAAAGTAAATTTTCAATCAATGGTTCAACTATTTTATATTATATCTACGGAGTTAAAATAAGATCATTTTAGTGGTTATGGTGGTTAATGGTTTTTTATTCTCACTATAATATATATCATACAATAAATTATATTAATAAACAATAATTATTGAAAAATAAACATAAATAATTATGAAAAAATCATGTTTTCAAAGACCACTGTAATAAGTAGCTATGTTATATACATAATATTTTCAATTTTGAAATATATATATAATAATGGAGATACAAGTACCAGAAAAATTCGTCTACTCTCCCATTCCAATCCCATCTCATCAACATAATAAGCCACCCAACATCTCTCAAAGCTTACACACTTCTTTTTACTTTTTTCCAATTGGATTATTATATTCACTTTATTGGAATATCTTTATAGCAACCAAAATATATTACATATTACTTAAACTACATTTATTGGTATTGTGCATTGATACTTTTGTAAAATTGTTGAGGTATTTGAATATAATATAATTCTAATATTCTTGATACTCTATCCAACTCACTCTCTCGTAGGCAGCTTTTCAAAAGTTTCACTTCTGCAGTGTGTAAATTGCACACACACAGACACACATACATTTTTATATTTATTTATCATAACTTTAAAAAAGAAATGACACACACCAAGTCATACTTTATTGTGCTTATACGTCAGGTATTATTACAAATATGAAGGTGTTATTTTGTTACAAATTATGAGGGTAGTTTGATGGAATGGTCTTGATGTCAAGGTCTGACTTGTACAGCTGACAGATTATGATATCTGAACAGTGATATTATTAAATAATGCATGTCCAATTTTGGTTATCTGATACTAACTTGTTACAAAATGATATAGATGTAAATATAGGATAGGGATTAGGATATTAGTCTGGATTAGATAATATCAGTCATATTTTATAGATATAGACGATAATACATATAACATACTAATTGAAATTTTATAATATTTAAATACTAATTTATATAGTAAATCATATTTATTTTCGAAAATAATGTATATTTGAGTAAATATTTAAATGGACAAAGATGTACAGAAGTGAATAATTTCAGAGTGTAGTCATCACATTTTTGTAACATCTCTAATATGTAAAAGGAAACTAGCTTGAAATAAACTTTTGTCTGTATAAGTATATAATAATTATTATTGATTTGAATAATTATATAAAGCATTGTACATGGTTATTAAATATAAAGCTGATATTATAAAAAATCATTTGAATTGTTTTGAACCGACGTCAAATTAGACATTTAAATCATTGTAACGATTCGAATTCGAATCATATTAACGATATATTAAATATGTAAATTCGAGTTGTAATGAGATGAATTTTATTTTCAGTAATCCCAAATCCTTGATCTGTTTTCATATAATTTTAATTTAATCTCTGATATGTTTTATGTTACTTTAGGCTACTTTTTCCTTAAGATGAATACATATAACTTTATATAATATATATGTATGTCAATAATTTTTAAGATATTTAATGTTTTTAATTCATAGTATCTATTATTATGATTTGTCTATTGAAAAACAGTTTTTTTTTGTATCCATGTTATTTTCACGATTAATATTTATCGAAGCTTTAAGTGAAGTCGAATTTAATTGAATATATTATTTTCACTATAGATATATGTATATAAGAGTTTTGTTTTATTTTCTGTATCATGTTTTTGTATAAGTAACGAATATATATATATATATATATATATATATATATAACTTTCTTTCTTAAAGACAATTATGTTTCACTTATCTGAAATTTTAAGATTGTACAACATTATGAAGTTTAAATACTTAAACAGGTCGATATCTAAATGTAAATAAAAGACCAAAAATCTAATAGATTGAACGTAATTAATTAGAAATATGAAATAAAAATGATAATAAAATATTGTTTATTTATTGGATTATACACAGATACTAGCAACAGTACAACGAACTTTTGTGAAACCAAACTGTTTATTATGAAGCAAGTTATACTTATTAAAATGACCTATTAATTAATTTTACATGATTTTATCAAATATTTTTATTTATTTTTGTCAAATATTTATTACCAGATTTTGAAAAGGAGTGTAACTTTATCACTTTTTGTACTTTGCTATGTTTCATTAGATCATAGAAACATTCAACAAGAAGAAAAAAATTGAATACATTTTTTAATTATTAATATGAATTAATATTAAAACAAATTTTAAATACAAATCTAAAAAACTGTTCTTACTATGTAAAAACATTGCTATATAGGATTACCTACCATTACAATTAATGCTGCAATGACTGACCACATTAACTGAATATGACAGCATATTACGGTTTTGACATTATCTAATTATCAATAACACTAATTCGTTAACACCAAATAGAGAGATAAGTACTTTTACCAAATGCCTTTTTATTTTTGTTGTAGTCGATTAATCTTATTCATAATTAAATTACTGGTTTGCAATAGATAAATAATTTTAAAAAAGAAATCATAATTGTATATAATAATTTCAACTAATCTGTCATACAATTATAGGCTTGTAACTCTGAATAGATTTTGTTACGGTATTTAATATATTAATAATATCAATTTATAAAGTATTTTGATTGATTTATTGATAATGAATATAATAATATACTTACAACTACAGAAAGTTCATTCATACCAGACTCCGAAATTTAAGTTATTGTTTTATCAAATAAATTATTAAATTCATTTTACATTTACTATTAAATGCTGATCACCCTTGTAAAAGCTCTTCATCATAATCGTGCTCTGGATGGATGTCAGTGATATCGAGTGTCCTCTGTCTGACTCTTAAGCCTCTCGCGTCGGATTAACATACCGTATTTTAGGATATCACTCGATTAATTGGCAGATTATAAGAGTATTATTTGAAGTTCGATATCATAATAAATAGTCCAATTTATTCTAGGAATTATTCTATTATTTGGATTACTGTTGTTAATATTGATTGTTTGAGTGATATGAATTAGAGGGGTACGTGTCAGATTAAAGTACCAACGCAAATATTTCATACGAGGGATTGTGAATGAAAAATAGTGTAAGTTTTATTGTTAACTTGAAGACAGGAGTATTTTCAAATGAACCGTTTGTTTATATTGGTTATTGTTGTTTATTGCTATTACTTTATCAATTTGATAAGATGCAGAGAAATTAATGAATTTAAAAGATTAATAATCTTAAAAAAACTATTATTTGAGACATGAGGGAAACAGACGATATCACTAGCAGCATGTACATATAAAACTCATTTTATTTTTTGTTATATAAATCAAAAACGTAAATAAATTTTTCATTAAATTTAGTATGATATTTGTATTGGACTACAGAATGATTAAATCTTGCATTCTGTGAAACTCACTTTATCACATAGTTATTCTGATCAAGTGAATAGAACTTTTTGTGCCTCGACGTATCAATTTGGTACCAAATCACTTTTGACTGCACTTTTCGTTTGAAAATTTTAAAATTTTAAAATTAAAAAATTAAAATTTTGACGATTGAGAATCTTTAAAGTAAATTTCAAAAAAGTCGTTGACTAATGATTTCTTTGTTGTCGCTGTTGTTAACTTACTAAATGTCAAAAACTCAAATAATACATTCCTAGTATTTGAATCCATCACGTTTTAAATTGTACAATGAGTTAGGACAAGCGATGAAATTGTATCAAGAATATGAACACAATAATAATTATAATTATTTATTAAAAACAGACAGAAGCAGCAAATTCAAATACTAACTTACAGTATTGAGATATATATATATATCTATCTCAATACTTCTGTTTCGTTCGTGTGTGAATTAATTAAACAACACTTACAGCTGAGTTGGAGACATGATAGAATAAGATAAATGTATCTTAGTTGTTAATAATGAATTGGATTGTTGTCTTTCATAATAAATTTTAATATTTTGTGCATTTTGTTATCCAACTGAATTGAAATTAGTTGATTTGTTCACTTTTTTATAACGTCATTTTGTAACTGAAAAGGTATAGAAAACAGTATCAAGTTTTATATAAAACATAGACTTAACATTTGAATAAGCTCAAATAGAACTTTTATACACATATGTAAAATGTATACGAGAGGAAACATTCCAACAACTAGCAATACAGTCAGTATAAATTGCACAAAGCAGTTTGTCTGAATCTGAATTGTACTGTGTATTGCAGACATGAATGATATGGTGTTCATGACTTGGGAGATATAACCTCCGGAACATTTACGGAACAAAGAGTATTTAATGAAACGACCACAAAAATCCTCTGTTTTTTTGTAAACATATTTGTTTCATATTTGTATTGTTATTGAAATTGTAATGTTCATCTAAAATAGACTAGCTTTTTCCTGCAGCTTTTCCAGCGATTTGTTCAACAATTTTTGAAAATTATCTACTTTAACCGCGATTTTAATGGTATTTATCTTTTTTTCTCGCTCACAATGTGTCCGTTCGTCCTACTCTATATAAATAATTGTAATAAAATATGTAAAATATGTAAATTCAATAAATATTTGTTGAATACAAGTTAAAGCGATTATATTCTAACTATCTAATCTAACTTAACTATAGTTCTTTCCAATTTACAAGAATAAGAAGCTTAGGACTTCATTTTAACTTCCAAGAGCCATCAAAAAGTAAAATTAATTCCACAGAAATGAGCTATGTTTTATGGATGATGAATGATTGCATACATATAAATATTCAAATCAATATAGAGAGTAGACGTTTACCGGACTATATTTTAATAAGAAAATTATATTTTATTTTGCATGCGCGTCTTTCAATGTTTTTGTTTGAAACGGTACTGTAAACATCAAAATGTCATAAACTTTATAAATGTATCATACAGTTTAGAATCATTAAATTAATCTTTGAGTGTATAAAAAAAGAGTATTCCCACAAAAGAGAGTGCTACTACTTGTAAAATAATTTAACAAAGAATACGTACACAATCCATGTGAGAAAAGGTTTAGAAGTGAAATACCATTGACGGGGATAAATAACATTCTTTTGAATAACTTTCTGTTGTTAAGTTAACGAATGGTCTAAGATTTATCGAGTTACTTATACGCATTAAACAATTCACAATTCTTCGCTTTCTCGACCGTCCATTCCTGTATATAAATTTGAGATCACATTTATACATTAATACGTCATATATAGCAACAGACACAAAAATAACTAAGTACTTATAAGACTCGAGTTTTAAACATTTTATAGTTAACTAACAAAGTTTATGACTGCTTTATAAATATTATATATACACGCATTTTATAACAATTATTTTCTATAAAAATTATTGAACGCTCCCAGGCTTGTTTGTAAAATAATTAAAATGTTTTAAAATAATAAAAAAAAACCACAAAGCAATTATAAGAAGGCAACAATAGGAAGAGGTCAAATAATATATAATATTTATTTACACAAGTTGTAATTTTTAGTTGTATATCTCTTCAGTAACTTACCGTAACATTTTTCAAGTGAATAACTACTTTTCTAGGTTATTTACTCCCGGTAACAAACAGACAGCTTAGTTACAGACAGACATAGTTTGCATGAAGTTTTCAATATGATTTCTCTAGAAATACTCCACTTGGAACGCACAATGCAGTCAACTCACTCGGTCGAGTGAGTTGAACCACTAGCATTATTTTCCACTAACATATTTGTATATGTACCTTTAATGTGCAGTACCTTTTATGTACATTTCGATACTTGTATCAGAAAATACAGTTTAAAAAATATTTACAGCTAATAATAATATACATGTAGTAAATTTACATATCTTTAGTTACATAATATATACTCTTATAAACATACTAAAAAAAAAGACCTTTTGAATAGTTTTCTGTCCTTTTTTACAACCGTTAACAGTTTGAAAAGAAATATTTATCCTTCTTCGCAGAATATGAAGATTATCTAATATTTTTAGTACCGTAGTAAATAGTTCCGAATTTTAATTTGTCACGTTCCTAACATCAACGGTGATTTCAATATCAGAAAAAGTGTTTGCGATACAGACAGAAACAGTGTTTTAATCAAATAAAACATTTAAATATGTTTGTCTAACTAAAGGTAAAGTGGACTAGCATTTTATTAACTGCTTAATTAAAATTAAGTAATATCTATCTATGTAGTATGTGTTAACAATGTAGCATGCTGTATAAATTTAATGGATATCGCATAGCATATTAATCTATAAAATTTATAAATATAAAAATCAATATGACCTAGAGGTCAGTGACCTTTGTAATAAAATAAAAAAATATATTTATAAACCCTTGATTTAATAATATAATAAAAATGTTAAAGTTTATACTTATTATAAGTCTATTACAATCGATACAAACGCAGTGAATATCACTACGATTAAAATATTATAGAGAAAAGTTGTATATATTTTTCATTTTATTACTCATATAACTTTGTGTTATTACTTTTAGATGGCTCGATAGAAGCAGACAATATATAAACCATTAAAACTATTAAGGTATTTTGTTAAAGCATGCGGACAGCAAAGTACGAATGAACACCTTGTTAGGGATAGTTAAGCTTTTATAATTAATCACTTTGAGAGACCCGCGGGTTAAAACTAACTTCACAAACAAAGATCAGTGGTTTAAACTTTGACTTGTTTAACCCGTTATGAGTTATATTAATAGAAAATAAAGGAGATAAGTTCTCATACTTCACAAACAAAGATAAAGTTTGTGTGGTGAATATTAATAAATTAACTCATTGTCTTGTATAGTCTCTTTTAATAATTGTAAAATTAATTCTCTGATTATTTATTAATTCTAAATACATATGTGATTGTGTGAAACTTGACATAACTAGTCTGTGTACACGGTTTGATGCTTTATAGTAAAAATAAATAGCTATAGATTTAACAGTAATACTTAAATACTTCAAAACTTAAAGGAATCTCTTCTATAAAATTCGTCTAAAACATTTTTCTAAACATATCTTAAATTTATATTATGTTTCTTACAGCTTTTATATTACATAAATATATAATATATGGTATATAAGTACGTATATTTATGTCCGGTATTGTTAAGATTGTGAAGAATGTATTCCTATCTTTGATGCAAATTCACGAAACGACTTCGAATACCTATTGGTCCGTAGTATAAACAAAATGCTAATTCAGCTTACTTTATCAAAACGAGTGGCATTAAATTTACATTAATGTTTGTGAAGATAACTTAATATCGTATTATTGAGATACGCTTATAAATATTTTCAAATAACTTTCTTTATTAATATAATTTTGGTTCATTATTTTTTTCAATTTATCAGTTGCCAGTGATATTTCGCAAATCGCAAAGCTGTAAAGTGTTACACTAGGAGTCTGCTATGATAGTGTTGGTATGAAGACTAAGAAAATTATTGATCTGAGCGTAAGCGAAACTCTTAACCGTTTTGGAGACCTTTTTTTGTGTTTAGTTGTCTCCAGAATGCGACGAGATAATTAGCTAAAAATTTTCTCATTTATGTTTATGCCGAATGCGGATGTTATAGCGAAAAGAGATGGAAAAAATGTTAAGCCATTCAAAAGTTATCAAGAAAAGGAGAAAGGAGAGGGGCTCAGCTCAAGCGGTTGGCGGATCCTAGTATATTAATTATGCATTATTTAACAGTACATAATATTATTAAGTGTTATCTTCTCTAACTAGTTGTATAGTTACGAGTACTTCAGTGACTTGAGTGCTGTTACAGCGTGATGTGCTTGTATTGAATACTAAGTAACCGAGATGGAACATTACTTGTACAAGTTAGTAATTAATTTAGCAATGCCACTCGTGAACTATTACTTAAATTAGTGTTAATCCAATGCAGGACGCCTGGTTAATTATGATAAGTACCTAAATGAACATTTACTATCTTAAGTGTCACTGCTTATAAAGTGCTCATTAGATCTTATTTTACTCTTATATGTTATATTAAAGTATGTAACTTTGATTAACATATTTGTATTACATTTTAATCATAATATTCATTATTTAATATCATTTTAATAATAATGTAGGATAATTGTAAATCACTTAATTTGTTAGCTCAAACCAATTCCAAAGTAAAATTTTTGGAATACGCTAATCCAATTACGTAACTTCTCAAGGAAAGTCTACAAAACAAAATTATAATTTATATTTCTATTTATTTGTATTAATTAGTGATTTATAATGCTAAAATTATTAGTTTTATGTATTATTTTAACATATTGTTAGCATTAAATAACGTAATAGTAGATAGAAGTCGCTGGAGACCAGGTCTAGACTATAGGAGTGTGGTTCAATTTCTGGAACACCAACTCAGGCACAGCTGATGCAATAGCAGACTTGTGCACAGGAGCGTTGTCATGCAAGAGCTGCAACCGGCTACTGAACTTCCCGCGTCGCTTCTCTAGTATCGCTGTGTTCTAGTTTTTCAAAACCTCGGCGTAATACTTTCATGTGATTATCTCTTTGTAGGGAAGGTAATCAATTAATAGCACGCCTTACATATCCCAGAAAATTCTCGCCATAATCTTCCTGGCGGACGGTTGACTGCGAAATTTCTTCGGCGGCTAAGAACCCTTGCGTTTCCATTGCATGGATTCTTATTTTGAGTCCGGGTCCCAACAATGAACCCACATCTTATCACTTGTTACTATCTTAGGCAGAAAAGCGTCACTCCCTTTTTCAAAGAGGTCAAAATTTTCTTTTGAAATCAGAACACGGTTTTCCTTTTGGACAGGCGTCGGAATTCTGGGGATCTATCTTGCACTGACCTTGTTCATGAATAAACAAAAAAAAATAGTGTAGAATTCTTAAAATCTCCTTAAATCTTTCCACTACTGTTTAGCCCAACATTTTATTATGAAATAGGAAGATGAAGAATCACCGTATACTGCGATCATACGCTAATTAATGACATTGGCTTATTTCCCTCTTTCACTAAAACCTCCACGAACGCATGTTGCTTTAAACTAACGTTTTACATATTTTCTGCAACTATTTACAATTCTCTCATTAGGATAGCTGATGCACTACTAAATTAACGCCAAGTATCCCGACACGTTAGGACATGTTAGTACTTGGACCAGTTCCACCCAGAATACGCGTTTGTCATATCTAGGAAGATTTCTATTGGTTCTTCCCTCGTACATAGCATACAAACTATTGGTTTATATCAAAGTTAAAGTTAAACGAAATGTATCTTCATAATGTATCACCTTACCAAAACACGTTGATGTCACTGGACTCATATAAATAATTTTCTACGAGAGAACTGGTATTTATATTTTAGGTCAATCTCAAGGAATGGCATTAAATTTACATCCATGTTTGTGAAGACAACTTATATAATTTAATTAAGATAAGGTAACAAATATTTTCAAATCACTTTCTTTATTAATATAATTTTGGTTCATTATTTCGCAATTCGCAAAACTGTAAAGTGTTACACTTGGTGCTGTCTTAACTTAAAAATAGTGTCTGCTAAGATAGTGTTGGTATGAAGACTAAGAAAATTATATATTAATTATGCATTATTTAATAGTACATAATAATATCAAGTGTAATCTTCTCTAACTACTCGCGTCGTCACTTCAGTGACTTGAGTGCTGTTAGAGTGTGATGTGCTTGTATTGAATACTAAGTAACCGAAATGGATCATTACTTGCACAAGTTAGTAATTAATTTAGAAATGCCACTCGTGTACTATTACTTAAATTAGTGTTAATCCAATGCAGAATGCCTGGTTAATTATGATAAGTACCTAAATGAACATTTACTATCGTAAGTGTATAGAGTGCTCATTAGATCTTATTTTACTCTTATAAGTTATATTAAAGTATGTAACTTTGATAAACATATTTGTATTACATTTTAATCATAATGTTCATTATTTAATATCATTTTAATAATAATGTAGGATAATTGAAAATCACTTAATTTGTTCGCTCAAATCAATTCCAAAGTAAAATTTTCGGAATACGCTAATCCAATTACGTAACTTTTCAAGGAAAGTCTACAAAACAAAATTACAATTTATATTTTTATTTATTTGTATTAATTCCTGATTTATGCTAAACTTATTAGTCTTATATATTATTTTAACATATTCTTAGCATTAAATAACATAATAGTAGGTAGATGTCGGTGGAGACCAGGTCTAGACTATAGGGGGTGTGGTTTAATTTTTAGAACCGTAACTAAGGCACAGCTGATGCAATAGCAGACTTGTGCACAGAAGCGTAGTCATGCAAGAGCTGCAACTCGCAACTTCCTGCTTCGCTTCTCTAGTATCGCTGTGTTCTAGTTTTTCAAAACCTCAGCGTAATACTTTCATGTGATTATCTCTTTGTGAGGAAGGTAATCAATTCATAGCACACCTTCCATATCCCAGAAAATTGTCGCCATATTATTTTGTCTCCGGGTCCCATTAGTGAATCTACTCGTTACTATCTTAGACAGAAAAGCGTCACTCTCTTTTTCAAATAGGTCAAAATTTTATTTTGAAATCAGAACATGGTTTTCCTTTTGGACAGGCGTCAGAATTCTGGGGATCTTTCTTTCACTGACCTTGTTCATGAATAAACAAAAAATAATAGTGTAGAATTCTTAAAATCAATCTTTCCACTACGCCGGTCATCTTCAATGGATTCACGTCCCCACTTGAACTGTTTAGCCCAACATTTTATTATGAAGTCGGAAGATGAAGAATCACCGTAAACTGCGATCATGCGCTAATTAATGACCTTTGGCTTATTTCCTTCTTTCACTAAAACCTCCACGAAGGCACGGTGCTTTAAAATAACGTTTTACATATTTTCTGCAATTATTTACAATTCTCTCATTAGGATATCTGATGCACTACTAAATTAACACCAAGTATCCCGACACGTTAGGACATGTTAGTACTTGCACCAGTTCCACCCAATATACGCGTTTGTCATATCTAGGAAGATTTCTGTTGGTTCTCCCCTCGTACATAGCATACAAAATATTGGTTTATATCGAACTTAAAGTTAAACGAAATGTATCTTCATAATGTATCACCTTACCAAAACACGCTGATGTTACTGGACTTATATAAATAATTTTCTACGAGAAAACGGGTATTTATATTTTAGGTCAATCTCGAATCAAACAAACAATAATAATAAAGACTATATAAAACATGACAACTATATTTTTGAATTTTAATTATAAAGTTTGCTAAATTTTTAAACAAACTAAAATTTGTTTTTATTGTATTTAACAAGAACTCAGATTGTCACCCCGATAATTAAGACCAAACGTAATTGAGTTTATGCGTTATGTTTTCTAAAAAAGCATTCTATTAGAGACTTTATAGAAGATTGTCTGTTTGTTAATATTCTGTTATTTCTATAAGTAAAGGAAATGATTGCAATAAATTAATATTAATAAAAAACATCTAAACATTTTACAAGTATGTAACGAATTACGTATTGTATAATTTTCATACCAAAGAACCTGTTTTTTGTAATAACATCTTTATTACTTAAATATTATATCAGACCAGTATATGTGAAATTTATTATATAAAATACTATTAAAATCACATAGATGTATAATACAAGGTAAGTGCTATGTGAAAGTGTAGACGTCTGAATTGATGAAGTTTGTTAAACATTTGCTTCAAGTTCATAATACGGTTATAAATTGACGAATTTAGAATCAGTACCATTTGCGATATATCACAAGTACCGTAATTATTAACTCTAATGGAGTTATTAATTTGGTTCTTGTTTTCATATGGAACTATGTTTTTGATGTTTTATTTATTTTATAAAGTGTTTAAGACAATAACTAAAAGTAAGTAATAATAAAATAAGTACTGTTATTTATACGTTTTAAAAATAGTCTTCGTTAACATTGAAAACAGTGTTTATAATAATTAAAACTTATCAACACACTGTATATATGGTGATGATATTTAATATCTAAATTATATTTAATGTATATTAAACAGCAAATATTATAGAGCTCATAACTAATTTCACTCGTCGTTTCTTCGGTCATATAGACGACATAAAACTTTACATAAACGTATTACTTTACTTTGTAGCTGTGAGGAATTTAAAATTTGTTAAATTTATCACCAAAGCAAAATATCGGAACGAATCAAAATGATTATCGCTCTCTGATAGATGGATCAGACCGCGTAATGTTCCAGCTTAATCGCGTAACAGTCGACATAAAAGGCATTACATTATAGCCATTGCTTACTTATTTTCCTACTTAGCTTCACGTCATATCCCTTGCGGGGTAGCCATATAGCCCTTGCGCTTTATAAATTTATACTTACTGGAATTATATCTCTGCAGTACTCTTTTCAAAAGGATTACACGTACTTTATCTTTATGAAATTGTTTATCTTTTACAACATTCTATAACGACCGCTTTGATGTACCTACTAATATTTATTTTTAATAAACGAATCGAAGTATTCAAATGAAAGTTTAACAAATTTATTAATGTAAATACAAAGTAAGAAATTTCTCTAAGATATCTAACTATTGAACACGAGGCCGACAATCTTTGTATGCTCCGGATACAAGATGTTGCTCTCGCCAGACTTAATTTAACTATCGCAAACTCTATTTCAACTAAACGTAATCTTGTCCATAGTTCCATTAAAATGCTTTTATTTGAGTTTCGTAGTAGAAATCTGTTTAGCCATTTGTTTTATAATATATAATTTTTAAGATAAATTTGAAATGCAAATCTAAATAGGACATACAAAAACTGTTCTTACTATGTATGTACAAAGAAATGTTAGATATTTATAAGGGTATAATTAATGATCCAATGTCTGACCATATTTTGACAATAGGAAAACATACTATGGTTCTAACATTACCTAGTTACCAATATGACTAATCACTATCACCAAAAAGTACGATATATATTTTCATCAAACTCCTTTATATTTTAAAATATTAAGGAATAAAAAAAAAAATGTACAATTTATTTATTTATTTATATTATTTATTTACCTTCACGCCATATCCCTTGCGGGGTAGCCAGAGACGACGGAGCGCCAAACGCAACGGCCTTTGTATACCTCTTTCGCCTCGGCCACAGACATCAACCTCTTCATACATGCCCTCCGGGGGGTCCTCATGCTTTTTACGTGACCTTCCTCCAGTAACATTGATACTGTGTTTTAGAAGGTCACTCGAGGCCTCCCCCTGTCTCTCTTACCGCTCACTTTTCCTATATAAATCTTTTTTACCATTCTTTCTTCACTCATTCGTTGGACGTTCATTTACAATTTAATTATAATTATATTTTATATTTTTTACTGATTTAACATTATTATGAGCATATTTGCTCTTGTCACTATGGAAATTTTAACGACACAAAATTCATTAATTCCAGATACAGATTATTATTATTCTTTTTTTTGGAAAGAAATTGTTTAAATACCTTTTATATTAAGTATTTAATGCTTATCAGTTTTATGAAAACCCTTGACCATATCACTGCCATGCATCAAGTGGATGACTCGATGAATGTCAGCGATATCGAGTGTTCTCTGTATGACTCTTAAGCCTCTCGCGTCGGATTAACATACCGTATTTTAGGATATCGCTCGATTAATTGTCGGATTGTATGAGCATTATTTGAAGTGTGGTATCACAATTAATCGCCCAATTTCTGTTATTGGTTTAATCTATTTTTTGGATTATTGATTGTTTATGTAAAAATGTAATAAAGATCACTTTAAAGTAACGAGAAATATTTCATAAGAGGGTTTGTTTATGATAAATGGTGTCAGTTTTATTGTCAAAGGTAAGTCGAGAACTCTTTACAATAATACTTTATTTATTCTTCGGGACTTGATCTATTATTAGTAAATAGTAACAAGTGAATATAATAATAATATTACTATTACATTAACCACAAAATAGTTAATAGTAGATACAAATTTTGTTAAATAATATAAAAAGTACTAGTTAAGAGAACTTTTTTGTTTTAAGATTAGAATATCAATTACTGTTTGTTTTTTTAATATTTAAATTTTAAAACGCAATTTAACAAACAAAAACATTAATTATTAAAATTTTATTCAATATATTTGTATTCTTTTAGATCCTCCGGTTGTGACCGACGCAATCCACTAAACGTACATTACAGTGTCTTTTTGAAATTACACACGTTTAGGAACACTTCTTTATTTATACCTGTGAATGAAACTTTAAATATTATATCATACTCATAATTCTAATTATACAATTATTGTATTAACACATTTAGTTATTAGTTTTTTTTATTTATAATATTAATTTACTTTTGCAGTATATTTAAAGCCAGGTAAAGGAACGGTCTCCCTTGCCTTTTTTACAAAGTTAAAGTTTTATACTTCGATATCATCCATTATAAATTGTATTTTAAAATGTTATATTATATAAACTTAAAATAAATCAAGTAATGAATTAAAATTCAAGAAGAAAGAATATAATATATGTATACGTATAAGCAACTTGGTAAACTCTTAGACAATTCATCAACTTGAACATCAGAATGTTATTCAAAAGACTTACATGTCCTCGCCGCTGGTATTTCACTCGTAAACCTTTTCTCACATGGATTCTATACCAGTTCTTTGTTAAATTATTGCATCAGTTATTGTACTGAATGTGAAGAATTTGTTTTGCTGAATTCAAAGAAATCACTTCTATTTATAAATTCAACTCAAAAACGACAACAAATAAAAAAGCATTAATGAAGTTCATCAGATTACATTTATTTGAAATATCATATTATTATATAAAACATTATAGTAATAATAATAATATCCTCAGAAATATTCAGCAATATATCTTAAAACAATTTGTGCCTCAAATTAAGTATTAAGAATATAATTTTAATTCAAAATGAATAAAACATTTTATATTTAATTTGTCTACTTTATTAATTATCCATAGATTAAGATTTAATAACTTAAAAACAAATTAAATTTTAAATTATTAAGACTCGAAGCTTGCATATGTAGATAAAGCAAGACAATTTATATTTGAAACAAAATACAGTTATTATTGATTTTTTTTTATCGAAACATTTAATAATAAATAATAATAATAGGAATCTTAAAATCTTTAATTCGACTCCAAGTGGTCTAAGTAATATGAAACACGACGAAATTTGCATATCATAGTACGAATATGTATATATATTTTTATAGTGAATATAACTTACGGTAACATTGTTTCATGAAATAATTACTTTTCTATGATATATCCTCCCGGTAACCCATAGACAATAAACAGTTTGCATGAAGTTTTCAATATGAGTTCTCTAACAAATGCTCAACTCGGAACGCACAATGGAGTCACTCACTCGGTCGAGTGAGTTGAACCACTAGCATTATTTTCCACTTGCAACAGATATGTACTGTTATACGTGCCGTGAAAAACTGAATGTTCAATATTATTATTTATATTACTTGCACTTTTCGGTACTTCTTTCCAAAAAAATAATTTATTAGCTAGAAATAAACAATAAATATACCAATAAAAGTTACATCGATAGATTTTGTGCCGTACTTTTTTGAACCGCAGTTTAGATACACAAATATTTTAAGACATGAAGTAAATTAATTGAATAGTGCTTTAAAATAACATTGTATTCTATTTTTTTTATTGGAATTTCCAAGCTTTTATATGTAAATAAAGCAAGAAACCCTTCTCATTTTTCCTTAACAAATTGCAGTTTATTTCTCAAAATAAATGAAGTATAAAAACAACCCTTATAATGTAAATATTATACAAATAACAATAGCTAGAAGTTCAAATTATTATTAATATAGTATAACGTACACAGGTTGTTATGGGATTAACTTGGCTTAATTATTATTATTAATTAATAATTATTATTCATATTTTTTTTCTAAGAAAACATTTTATCTGAAGATAATGTGTCTAGACTAAGTTTCGTCACGTGAATCTTAACTTTTGAAACTTGATACGGCTGGTCTTATACAGGATTCGTTTACTTGTTAAAAGTTGAAAACGTAGCAATAGATATAACAGTCATATTAAAATAATATATATCGTATATATACTTTAAATATCTCAAAACTAAAGAGAAATTTTTCTATAAAATGTTTCTTAAATTTATATTTTATACCAATTATATATTTATCATATAATACAGTACTAATTATTGCATATTTTTTTAGTAAAGAACCTCTAAAGTATATATTTGTTTAATTAAGTCGGTGTAACTTAAGTGTAATGAGATAGGTATATGTAAAATAAGGAGATACTAAGCTGTGCTCAAACTCAGAGCTTAGTATAGTAATTTACTATTATTGTATGAGTAATCTTAATATATAAAACACAAAGGCACTCACTGACTGACTCATTGACTCATTCATCGCTCTACAGCCCAAACCGTAATACCTATAAAACTGAAATTTGGACACAAGTTTCCTGACATATTGAATAGGCGCAATAAGAAAGGATTTTGCAGAGGTCCAAACCGTTCCAAAGTTACAGTTAAAAAACTGCAAAAAATATAACGCGCCTATTTGATATCTAATAGGTGGTGTGGAAATTCAAACAAAATGTTTGATCACTTTCGACGTCCGTCGCGAAGCACGGGTAACCTGCTCTAGTTTATTATATATAAGAAAGTAGAAATTTAAAAACTTATAAAATTATTTTATGTTGATACTATCTCTTATTTTCAATAGTCATTTTTAAGGTTCCTTTAAAAGGTAAAAAGAACTCAGTGAGCTTGGTTTCATTTTATTGTAAAATTATCCTAAAATATTACATATTTATGTCCGGTAATGCTGAGATTGTGATAATTTTATTCCTACCTTGGATGCAAATTTACAAAATGTCGTCGAATACCTATTTGTAGGTAGTTTAAACAAAATGTTAATTCTGCTTACGCTCTCAGAACGAAAACCATTAAATTTACAACTATCTTTGTGAAGACAATCTAATATCGTTATAGTTAAGAAGTTATATTATGAATACTTTAAAGTTGCCTTTATTATTGATAGTTTGAACACTATGGATGTTATAAATGTAGCAGAGACTACTAAAATAGTAAATTCAATAACATTTGCTACTTGTTAGGATCGAGTTGGTTTAAAACTAATTACCTATAATAATGCATTTTTAATTAGATTACATACGAGTAGTATTATCTTCTCTAACTAGTTGCGTTATCACTTCAGTGACTTGAGTGCTGTTAGAGTGTGATGTGCTTGTATTGAATACTAAGTAACCGAGATGAAACTTTACTTGCACAAGTTAGTAATTAATTTAGTAATGACATTCGTAAACTGTTAAGTAAATTAGTGTTAATTCAATGCAATTGCAATTAACCTGTTTAATTGATAATTGCCTACATGATATCAAAGCACGTTACTTTTTGCTGATTTTTATTTTACTCTTATATATTATATTAATGTATTTATATTAAATTTTAGTTTTAATTTACATTATTTTATATCATTCTAATAATAATTAAAGTTAATAATAATGTTTAATACTTGAAAATCACTGTACTTCTTCGTTCAAATAATTCCAATGTGAAAATTGGCGAATACGATAATCCAATTAAAAAACTTTACAAGGAAAATCTACGTAACAAAAATATACAAAATTATATTTCCCTTGCCTTCCCTTCCCTTGTGTACGTATTCTTAGTACTAGATAACATAATAGAAAGAGCCTATTAAAGGTTTAATAAATAAATTTTAATTTCATAAATATCATCTCGAAAGTACCGTATTGTTATTTACAATAATTTATCTTTAAATTTAAATGTATGAATATAATATAAAAATAAGCTTATCTAAATAGCATACATACAAAGCACATAAAAATATTTATATCGAATAAGATAATAATATTACATTAATAAATAAAAAAAAACAAACATCTCACTTTTATTTATAGAAAATATATAACAAGAGATAAAAGTTATTTTGTAACTCTAGTAACATCAGTGGTCAGTATCACCGCCTGTCCGGACCGGGGTTCTATTCCCCGCCGGAGAGACTTTTTAAATATTTTTTCATACGAATATGATATCTATACATAATACATTTTTTGTTATCTCTTATCTCTACCGCATTGAATAGGTATCACTTCTAAAGACGCTGATACTTTACTATATACGTGATTTCTTACAAGAATACTGGTATTTATATTTTAGGTAAATTTCGAATAAAACAAATAATAATAATAAAGACTATATAAAACTTGACATCCCCATTTTTAAACAAATAGATAAATATGATTGAGATGAGCGTAAGCGAAGCTCTTAACCGTTTGGGAGACCTTTTTTTGTGTTTATTTGTCTCCAGAATGCGACGAGATAATTAGCTAAAAATTTTCTCATGTATGCTTAAGCCAAACGCGGATGTTATAGCGAAAACAGATTGAAAAAATGTTTAGACATTCAAAAGTTATCACGAAAAGAAGAAAGGAGAGGGGCTCAGCTCAACACCCGCCGCGAACGGTTGGCGGATCCTAGTTATAAAGATTGTTAATTTTATATATAACTTTATTTATATATTTTTATTGTCTTCCAAAAGATCTCGGAGTGTCACCCCAATGGTACAGACCACACGTAATTGAGTTTATGCCTTCTGTTTTCTGAGACGATATAACATTTTATTTGGGACTGTCTGCAAAGTGAGTGATTGTAATAAATTTAATAAGGGTAAAACATTACGCACACTTTGCGATAGCATACTAAACAATAAATTGTTTACCATTTTACTAAAGTAAGATGGTCTATTATATATTATATTTGGTTATAAAAATTTACTCGTATATAAAATATATTATATAATTTTTAAATCAAATAACCAATTTGTTTATTACAAGTATCATACTTAATTACTTATTTTAATCACATAAGTGTATAAGACTTCTATAAATATAATTTCATTAAAATCAAATAAATTCTCACATAAACCACAAAAATTCTTTCCGGTGGGGAACCGATCCCTGGTCTTCCGCGTTACAGGCGGGGAATTAATTATCTTTTTTCTTAAAGAATTTCATTAATCGATACTAGTATTATAAGAGGTAATATTGATTTATGAATAAATTCTCAGAAATTCTGATTGAATCGTATTTATCATTGATAACTCTATACTTTCTTTGATGACTCAAGTTTTTTTTGTTAAATATATTTCATAGGCGTCACAGACAATGGACAAGTGAAGGCACACACAGACCTTTGTTTGTCAGTACAAGAATACCGCAGTCAAACATATATTCCTTAAATGATAATGTGTAGTGTTACACAAATATATAAAGTTGTTCGTCAGGAAGCCTCTCGAAGTTTCCCAACCAAAAACAAAATCTCGCAAGCAATCACATCCGTATTCCAAACAAGAATAAACCTTATGGTAATGTGTGACTATAAATATTTAAAGTACTACAAAAATGACATTTCTACGTAACAAAATACATAAATATTTATCTCATACTAGGAAATATTTATCAAAAGCATCTCTGTTATTGTGTTCCGAGTTTATATCTCATAATCCACTGTAACTAACTTTTTTGTAATTTCATCGATTCTCCTTTTCCCCAGTTGAGTTATTATGATAATAAGAAAACTTATTATGATCATATATATTTCTTTTTATTTTTGTGAAACATATTGAAATATTGTAAAACAAAACAACGAAAGAAAATGAAAGGAAGTCTTAACGTAACTTTAATTTTCTGTAAATTCAAGCCGATATAAAAATAACAGTTTAGAATGTATAAGCTATTGGCATTTTCACAAACAGACTTTGATCCTAATGTCTTATATATGTGAGCTTTTGGAACTTAGGTTAATGTATTTGCGGTATACTGAATCTACTGGAAAATAGATATTTAAAGTCTAGACTTTAAATATCCAAAGATAATATGCCAAAGATGGAAATATTTTAAATGCAGATTTTTAAAACTATACTAGTATAGTTTTAAAAATCTGCATTTAAAATAAGCCCATCTTTGGCAATAATGTCATTTTTCTAAATCCATTCGATGCTTTATTCTACTTATTTCTCCAAATTATAATCTTTTATAAACGAGTAGACAAATGTTGAGTTTATTAGACTTTTTACTAAATATAATTTTATTTCGATTGTGTTTAGTATCTAAGTTCTGTCTGTGGATAAGAATCTGAATATCTACGATCTCTGTAATTGCAAATTACAAATATTTGCTATATTGAATTAGTCCTCAGGCATGGAACTTGAGCATAATAACAGTGAAAAGTTATAGTAATTTTAACGTTAACGAAATTTTCTTTTACATAATTAGTGGAAAATAAATTCTAATCGATAGACATTATTTTTTGGTCAAACCAATATCAGTAATTCATTCAAAATCCAAGATTATTTATTTATTCCAAGTACACAATGGGTTGACATAAATGTTAAAGTCAGTATATATTTAACTGAAAAATAATATGACTCTTTAATATAATGACAAATAGTTAAAAACACCTGTATATAATTTTGTCTTCCGTGAATTATCTCGTCTTAAAAGTAAGAAATAAATATTACTGCAATGTGAAAAATATATATCCTTATATATTATTATTTACATTTCATAAATATAACTAGTCTGGGCGTAAAATAAACAGAAATTTATAAATATTTAAAAATTATCAAGGATACCAACTAATTAATTAATAACCTACAAGTACGACCTACATAAAGCGAAGACAATATAGTCGTACTGCGTACCAATGACAAGAGAAGGAGAGATTCTTTACTAATAATAGCATAACTATATTAATGTCCATTTCTTATCATAAATGCCTATTAGCAGTATTTACTTTTATTTAAAATGAATCTTCTTATGTATCTCTTTTCTGTTCACGAAATATATTTATTATACAGGTCCGTAAATTGTCGTAGTGGCAACTTTAATGACAAATTTTTCCTGTTTGGTTAGGAATTTTAAATTTAAATCGATACAGGTATTTACACATGTATTAATGCAAACTAATACAATTTTTGGAAACAACGATGTTAAAATTTACAAGTTATATTTCACTATCCGGTAACTCATGGAAATTGAAGCGCACTTAATCTCCCTAAAACTCTCATCCTTCAAACACGCTTTGTGGAAATCTTTTACTCTATTTCCATTACGACGCCTATTAAAAGTAAGTTAATAAGATATTTTGAATCAGTTAAAGATTAAATTATAATATATTCCCATTATTATGTGATAAGTCATTTTGTATTATTTTATTATCACAGCAGTATCAAAGTTTATATATAATTTGATGTTTTCCCATTCAATTCCAGCCTGGAATATACCTTTCATATAGTTTTTGTGATGACCTGGAATTTGCGGGAATCTCATTGGGGGAATGTACATGTAATCCATGGAACTAATTAAGTAACTAACTAACTAACTTATAAAACAGAGTGATAGCAACATACGTAACCTTTTTCCAGTAAGACATATATACTCGTATTTATGTTATTGAGTTGAAAATTTTTTATCGACTTGAAACTAAGTAGATGAAGACTGATTCCTCTAATTAGTAAAACAGTAATGCATTTCAAATAGTATTTTTAACAGATAACAGAATGAACGGGATAAAACTATCTTTATTAGCTTTAATTATGTTATGTATTAACAGATTAATGGATTTAAACGTTTCATTTGTGCTCAGCAAATCTTCCTCTGAAAAGTTTGTTATAGAAAAATAACTTTTCAAGGAGTCAGACTTTATCTTGTTATTAATTTAGTGGTATAAAATATCTGCTAATACGATTAAAAAATCAACTCTGAACGCACAATGAAATCACTCACTCGGTCGAGTGAGTTGAACCGTCAGCGTTTTTCATTATTTTCCACTAGCAATAGAAATGTATTCGTTATACGTACTTCGACGTACTGAAAGTGTATTATTATTTTTATTACTCCACCTTACGGAACTTCGGTTAAAAATTTAGTTTAAAACATTTGTATGGGTGTTCAAATGTTTTAAAGACTATATTTCTTATATATATTTTTAGATGTACTTATCTGTAGGAAGTATACTTATCCTTATTTCTTCTTATACGTATATATGAGTAAGTACCTAATATGTAAACTAGGATATATGTAATGAATATATCTACAAAAGAACTTGCATCGATAGGTTTTTGAGGCCGACTTTTCTAAACCGTACCGTACAATAAATAAGCAAATATATAATTTTAATAGCAGTAAGAGTCTGTTACGCAAATAAAAGTACTTAGAGTTCAAATATTGTGTACGTAAAATAAATAATTTAAATATGTTTTCTGACTATAATTGTAGTTGCTACCATTTTCTTTACTATATTATTCAAACCTGACTGTGTAATGTTGAATATAGTTTGAAAATCGTTCAAGTTCCATTTTAATACGAATAAGAAAAATAAAAATTAACTTCACGAACAAAGATCACTGGATTTAAACTTAACCTTTAATAACTACTTAAAAATTACACAGAATAGAAAAGAAAGGAGATAAGTTCTTAAAATTCACAGACAAAGAGAAAGTTTGATGAATATAATAAATTATCTTGTCTTGTCTTTTGAAGTTTATTTATAAACAACGAATTTCTTGTTTAAGTTAATAATTTAGATATACAAATATTTTAAAACATGAACGGTATTAGGAGATTAGTTCTTTAAAATAACATTGTAATAAATCAAGAAATACCCAACATAATGTAGTTTATTGCTCGCAACAAATAAAGTATACAAAGATAACCCTTATAATTCAAATTTCATACAAATAGTAACAATTTCAAGCCCCATTGGTACGTTTAAGATAAGATTTAACAGTAACATTAAAATAATATATCGTATATATACTTTAAATATCTTATAATCCAAAGAGGAGTCTTTTCGGTAAAATGTATCTAAAATATCTTTCTAAATATATCTTAAATTAACATTTTATGCGAATTATATAGATCGGAAATTTATTGAATTATTATTATTATTCTTTTTTAAAAAAAGATAGAATCGCTGACCGTATAGTAGTCATCGATTCTATTGTAACTATAACTATAATAAGATATATCAACTATAGTTCTATTATCATAGTAAAATAATGATAAGTGGAGAGTATTAACAAAATGAAACAAGTTAATTATTATTTATTATTTTAAATAAATAACATTTAAATTAAATTAGACAAACTGACATGGAATCTACTTACAATGTGTATTCCTCGAACATAAGCAGTAAACTGAGCTCTGCTCATAAAACACCCTTTTAGTACAAAGATTCTCCTCTCTTCAAGTCATTCGTTGCTAGTCAATCACAGTACTTTTTTACATAATTCTATCAAAGACCTTATTTAAGTAACTTATATTCGGACGGCTTTAAGTATTACAATTCATAATAATGTTATAAAGAAGGAATAATTATTTAAGAAGTAGTTTACAAACAAACAACATTAAATTGAACAATCCATCAATTCAACATAGTCAAAATCACAACTTCTTAAATCCTACGTCGGCCATCTTAATAAACGATTAAAAATAGTCAAAATCACAACTTCTTAAATCTTACGTCGGCCATCTTAATAAACAATTCCGGATATGTATAATAAATAACAAATTTGTTTACTAACTGGTCGTGATTGGTTTTGTAACAAATACATTGTTGTTCAAAAGAAAAACTACAAAAAGTAGTCACTCAGAATTTGTTGAGAAATTAATATATTCAAGTGTCTGGAAAATGTTACCAATTTAAATTAAATAAAGTATTGAGAAAGACTAAAATTATATTTTGGTTTTATAATAGAATAGGTTTTCGAGAGCAAAATGTACAAAGAGTAATAAATAATATTATACCTTTTATTCTGAACGATATGAGGACAAAGTTATTAAATATTGTATTAAAATAAACATATATATTTTTTAGCATAATTAAAAAGAAGTAATTTTGAGACCTCACTATGCCAACTCAATAGTTCAGGTATTATACTTACAAATATCATTATACTATTTTTGGTTAAAATTTATGAAGGTAGTATTATAAAGTTAATCTGAAGTTTGTAGGAATGGTCTTGATGGTAGGGTCAGACTATAATACAGCTGACGAATTATGATATCTATACAGTGACATAAATTAATGAGGATTAAACTATTGTTCATATACTAACTTTGTATAGGAGGATAAAGACATAGAATGAGGATTGGGATATTAGTCCTGGCTTAGATTACCAGGAAAACTAAATAATAAAAAAAAAAGTGAACATAGCAGAGCTATACGATTTAAAAGGTGAATCACAAAATTTAATAGTACTGTTAATATTTTATAAACATAGAAGCTAATCCTTGTATTTACATATATTAAATTATTTAATCACATTTAATCAAGTGTTTTTAATATAATGCTCGTATGAGTAAACAATTAAACAGACCAAGATATTCAGAAGTGGGTTTAGATACGAGTACAAATTATCACATTATATTAACAGCGCCATCTCTTATCTCTAAAAGAAAACTTGTATGACATTACTAACTCTCTATTATTTTCATGCTGTATGCAGCAATTGATAAGAATATTTTTATTGATCTGTATAATTTAATAAGGCTTTATGCGTTATGTAGTTTATTTTATATAAATTTTACTCTTCTTGAACCAATGTGATTACGACAAATATTATGTAAATTAATGCAAAGACCTAGTTAAAAATAGTTAAAGACAACTGAGAATGAATCCAAAGAAAACTGTTAAGTTTAAGAAGCAAAGTTGATCAAAGCAAGTTGATGTAGATGATGAAGAATAATAAGGAATCATAGCTTAAATATTTTTATATACTATTATCTGATTTGAAAGAAAAATAAGATGCCACATGTTTAAGTATTATGTAATTTCGTCCACACCTAAAGTAAAATATTCAATTATATATTTATTTTAAAAGTCCCTATCTTTAATATATTTTA
Source organism: Melinaea menophilus ssp. n. AW-2005 (assembly GCA_918358695.1). Classification (NCBI taxonomy): domain Eukaryota; kingdom Metazoa; phylum Arthropoda; class Insecta; order Lepidoptera; family Nymphalidae; genus Melinaea; species Melinaea menophilus. The sequence goes on from OU911056.1 coordinate 11,537,737, forward strand.
AACAATTTAAAAAACAAACCAAGGTTTATAATATATCATGGGTTGACCAAAAATGAGTCTCTCCGGCGGGGAATCGAACCCCGGTCTCCCGCGTGACAGGCGGGGATACTGACCACTATACTACCGAAGACATACATATGTGTTCTAAATACCTTAATAAATATTATAATAAACGAAATATCACTTCCATATATTTATTCAGGTGGATATAATAATTTTAAACTATTAATTTTATTATAAATTATAGAGTCTGGAGCTGCAAAACAGAAGATCAATTAATTGTTTTTTTTCATAAAGAATTTCATTAATCGATACTAATATTTAAAGTTTTACAATATTGATATTTGTGTGAATCCTGAACGGATCGTAATTATCTTTCATATCTGGATAATTTATAAGAAAATATAAGATAAGAGCAAGAGATTTAAAGATAGTGTAGAAGTTGATAAGGAGTGAAATGATATAAAATTATTATTCTTTGATTATAAAGTGATATCAAATATGTCATGCCAACCAATCATTATTTAGGTACTACAACATTCTGCGTTACTTATATTGTATTTTTAAAATATAAATTGATAGAAAATGACTGTTCTTAACCCGTGTGTCTCTTTTAATGACATTTTATTGTATTACCGATGAACTAATATATTACTCAACATAAAAATATATATACATATATTGAAAAAGATGCAAACTAAACTCAGGAGTGGGTACCTAGAGATAAAGAACTCAAATACTTTTATTATATAAGGTCCCTATTATAATGGTATCTTAAATTTAAATTAGACACCGCTAGCAATGAACAAGCGAAGAGGCAGCCTCGTTGTTGTGGTACAAGAACACCGCGTGTAACAATTATTCTTTAAATATTAATGTGTAGTATTAAACAAAGTATTAAATACGACGCTATAAATTTTCCTAAAAAAATCCTTCCAAACAATCGTAACCGTATCCTCAAGAAAATCTTATAGTAATGTGTAATTATAAATATTTAAAGTGCAACAGAAATAATATTTCTACGTAACAAAATACATAAATATTTATCTCATACTAGCAAATATTTATTAAAGTCATCTGCGTTATTGTCCCGAGCTTATATCTCATAGTACACTGTAAGCAACCTTTTTGTATTTTCATCGATTCTCCTTTTGCTTTATTATGATTACAGGAAAATTTATTATGATCATATAAAGTTATTTACTTTTATGAATATTTCATATTAAAAACAACATTAAAACGAAAGAAAACGAAAGTAAGTCTTAATTTAACATTAGTTTTCTGTAAATGAAATGAAATTTATTTGATCTTAAATTTTCAACGTAGTTCAAATCAAAGCCGATTTAAAAGCACAGTTTAAAATGTTAAGGTTATAGGTATCTCCACAAACAGACTATAAACCTATGGTCTTTTATATGTGAACGTCTCGGAGCTAAAGCTAAACATTCGTGGTTTACTGAATCTGCGGGAAATAGCTGTTAGAAGTCGTTTGGCAAATCTGCATTGAAAATAAGCCTATATTTGGCAATAATGTTATTATATATTGGATACTTTTGTGTACTTATAATAAATTATAAGCTAAATTGGTAAATATATGTTGAGTCAATTAGACTTGTTAGTATGTATTTATTTTAATATTGTTTTGTGTCTAAAACCCAGCACATCCTTTAGATAGGAACCTGAACTACCGCCATCTCTTTGATTGGACACAAACTTAGGTAATATTGAATTAGTCCTCAAGTGTGGAACTTGAGCACAAAACAACTGAGTACCTAATTGTATAAATCTCTTTGATACCCACAATGTTACACTAATATAATTAAACTGATATCATGTACATCACTTAAGTATTGTTTACGAACAATTGAATTAAAACATGGGACTATAATTAATTTACTTTTTATATATTAAAACAGTTAAATATTGTCACTTTTTAATGTCATAATACAAATATAATATTATATAAATCTTTAACATAACATAAATCAAATAAAATCATTTGACTACAGTTAGGTCCTCCTACCTCTCTGGGTGTTTGCAGATAGAAACTGCAATCAGTTATGATGTATAGGAGAGCGAGTAACTATGTCTTACTTACTCGTATGTCTTTCTGTGAGATTAAAAATGTCAACAAATATACGTTACTTACCAATGGCAGTATAGCATTTATGACTAGCCTTATACTACGAATAGATAGGTCATATTTTTAGATCAAACCAATATCAATAATTCATTTAAAATCCGAGCTTATTTATCTAATCTAATTAGATGATAAGTTGTAATTATTATGAGACTCAGTTTACATTTAACTGCAACTTAATAGTATATTTGATGTAATGATCAATATATGGAAACACCTATAGAAGAGGTATACAATTTTGTTATGTTTCTTTCAATTGAATGATAAATGTTCGATCAACTATTATTATTTAAATATAAATATTTTGGACCCAAAAATATAGTAATTTAAACTCTTCAAGTATGCTAACTGTACTAGTTAATAAATCCTAAGAAATTCGACCAACATGAAGCATAGGAAGAGAACAGTCGTATGACACACCAACGACTAGAGAAGGAGAGATTCTGTACTGATACCAATATAACATATTAAAATAATTTTATCATAAACGTCTGTTAGCAATTAACAATTAACTTAACTTAATCTACATACATATTATTATTTACCTTTAAACTTAAAACGATAAAATACACCTGTGCTATTAGTTCATCTTATGTTAATAAAGATACGACGATTGAATCACTGAAGTAATATTTAGATTTGAAAATTGTTAAATAATTCGAATAATGTCTACAGTGTTTGTCTGTACAGTGTTAAATTAATTATTAAAAAACCTGTAGACAATACACTGACTTATTATTCAAATCTTAACAATTGACATTGTTTTTTAATATTTAGAACATTAAACTTAAAAAGTCATCCTCAAAAAAATATTTTGTGAACGAAAATGTTCAAAATTACTAATTTTAAGCTCAAATAATATTGTTTCTAGAAATTATATAAAAATCTAGTACACTTTTCTATGAAAATATTTTCTGTAGCTTCTCGTATTTTCCGAAATGTTAAAACAACCTTAATTAAGCCGAAGCTAAAGAGGATGGGAATTAACTGAAAAGGATGGGAGTAAGTAAGCAAAGTTTTTTTATAACCAAACCCACAATACAGATATTCATGGCGGTACTAACTACGATAATCGTAAAAACGACCACCGTAGTGCGAGTTCGTTTCAAGATTTGATATTTGCATCTACTCCAAATCCGTTTTGTTTAATATAAAACTATGCATCTATATACAATGGAAGCAATAGCAGAGCAAAGGCTTTTTAGTATTTTTAGATTTTTAAGAGAAAAAGAGGTGCATCGCTAGGCCTTTTGTGACGGATTGGAACATCCCAGCATTATAATCTACAATACTACTATCTAGTCGACGATTTTTTGTCGATGACGGAATATTCATTTCTTCCTTTGACATGAAGTACTTTACACAGAGTTGGTCTGTGCTGAAATGCAAAATGCTCTTATTCTTTTTTTTTACATTATCCATTTTATAAAATTGTTTCTCCTTTATCTCTTATATTAGTCCTCAAAAGTACTCGATTGTTCTCTGGTATATATTTACGCTAATCCTGGTTTCCACCACCCCTAACATCCAGCACTACTATTAGAAGAACCTTAATTAACACTAACAACATAAAAATTATTTCATTTCAAATATTATCTAGTATCGAATTTCCTTTCAAAATATTCTTAATAATAATACTCTATATTAAACTAGTGCATTTGGAATGTTAAGATTATATTATACTATTTACGGTTTTATTTCTATAAAATTAATAACTTTAGTTAAAAAGTCATCCGTAACTCTCAATATAAAAGCAATATATCGCTGGATTATCTGTTTACTCTATAATTCGTACCCAAAATATAACATGATGTGTTATTCAAAACACAAGGAACGTGACTTATAAGTTTCCGACCTCGGTATCAAAGATAGCTTGCACTATTGAAATACAACGAACAAAGAAGTAAATAACTCATCCGAGTGAGTTGATCCGACTCGACTTATATTCTCCCATACTATGGAAACCTATTCTTTGTATGTTAAACCTTTTGTTTATTGTTGCTCTTTAGTAGCAAGTCCGATACATATTGGAATGTTTATTTACTCGTGCTTTTATTGCTTATGCTATAGAAAAACGCTTTTCAAAGATATAATAATATTAAATTGTAATTATATTATTTTTGTGTATGTCTACTTGCTACAACTAAATCAAATTACTTTTACAATGCTCTAAAATTGCAAATCACATTACAAAAAAAATACTTAATGACTGTGAGAAAGGGATATATATATAGATTTTTTCATTTATTACGTTGTGAGTACTTATTATGCAACGTGTATTAATAAGCAATGCCTAAAATATTAAATAAATACAAGTATATGAACATGGGGGAAGAAATAAGATATATCCCAAGTCAGGAAAGGAGTTTTGAACAACCAACACTCCCACCATACACCATACGAAATATACATGTAGTAATCGCTTCACAATCTTCTCTAAGATTGTATGGCATGGCATGACATGGTATGGCATTACTTTTTTCATGCCGTTGGTGGCACCACTTTCTATAAATGGCCCACTATACGCGCTTATCACGAAATACTAATATATAAAAATATATAAATAAATTATGTAAATAATCTAAACTAGGCCGATGAAAGATTTTATAGACGGCCAAAGTGGTATTTTTCAAAAATAAAATAACGTTAGTAGTTATATAAATCCCAGTTACACAAACTAAATTTGTTTAGGATCTTTGAAGTTTAAATGAATATGAAATTCGAAGGTCTTGTGCTATACTTAGCCAGCTATAAATCAGCCATTGAGGTTTCATATCTGTTCCCAACCCTACCAGTATAAACAAAAAAATATATAGTAATCTAAGCACTCTATATTAAGCTAGTGTATTTTATTTAAGTTATTTATTTATGTTATTAATTTGCGTACTTAATATTTATAATCACTAAAGTAATTTAAGGATATTAGCAACAAGTAGCATTAATTAGTGAGTGTTCTTGAAACAAAAACAACGTTAATATGATATTATAGTGATTATAAATACAGTGATGGAGCTTTTGTTATAATGCAAATATTAATAATGATAATTTAAGATTCCTTTTGTGAAGTTAATATTAATATCAATATATTTATTATGAAACACTCAAAACATTCAAGTAGTCCTTTTCATATTCTTAGCTTATAATAGCATCATCACTTTCATATCAATTGGTTTGAAAGAGAAGTAATGAGTACTTTAAAAATATATTCACGTTAATTATAGTTTTATAATATTTGCAACAAAATATCAGGTTTCATAATATTCATAATTTGATAGTAAATATTCAACACTACTTATTTATTCACCAGTGCTCGATGTTGAAGCTTAATAAACTTTGCACTGAATACGTAAATTTGACAACAAATTATTAACAATTGTACTTATGAAGTGCTGCAGTGTTATTTATTGAAGTAGTTATTATAAAATATAACATTTTCACTTCACTAAAGCCGATAAATGTTATTTTAATTAAAATATAATGTCACAATGTGCCACTGGAACATTACTAATATAATATACATATTATAATTTAAGAAATAAACACATCTTGAATTGAATATAATATATTTATAAAATACTATATTTTATTGAGTTATTTGTAACATGAAAAGATATTTAAATAATTTTCAAAGAAGATTTAAAATATATTTAAATCAATTAATAGGATCACGTATATAAATATAAATGTCGCTACAAATAATATAAACTTCTCTCCTAAGTTAGTATATATTTTATATTGTGATATTTCTATTCACTACAACAGGATTTGTGTCTTTGCATTGTATAAGTTGTGTAATTAAGAATTATTATTTTGGGTATATATAGAAAAAAAAATAATTTGATGATTGTTTATTAGCAACAGAATAGCTTTTTAGGAGTTAAATACAGTTAAACAGTATACATTTATACAAAAACATAATTAAAGTCGCATCACACACACCAACATACTAAGAAATACATTAGAGATTCAACAATATTACAACTAGTAGGAGAATTCCAACCTCAGAGATGTAGTCCATCTTGTAAGCTATTGTGAGTTTACAATACGGATAAAAAATGTGGTTAAGTTGAGTACAAAATGAATCAAAATAAGTTGTATTTCATAAAGCAGTGTTTTGTAGACAGGTATATCTCTTACTTTATATAAACTTAAACAAATTAGTTACTAAATATTTTTTTGTTAAATTGAAACAAAATATTGCGATATTAAAGAAACTTCAGTTAATTGTGTTTATTTTTATTCTAATAAGTGTAGGCAAGTACTGAATATAACAGAATCTTTGTATTCTCAGAGCAATGGAAGCTGCTTTCTCATTTCTCTTATTCTCAACAGTGAGTGCTCTCGTCTTTTGATAGTAAAAGGACATTTGTTGGAAAATCTCATTTATAAATGCAGATCTAAATATAACCTTATTATTAGTAACAGTATCATGAAATTTATGTGGAATAATAATAATAATGACAATTATAATAGAAATAATCTTTATTTAAACCAAAAATAGGGAGTACATAAGAAATCAGTAGTCGAAAATGTTTGCATTACTTATAAAACTGGAACGGCTTAATATACGACTAGTTTTTCTTTCATCTTTGCCCGCGGAGAAATAATTGATGTTAATATCTAGATCTCAGTAGTCCAGTCCATGTAGTCCAGAAGCACTTCAGTCCAGTCCACATTTATTGACTATTATATTGTTGGTCGTGACGTTAGCATACATTTATACAACATATAAACAGAGCTATTTACTTCATTATAATTAACAAAAACACAGATTTTTAACTGAAAATATTTTTTATAAATTTTAAGCAAAGAAGTCATTCTTATTAATAATATTATGTATAATATTTATTTTTAATCCTTTACGTGCCATCAATTCCGATGATAAGGCGTAAAAATATATATCTCCTTGTTGTTAAAGAAAAGATAAGTAACCTTATAATGAGCACTGAAGAAAGTAGTCTTAGAGTAGCTAGTCATTTAGTTTTCAGTCCTCTCAACGTTTTACTGTTACATTTGAAGCGACCTTTGGTTTTGAGTTGAGAACGCATATTGTCTGGCAAATTGTCTTACTATTGAGAGTTGTTTGGCTCAGAAAAGTTAAAGAATTTTGTGGACTAGAAGTTCTACTCAAATGTCGATTTATTATTATTTTACATTAAATTATTAAAATAACATACGGTTTTATAGAAAGATGTTTATGGTAAATGTATACTTCGTTTAAAACGTCTTTAAATCACACGGACCTGAGTAATGTGCTATACTTGTACGGTTACTGTAAGAGCACAAAAACTAATACAATGAGCAACTTGTGGTTTAAATTTATTAAAATAACATGGGTTGCAAGGACCTTCATTACAACAATAATTAAACATATGGGTATAGTATATTAAAATAACTTTAAACAATTTTGTTTAACTTAGGTCATTATCTATGTTATCAAAAGTATTCAAATCATTAAGATGGGGAACTTAGAAACGTGAGTCGATGAAGTTTCCATTTTTTTTTATTAATCTCAACAACGAACGATCCAAAAGTACAGTCAAATTAATTATTAACAGTACAGTCATATTAATTCGATGTGTAAAATAGATTAAAACTAGATTAGATATTTGCATACATTTTACAAAATAGAATTTTAAACTAAACCAATACTTACTTACTTATCGTCACGCCATATCCCTTGCGGGGTAGCCAGAGACAACGGAGCGCCAAACGTTACGGTCCCTGCATACCTCTTTCGCCTCGACCACAGACATTAACCTCTTCATACATGCCCTCGGGGAGGTCCTCATGCTTTTTACGTGACCTTCCTCCAGTATCTTAGCTACTGTGTTTTCGTAGGTCACTCGAGGCCTCCCCCTGTCTCTCTTACCGCTCACTTTACCTTTATAAATCTTTTTTACCATTCTATCATCACTCATTCGTTCGACGTGCCCAAACCACCTGAGCACGTTCTTCTTCATTCTTACCGAAACATCTTCGCTAGTACCTGCCATTCTGTGGATCTCTTCATTGCGGATTCGGTCAGCTAAACTGACTCCGCATATTCGACGAAGAGATCGCATCTCCACAGCATTCATCTTTCTTACATTCTTCTTCTGTGTTACCCACATTTGGCTGCCGTATAACAGCGTCGGTAGCAAAACTGCATTGTGTACAGCCAAACGTGCAGCTATGCTGACGTTTCGCCGTCTCAACAATGCAGCCAAAGCACCGTTGACTCTGTTACCGGCAGCAATACGCCTTTCTACATCCATTTCGTATCTTCCGTCTCCGCTAAACACACTTCCTAAAAATACCGCTTCATTCACTTGTTCTATTATTTTACCATTCACGTTGATCTTACATTCTGTTCTTTCTTCATTTCTTTCAAATATGCCAATACCTTCGTCTTATCTGCATTCAGGTTTAGACCATTATTTTCACACTCATCTTTCAGAGTGGTGACCAATGCCGGCAAATCGCATTCTGATGATGCAATGAGCACTGCATTATCTGCATAAAGCAAGCAATTGACCTTAAGGTCACCAACTTTCACTCCCATGTCACTGTCTTTCACGCCTTGGAGACAACTATCCAAATACAAGTTGAACAACCAAGCTGACATAGCGCAACCTTGCTTAACACCCGATTGGATGTCAAACCAGGGCGACATGTCAGCTCCTACTCGCACACAGGCTGAGTGTTCTCTGTAAAGAGACTTTACAGCCTGTAGCAAGGGTCCGTTCACGTTGTATCGGGACAGTATCTCCCATAACTTCTTTCTCACAACCCTGTCAAACGCCTTTTCCAAATCCACAAAAGAACAGAAAAACTTTTGGTTTAGGGCCAAAAACTTTTCCGTGATCATGCGGAGGGAAAAGATCTTATCTATATATCCTCTTCCAGGTCTAAAACCTCCTTGGGCCTCCCACAACAGCCTTTCAGATCTCTCTTGCATTCTTCTCGCTAATATTTTAGCATAAACTTTACTGCCCAAGCTGATCAAACTGATAGCCCTATAGCTTGCACAGTCTATCTGTGAACCTTTCCCTTTATACAAAGGTACGATGACTGCACCTCGCCAATCGCCTGAGACTTCCCCTGATTTCCAGCATAAATTGCACAAAAACCAAAACAAGTCCCAGACGCGTGGCCCACCATATTTGATCATCTCGGCATTAACTTCATCTGCTCCCGCAGCTTTACCACATTTCAGACTTCGAATCACGCTCTCTACTTCTTCCAAACTGATTTCACCTAAACCAATCTAAACCAATAACATCACTTTTGAATTTATTTGTTTATTTCACATTCCACGAAGTATGAAAGTGAACTGCGAAGGAGGCTTGTGAATAAAACAAGGAACCGCTCACACGGGAACAAAATATATGACTCGTTTGACGATGACGAGAACTATGAAATATTAATGTCGTTATTTATAACGTGGAAGCAATACTGACATCTGACTCACTATTTCGAATGATTTATTATAAAAAGTGTTAATTACAAAAGTAATGAATGTTTTAAAGGATAATCAGGTGATGTTCTTATGAAAAGACTGTAACAAACATTTATATATTTACTGTGGTCAGTTTTATTCAGTCAACAACATCCAGTTTTGTCTTAATTTGTGAATTCATTAAAGATTCACAAGGTAAAGAGAATGTATAATAAGAAGGTTGTAGGATAATTGTCAATCTCTTGGAATACATTCTACACTATGTTGTAGCAACAGTATTAACTATATCATATATGAGTTCTTACAATAATTTCTTAGTAACCATTTTATTTATTTGAAATAACAAAACATTTGTATTCCTTTTAACTCCTATACTTGTTATATTCATTTAAATAATAATATAAGGATGTGTTTGTTTCTGTTTGGTTTTAGCTCTTTAGGAAATAATTTCAGAATCATGTAATAAATAACCTAACAAATCGTTCACATACATACTTATGCTAACAGCTAGCTTTGAGGTAAATAGTCATAATTTGAATTAAGCTGTGTGGTCAATTTGTTACGACCGCTTTATTTGTTACATTTAAGTCTCATTAACAAGAATACACTATATCCCTAAATAATCATATTACTTTAAAAAATATTCCTTACAAATTTATAATAATATCCCAACTGAATATTCGGGCCTTCGAAACAGTCTTACGATTTTTTTATATGTTATTTAGACTATGTTGTGTATCGAATCAGTTTTCAGTTTTCCCGTATTATACATAATTTATACAAACATTTAAAACCCAAACAATCCATTGTATTTAATCTATTTCCTTTAAGAAAATGCTATAAAAAGTTTCATAGTAAATATATGCATTAAAATGTGTATGCACGATGACATATAATACAATCAAACTCAAAATAGAAATTTACTAACAAAATAAAACAGATTAATCACACACGGAGCGTTTTGTAAACATGCCTCTATTACATGTCATAAATATAATTCATTCCTTTTATAACTATTTATTTGAAATTATTTAGTTTTTAAATTTACTTATAAAATTCAAAGGAATGAATAAATCCGAGTTGGCAGGTATTGCAATTCGATAGAATTTTATAAAGTCAAGATGTATTTGGATCTCGGAAGCAATATATTAGATTCAAGAACTTAGAAATGAAAAATTGCTTTTAACATCTCAAAGCTTACAGAACTTATCAGAATTTATTATTAACTTTGAACAATATTTGTCCTTTAGCTTTTTGTTCAGTATCGTTCGTGTTTTAGAGTTTTGGAAAAATATTTGTGAATTATAATTTTTATAAATATACCTACTTTAATACCTTGGACACTAGCTTATTTACATGTACGAGTACGTCATATCAATGTTAAATGAATCTATTATTTTTTTCTGAGGTAAGGAACTTACACTATTAGTGCATTTTCTTGAAGAAATAGAATTTAGATAAAGCATTTGTTCTTTTATACTTATGTGTAGAAAGGTACCGCTAAGGTTACCTCAACTTACACATTTGTAGGTATTCCTGTTATATATAAACTCACACAGGTACACACACAAATATTCGAATTGGGTAGACCTCGAAGAATTCGGTCTACCCATTCATTTGTACCCGACTTTCGAATTTTGGAAAAATTTCTTCACAAGAGGTCTTCTTATGACCCCCTGAGTTCGAAATGACCATTGGTCAAAAAGTTTATATATATATATATATATATATATATATGCGTGCGTGCGTCCAGATTCGACTTTTGTCAGCATGATAGCGGCCGCAGTTTCGCTCGGATCGCTTTCAAACTTTGCACAAAAATCAACCATCCAAAAATGAAGATCAAGTTCGTTAACCAGAGAAATCCGGCTACAGGGGGCGCTAGAGCCTCACTTTTTCTGATTTCAGGTTTTCGACCATAACTTTGTCCCAATACAATGAAGATCAGTCGCGTTCATATTATATGATGTCTTTGATAAATACCTATAACTAATGTAAATGAACCGAAAACCTAACTTCAATAACTTAGGGTTGGGGGTAAAAAAAACGAAAATTTTTGGAAAAAAATTCTTAACTTTTTTCTGGTAAACATCCTTACATCACAAGTATTTTTAATAGAAAGGTTATTTTTTACTCTAAATTTAGATACCAATAGTTTTTCTGTAAAAGGTACCGTTTCCGAGAAAAAAAATAAAAACCACTTTTAGCTTGAAAATTTAAGGTAGGTAAAACCAAGGCTACTTTTTTCTGGTAAACATTCCTTCCTCGCAAATATTTTTAATAGAAAGGTTATTTTTTACTCTAAATTTAAGTACCAAAAGTATTTTCAAAAAAAAAACCTTTTCCGAGAAAAAAAATTAAAACCGCTTTTTGCGTGAAAATTTTTGATATAAACAACGGCATCATGTGTTATTCTTAGGTAGTGAGTTATATTTTAAAAGAGTTACACACGAGGTCTACCCACGCGTGTCCCACTGCGGGCACGGATTTTTTTAAATACATCTGAGGTCAGAATTATTGCTCGTTTCAGTTTGATTACCTCAATAGTTATAAATATGTAAACGTAACAATTTTGTGATAAAAGATTTACAAATTGTGATACCATTATAGCGTCTGTTTTTATCTTTACCTTAATGGATCACAAATAAAACAGAACTGAAATTAACCGTTTTGACATGTTCTGACCCTGACACTATGAAGCAGTTTCACATTTTTTATAATAATGTATTTTTTTTGTTTTCGTTTTGTTAGTTTTTACTAAATAAATTTCAACATCAATAAAATAATATTATTTAAGCCACTTCAACCTTCCCAATTTAGTGTTAGTGGGCCGGCTTAAAACTAACATCCAATTTAATATTTAAGACTCAACTTACTAAAACTGAAATTTAAATTAATACAATATACTAGGATTCGCCAACCGTGCACGGCGGGTGTTGAACTGAGCCCCTCTCTTTTCTTCTTTTCTTGATAACTTTTGAATGGCTAAACATGTCTGCAATCTGTTTTCGCTATAACATCCGCGTTTAGCTCAAACATACATGAGAAAATTTTGAGCTAATTGTCTCGTCGCATTCTGGAGACAACTAAACACAAAAAAGGTCTCCTAAACGGTTAAGAGCTTCTCTTACGCTTAGGTCAATAATATGCCAGCTAGACTCTGCGGTGGGTCACTTGAGGTAAAAAAAAACTCAAATTTTTAAATTAAATTCCTAGGCGTTATTGACCGTGGACAAGTGAAGATATATACACAGCTCCCTTGTTTTTCAGTATAAGAAGACACATTTATTCTTCAAATATTAATAAGAAACATTTATTCTTCAAATATTAATTGAAGAATGATTTGAATTAATTGGGTCATCATTTGTTGCATCATATTTTGTATAAAGATCAAAGGCATAAATTCTACTTCCCTTGAATCCCTGTTGTTTTTTGTACCCGCTGGGACATGACTGCTTTGCGCCATGCTTTTTGGGAAGTCGTGGCGTCCGTCAGCAGTGCTGCCATCAGCCGTACTTTCAATATATTGATTGACTAAATTGTGGGTAGTTTGACAATTTTACCTGAAGATCGGTGAAGTGTGTGTCGGACGTCGCATCACTGTACTGGACCTCTACAAAATGGCCGCCAGGCTGATTCCGCTTCTCATCATCCGATGATACGGCTTACTCATCATTAGTGTACATTTTTAATGAAATCCTGAAACAGTTTACATTCAAAGGTGGAAAATAGGTAACAAATCCCACTTCTGATGTTACAGAAAATATGAAAATATCTAAACAATAATGATATATTTTATTTAGCAACAATACATTATTTAATAAGGTATACATACATCATGTAATAATTCCATTTAAATAATAATACAATAATTTTACATGAATATACTTATAATTAAGTAAAGATAATCTCAATACAATTCAAATACATATTACAATTGCAATATACCTTAGTAATACAATAACCACATACTTGACCCGTAGAGATAGTTCAGATCACTAGGTCGTACCGTGTCAGAGTCCTGACAACGTCTGGCCTATCGACAGGCGCTTAGCCTATTTAAAGCCCGCTGACGTCAGAGGCACGTGTGAAACGAGTGATTTCTTATAAAACTATTCTCATATTTTAATTAAAAAAAAATGTTTCAAAGTTACCTAATATCTTATTATAGTATAATTTTAAGTTAAATACTTACTACTAAACAAAATGAAAGTGGGATTATTATTTAATTTAACCTAATTTATCTTATTGTTACACCGTAATTAACAAATGCTAATTAGGCAACAAATTATTATTTACCCGCGATATTTATCAAAACACTGTCCATTTATAAAAATAAAAGGATATATATAGCGAGGTAGTCTAAAATCGAATCAAATATTTTAAAAATATTTTACAAACAATTTAAAAACGTAACAAATTGTTAATATAATATAATTTTATATGACATAAACGGTCTCAGCGGCGACATAGCCATTCTGGTATGTGGGGCCTGCTTAGCAGCGCTTTAGATTATTTATTTTATTTATTTTATTGTAGATACCTCCAGTTATCCTATTCACAAATACAGTAACCTGACAACAGTATTATTACAGAATACTACTATACTATACTAGTGTTACTATAGACCCAATCGTTGACAAGATAAAGGCTAGGCTATTGTAACAAAGTATCATGAGTTTCAAAAATTTGGTGGCTATTGGGTCTTCACACAACGCATTATTATAGGTTAGATCGGCACACTAATATGGATCTATGAATTTAAATCGTTTATTATTATTATTATTTTTATTATACTATCGTTACAATTGCCTTCAAATATTTATTAAACTCACAAAGTTTTAACAATATTGCGAATTTATATTACAAACATTTGAATTTGGATTGATTGTCTAGCAAACACATGTTGAAAACAACTCACCAGTCAATGAATCTATTTATTTATTTCTTTTTCGACTGCTTTAGTTTAAGGAGGCTGAATTGCTGGAAATACTAGTAAGCCTAGACGGTCCAGCTTGGGGCTCATCCATCGGTCCATTTTAAATCAAATTTCTAATTCGCCGGTGTTTACTCGAGTTTAAGTAAAGCCGATAGTAAAAAGGTAAGAATATTGATTTAAGTGTTACTAATAGATCTGTTAGTGTTACTAATAGATTTCTGTTTGTTCAGTCAGATCGTGTTTTAGTTTTTCAAAAATACAACTATTTGATTGAATGTGCATGACACACGGTTTGAAAATTATAGTAGCGGTAACGTGAGTAACATCTACGCCTAGACCGGTAAAACGTTACATTTCTGCACACTTGTAAACTATTTTATTACATGTAGTAACAATGAAGAGAAAAATATTAACACTAAAAAGCTTATTAACAGTACTAAAACTTAATTTAGGCAACTCTTTTTAACTACTTAACTTTGTCTCCAAAATATCTGAATGACTCAAAATTACTATCGCTTTTCTGATAGATACAGCAGACCGCTTAATATTTCAGCTTAATCGAGTAACCGCCCGACCTTAAGTTATTGGCATGTTTTCCCATTTTAATAAATTTATACTTACGGGAATTATATCTCTTCATTACTCTCTTTAAAAGGATTACAAGAACTTTATTTTTATTAAATTGTTTATCTTTTACAACATTCTATAACAACCGCTTTGATGTACCTATCATATTATATTTATAATTAACAAATCGAAGTATTCAAATGAAAGTTTAACTAATATATTATTCTAAATACTAGGTAAGAAATTTCTAAAAGATATTTAACTATTGAACACGAGGCTGACAACCTCGAGATGCTCCGGATACAAGACAGTGCTCTCGCCAGACTTAATTTAACTATCAAGCAAACTCTATTTCTATTAAATGCAAGTTTGTCCATAGTTCCATTCAAATGTTTCTATTTGAGTTTCGTCGTAGAAACGTGTACTAGCAATCTGTCTCAATACATATATATTTGTTTAAGATAACTTTTAAATAAATACACATTTAAAAAGGAAATACCAAAAGTCTTCTTACTAAGTAAAAAGCATTGGTACGAAGCATCTACGATTATTATAAAAGCTCCAATGTCCTACCATATTTATTAGTTGAATATGACAGCATACTATGGTTCTGTCATCAGCAACCTCTGATACTAATTCATTAGCATCAAACAGAATCAAATATATTTTCACCATATTTTGAAATTAATTGATTATTACAATATATAATTTCTATTTTCCGGAAACATTTAAAAAAAGTATTTAAATGTACAATTAAATTATACATTTTATTGTCAACTGGTTTATCTTTGAAATATGTTCTTGCAATTCAGGATATTTTTTGTTATGCTTTTTCGGACTTTTTTGTTTAAAACCAATATATTAAAAGTATGAAGTTATAAACTGTTATAATTATTGATAAAAACTTTAAATACATTCATTTCAGATTCTGATTTTTTTTTGTAAATTATTTAAGTAATCTTTTTATTTATTATTTATCTCTTATTAGCTTATAAAAGTCCTTCACAATGGCCGTCCTCTCGATGAATGTCAGTGATATTGAGTGTCCTCTGTCTGACTCTTAAGCCTCTTAAGCTATGGACGGATTAACATACCGTATTTTAGGATATCACTCGATTAATTGTCGGATTGCAAGAGCATTATTTGAAATTAATTATTACTTTATTATTTGGATTATCGTCGTTAACATCGATTGTTTGAGTAAAATGATGTATGAGGAATAAATGTCAGAATAATGTACCTACGCTAACATTTCATTCGAAGGATTGCTTACAAAATGATTTAATTTCATTATTAAAAGAAAGGCAGGAGTGTTATATGATAAAGCTTTTGTTACCTTTTAGGATTTTATATATTATTATTTTCATCATAATTATGTCGCAGCACAGTATGATAAGATGAAATGAAATGAATTCTTTAACAAGGTGCTTATGATATATTAAAATCTTAATATATGGTTTATGCCAAAGCAATTTATTTAAATATTAAATGTGTTGATATAAATCCCAATAACATTAGAATATTTGGTAACGATAATAATATCTTAATACGACAAATTCTTTACCCTAAAGTATATTTTTATATTATGTAAATATAACAATTTCATATTTTGTACATATTTATACTCTTTTGTCTTAAAACTAATCCTTAACATAAGTAAAACTTTTAAACTTAATGAAGTTAGAAAATGAGCTTAAAATACTGAAAGACATCGATATTTAAATCTGAATGAAACGTCAAAAATAAAATAGATTGTAAGTAATAAATTGAAAAGACAAATTAGATATCATAATAAAATATTGACCGCTTCGATTGTCAAAATTATTCATTTTGATAGATTTATTACTGGTTTTATGAAATTCAATGGACTCGTATTTTATAGAACTAATATTTCTGATAATATTAATGTTCGTTATCGGTTTGAGTTATAGAGATGGTTTTATTTGACAATTAACTGGACGGCTTCTTTCTTCTTTTGAAGATGACACTTTTTTTAGATTTATTATTCTTATAATAATTTAAATTATGTTATTAATCTTTTAAATTATCATTCCAAACAAATATATTATAATATATATATATATATAATAACAAATAAATCACGCATACAATAGTTAAGATATAAATAGTTCATTAAAGTATATTAAAAGCAGCTCCTCTATATATTGTAATAAATACAATGAAATAGCACGAGTTCATTCACCTTTCATTGTAAATGATAATTCCTTTTTGTGGAATTTAAGTCATTAATATTATTTGCATTTAAAATTGACTTTAGAAACTTTCTTAATTATATTAACATCTTGACAGGAGTGTTATTGATAGACTACAGTTTACTTAAAGTGAATTGAAAGCAGCCGGTAAAAATAATACATTTAACAATTCAACAAAAACTATATCTCTAAATAGAATCAGTAAATTGGAAGACAACGTCGTGCCTTAATATTTGAAAATAAATTCATGTTAAAGTCAAGATATAACAAATTTAAGCCGATGTATTCAAGGACCAAGAACCAAGGACTGGTAATAATTATTTCAGTTCTAGTATGTATGAATATATTTATTTAAAACTTGACTTAAAGAAATAAATTTTAATTTAATAAGATTTGTAACATTGGTTATTGATAGACAATAATTAGTAGCATGAAACAATGACGTTATTTATATAAATCAATAATGTTTATGTTAAATTTCTGAAAGGCAATTATTATATATAATATCGCTGCTATAATATTTCATTTTTTCTCCATAAAGTCAAATATTTTGTGGATTATTGAGCTGAGCATAAGCGAAGTTCTTAACCGTTTGGGAGACCTTTTTTGTGTTTAGTTGTCTCCAGAATGCGACGAGATAATTAGTTAAAATTTTTTTCATGTATGTTGGAGCCGAACGCGGATGTTATAGCGAAAACCGATTGAAAAAATGTTTAGACATTCAAAAGTTATCCAAAAAAATCACTCCTACCATAGACAATATTTAGAGCTGCCCTGCGCGTGCGAGCAATGTGCTGAGCCAGAAGGTGACAATTAGTCCTAATAAATCGATATTTCCTGTAGCTATTCAGATGAAAGGAGAGGGGCTCAGCTCAACACCCGCCGCGCACTATTGGCGGATTCTAGTTTGTTAATTGATTGTGTCTTTTAAATGTACGCCATTCTATAAAATCAACTTTAGCATTATAAATTCACGTTTCACATCTGACAGACTATTATAACAAAAAATATCAAAAACTATAGTTATTACATATATAATTACATATTAAAATTTTATATAAATAACATTTAAAATTTTAATTCTGTATAGAAGATTTGTTATACATTACATGAAATGTATACGAGAGAACGCTTTTCAACAGCCTGTAATAATCATCAATCACAAAATGTTTGTAGGTTA
Source organism: Melinaea menophilus ssp. n. AW-2005 (assembly GCA_918358695.1). NCBI lineage: Eukaryota > Metazoa > Arthropoda > Insecta > Lepidoptera > Nymphalidae > Melinaea > Melinaea menophilus. Next base: position 11,556,217 of record OU911056.1, read on the forward strand.
AATGAAATTTTTTACAAATAATCTTAAACTATATGTTGGTAAATTGGAAATAATCACAAATAATCACAAACTGTATGTAGGTAAATTGAAAAAAGTCACAAATAATCACAAACTATATGTAGGTAAATTAAAAATAATCACAAATAATCTTAAAATATATTTGGTTAAATAGAAAATAATCACAAATAATATAAATTGTATGAGAGTAAATTTAAAATAATCACAAACTTATGTAGGTAAATATAAAATGATCGCAAATAATTACAAAATGTATGTAGGTAAATTAAAAATAATCACAAATATTCTTAAACTATAAGTGGGTAAAAATAATCACAAAAAATCATAAATTGTACGTGGGCAAATTTAAAATAATCACAAACTTATGTGGGTATATATAAAATGATCGCAAATAATTACAAAATGTATGTAGGTAAATTAAAAATAATCACAAATATTCTTAAACTATAAGTGGGTAAAAATAATCACAAAAAATCATAAATTGTACGTGGGCAAATTTAAAATAATCACAAACTTATGTGGGTATATATAAAATGATCGCAAATAATTACAAAATGTATGTAGGTAAATTAAAAATAATCACAAATATTCTTAAACTATATGTGGGTAAAAATAATCACAAAAAATCATAAATTGTACGTGGGCAAATTTAAAATAATCACAAACTTATGTGGGTATATATAAAATGATCGCAAATAATCACACACTGTATGTGGGTAGATTTAAAATAATCACAAATAATCATAAACTTGTATGTGGGTAAATTGAAAATAATCAAAAATTGTAAGTAAATAGATAATAATCACAGAAATCACAAATTAAGTTTAATATACAAAAAGCAGTTGCTCGACTATAAGTTGTGCTGTGTATTTATCGTTAAAATGTTGAAGTTATAACCACAGTTTTTTCAAGTTATACATGTATGTGAACATTTCAGTTTCCACTTTTGTTATTTTATTGAAGCTGCTGAAAATTATTTAGGAATCATTGTCTCAATAAAACTTATTAAAATTGAATTTATAAATATAAAACTACACATTAAACTAGAGAATTTTTTCTCAGAACTATCTTTTTTTGAATTTTCAAAATATATGCTTCAATAAATTAATTTCATTATTCTGTTAATGATGATTAATCAATTAAATTCATATAATGTTTAATGACTGTTCATGTGTGAGTGTCCATGTTCATGCATTTATTATATATACTATGATGAAAGAAAGATAATAAAAAACTTATAAAAGAACTAAAAACGTATTATTTGTGTAATACGTTATGACGAATTAAAATATACTCCAGGTCATTAAAACTACCGCTTATTTTAAAAGCAAAATCTCCGAATAACTCAAAATAATTATTCCCTGATAGATGCAACAAACCGCGTAATGTTTCAGCTGAGCTCGTAATGGTCGGATATAAAATATTACGGTACAACCATGTTTGTACATTTTAATAATCTATTACACTTACTGGATATATATATTTCGTATAGAGCACTGAAAATATTGCTTGGTTATTACAAACGTTTACTCTCTTTAAGTAGATAATAATGTATATCAAAGTATTTTCTGTTTGGAATATCTTTTCTACATTCCATAACGACTTTGGACTGGCATTGGATTAAAATTATATATAATATATTTATCCAATAGCAGTTTTAAATTGTGTTCGTCAAAAGAAAATTTAACAAATATATGTATCTCCATAATGTTTGTCGGACTGTCTCAAACACATTGAACTACTCCTATTAAGCACGATGCTGACTATCTCCGAATGCCCGGGTGCAAGACGTTGCTTTCACTAGACTTAATTTAACTATTGCGAACTCAACAGAGTTTGAAACATTCAATTAAACGTAAACTTTGTTGTCAAGTTTTGCTAGAATTTTCTTTCAGTATAAAGAACACAATATAGAAGATGATAAAGCTGTTCTGAGTGTTCTGAGTATTATCAAAGATAATATGTTCTATTATCAAAGCGACGCTTTTCTGCAAAGTCCCCAAAAGAATGTGATGTCGTTTAAAAAAACAGAACGCAAAATTATTTTTCGCAATTACGTTTGGTCTTTATTATTAGGTCGAAACATTGAGGTCTTTTGGAATACAATGTAAACAAATTTTAAAGAAAAGTTCATTGCCATTAGTTTTTATTTAATAGTAATCTTTATTATTAAGTAATCCTCAGACAGGTACATGGTCTCTTTCGAAGCAGTAGCATAAATATGTAATCAAAGTATGCGATTTGTTGACAAAATCTTTTCATTTTTTTATCTGTTTGTTTCATTGAATAGGTATAATGATGAAATTTTACGAAAATGGGCACAGTATCGGCATTTAAAAAATAATTTATCCTGAAAAGTATTAGGGTTATTTCAGAATAAAATAATTTTTAAGACGCTGTTTTTTTTCTATCATTTGATGAATTTTATTGGTAATTGATACGTTAAAGAAGTCATGAATCAATATTATTTTAATAAACAACATTCGAAAATATTTGTAAGCGTGAATTACGTTTGCGGCAGTCAGAAGATTAAAAAAAAACCGAATAATTATTAATTATTTATTAATTATAATTACAATAATTATCTTAAAGTAAGGACTGCTTTAATCGAAGTGGGAATAAAGGGTGATACAAAAAATATTACAATTAATAAAGAAAAATTAAAACAATTAGAGATTAAAACAATGGGTCATTGAAAGGTTAATACGAGGAACTCGCGAGGCGGTCGCCTGGGAAGCTTCCATCAGTTTGATCCGTCAGCATGTTCGTGGGATTAGGGTTCCGTAACTCCTCCACCCCTAGAGAGGCAACTATTTGAGAATGTTGAGTGAAAAAGTTGCCGGAGTACTTGCTTTTGTAGGATTTTCTGCGTTATCTTCACTTTCTAAAATTTCTTCACTCTTTGCTGTAGTTTTCTTATACTTTTTATATTGTAATAAAATGATGAGTGCACCTGCGCTGAGTAATATTGCGTATACTGGTATGGTTGTATGATATATTGTAGCATCGTTTTCGTGTTCAATGTGTAGCGGTGATTGTATCATAATTTTATCTTTAAGTCTATGGAGTCCTTGAATATTTATAGATGATATGTTAATAGTTGTATCTAGGTGAGCAATTTCATCGGATATCTTTATCAATTTTAAGGGCTCCCCTCTTACTTCGTTGTTGTCGTTGATTAACGTAAATTCTTCTGAATTGATTTGGCATCCTAGGGGAATAGTTATAAGGTAGCTGCCTTTTAATGATGTACATTCCTGTTTATTGCATGATATTTGTATCTTTTGATTTTCAGGGAACGATATAATGTAGTGTATATCGTCCAGTTTTTCCATTGATCCTCGTAGAAGATTAACTGTAGTTAAGTGACAAGATTCTTTAAAAATTTTTTTAATAATTAGCTCGTGGATACAATCGGAATTTGTACGAATCTGATGATTGAGATCTATTTGGCAGAGATACCAGCTGCTATGTTTCGGGCATTCGGCCTCTATGTACAAGAATGAATTCTCGTTAGTTGCAATGAAAGGAGAGGGTGGGATGAGAGCCTGTGATTTTTTATTAGGTACGACTGCTAATCTATATAATAAAAAATTATCTTTAGAAATAATAGGAAATCGGAATATAAAAACTATTTGCTTATTAGTATAGTAAGAAGCTGGTTGAATTATATTATAATATTCTCTTAATTCTAAATTTAAAATACAATCTTTTCCGTAGATAGTTTTAAGCTTGTCTATCATTGAACTTAATACATCTATACTAATCATAGAATGGTGCATGCTTGATGCATGTATAAAGGCTAAACTATTTTCTATTCTTAATAATTCGTTCATTAAATCATCTATGTTCTCACTTAGTATTACTAATAGTTGGGCATATTTAATGAGAGTCAAACCGTTATTCATTTTGTTAGAAAGTATTAACATTAAGGTATTATTAATTTTACTTTGATTTTCTACTAGTTGAGTCAAAACGCTATTATATTTAGTGATCCATTCTTTGCTTATGCTTACTTGATTATTAATTTCATTTGCTATTTTATCCTGATTACTTTCTAATAATTTTATAGCCTCGTTATACCTTAAAGCATCAGTTTAATCTAGATTCCCTGTAATACTTTTTATAACTGTTCCGAGTCCATCAATGATTCCTCTTTTGGATCTAGTAGGTTGTAAGGATTTAATTTGATAAAATATCTCGTCTAATTTGTTAAGCAAGTAACTTATCTAAATTTCATACACTGAATATGTGCCATTAGGTAATTGATTCTGATAATTGTGTAAATGATTCTGTAGACTGTGTGTTTTATCCTCTATGTCGTCAAGTTTTACGTATTGTAAGAATGTATGGTAATGTGTCGCTATTTTCATCGGTCCAAGTTTGTAGGGAAGTATTCCAGGTCCGTCATCAAGACTCTCGAATTTAATATCTTGAAGATGTACCAGGGGTAGCATCGTGAACACCAGGATCCTGTAACAAATTTGCTGCCTCAGGGATTCGCTTTAATCACGATTTTGCTATAGGACCACGTTTCTTTTTAGTATAAATATGTATAGGTAAATTGGCAAGGACAGTGTCTTGTGTATATCTTGGGGCTGTTTTTTGTCTTTCAGCTAATGGATTTCTTACAAAGATCTGTTGATCGGGTGCATATTCTAGCTCAGGTTCACTTGTATTATTTCTATTCTCGATAAGGGTCGTTCGGTTACTTAGGGATGATTGATTAACGATGTCGTATACTTTTTTTCATTTGTTCTTTATGTGTTTGTAAGTATTGCTGTAACGTTTGTTGAGTGAGGTCAATGTCAAGGCAGTCTCGGGGGTCAAAATGTCCGTTTAATAAATCAAAAGGTCTACAACGCGTGAAACTGTGTATGGAACTATTGTAGGCTATTAAACCGTTACACACACAGCGTCTTCGCCGGCGAAGACGAGGCCCCCATCCAAGCACGTTGCTCTGGCGTTCTGCCGTCGGAGGACGTTAGTGTCAAGTCATAACCCACATCCAACCCTCGCTTCCCACCTAACGGCGTTCTGAGCCGTGGTCCGAGCCTCACAGGAGGCACCCTCAGGACGCACGTTCCCCTGGGGCCCTTCAGGCCCCCCTTTTTCAAGGGCGGGTCTCTGCACCCGTCCATTCCACCGGTGACGCTGTCATGGCCAGTAGGGCTAACAGCAGAGACACACAAAAAAAAAATATTAAACCGTAGGGCATAAGATTAACAATGGGTTCGTCTTTATGTTGTAATTTTAAAAGTCGTAGATGTTCAAGGAGAGTTGAGTGAAATTTTTCAATATTACCATTGCCATTAGGAGAATGAGCTAAGGTCTTGTGGTGGTTAATTTTGTGAAGTCTAGTGAATTCATTAAATAATTGATTAGCAAATTCTGTTCCATTGTCAGTTATAATAGTCATGGGGACGCCATGGTGGGTACAATATTGTAAAAGGGCTTGTAATACACTAACAGCTGATCCATCACGCAAGTAATATGCTTGTCCGTATTTGGTAAAAACGTCTATGAAAGTCACGTATTTGATACTCTGTATTGTCAGTAAGTCTATGTGAATAATTTCAAACGGTTTCGTCGCTGGGGGTACAATGTTAAATTGAGGTCGGACTGGATTTCGATCGTACTTGGCTTGTCCGCATATAGTACATTCTGTGATAAATTTAGTTATCTGATCCTTCATTTTCGGCCAAAAGTAATTTCGTGAAAATGATAAATAGGTTTCATTAATTCCTCGGTGATTTGTCTTACCCTCATGATAATGACTAATAATTTTCTGCTGTCTAGAATATTCTTTAACGTTCTCTATTTCCGTTTTTGTTAAGACTAAATTCATTGAAGATGATCTAAATTTACTTTGTAATATTGGAATTATGGTATACATATCCGAGATAGGGTTAACTAAAATAGCTGTCTTGATTTTAGAACAAAATCTTCCTCTAAATTAGTCTTACTTAACTGGATGTTAATTCGAGTGTGTTTTTCGAAAGGTTTTGATACTGCGGGTTTCCTTTTTACACCGTCAACTATTGTAAAAATTACCTGTCTATGAAATTTATTAAGAGGTTCATCTGTAATCGGTATTTCTAAAATAGGGTTTTCGTGACTACTGTGTGCCGTTAACGTAGAGGTGGATTGATGAGAGGCGGTTATTGTTGATGAGTTTGATTTTTCGGGAACCGACACCGTAGAGGAATTTGATTATCTGCGTATGGTATAGGATGGATTGCCTAACAGTGAATTTAATTAATCGATTTCTTCTATTAATGATTTTGTTTCTTCCGCATGTATTTCTATTCTAGAGAGCGCGTCCGCGTTAGTGTTACACTTACCCTTTTTATATATAACTATATAGTCATATTCGCTTAAACGTAAACGCCATCTCGTAAGTCGTGAATTCGGTTCCTTCAAGTTTACCATCCACTGCAGTGGCTTATGGTCTGTGACTATTTTAAACTTCCTGCCAAATAGATAAGGTCTAAAGTACTTTGTGGCCCAGACTATGGCCAGTAATTCCTTCTCTATGGTACTGTAGTTTTGTTCTCTGTCGTTAAGAGTCCTAGAGGCATAGCGAATTGGTCTATCGGATCCTATGGGGCCTTGTGATAAAATAGCACCTATAGCCACGTTGGATGCATCGGTTGTAAGGTTGAATTCTTTATCGAAGTCGGGGTATTGAAGTATTGGGTCGTTCGTTAAGACTGTTTTACACTTTTCAAAGCTAGATATGTATTCGTCATTTAAAATAATTTTCCTACCTTTTTTTAGACATTGTGTAAGCGGTTTAGTTAATTTTGCGAAATCCGGAATAAATTTACGATAATATCCAACTAAACCTAGGAATTGTTTTATTTCTTTTGGTGTTTTTGGTATGGGGTATTTTTTTATTGCAGCAATTTTTTCGGGGTTAGGTTTTACACCGTCTGCACTTATAATATGGCCTAGAAAAGCTGTCTCTTGTTTTAAGAATTCCGACTTATCCATTTGGATTTTAAAGTTGGATTCTCGTAGTCTCTGAAAAACTTTTCTTAAATTTTCTATGTGCTCCTGTAAAGATGTACTATAAACAATAATATCATCCATGTAGACTAGACAAATAGAGTTTTGTAGGCCTTTCAGCACATCGTCCATCACTCGCTGAAAGGTCGCCGGAGAATTTTTTAGTCCCATGGGCATACGAAGAAATTCGTAATGTCCATGTTCTACGTTAAATGCTGTTTTATGTATGTCCTGAGGATCTGTTTGTACCTGATAAAATCCACTGGCTAAGTCTAAAGTCGTAAAATACTGACACTTTCCTAATTTATCTAATACATCATTAATGTTGGGGATTGGATATTTGTCATCTATTGTTTTTTCATTTAATTTGCGAAAATCAACAACAATTCGCCATTTTCTTTTACCGGATGCGTCGACCTTTTTGGGCACAACCCAAATAGGTGAGCTCCACGCCGAATTAGATGGTCTTATTATTCCTTGATCGAGCATTTTACCTATTTGCTCCTGTACTTCCTGTCTATGAACATAAGGGTATCTATAGCTTTTCGTGTGAACGGGGATTTCATCGGTGGTTGTAATCGAATGTTTTATCTTATTTGTAAATGGAAGTGGCTCGCCTTCTAGATAAAATACATCAGCGTACTGGCTACATAATAGTTCTAAATTTTTACGTTCCTCAACGTTAAGATGCTCTGTACGAAGTCGCGTCAGAACGTCTTGAACACGTTGCGATTGCTCAGTGCATGTAAAATTTATATTATTGATTTCCGCAAAGACGGCTCGGTCCATAGAGAATATTATGTCATTCCTGCTGGGATTTTTAACTTCTACGATACCTCTGCTATTCTCAACGGACGTAAGGCATTCACTAATTATGCAACTTGAAATTTTTTGTTCTTTTATGTATGCTTCACCATCGTGCATATTAATAGGAATTTTTAACAGTTTTGATTGACCTGCTGGGATTATATTTTCGTATAAATTTGCATTATGAGAGTCATGTACGTATATGGGGTTTGAAGCAGTTTTGGTAATAAGTGTTTTATTTTTATAATCTATTACTGCTTCCCATTTGTCTAATAAGTCGGTTCCTATGAGTCCATCGAAAAAGTCATGAAATTTATATACATAAAATGTTATATTGTGCGGGTCATTAAATTCATTAAAGCTAGGTATGGTTATTGAATAATTACTTCTAGTTTTGGCATGAACATTACATACTTCGAAGGGATCGTAGTTTAAAGGATAGTTATAAAGATATTTTTCTACAACTGCTGGACTTAAAAAGGATTGATTGGCTCCCGTATCGATTAATAATTTTAATGGTGGCGATAATATTTGGATATATGGAAGGTGACGTTGTGTATGTAGATTTATTTCTATCTTAAGGTGTCGGACTTGGAGATTTTCTGAAAATCCTGCTTAATATCGTCAGTAGTTTTAGTCTCTTTATTGGTTTCTATTTGAGACGTAGTGGGAGTTTCGTTATAATTTTGGGGGTAGGCCTCATAGTTATAGTCATAGTCATAGTCATAGGGGTATTCCATGTATTCGTAACAATTATAATACGGTTGTACAAAGTACAAAGTCTGTGTAATAGTCGTACGAGTCGTAATTTTCTTCACAGTTATTAAAATTTATTTCTCTTGATTTAAAATAATTTCTTGGGGGAGGATTACCGTATTTTTGCCAATTATGTCCTGTAAGTGTATGCTGTGTTGGTGGCAGTGGTCGAGACACAAAGTGGCTCACACCGCTCATAGGTCTAGGAAATCCATTGCCTTGATTAGGCTTCTGTGTAATACTATTTCGAGGCGGTAACCTAAACGTGTGACTGCTAGGGTTGTAGTTCGGAGGTGGTGCACCGAACATTCTTTGTGTGTGTGTGGGTTGTCTAGGGTGTTGGTGTTCATTATTAAATTTAAAAGGCTGTGTGTTAGGTCTATTTTGTATAGGTATACTTAGTGGAAACGTGCGTGGTGCGAATGTGTGTGAAGTAGCGTTAGGTATAGCGGTTACGGTTTTATTAGATTTTGAAACCTCGTAACGGCTGTGCATGTACATAGTATTAAGCTCTACCTGTACATATTCAAGAGCTTTTTCTATAGTTGGTGGTCGCATACAACGAATGCGGGATCCTAATGGTTCCTTAAGACCACGAACATAGGCCTGCATAGTTACTTTTCTATATAAATCGCGCTTTGCTTCGATAGTTGTGGATAGTGTCTCATGTAGTGTAACATAAGTCATTAACATGCTAAACAAATTTTGACAATGGTCATAAAATTCTTGAGGGCTTCTATTGCCCTGTGTGGCTAAGGAGAGATCATTGTATAGGGCGGTCTCATCCCTTTGGTCGGAAAAGTTATTAATTAAAAGTGTTTTAATACCTAGCCAACTATCGGGTATTCCGTTTGAATTAATTTTGCTTGCTGCTGTGCCTGTTATTTTATTTAAAATTCCATTTAACAGGCATACGTTGGAAAATTCACTACCAGGTAATTCACTAAGAAATTGGATCGCTAAATGGTCACAAATTTGGATAAATCGAGTTAAAATATTTGGGTTCCCGTCGAACTCCGGGACAAGGCGGAGGGCCTTAAATATAGTATCCGGGTCGTGAGACATGTTAACTAAATTAATTAAATTAGAATAACTGCAATCTAAATTTGAATCTTTTATTTCTTCCGAATTGATATTTCTTATTCTATCTATACCTAACCGACGGGCCTGCTTAGATAGAGGCTCTCGGATCCTAGATTTTTTAGGATGAAAAATTTTGGTAACTTATAGGTTTAGGTCTAGGAAGGAGCAACACGAGAACAATTCTTATGTACTCACATAAAATGCATTATCTGGTCTCTTCTCAGTTGAATCGATTGTTGGATTCCATTCCCGGCTGCCACAGGTCCGTAGATTCTGGATTCTCGAACGGTGCTCGATAGCCACCCGGGCGGCACGCGACGTGATGATAATTATCAAATAATTAATTTAAAACGATCGCGAACCGGCCCGCGAAAATCCTACCGACTGCGCCAATTACGTTTGCGGCAGTAAGAAGATTGAAAAAAAACCGAATAATTATTAATTATTTATTAATTATAATTACAATAATTATCTTAAAGTAAAGACTGCTTTAATCGAAGTGGGAATAAAGAGTGATACAAAAAATATTACAATTAATAAAGAAAAATTAAAACAATTAGAGATTAAAACAATGGGTCATTGAAAGGTTAATACGAGGAACTCGCGAGGCGGTCGCCTGGGAAGCTTCCATCAGTTTGGTCCGTCAGCATGTTCGTGGGATTAGGGTTCCGTAACTCGTGTCTCAATAAAATAATATAAGTTGTCTTCACAAACATGGATGAAAATTTAATGTCATTCGTTTTGAGAGCGTAAGCTGAATTAGCATTTTGTTTATGCTACGGACCAATACGTATTCGAAGTCGTTTTGTGAATTTGCATCAAAGGTAGGAATAAATTCTTCACAATCTTGGCAATACCGGACATAAATATGTAATACTTTGGTATACTTTTACAATAAAAGGAAAATATATTATCAGTAAATTATTATTCATAAAAAATAAAATTTATTAATTTTATATTCAGTTTAATTACTTAATTTTTTACATAAAATACATTAGTCATACAATAATACTAAATTACTTTACAATAATTTGAGTTTGAACGCAGAGGGGAAGTCTACTAATTAACCTGATACTTATAATAAAACTGTAACTAACATAAAAATATAAATTTAAGATATGTTTAGAAATATTTTTTAGATAGATTTTATAAAAAAGATTCTTTTGGGTTTTTAGGTATTTAAATATATACCAATATTTGAATATTGCTGTTAAATCTATACCTACATTGTTATACTATAAAGTATGTTGTGTATCAAGCACCAGTTGTGTAAAGTTTCACACAATCATGTTAAGTTCCAATTGACGAAACTTTGTCTATTGAGAGACAAATTACAACGGACAAAATGGTTTACAAGCAAAAGTTCAACTTCCACTGAACATTAGTAACATGTTAAGCCGAATTAACCACACCAGAACAACGTACAAATGTGGCTTGAAATAAAAATTATTTGCATGAAATGTCACTCTTAAAGTAATTTTCCGTGAATTGCAAGAAAAAAACTGCATTATTTTGAGAAGAAATGAGAAAGGTTTTTTGCTTTATGTATATATACAGCATCACAGTTATAAAGAACTTGAATATAATATTATTTAAAAGTACTAATACAAATATTAAGATCAGTTAATGGCTTAAAACTATTTTTGTATTTATAATTGTTAATTAATCCAAGAAGTAATTTTCAACTTTTAAAATAGACTAAACAAGACAAAAGTTAATTCACCACACAAACTTTCTCTTTGCTTGTGAAGTATGAGAACTTATCTCCTTTGTTTTCTATTAATATAACTCATAACGGGTTATACAAGTCAAAGTTTAAAACTGATCTTTGTCCGTGAAGTCAGTTTTACCCCGCGGGTCTCTCAAAGTGATTAATTATAAAAGTTAACTATCCCTAACAAGGTATTTATTCGTATCTTATTGTCCGCATGTTATTAACAAGATGCCTTAATAGTTTAACTGGTTTATATTTTATCTGTTTATATCTTGCTATCTATTGAGAATAACACAAACTTATATGAACAATAAAATAAAAAATATATACAACTTTTCCCTTTAAAAATTTAATCGTAATGTTAGTAAATCCTTCGTATCGATTGTAACCGATTTATGATAATTATAAATGTTAACATTTATTACTATATTATTATTTTTTTTTATTTTTTCTTATTACAAAAGTCACTGACGTCTGGGTGAATTAGTTTTTATATTTATAAATTTACATTCATTAAATGTATAAAGAAGACTATATTGTTTAGAAAGTTATTACTTATGTTAAAATGCCAACAATTACTTTAGTTAGACAAAGTGTTGAATACTAAAAGTGCTATACAACAAGTTGTTAATAAGACAAGTATATAACATACTATCAATCAGAATATTACTTACTATACGTAATACCCAATTTATATGTTAAATTATGTTTAATCAAATGTTTTTGAATAGAATGTTCATGTAAGTAAATATTTAAATGGGCCAAGACGCACCAAAGTAGGTAGGAACTTCATCGAGTTTAAAAGAAAGTAAATATTTAACCATTTAAATATTGTTGGACGATGATTTAACCCTTTAAATATATTTGTACATCTTGGCCTAAGGCCAAGTTTACAAAATGTAACTCCATTGAGTATAAACGCATTTTATCTCTTAAAGAAAACTGGTATATATTAACTTGGGATTTGTTTGAATAATTATTTTGCATTGTTGAAAGTGATATAAAACTGATATTGTAACTATATAAGTCAAATTGTAAATTCGGAACAGAGTGAAATATGATGAATTAATATTAAAAATAATAAAAAAAACAATTTTAACTTAAACTAAACCTTAAATATATTTTTTTTATTTTAAGTAAGCTTTAATATTTTGAATACGTTAACTTACTAAGACTTTCTTAACATACAAAATTATCGCTGTACCAGAAATATTAAATATGTAAATTAAGTTTGAAACGAGGCGTGAGTTACCTTCAGTAATCGCAATATCGTGATCTATCTTCATCGTTCCAAATTTAATCTCTGATAAAAGAAATCTAATTTTATTTGAAACTCTCACCTTTTAAGATGAATACTTACAATTTAATATATGTAAGTGATTTAAAACTCATTCACTCATTACGAAATCTCCGAATCTATCTGTCTGAATCTGAATTATTAACTTAAAATTTTACTTAGTTACTTCTTTTGTGACGTAGTCGTCCTATAAGAACGGGTTTTACGGAGTTCCTATCCCAATGGATTTAAACTTTTGGCATTTCGCCATTTTTATACCTGTACGAGCTATACATTTTACTTAAGGCGGGCGTAAGAATTACTATAGCAACGGTTATCATAACAACGGATAATATGACAAAGGTTACTATAGCAATCTAAGTTCACATCCAAATTAATAGTGTGTCCAGCGAAGCGGGGGGGAATAAGAATATAATAGAATAAAATATAACAAAATAAATATAATAAAATGTATATATACATATACTAATGATTATAATTTTGAAAAAGTATACTTTTAATTGATAACTTCTTGTATTATTACTAAATATCAGTCGCTTGCTTCCTCTGCTCTACGAATTGCGAAATTGCTCTGAATCCTGCTATTTTATGAACCTTATCAAGTACCAAGGGAAATATAAGTTCTAATTGAATAGATCGTGTGATGTTAGTTTTTAAACTAAACTAAAATATTTATAAATACACAAATATTCTTAAATAGCAATAATAATTTATCGCAAATTAATTTCTTTTATTCACGAGCTCATTAGAAGTCAAACATTTTATATTAAACTCTCTTGACCTGACCCCCTGATATTTCCATTTCACATACACAAATTATTCGGTACTGATTCAAAGAGGAAAATATATAAATAAATAAATATCCCCAGTAGTACTATTTGTCAGGTTATCGAGAGCGTAGAGCGTTTATTATGAAAACGTTCTTTTATAAATTTTTGTATTTTACGACCGATTTGTTAATTCTTTTGTAGTTTTCATTTAGAAAAATTGTTACTTTTGTATTAAAATAAAACTACTTACTTCAGAAGTAGAACGTTTTATATAGATTTCGATGTTTCGAAATATAAATGTAACACATCATTTGAAGATTTAAATATTTTTGATATAATATTTTAATGATGATGAACTCAAATGATGAAGGATTCATCATTGAAAATGTATAAATTTTTATATTATTATGTTATTATACGGTATATAAAATACTTAAACGTTATACCTTAGAAACATTTAATAATAAATATCTTGGTATACTGTACCGTATGAAGAAGAATTTTGTCATTTATGTTTTTTTTAATAAAAATTGCTTTTGCTGAAACAAGTTTCAAGTATTACGTAGTTTCATACAGTTCTCAAGATATAATATATTTAATTATATATTTTTAAGCAAAGCCCTTAAATGAATATTTTTTAAACGCTACAAATAATGGAACAAAATAATCTGAAGTATTATGTGTGTCAAAAAAAGATCTCTCCGGCGGGGAATCGAACCCCGGTCTCCCGCGTGACAGGCGGGGATACTGACCACTATACTACCGAAGATGATATGCGTATATTTAAATTATCTAAATTAATTCAACAATAAGAGGAACCTTATTTGTAATTTATATTTATTCAGCTAATTTTATGAATTTCAACGGTTCATTATATAGTCGAAATCTTTTGATATAATTTTAATTATGTGGCGACGCTGCAAAACTGAATTAATTATCTTTAAATATGAAATTACTTATCAATTAATACAATTATTAAAATACATAATATTGATGTTTGTCTAAACTGAATGGCTCTCAACTATCTCAGATCGGAGGCATTTTGAAAACATACTAAAATATTAAGATTCTATTGAAGAAAACCTATTTAAAGCTACGCTAGTAAGTGCTTTAAAAGTTGGTAAGAAATAAAATATTACAAATATTGTTTTTAGGAGTAATGTTATTCTCATTTAATGAAAAGGCAATAAACCCATTTTAATGCCAAGAAATATAATTTATATATAGGACATTTAATAATATTGTTTTAGGTTTACCAGCCGACTTGCGAACATTACAAAAATTTATTATTAGAATACCTATTCATAGACATAAGAAAAATATTTGAAAGAAATGAAGAAAGAACAGAATGTAAGATCAACGTGAATGGTAAGATAATAGAACAAGAGAATGAAGTGGTATATTTGGGAAGTATGTTTAGCAGAGACGGAAGATACGAAATGGATGTGGAAAGACGTATTGCTGCCGGTAATAGAGTCAACAGTGCTTTGGCTGCATTGTTGAGACGGCGAAACGTCAGCATAGCTGCACGTTTGGCTGTACACAATGCAGTTTTGCTACCGGCGTTGTTATACGGCAGCCAAACGTGGGTAACGCAGAAGAAGAATGTAAGAAAGATGAATGCTGTGGAGATGCGATCTCTTCGCCGAATTTGCGGAGTCAGTTTAGCTGACCGAACCCGCAATGAAGAGATCCACAGAATGGCAGGTACTAGCGAGAATGTCGCAGTGAGAATGAAGAAAAACATGCTCAGGTGGTTTGGGCACGTCGAACGAATGAGTGATGAAAGAATGGTAAAAAAGATTTATAAAGGAAAAGTGAGCGGTAAGAGAGACAGGGGGAGGCCTCGAGTGACCTTCGAAAACACAGTAGCTATGATACTGGAGGAAGGTTACGTAAAAAGCATGAGGACCCCCGATGGGCATGTATGAAGAGGTTAATGTCTGTGGTCGAGGCGAAAGAGGTATGCAGGGACCGTAAAGTTTGGCGCTCCGTCGTCTCTGGCTACCCCGCAAGGGATATGGCGTGAAGGTAAATAAATAAATAAATATTCATAACACTCGATTCTGTAAATAGTCTTTTACTATACAAACTACTACCATAAGTGATTTACCAGCACCTATATTATGGTATAAATTCCTAAATATATTTAAAATTCCGTAACCTATGACTACTTATCAAATGATAACTGTAACTACGTGTTACTAATAGTGTTATTATATTATGTTAATTTGTGATATTTATTATGTATTTGTGTTACTTGAAAAAAAAAGAAGCTAAATAAATAAATAAATATTATGTATTTAAGTCATATTTAATTACTTTTATATTTTTATTAAACTAGGATCCGCCAACCGTGCGCGGCGGGTGTTTACTTTCTTTTTATCTTGATAACTTTTGAATGGCTAAACATTTTTTCAATCTGTTTTCGCTATAACATCCGCGTTCGGCTCAAACATACATGAGAAAATTTTTAGCTAATTATCTCGTCGCATTCTGGAGACAACTAAACACAAAAAAGGTCTCCCAAACGGTTAAGAGCTTCCCTTAGGCT
The DNA here is from genome assembly GCA_918358695.1 of Melinaea menophilus ssp. n. AW-2005. Lineage (NCBI taxonomy): Eukaryota > Metazoa > Arthropoda > Insecta > Lepidoptera > Nymphalidae > Melinaea > Melinaea menophilus. The sequence continues at coordinate 11,572,227 of OU911056.1, forward strand.
CAGCTCAATTAATTTTATTGTTTTTATATTGTTAATGTAAATGTAAGAAGGCTTACGTAATAGTGTATGTATGTATTGTAACAACTTTTCTAGCCCTATGGTTGTTTAGAAGAAATCGCTGATTGGCGATAAGGCCTTTTGTATGTTCTCATTGTTTATATCTAGGTTTTTATTCTTGTAATTTTTTGTTTTATTCTTTATATTGTGGAGATAAAATAAAGTATATAAATAAATAGGTACTATACCAGCATATATCTATTAAAGATATCTCTTTAGTTATATCCGAGTGTTTAATTGTATTTGACTAAAAATGATTATTAGATGTTAACAGTAGGTACTTCTTTTGTAGCCTAGTTGCATTATAATATTAATGAAAAACTTATAATGATCATTTTAAGTTGTTGTCCTATATAAAACCAATTAACACACACAAATCAAAAATAATTTTTAAATATCCAAGCTTAACATTAATTTGCTTACAATTATATAAAATTTATTGAATCTTAAATATAGTACAATTGAATCTAAAATTGATAGACAAAGGTACATTAGAATATTGAGTTAATTGACATTTTCACAAACTGACTATAAACACAATGTTTTTTATATGGAACGTTTCGGAACTTAAGCTAAAACATAACAGTATATCCTTTAGTTAGGAACCTAAAGTACCGCCATCTCTTTAATTGGACACAAAGTTTGGTAATATTGAATTAGTCCTCAAGTGTGGAACTTGAGCATACAACAACTATATACCTAATAGTATAAATCTCTTTGAAATCCACAATGTTACACTAATATAATTAAATTGACATCATGTACATCACGTAAGCATTATATATGAACAATTGATTTAAAAACTGACTATAATTAATTTACTTAAAAAAACCAAAAGAATATTGTCAGATTTTTTTTGTATCGAACTTTTGCAACATCTGGGGTATCGCAAGAGAGTTGCTTGCCTTAAAGTTGGGAGTAAACGGCTTTCTTGAAAGCGCCCATATTCATTCCACATTTTAGTAGTATTTTATTTATTTACTAATTATTCGTCGTATCCAGACTAATTGCCAGAATTCCTTTGCTTTTAATAGCTATACTATCAGGCCCATTCGACTTATGAACAAGGAAAACAGACACTTTCGGATGGTTTTTTTGCCGAACAAATATTTCTGACATTGAGTTCTGACACCGCGGGATGGTAGGCGGTTTCTTTCCCTTGGCGTCCAAAGTCGATTTTGAGGCAAAAAGATCGGCTTTCTCTTTTGCAGTGTGGGCCAGGGAGAGAATTCCATGCTTGCCAAAATTTCCAGAATGGTTTTGGAAAGTACCCAAAACTTGTGCTTGCCAGGTGGCAATCTAACCAGCTGATTCACAACTTTGAATACATGCTTGAACTTTGTTCCAGCAATTTGCGGTTCCCAATAGACGACATTATTGTGCAACTTAGTATGTATTTAACTGCAAATAAAATATAAATATTCTTGACTGAACAAAAAGTATTTTGATAAATTCCAAACCCTCAAGGATGCTAATTATCCTAATTAATAAATCCTTAGAAGTGCAACCTACATCGAGCATCGGAAGAGAATATTAGTTTTTTATACCAATGACGAAAAAAGAGAGATTCTTTACTCCTAATAACATAACTATATTAATATCAACTTCTTGTCATAAATGTCTGTTTGCAGTATTAATTTTTTATTTCACTTAATCTTCTCATGTATAGCTTATCTGTCCACGTGATATGTGTGTTAGAAATTTTCTACCCAAAACAATTAAGTAAAACAACATAAACTGAATCATAAGCTGAACTGAACAAACAGGGTATTATGTTTAAAAAGATACGAGACGACTAAATCCCTGCAGCATTATTTTGGATATGAAAGTAACAAAACTTCAAATTATTCGAACAATTCTTAGTTTACGACATAGTATATTTTTTAAAAACATTGAGATGTAATTGAAACCTTATATTATTTGTTAGAGGTTTTACTGGCGGCAATGAAATAACGCAAACACTCAACATTAGTTTACAAACGGTTTATTTATATAAACGAAAGAAAGAAAGCGTGGTTGCCTGAATGGCGTTACAAAAGGAACTGAGAAAAGAACAAAAGAATCTTAAGAGGGCGCTAATGTGCCCGGTACAAAGATGGTGGTCGCATGGCGAAAAATGCAAAATCTCCAACATTATTTATTCTCTTGATATTTAAATACAATATGTATTTGTAAAATAAATATAGAAGTCGTCCTAAAAAACTTATTCTAGAAACTAAAATGTTCACAATTATTAATTACAGCATAAGTACGACATTTCTAGAAATTGTATCCAAATATAATTCACATTTTTATGCCATATTTTCTGTTGCTTCTCGTATTTTTAGTAATGTTTAAAACAACCTTAATTAACTAGAAGCTGAAGGGGCTGAACTCGTTTCTGACCATTATTTCTTATTTATTTATATCATTTCCTCCTCAAGGCTTGGAATTCATTTAAATGCAAGTAATACGATTAAAATATTTTAATTCTTCAAACACATTAATTTAAGTTATATTATAGAGCAAGACGATGTAATTAAGAATTTGCATGGCTGCATCTAAATGCAGCTAGAGTTAACCAGAAATATAATTATATAACTTAGTTCAGGACCTTCAATCTCATTCTAATCGGCCAATTTAATTAACTAATTTTGATCCAAAAAAAAGTGAGTTAAAGTTCCATAATCACAAGCTCGCTACTATTCAGTAGAGTTTCTTTTAATATTAGATATTAGTTTGCTAGTTGACTTAACGCTTGATTGGATAATGAAATGACTGCATTGTTTTATTTAATTTCTTAGTCTTTATGACCTTAACTTTAAAATGAGTTCACACGTGGTATATATATACCACATATTTTAGAATAATTAAAACTAACTTCAATTTCTCTGCTTACATATTTTTTTATTTAAGGTTCAGTAAGTCATTAAGATGATAGAAATTTTCCATTTTACTAATAATATAAAGAGGTTGTATTTCTTTGTTTGTAAAAGTTAAATTCTAAACCCAATATAGCTTTTTCAATATATTTTTTTTAATGTTTGAGCATGTACGATCGGATCAGGTTCAATCTTGTTCAAGGACTTTTAATAATATTTTTAGTGATTTTAAATATTAGATACGACTTCATGCTCTATTTCTATTGTAAGTTGCTAACAGATAGTATCGCAAGATATCAAGTCGGATAACTTTGTATCCGAGTATAAAAATTGTTTTCGCTCTATTTATTCTATTGTAACATTGTAATCGTTTTAATATTATTTATATCATATATATTTTTTTATACATCTAATATACCATATAAACGATCGACATGAAATTTTGTATAAATGTATATTCGATCATAGAGAATATATTCGTGGTATGTAATTTTCTACTATAAATTTTATTTGTAGAACAACGAATGCCATCTGAGAGTACTATTTGAAGAACTACGATTGACAATAACATTTGATATATTTTTAATGCTCTAAACTCTTCGAGTACATATATCGATGTAAAATTGTAATAATGTTACTTAACTTCTTTTATGAAGGAAGAAACAATTAATAAGTAGATTAGAATACACTAATTTAGAATTTATAAAATGTTTATTTAAACATAGATGTTAAATATCTTACACAAATTTACACTATTAATATAAATATACACAAACAATGGAGACAGGAGCGTGTGTTATATTGTAGAAGTATGTAGCTAGGCTTTTTTAGCAGGTTTAGGATATGCCAGTGCTATTGATTGATGACGAGCTTTTGTGGTGTCGAAATATGCTGTTTTATTTCTTTCTATAATAATTAAATAATAAATAAATTAATGTGATTGTTAATATTTTTTTCAAAGTAAATAAATCTACTGTTACCCAATTTGCAGTGCAAGACTCCAATACTCCGTGACCAAACTTGTGAATATGAAATATTAATATTGTATTATACTATTCAGTTTTAGTCTGTAAAAATAAATAAACGTAGTTCAAAAGTCATTCGCAACCAGTCGAAATAAATACAATTGATTGTCATTTTAAATAATAAATTTAATAATTTGTGCTGAAAATGAAACAGGACATGCTAGTTAGAACAGAAGAAACGTTACTACTTTCCGACCTCAGTACCACAGTATGTAGTTTGCAATTTTAAAATACAATGAACAAAGAAGTAAATAACTCATCCGAGTGAGTTGATCCGACTCGACTTATATTCCCCCGCACTATGAAAGTCTATTCTCTGTACATATTAATTCAGTCGTTTGTATATTTTTACTCTTAAGAATTTAATTTCTATTTATTCGTATATATTTTATATTTTAGTTGAAAAGGAATATTCTCTTTATAAAAAGAAATATCTGCTTCTAAAATTCTCTTAAATAACAAATTACATTACAGTTTTACAGGAAGTATTAATATAAATTTATATAAATTAATTAACATAAATTAATATTATAATTAAAAAAAATTACTGCTAGGGTTTATCAGCAAAGTTTTACTTATACCCATATCTCCAAAACTTAACTCGACTACAATATTCATCATAGATAGATTACACATATATAATATCTTGATATATTTTAAGTACTAAGATGCATGCACATTTACAGCATTATCTTGTAAGTGTCTATAAATAACGCTTAACATATATATATACACACTATGTTCCTTGAAATGATGGGATGGCAATCAATTAATTTCTGCTTTCCATCTTTTCACCGACACCACTTAACATCAAGTGGACTATCACCTCGCTTGACACCCAATACTACAAATAATTCTTCCTATAAAGCCTGTTATTATATAGAAAAATGTTTTCTTACTTAATAATTACTTTATTATTTCAATGTTTATCGTTCTAATTTTGTTTATCGTAGTTATTTATAAATATCTTATTTGCGTACTTTATATTTATAATCAGTCAAGTAATTTAATGATATTAGGCATCTCATAATACAAGTAGGATTAATGAATGAGTGTTCTTGAAACAAAGGCGATAATAATAAATAATTATTTTCGTGATTATAAACAAAGTGATGAAGCTTTTGTTATAATGCTAATATTAAGAAATATCAAAATGAAATATTGGTTTGATAATTTTAGATTCCTTTTGTGTAGTTAATATAACATTGATGTATTTATAATATATTTTTTTCTTTTACTATTCCTCACCTATTTAAAACCAAGTAAATCTTTTATACTCGTCAATTCATTTGATGCCTATAAATGATACAAATAATAAGTTTTCATATTCTTGTTAATCACATTTTTAATATATTTGCATCAAAATATTATTAAAAGTTTTGCCGTATTTATATTAGTATACTAGCTTTTGCCCGCGACTTCGTCCGCGTTTCCGTCGTTTTTCGAAAAAAAATTAGCAGATGTCCTCCCTCATAGTTTTGACGTAACAGGCAGATTCACTTTCGTATTTTAGAAGGGCAATAGTAATATAATATGCCAATCCACAAAATTGTTGAAAAATATAAGTAACCGCAGAATATTATAATATACCCACGCTATACCCACGACTCGGTCAGCGTGTAACTCCTTGTTTTTTATTAAGATAATATATTGCTAATATAATTAGATCAAATTAAAATGTTTCAGCGCAAAGCTTCTGGGTAGACTATGTTAAGAGTCGACCCGTCCGGCACGTGAACGTAAAGATTCCTAGAATTGCTAACCCGGGAAAGAGCGACGTATAATTGACCATGCGAGAAACAGCTAACACCGAGATCTACTCCAGCAACACGAAAAGTCTGCCCTTGAGCTTTATTGATAGTCATGGCATAGCACACCGATACTGGGAATTGCGTTCTTTTAAATTGGAATGGAAAATTATTTGGTATTATGGGAATTCTGGGAATAAAGACAGTTTCTCCTGCACCGCAACCTGTTAAAATTTGAGCCTCGATTACATTTTGTTGCAACTGGGTTACTTTTAGCCGAGTTCCATTGCAAAGTTGAGGTGGTCTTAAATTTCGGAGCAGAATTATCGGTATGCCAATTTTTAAACAAATTATATGAGAAGGTAGTCCAGGCATACTTAAAGAATTTAAAAATTCTATCGGGTAATTAGTGGCTTCTTGTTCATCAACCATTCTATTTATTGAACTATAAACTTTGCTTTCTCCCTGTATATTAGACAGTATTTTATTATTAATTTCAGATGCCTGGTCATTGCGAGGAGTCAAAATGGACCTTTCGCAAAGCCAAGAATTGTCCCTATTTAATATAATTGTTATGTCACCGTAAACCGAAGATATAAGATGTTGTTGGGATTGCACTATACAACATAACTCAGGTGTCAGAATAAGTTTTCCTTGGTGTAGTTGTGGATAGGTACCTTCACCAATCTTCAATAATGTATCAGAAAATTCACGATTATCTGCGTTGTCTCCAGTTAATACCGCCCATTGGTCGATCATTTTGTCTTATGTCCCTTAGAGTTCTGTCTACTGCTTCTACTCCTTTTCGATGGGCCATCGTACATTCATCCCATACGATTAAATTACACTCACGCAATACCTTAGCTTTGTCGCTATTTCTTGAAATACTACAGGTTGGACTTTCCGTGCGATCTAAATTAATTGGTATTTTAAACATAGTGTGAGCAGTCTTACCTCCTGGTAGCAATGTTGCAGCTATACCTGATGAAGCCACGGCAAGAGCGATTTTACGCTGATTTCGAACATAAGCTAATATTAATTTAGTCAAAAAAGTTTTCCCAGTTCCTCCAGGTGCATCTAAAAACCATATTGTTCCTAAATTATTCTGCACACTCTCGCACACGCGATCATAGACTAAGCGTTGTTCTGCAGTCATCATTGGGACACCGTTTTCTAATGTTACCAGCAGTTCCATTGGGTTGTAACCAATCTCTGCGGAATATTCCCTATTGGTAACCTCTCCGACTGAGGTTGGCGTTGGCAAACCATATTCACAAAGTGATTTACCGCCTACTGCTGTTAAGTCTTCCTGAAGAGCTAATAAGCACTGATTTATAGCCAGATCTCGAAAATTATCATTAGTTGCGCCTTCATTATTGTGAGATAAATTCCGAAGAAAGTCTTCTGCAAATTTTTCTTTATATTTTTCCCATAATTGGACAGGATCAGATAAATTACAAAATGTGAGTAATGTTACAAATAAATGGCGTAACCGTCGTGGATTATCACTAACACAGGATTCTGCTAAAGCGTCATCCCAATGTTGATCATTTTCAAGCAAATGACGCGCTTGGCAAGCTGCATGATAAGTTGGATAAACAACATCGTCAACTTTTCTCAAATCTATAAATGATGTTGGTCCTCGCACTGTATGTAATAATAATCTGAAATAAAAACACTCTGCGTTGTTAGGATGAACAGTATACACTCTACCAAGAACATGTTCTTTGAAAATACCTGTCTCGCCATCTACAGGCCTGCCTCGGCGTCTACGGTTAAAGACACCTCGTTGTTTATCGTAGGTATAATACGATGGAACTTCATCATACAAAAGAGACTTTGCGAAATTATCAGTTTGGCAAAGTCGAAAGAATGCCAATAAAGTTGTTTGTCTAGGGTTCTCTAATCGTTCTGTAACATTTTCGGCGTTAAAATATATACGTTGACCGCCTTCCAGATGAACATCCAGATGGGTCACAGGTTATCTTTCGTGAATATTAAAACTTAAGATCCGCCACACAGCTTCTGAAGAGCTGATATATCTGCCTGACTGAAATCTAGTAACTTCATCATGTTCATTTCTTAACGCAAACGTAGCTTGGTCACTGCCCTTGTTAATGTACTTACAAATATATTTAATTGACTCTACACTATTACACATTTCTACATTTATGTGAGCTTGAAATGCTCTGGACAATACAGGCGAATACGGAACGACCCACCTATTATCTAAAGTAACCTGTTGTCCAGACATTCGCTTTTCAACAGTAAAACCACCATTGTCTCTTGAACGGCGACGATATAATGGGTATCCATCATGTCCTGTTACAGTTTCATCCACTAATGCTTTTGGATACCTTTTAGTGCAACGACCGTCTTGCATGCAAGGAGCATTTGCGTTAAATGCACCACATGGACCATGTATCATATGAGTTTTAACAATGTCGTATAACAGGGGATCTGCAGTCGGATCTGGAATTTCAGCACTGATTAATCTGTCTACATCATTAAGTCGAACCTTATCTTTTAACCAAAGCAAGATATGTGCGTGAGGTAAGCCGCGTTTTTGCCACTCAACACTATACATATAACACAATACTTCTCCAAAAATGTTATCTTTGGTAAGAAGATCTATCATTGATTTTAATTTTAAATGAAACACTCTTGCAATAATATCATGGCGGTCATGCGGTGCCTGACCCTCAAGAAGCTCCCGAGTGATTTCATCCCACTTGGGATTGGTAGTTACAGTAACAAATAAGTCGGGACGTCCATATTTTCTTACGTAACAAAAAGCGTCTTGAGTACGTTCATGCATGTAGCGTGGACCACCAGTAAAAGAAGAGGGTAAAATAACTAAACGACCCATATTCACAGTATCGTTATCTTGCTGCATGGCATCGCGAAGGTGCACGTATTCTTCAGCGCGCAGCTGCCTTTGATTAGATCGTATATAAACTAATCTTTCGGTTTCAATTTTTGCGTACATGTCAACAATAAACTGATTAAATAAGCCACGAAAACGTTGAAAGTATACCAATCTATTCCGTCTCACTTGCAGGTGGTAACAATAAAATTGAAGGCATGACACCTTTTTATTATAATTAGGTGCGCCTGTGCGCGGATCGGTTTGGTATACAGCGAAATTATAACCATCTTCCCCTCGACAGTATATCATAGGATATTGCAAACTGTCGTAAGCCCTGTGGGTTTCGAAAATACGTTGCAAACGATTGTCTCTGGAACGTATAACGATATCACGCCTATCACATTCCTGGTCGACCAGTACTACAGCAACTTCATTCGTGGATGGAACGTTATGACGCCCAGGGTGTTCCTGAGTTGGACGCTTATCGGCATTTATAACAATTTTATAATTGTTATTACCATCTTGAGAAAGGGCTTCTAATGCCGATTTAAAACTGCATACGTACGAATTAACCTGATGTAACATGTTCTGAAGTTGTGAAATGAGTTCAGTATTTAAATTCGGAAAATATTGATTTCTTATATTCGACTGTTCGTTGTAATCGGATACAAAATATATTTGAAGAAATTTAGGTTGTTCTTCAGGCAAAAGGGACCCTATCAAATGGTAAACCTGCCCTTGTACCTTAAAAGTAGGCATGAAAGGGCCTTCTGAGATTTGTTTAGCACCAAAGGATGTCATTTGGAATGCACTATTATAAGTGCGAATATTATCTAAAAACTGTTTGGATTGCAAATGTTCCCCTAAAAGTAGTGATTTTAAAGGTTCCGGTGGGTCTTCGAACGAAGGCAAATTTATTTTACCTCCAGAACAACAGAAACCAGCAGACTCCTTCCTCCACTTCGAAGCATTACAAAAGGAACATACTACGTTCATATCGCCTATTTCAGAAGATGATCTGTAATCAATTGTGAGGTTATAAGCAAACCCACTTTTATATTTATCGGACCACGCCACCGAATTTGTAGATTGATCTACCACGTGTATATCTAAGTCATTAAGACCATGTCGAAATCTATCTGCAGTAAGACGGGCCTCTCGCTGTTCTTCTGTTTCAAGCGACCGAATATTTTCAATTCTTAATCTTTCATTAGATAAAGTAATCAATTGTTCTTGTCTCAAAGAATTGTAATAATCGCGTCCCGACTCTAGTCGTTGTTCATGCTCATGTTCATCTTCAAGAGATCGAATCATGTTATGGTGCGCCCTATCATTTGTCAAACGGTCTTGATATTGAGTAAAAGTTTCAGATTCTCGAGACAAAATATGACGTTCGCGATCAGCTGTAAGCCGTAATTCCCTCTCAGTGAAGGTTTCGGACTCGCGAGATAAAATATGATGTTCGTGGTCAGCTGTAAGCCGTAATTCCCTCTCAGTGAAGGTTTCGGACTCGCGAGATAAAATATGACGTTCGCGGTCAGCTGTAAGCCGTAATTCCCTCTCAGTGAAGGTTTCAGACTCGCGAGATAATGTATGCCGTTCGCGGTCAGCTGTGAGTCGCAATTCTCGTTGTAAAGCAGTTTCAGCTTCTCGGGATAACGCATGTTGTTCCCGGTCAATGGAACGCCTTAGCTCTCGTTGAGAAGAGCTTTGAGAAGCCCGTGTTGTAGCTCGTCTCGCTCTTTCAGCTGCTAATCGCATCTCTCTTTCTGGAGAGCTTTCATTAGCTCGAGATGTTGAGGCACTAACTCTCATAGAGTTTAACCGATGTGCTCTTTCCTCTTCCGATTCTTGAGAACGCGTCATTCTCATTCTCCTAGCTTGACTCGAAGTTCGAGATAAAGATGGTCGTTTTTTAGGTGGCATCGTTTATTTTATTTTTAATCGACGGTAACTTAAATTCTATTTAGTTACCCAACAAAAAACTTACGTCAGAGGTCCTAACTATAGCTAAGTATATAATAAATAGAATATAAATCTAAGTGCCTATTAAAACTAAAATAATATTCTAATCGAATTATAAATATGTACGTAGGTACCTACAAATTACAAAAGAATAAAAAATGAAAATAAAGCTATACTTAATGCGTGTGCAATACTATCTACACTTACCTACTTCACTTAAAAATGAATAATAAGAAATACCTACAACTACTGTAATTAATCAAAGTACCTATGCTAATACAAAAAAAACCTTAGATGTTCTAAGTACAGCTGCTATATAATAAAAAAATATAAATCTAAGTGCCTATTTAAACTTAAATACCTAATATTCTAATAGAATTAAACTAAGAAATATGTACCTACCTACCTACAACTTAGGTACAAAAAAAAAAGAAATGAAAATAAAGCTAAAACACGTGTGCAGTATAGGTAGATAGTAGGCAATATCTACCTATACCTACTTCACTTAAAAATAAATAAAAAATACCTATGAATACTATAATTAATAAAAGTACCTACCTACGCTTTTATCTACTCAATACAAAAAAAACTAAACATAAAATGCCCAAAACTAACCTATCAGTAACTAAAAATCTAACAATAATCTAATCTATCTATCTATTATCTAATCTAAAAATCGAATCTAAATCTACTTAAAAAGAAATAAAATAGGAACTATTAATAGTTAAGAATTTAAACAAAACTAAAACTAATTTAGAAAATAACAACAAAAGAAATTAAAATAAACTATTTAAAGACAAAAAGTCGCGCTGATAAGCACGGTTTATAAAATAACAATTATTGTCTGTCAATAAAGTTCAACACTCTGAACGCATCAACAGCCAAATATTGAATGACGCTTGCGCTCGCCTCCCGCCCCTTTTATACTCTGCCGCCGCGAGCCCCGTCGAGCGCGGCAACCGTTACGCAAAAATAATCCTTATAGCTTGATTCACTATTCACGCGCGATGTCTTGTTGGCGTATTTCATGTAAGTAAGTATAAGTTTGGTGTTTCTATACCGATTTCAATGATTCTTTTTTTATTGAATTGGTGCTAATGTTTATTTTTTTTTTAATTAGGAATGATGGTGAGCATTATTGGTTTTATAAACGTAAAAGTAAACAAATATAATAAGAAATCTCCGAACTGCTAAGCTATCGAGAGTTATGCGTGTTATTGTGAGTTAACTATAAAAGGTAGATATATGCTGTCTTGGAATATTTTTCGTGTATTTTTATGTAGAATATTTCCGTTATACATAGTTTCTATGTAGCTCTAACCATTAAGGCTGCACACGCGACGGAAGCTTAAAAAATCAAGCAACTTCTCCCATTTTCTCAACATTTCCTTTCACTGCTCTGCTCCTATTCATTGTAGTGTGATGAAAAGTATACTATTACCTGCCCAGGAGTATAAAGAATAATTGTACTAAGTTTCGTTAAAATCCGTCGAGTAGTTTTTTTTTCTATAAATAACATACAAACAGACAGACAGACAGACAGACAGACAAAAAATTTTTTAACTGCATTTTTGGCATCAGTATCGAACACTAATCACCCCCTGCTACTTATTTTGTAAATATATTTCATGTACAGAATTGACCTCTCTACAGATTTATTATAAGTATAGATTGAATAATCTATAATACTTATTTATTCATGTTTGGAGCTCTAAATTAAAGCTCAATAAACTTTGCACTAAATACTCAAATACCAATAAATTATGAACAATTGTATTTATAAAGTGCTGCAGTGTTATGAATTCAAGCTTAACTATGTATTTGAAAGACAACATTTCAACTTCACTTAAAGATATACCACTATAGTTACGATGTAATATTAACTGGAGGTATATGTTAACAATACAATACAATATATTTATATAAAAACGTTATATATTTTTTGTCTGTTTATTAAAGCACTCGCAGAAATTTTATATTTTGAAGTAATTTTAATACATAATCACACATTCCAATTTTTATGATCTTTCTTGATCGCATTGTCTGAAGACATTAGGTTGAATAATTATCTATTGTCAGGTTGTTCAAAAGACTTAAATGGTCTGTGATATTTTATATTATTTTAGAAATGAGATGTTCCCAGCTTGAAGTTACATTAAGTTCCTTGAAATCTTAAAAATATGTGTACTATTCTATTATTTATAATCTGTGTTTTTCTTATATCATAAATTATATAAATAGATAGCTTACTTTTGAATATTCTTTAAAAGTAGCTGTTATTCGATTCCGATATTGCTGCCTACGTTTATTGATATGTTTAGTATTATATTACAATGTCAAAGACATACAGTTTAGTTTGTATTTATTTTCAATTTACCCACATTTCTTATATAATATTTAAACATATAAATACTCACTTATTTGCATATTTTAGCGGAAGCACTTCTGAGATTCACATTTTAATTAGCCTCCGGTGGTTGTTGTTATTAATGTTCTTAATAACGCTTATAAGTCGTTGGTCCTTATAAAATTATTCAGTGTATTATTGCAGGGCTGATTAAATATTACCCATAATTGGTATTGCTAGTTCTTTCTGGGCAGTTTGAAAATTCATTTTAAGCTTATATCGTAAGTAATTTGAATTCTTTCTACAAATTAGATGTTCTTTAGTTTTCATAACTTTGTTTAATGCTTTACGTTGTATAACTTCAGTATTTGTCCTGTTTTGATAATTGGAGTCGACATAGGCTATGGTATTGCATGTGAGGCCTTTTACTTTAATAAGGTATTATAGTTTGATATTATTATTTGAAAGGATTACGGAGTACTATTTCATAGGTACAACATGTATATTACTTATTACATGAGGTTTTTTTATTAGTAGTACATATTTCACCTGAATACATTTTTAAGGCGAGTATTTTGAATTTTTATTTATCTTTGTAACTTATTTTATACATAAAAAAAATAGTATTACAATATTATTGATTTCTTAGATTGTATATACAACAAAATAAATTAATTCTATATAAAATATTAAGCGTCCTTGATAATTAGATTCTGTCAGATTAAGAGTATTCAAACTTCACAGATAAAGTTCAAGGGGTCAATGTACTTTTTTAAAGTAAGAGGAAGACAAACGAGCGTGCGAGTCACCGATGACAAGTGCTCACCGCCGACCACGGACTTTTACAATATCCAGGGATTCGCAAGAGTGTAGCTGTTCATCTCCTATAAACTGTTTTGAGCTTACAAAGAGGTTAATAGGTACAGTTTAATTGAGAATAAAACTAAATTAGATAAATTTTCTGTCTTATGGAACAGTTGTTTGTAAAGAATTAGAACTAGATATAAATATATTTATAAATTTCAACGCTTTCCACTAAGCAAATTTGCAGTTGACATAAAAACAATAGTTACTAAACAATTATTTATTAGGTACATTAAAAAACTACCATAATGTCGTATACTGGTAGATATTTTAATCTTAATGCTTTACGAAATTTCATTTAATATGAAATAATGAATTTTCTTTAAAAAACGCAAATCGTTATCTTTATGTTCTCGGAGCAATTAAAACTATTTTCTCATTTTTCTCTTAATCTCAATAGTCAGTGCTCTTGATTTTTGATACTGTAATTCGTTGATGAGATTTATAAAAATATTATATTATGAGAAAGTATGCAATCTTGTAAATGTTTCTTAAACTAATATGTACATATTTATTCAGTTTCGACAAAAACATAAAAATCTATTGGAAATCACACCTTAAATCTAACGATGTATATGCAGGACACGCCATATTACAACGTGGAAGCAACTGACTTACTATTTCTGTAAACATAAAAAGTGTAACTCATAAAAGTAATATAAATCGTTCTTGAACTTTATTAGCGTTCGTATGTAAGGACTGTAACAAACATTTATATATTTACTGTAGTCAGTTTTATTCGAATAACAAGATCCAATCTTATCTTACATTTTCAATATGAAGAGAATGTATAAAAAAGGCTGTAAGATAATTGACAATCTCCTGGATTACGTTCTACACTTTGTCGTAAACAACGGTATACGATACAACTATACGAGCGTACAAAAAATATCTAGGAATGTGTGACAATATTTTTTATATGTTAAAATTTAATTTATTTTAAATGACTTTTCTTAGTATTCGTGAGTTTATATTATTTTTAACTGTGATTTCAAAACCTCATATAATATATGAAAATAGATATTTATGTGATACTAATGTTAATTTCTTCTTTTAGTTCAAAATCATGTACTTTATTTTAAAGAATGTTAGATTTAGACTTAAGCTTAATTAATTAGAGAAACCATGTTGAAGGAAATAAAAATTATACATCCCTTAATAATAATGTTTTATATACAATACTTCATATGCTTGGTTTAAATATGTAGGTGTGTTTAATAAGAGGATGTATTCAGGAATGAAATTGTCTTGATATAAAAGTTGCAAACCTTAAGTTTTTTCGAGACTTACAGGGACTTTAGCAGAGACTTTAACACCAGAAACTTTAAAGCCTCATAAATATCTACTGTATTTGGTATGATAATAGCTATATAATTCTGATTTGGATTAAATTATTGGAGTATTTAATAAATAATAAGCTACATGTTTTGAATCTTTAAAAAAAAATGACACTATTCGCCTTTGCCAAACTTTTGTAAAACACATTTTAATAGTTTTTATACTTTTTATAAAGTTGATTTCCAATAACTGGTAATACACATTTTTAAAGAGTCAGTGTCTCTGTCTCCTATCCATAAAAACACTTCCTATAAATTTAATATTGACCACTAAGAAATAAATAAATCCAAGTTGGCAAGTTGTTTATAAAATCAAAATATATTTGGCATCTCGGAATCATTTCAGAAGCAATATATTAGATTGGACAACTTCCAAATGAAAAATTACTTTAAACATCTCAAAGCACATCGAACTTATCATAATTTAACTTTGAGTAATATTTGTCTTTCAACTTTTATTTTATTTTGGTGTGCATACCCTCAAACAGTATATATGTTTTTAAGGTGGACTGAAATTGGGCTTTGATTTGGAACTACACATTTCAGACAACATTATTATGAATTATATTTTCTATCAATTTGCCTAGTTGGTACAATTAACGACGTGATGTTCTTTTAGCAATATTTTTAACAACCTAGTGATAATTTTTGATATTGAGACGGACCAGAGACGTAAATAAAACAAATCTAATAAATTTAATTTAATTTAAAGCGATAAAATCTGCTAACAAATATATATACATTACATTACATTGACACTGACGACAAACTGAGACGAAGCTTCTTAGCATTCCATGAATTCACCGTGTCAGGCCCATCGCGTTGCAAGGAGAGGACCGCAAATAATGCCTGGGACTTGTGACCCAGGTGTAGGTTTAAGGGGCCCCTTTACTATGCGCATACATACTCACCTTCACTGTCTACGCTCCTCTCCCTACCTAACCAAATTTCATGAGAACCTACTAAAGCCGCTGTTGAAATACGTACTAGAATTGAACCGATAATAGTTCTATAAGATAGCTGTATAAATTTTTTTTTTCTACATTTTCAAAATATAGTCCTTGAAAGTTTCTTTCTTTGTTCGCAGCAAACTCGAGCATTCGCTTGAGAAATCATATTGCGAACATGATTTAAACTGTCTCTATGAACGAGATAAGAATACTCAAAGTTGGTAAAATATATTTTATCTTTCTTATATCATGCCTGCATTTTAATTATATTATTTTATATTTTTATCTAAAGTGAACGTGTTTAACAAATCTGGTAGAACCAAAAACACACACAGAAACTTGGCGCTAAACACTAAATAACTTAGTAAAATATCTAACAACAAAGTAGTCTTTTCAAAAGACTTAACATGTATGTACTTATGTCAAATATTACATAATAACGGCCTTAAATGTTCACACTTGAAACATATTTCGATAGCATGTCCATACAAATACAATATGTTTATTATATTATCCTAATAAAATAACCTAATTAATACATTGTATCGTATCTTATATAGTCTAGATGTCTAAATTACTGTAGTTTGTGAACAATTTTCATTCGTCATACGTAGATATATTGATGAATTTAAAACAACTAAGATGTGACTGTCACGTGTATCGTAATTTATGAAACACAAATATTTTTAAATTACTTATTTAATTCTTGCATTAATAATTAAAATACAATATTATTTGTATGGCTATAACATTATATTTTATATTATATGTCGAATAAAGATTTATTAATTTGATAATATATTTACTTAGGAAGATTTAAGTGGTGTAATTATTTTAAAAAAATTTAAAAATTTATTCATAACTCATTATATATTATACAGTAAAAACATAAAAATATTAGAGATATATAGAAAACTTCCATGAAGTTAGGGATATCCTAAGTAACTTAATTTTTATAAGCTGTATTATCTTTAAAACAAAACTTTTTATATAAGATCGAACACAAGTTATAATATTTATAGTGTCAATAAGTTGATTCCATGTTTAACATTTAAAAAATAGTCATAGTTGTAGTTTATTTAATTTATTAAGCTTCTTAACTCTTATAATATAAACACATATACTTTAAATGTTGGAGCCGGTCTAGTGATTTATCAAGCCTTTCCCTTAAAATTAACAGTTGAATTATTTCCGGAAGAAACGCATGTATTTACTATAGCGTAATGGTATTATGTTTCATATTCACCGTAAATATTTAATGTGGTAAAAAGATTTACATTGCACCCAAGAAAGAAAATATGTAGTTAATCTGATAAGGAAAATTGAGAAATATATAAATTGCAATGAAGTATATTTTTAGTATAGGAAATAACATATCCAATACTGAATTGTTTTCAATGTTATATATATATTATTATTACCATGTTGATTTCCACGTCTCAATACATTTTAATTTAATGTATTATTTTTTATTTTTTACAATTATTTTACTTATTACAACTACAAGTAAGCAATTTAATAATATTTTTTTTGTCTTTAAATTATAACATCCTTACTATATAATAATGAGCTAATTGACTCTGTATGCACGCGCATCACTTATCACCCACAAATCTCACAATAATGTGTAATACATCAAAAAAAAGCTATTGAATCAGGCTACAAAATAGGGTAGGTGCCAACCTCATACGTGACCTTTGACCCTTCCTGGCCCGAAGGGCCGGGAAGTTCCCTTGTATTCAGTATATTAATGTAACATAAAATATATTGTAAGTTTTAAATATGATATTGTATAGCGATACTGTTAATTAATCCAACCTCACTCCCATGACGCGTCGCATGCATCACATTATTAGTAAAATAAAATATTTATAACGAACACACCAACCCCCGCCCCGGGTCGTGAAATAACGAACAGTCTCACAAGAGAGCTATCTACTAATTGTTATTTGTCTACATTTTTAAATAGTTATATGATATAAAATTTAATTCGAAATATGAACTAGAATAATATTTCCATTTAAAGAATTAAAATATATTACATAAAATATTTTATCCAGAAGCATTTTTAATAGTTTTAATGTTCTTTATTAACAGGAAGTGACTCAAAATTCTTTTCACCAACTATCTTAATTAGGAATCTTCGTTAGTATGACCTATATAGAGCAGAGCACTGAAACACAGTTGGTTTCTGCGATGCATACAAATAAGACTCATAGTTACTCTTAGCATGGACATTTTAACGTTTAATGTGGCTTAATATTTCGTTATTATTATAAAAGCTCAACTTTTTTAAGGTTAAACGTAAGTAATTCCTAAAATAACATATAGTCTTTGTATTGTATGGTAAATGTAAGTGATAAAAATATATAATTGTATAATATATAAGCTGTTACTTTACTTTAGCACAATTGATGCAGCCTTCACTTCGACAGAAACCAATCGCTGTTAATATTTTCTACATATATTTTCATTGTCTTGATATTATTACTTCGTAATAAGATTATAAAAGAAAATTTATTTAACTGTTTTATCACTTATAGAAAAACGACTATGTCTTAAAATCTATAATTGCTAACAAATTTTATTTATATTTTTTTTAGGTGCGATGATATGTAATAGTAGTAATTGTCTATCATAGTTATATAAATTATTGTTTTTAAATTGTCAGTTCCCAGGTGTGATAGTCAGATAGGTGACATACCTGCAAGATGACTCTTTTTTACTAATCAAGTGATCGATATATGGAAAAAAAAATAGTTTGAAAATGCTTTATATATCCCATATTTGCTGTGGCTTTTTCTTATCATTTATAAATTTGTAATCTTATGGTAAACGGAGGTGAAGTGTAAAGAATATGTTCTCATTTAATAATTTTTCAAAGTTTTTTTTTATTCAATTAGCAAAGTACCAGTACATTTTAAACTAAAATTTTGTCTATTTTTTTTTATTGTTAATAACATCTGACAAATAACACGTCATTAAATAACAGCCATAAAATATTTTAATATAGATTAATTAAATATTTAGATATTAAATTAAAGTGCAGATATGCACTACAAAATTACTACTAAGATTAATTATTACTAACTAATTATTACTAAAAGTTCAAAATAATTAGTTAAATAAAAAACCGCAGTGAACCGTACCGTGCCCTTCTTCTCTCTTTAAAAATAAATTTAATTAAAGACTGCTGCTTAAATAAAAATGATACTCAAATTTTAACAGATTTAATTAATAATGAAATATTTTTAAGAGAAAATATTTTAATACTGAAATTTTTTAAGTTATGAACCAGTTGCAGTTGCACCCGCGAATATGACTTCTGAATTTATCAAATACATTAATTAATTTATTTATATTAACTTGGTATATTTATTTTCAAATTAACTTATTTTAATTGCTGTAAAAGTTTGTAACCACTTAAGTATTCAAGAGAATTAAATATCAAAAATCAAATAAAAAAAAATATGTTCCGAGCCGCATAATAATAAAGAAATCTAAATACAAACGTTGTTACTTGGACAAGTTATATTGTTGTAAAGATGTTAAAAAAATCGAATACTAAAAAACTTGAACAGTTGAAGTTGTATCTAACTGAAACTACACGAATTTTTGTAAAGAATAAAAAAGTATTTTAAATAGTTTTCTTACTTGTAATTTTATAATCGTTTGTACTTTACATATATAATTATATATAAATTTTTAAACTATACATTAACTGACCATGTTTTTTAATAATATCGTTGAATAACAAAACGTATTTGAGCCTACTTTATTACCACACACATACCTTATACCTTTATAAATGAAAAGAAATTATTTAATTAATATTGAAATATTCAATTGATGTTTTAAAGATTTTAGTTCTTCATAAAATTTTATTGTGCAGTAAAAATTAAAACATCGCATCCGAAACTACTTCTTTAAACTAATTATTACGATATCTTGGTAAGTTAATTTTCATCGTTTTGACAATACAGCTCAGAGGTTCCTCGTGCCAAGCTTAATTTTAATGCCACCACGTTCGTATACTTAAAAAACTTGTCCTTTGTTCTAGTTGGTAGTTTTCGAGACTTGTACTAGCTAATTACTGTAAGAATAGCCAAGTGCTCGTCATTGAGCTGTATTATGTGACTATATTGTAATATAAGAGGGGAGGTCCAAAAGTTCGTGGAATGGAGAGGATGGAGCGGGGTAGGGGCGCTCGCTTGGTGTCATACGAATCGGAGACTCATCATTAGTATAAATACCGAGTTTCAACCCGATTGCGTCATTCGTTTACGAACAGTCGCCTGCTGAACAAGTCAATCCGGAAGAAAACTGAAACTATGGAGAAAATTGAACACCGCGCTGTGATAAAATTCCTTACCAAGCAAGGAAAGAACGCTCAAATCATTTTGAATGAAATGGGAGTCGTTTATAGAGAACAGTGCCCTAGTAAATCAATGATTTACAAGTGGTATGGTCTTTATAAACATGGTCGAGAGTCAATTGAAGACGACCCCCGCTCAGAAAGGCCAGTTGAGGCCACCACATCGGACATCGTCGAAAAAGTGGAGAAAATTGTACTAGAGGATGCCCGTTTAAAGAAAAAACAATAATCTGCATTAGTTGGAGTATCAGATACTACCATTGTACGCATCCTACATGATCATCTGGGTATGACAAAAGTCAGTGCAAGATGGGTACCGAGAATGCTCACGCCGTTTCAGAAAGAACAGAACGTCGAGGCGTCAAAGCATTTTTTGGAGTTGTGTGGAGATAAACCTGCACAGATTTTGGACCGAATTGTTACGGGAGATGAAACTTGGGTTCATTACTTTGACCCTGAATCCAAACAAGAGTCCATGCAATGGCATAAAAAGGGGACACAACCGCCAAAGAAATTCAAGGTGACGGAGTCGGCTGGAAAGATGATGGCTACTGTTTTTTGGGATTGTGAGGGGATAATTTAGTTCCCAACTAATATTTGGAAGTGGTACACGTTCTACACATAGTAATATAAAACATGAATATTATACAGCATCTATTTTGTGTAAATTATCATAACAGTATTTAAATTAAATTTCAATGATAATTTAATTTGTATTATCAGTAAAATTTGAAAGTTTCTTCAACTAAAATTCTGATTAAAAATTGACATCTCATTTAGGTACATATATTTAAAAGAAGCATTAACATATTTTATGAGTAATGCGATCGTTTGTTATCGCATTTTAAAATTTTCTTTGCCATGGTATGACAACAAAACAATTTTAGAAAAAAATACACATAAATAGTAAAATTGTAACTTATTATGACTTCAATCTGTTGACGTAAAAAAACTTTCAATAAGAAGGAACCGTTATTTAATTTTATTAAATTTTCAAAACTAAATCACAGTAATCAATAAACTTTCCGGGCGTTGGAATAGTCAGATTAAATTATTCTCAAGAAATAATTTAGAGGTCCCCTAGTTAGCGCCTTAAGCAATAATTTAACCTGTGGGTACCCGTGCGAGAAATTATGGGGTAACTTACTTCTCCAATTATTTAAGCACCTCTAAAATACAGCGCAAATACTCCGCTGACTATCTGAGATGAGTAACAGGTTTATAAGCACATAATTATGAATTTGTATTTCGCTATATCAGTCATTTAAAACATTTTCTTTAGTTTAAATAATTTGCATGTATGTATGTAACAAAACATTAATAAAATAATAAAACTAAACAATAATATAACTAAGATTTGTATAATACATTTTTATGAAAATGTTTTGCGGTGAAATTAAATTTTACGTATTTAACATTATTTAACTATTTTTGCTCAACCTTCTTCGATTATCAGAGAAAAAATGTTAATATTAATGTTTGTATTCTATATATTCCATCATAATTCACTGTATAAATATGATATTAAATTAATTAATAAAATATTCATATTCCTTATAATACTCATATTCCTTAACTAAAAGAAACAAAAAAAATCCGTGCCCGCAGGGGGACACGCGTGGGTAGACCCCGTGTGTAACTGGTTTAAAATATAACTTACTACCTAAGAATAATACATGATGCCGTTGTTTACATCAAACATTTTCAAGCAAAAAGCGGTTTTAATTTTTTTTCTCGGAAAAGGTATCTTTTTTGGATATACTATTGGTACTTAAATTTAGAGTAAAAAATAACCTTTCTATTAAAAATATTTGAGACGAGGGAATGTTACCATAAAAAAGTTGACGAGGTTTTACCTACCTTAAATTTTCAAGTTAAAAGTAGTTTTTAATTTTTTTCTCGGAAACGGTACCTATTACGGGCAAAACTTCTAATATTTAAATTTAGAGTAAAAAATAACCTTTCTATTAAAAATACTTGTGATGTAAGAATGTTTACCAGAAAAAAGTTATGAATTTTTTTCCAAAAATTTTCGGTTTTTTTACCCCCACCCCTAAGTTATTGAAGTTAGGTTTTCGGTTTATCTACATTAGTTATAGGTATTCTTCAAAGACATCATATAATATGAACGCGATTGATCTTCTTTGTATAGGGAAAAAATTATGGTCGAAAAACTGAAATCATAAAAAGTGAGGCCCTAGCGCCCCCTGTGTCCGGATTTCTCTGGTTAACGAACTTGACCTTCATTTTTGGATGGTTTATTTTTGTGCAAAGTTTGAAAGCGATCCGAGTGAAACTGCGGCCGCTATCGTGCTGACAAAAGTTGAATCTGGACGCACGCACGCATATATATATATATATATATATATATAAACTTTTTGACCAATGGTCATTTCGGACTCAGGGGGTCATAAGAAGACCTCCTGTGAAGAAATTTTTCCAAAATTCGAAAGTAGGGGACAAATGAATGGGCAGACCGAATTCTTCGAGGTCTACCCAATTATAGTTTTTAAATAGACGATATAAAAGAAGATTAATCAGTCTTACTTTCGTGACAACAATTAGCAAGTCTTAGGACAACATGTTCTAGAAAGTTTGAGATGACTTATTTTTGCGGTACTGAAACAAAAATATAAATATGAAGTAGTGTTTGTGCTTTGCATTTTAAGATAAACTAAATATTTGTAACATACGATAGTCCTTGTATTTGTATGAGTGTAATAAAAAATTAGAAAATAACAAGTCCGGTTATGGTCACAGATAAATATCGCGTTTAGTTAATTTTTTTCCAGGTATATGAAAAATTATCATTTAAGAATTACTTAGCCCTTTTGACTGTTTGTTGGAATTGTAATCTGGACAAGGTTTATATATACAAAGAGTTATTCTTTAAGTTAACAGCACTGTTAAAAGTCAGGAATTTTAATAGTATGTTTGTAAACATACTTCAAATGTTTTAATAGCGTTCTGTTTGACATTTAAATTATGGGCCAAGAATTCTTAAATGATAACCTTTCATATAACTAATAATCGATTTGATAATATTAATTAGATTTTATACTTTACGGTCTGAGTAAGATAATCTTTAACATTCCAAAGCATTAACATTAACAAACCCTGATTCTACCAAAAACTCAAACCCATATAAATATAATATCCAACAACATACCCTTGCGGTCCCAAGTCAAAACGACTTTCCTCTCTTTAATGATTATAACTATACAACTATATTACAACCTATTATATTAAGTCATTACACTAGATAAAGGGATTCATATAAAGTTTAGATTTCAGTTCTATTTTAAGCATATTTATAATATGATTATTTTTAAACTTTCAGTAAACATCTCATTAAAAAGCAAAGACAAAGAAAAGTAATTATCTGATCTAATCTATTACTAAGTATTAATTACCTTTCAAGTATTAAATTAGTTCACGTCACTACAATATAACTTCAATGGGGGAACGATTTGTTTTCACTTAATTATTTATTATATGATAGCTGTTTTTAGATATTACTATAGACATGAAAACAAGAAATACAGTAATCTCCCCCTATAACACGGTAGATTCGTTCAGCTTTATAGGAAAACGTGTTGTAGGGATATTCTTGTATAACGAGCTCATATGACCGTATAATGCGTTATGTACAATATAAATATGGTTTTGAATTTTAAATGAGTTTCCTCAAATTATTTAGTGACTTCTAAAATTAACGTTATAAAGTTTGTCTGCAATGTATATTTAAAAAAGTGATCTGATGATATAAAATTGAAGTGTGCAATAAAATATTATATATTATTATATTATGAATGGTAAAATATTTTATATATGGTAATCAACCTGGTAAATCTTTTGAGGATATTCTATAGAACTATATTAGATTAATTAGTTCATACAACAAGTGCATATAATACAAATATTAGTTGTGATCACTTGCATCTCACTCTTTCGCATCACATTATTTTGAAAATAATATATTTAAAACGTACAAGTCCTCTCCCCGTGTCCTCCTCGGATCGTGAAAAAAGGAGATGTTGTCTAACAGAGCTATCTATTAATTACTTTTTCGTCTAACAAATTAAACGCAGTAAAAATAACTTTACTAAACTAAACTAATTTTAATATAAATATACTAATTAATTTTAATATAAATATAAATTAAACTAATTTTAATATAAATATAAATTATTATAAAAACGGAGTGAACATTTTTCTTGCTAAATATCTTAATTAGGAAATCTTAGAAAATGTGACTCACATAGAGTGTGAAGATCCGTGTTGCATACAAACCAACTTTTACTATTCATATAGTGAACCTTGTAACAATTTGTGTGGCAACCATTTTCAATTATAAAAAAGTTATTGGATCTCTTAATTAAACGTATATTGCAAAAGTCTTGTATTGCATAACTTGTACTTTAAAACATTAACTTTGTTTATATATAGTTAACATAAAACTATATAATCGGTTGTATATTTTATATATTTGTTTTGTAGTTGTAAATTTATTACAAATGTTGAGGGATCTTATAAGGTATCTGAATCTCCACAAATTATATTCAAAACCTACAATTCCTCAGTCCATTAGTTATTGCTAACCGGAACGAGATTTATATATAATGCCAGGATCTACAATATCTAAATAGAGTAGTCTATTTATATTAACAATTTATAGAAGGAACCCTTGATAACAAACAAAATGGACAAGATATTATAATTAAACTTTAATTATTAAGTTTAAATAACCTAAGGTTATAATAACGTTTTATTTTAAAAGTTTATTTTATTTTATAATTTAAGTAATTGTAACAATGGTGTTTATAAAAGAAGCATGTATTATATGTAAATAAATTGAATTGTCTTTTCAGTTCGTGTAGGTTACAATAAGGGAGTTTAATAAAATTATTGCTCCCGTTCAAGTGTCTTTGGATACAAATTATATATTCAACTTTAAACAACAACTCTACCTGCGGGAACTTATCTAAGGAATAGTGATGTCTTTATACAATACGCAACTTGGATATTAAATAATTAGAGTTTTATTCGATATTCATCACTTTTACTCAACATTAAAGTTATACTATTAGTCACTGTTAATTCTACATCATGTAACTTTTAGTAAACGAATTATTTTAGAGTAATTATTAGTTTTAGCTGTCATTGTTTTGACTTTGATTTCTGTTTTGTTGATCTTTTCAACCAAGCTGGTGTATGAAAAACGTTTGATATATTGTGTTAAATAATATAATATAGGTTAAAGGGAAAGAAACTTTAACATATATAATAAAAAAAATGTTGAATTAAAAAACTTTTTCTAAGTTTTAAATATTCAATTATAATCATTAAATACAGGCACTAGCGGAAGCTTCATCTTATAAAAAAATATTTCAACGTGATTCAATGTCAGTTCTAATTCATTAATGAAATAAATATAAAAAATGTCTTTATTTGACTTGATGGACAGGAATGAAGTTAAAATATTCCACCATGAGAACTTTATTTACTTTATAAAGAACCTTCAGTGCTTTATTTGCAATAAAATGGACTATTAAATTCTTAAAACTTCCTGAACTGTTGTCGTCTTATATACAGCGTACATAATATCCAACAAACTTAAATGATATCTACCTCATTTTTTATTTATTCTTTACTATGCATTAAAGGTAGAAAAGGGTGGACTTCACGATAAAGAATTTCCTACCACGGGACTAAAATGAAGGCGGAGTGCAAAGAATAAGAACAGTAAAACAAAGAAAAAAAGATACAATTAAATAAATAAATGTAACTAGATATCGATAACATATCACTAGATACATATGTAAACGTATGTGAATACTTACATATATACATATTCATACTTAACAGCCTGCCCAAAGACATCCGATTGGAGTCTAATAAACGCATATTTAAATTAAAGCTACGAAAATACCTTTTCTCATTTTTGTGAATAGTTAGTTAGTTTGTAACTAGGTGTATTTCTACCTTTCGACTCAATATAATAAGACATAATGTAACAACACCTGAATATAAGGAAAAAAGTCATAATGTAACAACAACTTAATGTTAAAAGAGACTGCTGATCCCACAGTCAAACTGTTTTAACAGTTTTGTGGGACATTGTATAATGATTATTGTTTATTTTCCTATGTATAATAAATAAATAAATAAATAAAAACATACATGCAAGGCTACACAAATATAAATAAATATATTTTATATATACTCAGATGGGAAAAAAAATCATTCAACTATTAGAAATACTTAAAAATTAAAATAAGGTTTAAAATATGAAATACAAAAAAAACCTCAGAAAATTTATATTTTATAACGTTGTTACTTCTCGCATATAATTCATTATCAAAGCCGAAGTAAAGTAAAATACTCAGATTCACTGAGAGGTTTATCTGATAGCAATTCTTTTAACGACCCGCAATTTAAAACTAATTGGACAATTTAACTTTTCTATCTTGTTTTTAAAAATGTTGTTGAAAAGATTACTGTAAAAAATATAATTTACAATTATTTTTCAATGAAAATACATATTTAAATTTAAAGTAGATGAGGTCGTAATGATTTTAAAAGAGGCTAAGTACCTTAGAATATGTATGCATGAAAACCAACTTGCTTATTTTCACAATGTGTAATGTATTAACGCCTTTATTTTCATAAACATAATTGAAACAGTCACTTAGTAACATAATAAGATTCTCACTTAGTTATTATTTAAATATATTTATAAAATTTTAAGTATTTAGTATTATAATTGAAAGATATAATATGATATCCAATTTTATTATTTATTATTCAATTATATTGTTCGGAATCTCGAACATGAAAATAAATAAAGAAATTTGAATGTGGATATTTTATAAAACTAATTTATACGCAACATTTAATAACGTATTTGTAATATTTGAAACTGTTTATATAAATTGATATAAAAATGTGAAATTCTATATCATTAAGGGGAACCTTTCATAAATGAAGGGGAACCTTTCTACGGTATTAATAGGATGTGAAGCCACAAAGAGGAACCTTAAATAATTGTCTTTTAAACCGTGTTGGCTTCATTAATCTGTATTTTTAATAAAAAGAGTAAAAATGTGTGTTTAATCGAAATCCTTTGAAATACAATCAACAATTTGAAATACAATTGAATAGGTCACAATTATCTTATAAACTAAAGAATGTCATTGTTACTCGGTTTTAATATCATTTTATTACTATGTATTATATATTATATATATATGTATAACAAATTCATATTTTTTTGTTTTTATCCTTCACATGACACATGAGTGATCTAGATCACTCAGAATTATTACTACCACGAAGTTCAGATATTTTAAATAACTTATTAACTTCAATTTAATTGAAATTTGATAATTACAATAATTTACTGAAATTATAAACATCTTTAGTATTATTGTATCAGAACATTTTCAAACGACACACTATAGAATCTTAAGGTAAATATCATTTCCACAAACATATGGTCGTGAACCTAATGCTTTCTGTATGCGAAACGTTTCGGAGCTTAAGTTAAACCTTCCGTGGGATGCTGAATCTACCGGGATATAGATATTTGAAGTCGCTTGGAAAATCTATGTTTCAAATAAGCCCATATTTGGGATTAATGTTAGTATATCTAAATGTATTCGATACTTTAATGTTTATCTTCTTCCAAATTATTAGCTTATTAAACATGGAGATAACTTTAAGTCAATTAGACTTAGAATTGAATTAGTTTTCAGAGCGTAAAACATCAAAGCGACAACTGAGTACCTAATTGAGGTATATCTCTTTGATACCTACAATTCAACCGCAATTGAACAACTTCAAGTATTGATCTGAATATCTTCGCAGAACATTCATGATAACTAGAAGAATTGTAAATATTTCTTATCTAAGAATTATGAATATCAAATACAATGCTTTGAAATTTAAAATTTATACACGTACATATTTTAAAAAGTTCTTTATGTTGTTTATGTTATTTAAGTTGTAGTGGAGCAAAAAGTTAAGGAGAAATATGTAATGTGAAAAAGAATTCACAAACAGGAACTTTATCTGAATTAACTACCTTGTTGTCTATGAAACATTTTTATTATTTTTAACCATTTTTTCCTAATTTTGTATTGTATAAGTATCTAATATATAATTATATTATTATTTTATGAAGACTATCGTGTATATTCTAATCAGGATTTTATCCAAACGAGATGAAATTGCAAAAAGAAATAAGTCTAGTCTATAATCTAAGTCAAACATTTAGTTTTATTTAGAAGTACCATCTACATAAATCATTATTAGGATTTTAAAGTATAAAATCTTTCCCGCGAATATTCCTCTATACATTCCACTTTTTGTCACTATCTACTCATTCACAATATTTTTTCGTTATATTCGCTACTTAGCTTCTCCGCCTGAATTAATAATTGCTTAACACCATGTAATATAACATTCTTTTTAAATGTACAACCTTAAAACTGTAATTGAGTTTGCAAAAATGACTGTGACACCAAAACATTTACATACATATACATATTTATTTTTAAACAAAGTTAATATTAAGAAAATTACAAAAAAGACAATAACTATTTTGAATAATTTAATTTGTAAATAGATTCAATTGATTGATGTTCGTTTTCATGAAGATATATACGATAAATTCATTTAATCATGACATATTCTAAATAAAGACTCCTTGATTCAAAGTCGTTTTAATCATAATTTTTATTATATTTGCATCAAAATATCTGAAATGGTTGTTCGTTATTATGCCACAGTAAACAGACAACATTAATTTATTATTCATATATAGTGCTTGAAATTAAAGCCTAATAAATTTTGAACTAAATACACAAATTTCTCAACAAATTATGAACAATTATACTTATAAAGTACTGTTATTTATTCAAGCTTAACAGTTTTGAAATAGAAGCTGTAACTATAAGCTGTTAAATGTAATACTGATTAAAATATAATCACAATATATCACGAGAAGATAACTAACATGATTGTATATTCATTTAAGAAAAATCCTGTTTTGTATTTTATATATTACATTTTATGTACACATAAAAAAAAGTTTTAAAATATTTTTCGTTTTTTATACTTACAAAAGCACGCTTTAGTGTCTTTGCATAATTTGCATACGAAACTCATGTATGCATTATATTAAAATTACTTGATTTTTTAAACATGAATACAATATATTTCTTTAATCATTATTTACCTTAAGTTATTTACTATTACTACTTAAGACTCATAAATTTTCAAAGGAATAAGTAAATCGAAGTTGGCAAGTATTTTATAAAGTCAAGAGATGTATTTGGCATCTCGGAATCATTTCGGAAGCAATATATTAGATTGGAGAACTTCCAAATGAAAAATTACTTTTAACATCTCAAAGTTTATTGAACTTATCAGAATTTTATGTTAAACAATATTTGTCTTTTAGCTTTTATTTATTTAATGTTTGTGCATACACTTGAGCAGTATATTATTACTTTTAAGTCGATAAAATTCAGCATCATTATTAATTTGTCATAAAACAAAGCGAGGGTTAAAACTTTACAAACAATAATCAACAGATTAAACTTTGCCTCCTATAAGCAGTTTATGACAGCTAGTACTAAAACTATTACAAACAAAGACATTAAATTCAGTAGAAAACAAAGGAAGAGATTCATATACATTGAGAAATTTATAGTAAATTAAATCGTTTGAATATATTTTCTTGATATAAATAACTTAGTTTCATTCGCAAGACTTATGTCTTAAGGCATGAACTGCATTGTTATATGAAAGAAGTATTAGAATGCATTCAATGAAATAAAGCAAGACGCTTATTACTCGTAAAGCAATAGGCGCCTTTTACTAATTTCTACTAACACTTTTAAGATTCGAAAAGCAAAAGTGATTTATAAAAATGATTTAATACTAGACATTAAGATTACTTTTGTAATTAACTGGTCTTAAAGTTAAAATATATGTACTAAAGAGCAATATTTATTTGTAAAAAATGTATTGCCATCGCATTCGCATTCCAACTTTTATACAAAGTAACGCAATGATGTTCGAAATGATATATTTTAAAATAAGACCATCGTCTTATGTCTTATAGTTTACCATCAGTAATACATTTAATAATTTTAATAACCATGTAATGCTACTTTAATTACCAAACTTCTTTATGTATTATCTAATACTAGAAATCGCAATTTCTGCTGCTCCCACTAAACTCGCCTCAAGCAGTAGAGGAAGCAAAATATTATAGTATTACTGTTATTATAATCTGAACTAACAGTGAAAAACAACTTACATCTTGACACTAATAATAATATATTAGTATCGTTTAATATCTTAATAGGTTTAAAGTTAATAGGTTTACTTAACAGTTGTTACAGATCCTAAGTAATTGAAGTCACTGCAACAAAATATTTTAAAAGGTAATACTGTAATAAATTGATGACTATACATTTAATATCCTGTTATTTGACGAATATCTAACATTAATACTGATAATATGGATGCATACAAAGTTGTTGTAAACTTTCTTTCCTTATATATTATTGCTTATTTTAATTTAATATTTATATCGAGTTTATTTATTATTAATTTAGTAAACAACTACAAAGTAAAATTTGTAATCTTCTTTTTTCATAATTTTCCTATGCAATTTCATAAGGGTCCTATATCATGGTGTCAATGCTGTTAATTAATCTCGTCTCACTTTCATGACATGCATCACTTTATATGCAAAATAAAATAATGAAAACCTATACATCAACCCGAGTATCAGGTTGTAAAAAGATAAGGTAGACTCACAAGGGAGAGTCCTCTGTTAATAAATTTTTAGACTACATTATTTTTTAAGCAACTACACGACGAAATATGATCTAAGACAGCATTTTTATTAAAATTATTAAAATATACCACATAAAATAATTTTACATAGAAGTGGTTTTTATTATTTTTGTTTCCTATATTTGCAGAAGTCTAAAAATTCTCTACACCAACTATTCTTATTAAGAAATCTTTGTTACTGTGACTTTTCTAGAGACTTATTTTTACTCATAGCGTGGACATTATAACATTTAATGTGACGTCATTTTTCGTTATTAATATAAAAATAAGTGTAATAATTAGATATTTCTAAAATAAACTTAAAAGTTTACTTAAGTACTACATAATAAATGTACGAGTATGTGTCAAAAATATTTAGATATGGCAAATATT
This sequence comes from Melinaea menophilus ssp. n. AW-2005, assembly GCA_918358695.1. NCBI lineage: Eukaryota > Metazoa > Arthropoda > Insecta > Lepidoptera > Nymphalidae > Melinaea > Melinaea menophilus. The sequence goes on from OU911056.1 coordinate 11,603,872, forward strand.
ATATAAAAGCTGTTGCATTATTTTAGTAAACTCGAAGCAAACTTTCGCTTCGACAAAGACAAATCGCTTTGAATATTTTCAATACATATTTTCACTTTCGCTCTAGAGAATACAAAAAGTATATTTTAATAGAAAACAATATGAATATTTTGTCACGATAGGATTATTTATAACTCAGCAGAAGATATTGCGGAGAACTAATGTCATAAGATATTTTATAATCTTAAAATTTTGTTTTTAATTTTATCCAACTTACTTGTCAATAGATTTAATTTAACATATATAAGTATTATTATTTATTTTATTTATTATATTTTTTTGATTTTAATTAAATTTGAGTTAAATTATAAACCCGTAACCAAACTTATTTTCATAATTCTTTTAATTATAATGAAAATATTTAATAAGATATTATCTAAAATATAACAACTAAAACTTAAAAGATACGCCCTTAGAAATAATAATTTATATATTTATTAGAAAAAATCTGAGTGAATGCGGATATATTTATAATTATTATTTATTTCTTTGACGAAGCAAAAACGAGAAAAGGTAGTAATAATATCTTCTCTGATCTCATTGTTAGTTTGGATCCCTCGTTGATTGCAATTTCTTAAGCATTGAAGCTTTGGAATTCAACAATTAAATGAAAAAGTTTGTCGACATGAAAGTTAGACTACGAGCGACACAACCACGAGTCTCTTGGTTTTTTCTTTATAACTTTCGATTTAATCAAGCTATTTTCATTCTGTTTTTTTTTGTAGATGCTTATTTATTAGTATTTTGTGATATCATTGAGCTTTTTCATAATTTTATTTCTTTTAATTTTTAATTTTAGAGGAGGGCAAACGAGCTGGCGGGTCACAGATGGACGTGATCACCGCCGCCCATGAACTCCTGCAACATCCGAGGACCATTAGTTACCGTTAGTTTAAGAAGTTAAACAGTTTTTACAACATAAACTCAAATAAACCTTAAAATATTTAATATAAATGTTTTGTAAAACATTTGACGTTTCATGCAAGTGAATTTAGCGTTACTATTGTTTATAGTTTCAATTTTCCTTAAATAATGCAACAGCTTTTATATTTGCCATTTATATTATTTTCCACCTACAATTACCACCTACTATAAAGACTATTCAAGTTTGTTTTAGAAGCTTTTCATTATTACACTAAATAAATTATTACTATACAATAATAACAAAGATGCGCTAAAATCAATGTTATAAAGTTTATGTTAAGAGTTACAATGAGTCTTATTTGTATTCAACACAGCTACAAATTTTGTTTCAATGCTCTACTCTATATAGGTCATACTGACTAAGATTTCTTAATTAGGATACTTGGTATCAAGAATTTTTAAGTACTTCGAGTAAATGTAGGATATAAAAATGATTTAAATTACTTCTAAATAAAATATTTAAATCTGAGTGAATGCGGATATATTTTTTCATTATCATATATTTCTTTGAAGAAAGCAGTGAAGAAAAATGATCGTAATAATATCCTCTCTGATGTCATTATTAATTTGGATCCCTCGTTATTCGCCACTTCTTAAGCTTTGAAGCTTTGTAATTATAGATAAGGTTTTTAAGAAAAAAAGTCGTTTGTATTAATATTATTTATAAATTCAACAACGATTTTAAAAAGAGTGAATCGAATTTTTACTTCAAATAATTAAATAAATTATTATTAATCTATTTAAAATCAGCCGTCAGATAAAATAATTTAATGAAAACAAATCGTTTTCCATTAAAATTATGTGTAACCGAATTAATTGAATAATTGAACGACTAATTAATATTTAATGAAAGATAAGAGGAGATAATTACATTTCTTTTCACCTTGCTTGTCACTGAAGAGGTTATTGAAAATCAAACAACAATCATAATTATAAATAACACTTGAAATATAACTCAAATCACAATCTAATTTTAATCACCTCATCTAAAGTAATGATGAAATATGATAGGTTGTAATAAAGTTGTATAGTTATAATCATTAAACGAGAGGGAGTTGTTTTGAGTTGGGACCGCAAGGGTATGTTGTTACATATTTATATATGAGTGCGAGTTTTGGTAAAATCAAGGTTTATTAAGGTCATGTGTTTTTCCAGATTGTAAAAGACAAAATCTAATTAATATTATCAAATCAAATGGTTTCATATGAACGAAAGTCTCGTGAAAATTACTTGGCTATTTTGGCTATTAGTTGTATTTGTTCTTACCAGGGTAAGATTTTAAGGTTTTTGTATTTAACAAAGGTCATTTTCTAGAAATGAAAAGCAATGGAAAATTCAGGAACGTTGGTAGAATTTTTGTACAAACATCTTAAATGTTTCAACAATATTTTATTGGATATGTATGTTATATGATATAAAAATGAATTGCGCATTGACTATTAACATTCTGAAAAATAATAGAATTAAATGTGACTTGGCGATATTTGGTCATAACCGGACTTTTTATTTTCTTCTTTTCAAAGAAATCTATGCAAAGCCGGTCGGAAAATACTTTGCTTGTCTGGTTGTTAACATAATGGTAAAAGAAAGTTGTCTCAAACTTTCTATAACATACTATTTACCCCAAAACTTAGTAATTGTTTGTTACAAAAGTAAGATTAATATTTTTATATTATTAACAACTATGTATAACAATATTTCTTTAATTTCTATAAATTAATTTGAAGTTGTATGTCAGTAATACATAAAATTTATTTCATTTTATATTTATACTGTGAATATGTACAAAAAATATTAATATTAAGATTTTCTCTATGACAAGATGGATCGAGTTGAAGTGGTTAAACAGAACTTCTACCATAAATTTTTCGTATGATATTGTGCTTTTGGATTACTTAATTTTTCAAAAAAATAAAATAAAATTTCAAACATTTTTATAAAAATGTCATCACAGAATATATACGAGTATCTTCATGAATCCATGATTTTTAAGCTTTAATTCTAACTCCAGAAAATACGTTATAAATTAAGTTTCATAATTTTGTGCTGTCAAAGTTGTTGCTCGTCCTAGTTAATTAGCCGAGTATTCCTTTAAATTTCGGATGGGGTAAGTAATTTGAGAAGTAAGTTACCTCATAATCTTTCATTGATACCCGCAGGTTAAATGTTAAAGCGCTAACTAGCACACCTCTAAACTACTTCTTGAGAATAATCAAACTATTCAAATGCTTGGAAATTTATTGATTAAGTAAGAGTTATTTTTTCATCGCTCGCTCAGAAAACTTTTTACGTACTTTTATGAATGTTCTGTTTTTTTTTGTTAAGATTAACAATTTTGAAGTTTGTAATAACAAAAGCAATAATATATTATATAGTTTTTCTTTTATGTTATTCCCGGCTCAGTTAAATTTGTAAATAGATTTAAAATATCTAGTTTAATAATATTACACTTATCATCTTTATTTTTCTAAGTAAGGCAAACTTTATATATGACATCGAATAAAAACAAAAAACTCGTATCGCATACAAAAATAATATTTTATAACATTTAAAAAAATAATGTATTGATATTATAGAACAGAACGTAACTGTGACAGTGAGATGTAGTCACAGCTGAAATATCAAATTCAATGTACATGTAGGTACATGTAATTTATTTTAAGGAATACTTGTATTTAGGTAGATTTAGTTTGAGCCTTCTCTAATAAACTTATACTTCCACGTGATCAGATTGTACGTTTATCGTTTAAAGTTTAATTTAGTCTTTAATATTTACAAGTAAATTTATTTTTTTTCATGAAATTTAGATTTATTATTATTATTATTGCAGTAAAATAAAATACATTTCCAGGAATATTGTATTGTGTGGTACATTTTTATACTTATTGACAATATTAATATATATATATATATATATATATATATATATATATATATATATATATATATTTTATATATATATATATATATATATATATATATTTTATTGTAGTGGTATTCCTAATATGATTTTATTTCACTCTTTAGGTGTATTTTATTTAATTGTGTGTTTGCACTCGAGCCATTTTATAGCAAATAAATATGAGATTACAAAATATAGTATTACGTCCAAATTATATCAACACTACTTTTAAAAATAAATAACTTCTAAATGAAATGTCGAGATTTATTCAGAGTTACTTTTAAGGGAAAAAAATTATATAACGAAAATTTAAATAATGTTATGATATATTGATTTCATATTAAATTGGCGCTAAATATTATTTATATCTTGTGTTGCCCGCGCTCTTCGAAATATTAGTTAAGAACTATTGAGTATTGTTTACAGGCCCATATAATAGTGGTTTTAAGGAAAGCTATAATATAAACATTAGTAGGTATATCATGAACAATCCCTTAAATGTGAAGGCACATCTTATTTTATCATAACAATTTTCGACCTATCTGATTAAATTTATGTCAATTATAGTAATAATTGAGGATGTTCTATAATATTACTTTTTATTTTATTTAATTTTCGACCTATGTAACAGAAACTATGTGAATTATAATAATAATTGAATATGTTCTATAATACTACTTTGATATAAAAAAATTATTTTAAATTTAGATTATTTATTTGCAATAAGCAGTAAAAAACTACTACCAAGTTCATACCATCATTACAAATATATATGGTATTTAAAAATCTTGTAACTCCTGAATCGAGGCTGTTAATTAATCCCATGTCACTCCCTCGACGTTTTACATGCACCACAGCATTTGCAAAATAAAATATTTAAAACGTACCCATGTAGCCCCCTCTTCTCCCTCCTCCGTCGAGAAATAACGAGATTTCGCACAGCAGAGAGCTATCTACTAATTACTTTTCCGTCTAGCAATTTTTTTTATTACGAATGCAGCTAAAAAGGAAATTTTAATTTAAATTGAAAAAAAGTCTTAGAATACGTAAAAATAAGAATAAGTTTTAATATGAAACTAAGTCTTACAAGAACGGCTTTAAAATTTTTAATGTATTTAAAATGTTTATTAAAAGTATACAAATAAATTTAATACATTTAATATGGTCAGATATCACAAAAATCTCTTACAATTGCTCAGTACATTAGTTATAGCTAATCAGAACAAGATTTGCATAAAGCACTCTATCTATATCTTACAGAAGGAATTCGTTGAAAAAAATGGAATATACAGAATATGTAATCAAATTATTATTTAAGCTATTTTCAAAATTTATTATCTTTACTAGATTACTTAGATAATTTTAATAATGGTATTAATTAGCTTGTGTTGTATATACAATTTAATCGAGTTGTTCTAGTTTCCAGTAGAGGAGTTTAATAAAATTATTGCTTCCTTTCAAGTAAGTGACTTCGGACATAAACTGCACAAATTCGAATTTAAACACCGACTTTACCTGCGGGAACTTATCTAAGGAATAACGAGCTAACTTTATACAATTCAGATACACAACTTGGATATTTACAATTTGTGCTTTAAATTTTACATACAAAATAATTATACACTTTAAATGTTTTAAAGTTTTTATCTCATTAGAAATATATAGTAATAATATCAAAACGAGGACTTTTTAAATACCCCTCCAGAAATATATAGGCTATATAAATATATGGGTAATATTGGCTAATAGACATTGTATCTTATTAATGAATTATATGAACTTTATATTAATTTAAAAGAATATGTTATACTATCTCATTTTTAAACTTTGTCTGTTGCTGAAATAATTACAAATTACTCAAAAATCAGTATATGGATATACTGATTTTTGAGACACAATAATTGAGTTTCTGTGATTTCGTACCTCTGTGATTTAGAGTGAATATTTCTCATCAAATTTCTGTGTTATTACTACGAGTATGCTGTTGATGTTATATATACATATTTACTAGATGTGCTCAATACATTATGTTAGTTTAGAATAAGTATTGTCAATATTTACAGTCTTTTCAGTAAACTATACACAATCTTGTATACAATATAAACAAATACATAATATTTTTATACAAAACTTAGAATAATTTAGTAAATAACGGGTCTTATCTCATTTACAATATCCATCACTTATAATCAACATCAAAGTTATATCATTAGTTACTGTAAATTTTACGGAATTTGACTTTTATTAGCAAACGATTGGTGACAACGACTTATTTAAGGGCTAGGTTTTTGTTTTGTTGACCTTTTCTATTAGGTAGGTCTCCGAAAAGAGTTTGATTTATTTATTGAATAGTATAACATAGGCAAAAACTTAAAATAAGCATTAACGTTGAAAACAAAAATGTTTAATTGATTCTAAAAACTAAAAACTAACTTTAAGTATCAAAATATTAAATTATAAGCACTAATCGGAAATTGTAATATTTAGTACTTCTGACATGTGGTAGTCATGTCTGCAGAAAAATTAAGAATTAAAGTTTATAATCCATATAGTTGAGTAAACATACAAATCGATAGAGATGAAATATAATGATTATCCAGATTTCATAATTACAAATGTTGTGCGGAACCTGTTTTTAAACTCCTTCCTGAAGTTAGATATAAATTCACAAAATTAAATAAAATATTATTGTAGCTTAATTACTACTTTAGGCCTAAACACATGAATTATTTTTTTCTTTACAGAATACAACAACATAAAATTTAAATTAAATATAAAACACAAAAATTTACTAAAAAAAATAGAAAATCTCATATTTTATAACGAAAACTTAAAGTACCCAGATTAACTGAGAGGTTTTTCAGAAAGTAGAGCATTTTTAACGACCTGCAATTTGAACCTAATTGGTTAATTTAATTTTCCTCTAATGTTTTTAAATAGGTTTTTCAAACGATTAATGTAAAATACAATATATCAACATTCTTACTATTAAAATACAGGTTTAATTTCAATAAACTTGAAGTCTCAATGATTCTGAAAGAGGCTAACTAGAACGTAGGCTATGTATGCAAGAACACGAACTTGCTTATTAGCATTTTCACACTGCATATGTTTAAGAAAAAGTGTTGACACATTATTAACATCTTTTCTTTCACGAACATTCTGTCTGTTACAAAATTACATTCTTATTTAGGTAAATGTAATTATAAGTATAAAAATTCTAAGTATTAGAAATTGGAGACTAAAATTTGATGTCCAATTTTATTAAACAGCGTCTCGAACATGAAAAAAGCTAAGTAAGAAAAAAAAATCAGATACAACTTATACTAATACTTATTAGTAATATTTGAAATTGTCTATTTGAATAAATATTAAATGACGACATCAACATTTATCAACACTGATAACAATCGAACCCGCGTTTCTGGGATCGGTTATTGAAAATATAAAACAATAAAAATACCTCATTACGCACAAAAAAATAAAGATCAATGTTTAACCTGAATTATTTGAAAGGTCGATAATTTTAAGTAATATTTAATAAATTCTTTACATAATCCAAATCCTTCAAATATAAAATTATGGAAATATTATGTACATAGAATTTTATATTTGGAATCCTTCCAATCTAATGCATTGCTTCTTTAATACATATACATCTTTTAGCTATATGAAAGCGGACTAACTAAATGCCAATGTTGCTGTTTCGTTATTTTGCTTGGAATTTAGAAGATTTATTTCAGAGTTATTATGATGTAGGTACTATTTTTAAATTAAAAATATATTTATTTTTCTACTTGCTATACTCGTATTTTTTAAATCTTTATGACGAATAACTCAGAAATAAATGGTTTCATCAAATCAGAAGTTTGATTTTAATTTAATTATAATTAATATCCACTGACATATTGATGGTTTTATTTTAAAAGTATTACATCGTGTATATTCTTATTAACCATCTTTATTTACTGATTGTTAAGATTAAATATTAATCTTTTTAAAATTGCGTTTTGAGAAATACTAACATCAACACATTTTAACAATATACATAAAATTATTCTAATTCCCTGGTCTTAAACTGTCAATATACCTACCTACCAATCAACCAATTGTTAGACACTACGTCTCACAAGTTCTTTAACCCGCTACTGGTGACTATCAAATCAGCATCCCAAAAGTGACAAGTATGAATGAACCATTACCAATACGTACACGATTTGCTGTCTTGTACTGATGTGAATTAGTAGTAAGACTTGAATAACCGATTAAACTCATTTTAACTTATAATTTTCATTAGAACACATTACAGTATTAAAAAATTAAAGTATTTAATAATTAATAATACTTTAAACTCTTATAGAGAAACCACCAAAGAATGGGTAATCAGTATCAAATAGCTAGATAATTAATTTATTTAAAACTTTTAATTTCATTGACATTTTTATACTTACAAATTATTCAAATACATATAATAATATTTGATTTCTCTTTACTATATACGGCTTACTCATTAAGTGATAAATAACATATTCATAATAAACAGTAGCTATGACTATAATCTTATTTATCCGATAAAAAAATGAAAGTTTAATCTGTTTGATCCTATGTATGTAATATTGTAAGAATTTAATATAATTATGATATTTTACAAGTTTTTATTTGTCACGTATATCTATCTCCAAAACGATATGACCATTTTTAATTTTTATATTTGGTTTAGAATCTTTCAACTGTGCAAGTGATTAGTTGCAAGACCGATTTAGTAAGTTAAAAGGTAAAGAAAAGTAAAATAATGACAGTTTTTATTTATCTAACCTTTAAAATATTAATTTGTTTATAATAATAAGAAAGATAAATGCCATATTTGGTATATTACACATGATATACTTATGATCTTATATAGGGTATATATGAAATCTGTCTTAATTGCAACGATTATTCGGACTACCAGCATAATATAAATTTTTTTATTTATTTAACGTTACGAAAAATTGAAAAGTAACTTTGGTAATAGAGAACAATTCCCTTTGTAGTAGCAGGTTCTAAAACCATAAGTAACAAATATGAAGACAACGCAGAGGTTGTGATACAGATATTGCATTATTGTGTAGATCCCACACAAAGTGTGGGAATAAGATATTTGGAAATCGAATCTATATCCTTACTTTTTTCTTCTAATAATTCATATTCAACTTAAAAAGAAATAATTATTTGTATCGCAGTTCTCAAGGAAAAATAATACTTAATGGAACAACAATTTTAATTTTTAGATACGTTAACGCGTCTTAACTTTTGTAGACGTTTGCTAGTTTAAATGGGCTTTTCTATTTTTAATATTATCAAAATTCTTTAAAAAATAAGAGTATTAATAAGAATTTGAAAACAAGTGATAGAAGTTATCACTACATATTATAAAAACAGGTCTCCGCCGCTTCTGTCTGTCTGTCTGTTGCAATAAACTAGAAAAATACAGAACGAATTTTTATACTGTTTTCAACAACAGGTAGAGTGATTCCTGAGGAAGGTTTACGTGTATAATAAGTTTAGGTTTTGAGCAAACTGACGATATTACGGCGGTATTAGTTCAACATGTCGGAAAAAATTAAACCAATCACGATCTCTCGCAAACGCTGCAGACACCTTTTGAGTTATAACAAAATAATGTTGGGTGGGTTGTCTTTAATAGATCTACAAATAAGTCTGCGAGGGTATATGTCTATCTTCAAAGGATAACCCACAGTAACCATTTTTACATATTACAATAAAAGTATGGGTTATTTGCGAACCTATTTTTACCAATACAGTTTTAATGTTTATTCAATTAAATACGTTAGATACGTTATTCATTTAATGTAGATCAAAATTGCCATTTACTCAGTAAGAAAAAAACAAAATAATGAGTTATCGTAAAATAAAAATCTCCAGGCGACAAATTAAATATCGTTGAAGCGTAGCGAAGATGTCGCTTACTTGCTATTACCGCCCCCGCACGCTATTCTATTCCCTGTAATAATTCCGACGTAGTTGAAAATAGATGCTTCCAATAATTAGTTTTTAGGGTTCCGTAGACAACAAAGAATCCTTATAGTTTCGCCTTGACTGTCAGTCTGTCCGCTGTTTTGCTGTTATAGCTTTGAGGCAACGGTGTTGAAATTTAGTACAGATATAGATATTAAATATGCAGACAAAACTGTAGAAAAAAAAAAGAATTGATAGTGTACGCCCTCTAACCATGAAAGTTGGTTTGATTTTTTTCTCATAGTAGAATATCGTGTGAGGTATCATTAGGAAGGTAATTGAGAAAATATTATGAGGTTATATAAACCACATTTCGATTAAGTAACCGTTTGCGAATTTTTGAGGTTACAAGTAATAATTTATGTTCGTGTCAATAGTCGTGAGTTCTGAAAACCAACTGATTGTCGGTAAATAAAACACATTTAATGGTAACACATATAACGAAATTCAAAGGAAAACTATTACAGCTAGGTAGGCTTAACTGATCATAGATTAACAACAGAGTAACTACGTTAAATATGAAATTGGTAAAAGAAAACTTCATATTAATTTCATTTGCAATATGTCCAGTTTGAAATCGTAAGTAATAAGTATGTGTGACTGACTAACTAACTCACTGAATGTTTAAGTCTCAATAAAACCCGGTCAAACCAAAACGAAGTCGGGGCGGGCTGCTAGTAGTATATAAATATAACCTAAATAAAGTCATTGTTAAGATCGAGGAAGAGTTTTGTTTGTATTCAGTACAGCTGTTTATTCTGTTCAGTTTGTCTGCAGAGATTTCATAATTAGTATAGTTAACACAAAGACTGTTCGAGGCTGATTAGATGTTTGACTTACTCGTATAACAAAATTATGTATCATATTGTATTTCAAACTTTGTTCAACAAAGTATTGTATTAACAAAAACTGCGTTATATTAATTGGTTACATAATATATGGTTTAAGTATTTTCGAAGAAACATTTTTTATGAAACAGTAAAATAATATTAAATATTGGTAATGTACTAACAATATTATAATAAAATATTTTTAATTGCTAAATAAAATATATATTTTTATAACATTTTTATCAGACAAATTAAGATAAATTATCAAATATCTTTGTATAAATTTTTAACACACTTTATTTATTTATTTATTTCTTTACCCTTTATTGTATATTACAAAAGGCGAACTTAATGTCTGTCGGCATTCTCTACCGGCTAACCTTTGTGGATAGTGAGAAATTGCGGTAGGCGTAACAAAAGCAAAATACAAAATAAAACTAGTACTAAGTGAAATTAATAAATATATATGTGACTACTATAAGCCCACTGCTTCATTTAGTAACAAATATGTACAAAATACCTATAAAATTAAATAAATGAAGATACGTTAACGATTTTATATATAATTATTTAACACCTGCTAATCTTTGGATGTATACCACATATATTAAAAATAATCTTATTACTGTTGATATGAAATTGAGGTGTGTAATAAATTATTATTGTGTAAGTAAGTAATTTTATTAAATAATCTAATTTAAATTGAATGAAATATTTGAAAATTTAATATACTATTTTGTAAAACAAAGAATTGGTTTTAATATAAACTTAAGTCTTACTTTCACAAGAATGGATTGTAATATCTTCTTTCCAACTATCATAATTAGGCAATCTTTGATATGACTTACATACAGTAGAGTATTGAAACAGGATTATCAGCCGTGCTGCATACAAACAAGCTTTTGCTACTCTTATCGTGAATTTTGTAGCAATATATCGCTCATGGAATACAAAAAGGCCACAAATAAAAATTTATTCAAGATCATTTTATTCCAAAAATGACTTCTAAATCGATTGAATTTTTTAGTAAAAAAAAGACACAATATTTTCGCTTCACTATTACCAAACCGGCTGAAGGCCTTTTTTGCATTGGAGCATTTTGTTAGCTAACTTCAGTGCAAGACACCCATTTTGTCAGTTAAATAATTATTTAGTTCTATTTAACCTTTTAAATTGGTCTCTTTTGAAGAATTTTAATAATAATTAATAAAAGAGGAATGATAGAAATTTAATATAGGAGTATTTTTTTATTAATGTGATTCTTAATAAATAAAACGACGTGTAATTGTTAAATTTAGAAATACTTATTTTGTAACGACAATAACAGTCATGTACCAATTAAAAAAAATTAAAGAAGCTTTTAGTTACACGTATATAGTAAATGATTATTGAAAGTATATAAATACAAGTTTTCACAATATGTTTTGTAATATGGTTAGATATTTAATGATTTGCTGATCTTAAAGCAACTTCTTTGTTTCCATATAGTTTACATAAAACTATACAAACAGTTTTTTATTTTATGTATTGTACGCCTTTTGTAGATATAAATTTATAAGAAGGGTTTGCCTGATCTTATAAATAAACTCCACAAATTTAATTCATATCCTAGAATTGCTTAGTCCATTAGTTATAGTTAACCAAAACAAGATTTATATATAATACCAGGAGCTACAACATCTAAATAGAGTACTCTATTTATGTCTTACAATTTACAGAAGTAAGTCATTGATAACAAACGAACCGACGGAAGATATTATAATGAAATTGTTATTTACACAAGTGATTCCTGATAATGATTATAAATGGAAAAGTAATAAATTAATAAATTAAACTAATATATGCGTATATCTAAATAAATATAATATTAAAAAAATATTTCAATAATTAATATTTAACAGTAGCTTATTCAGCAATAATGTTCATTTTGTCCTACGTAATATTTGAAATAGAAACATGTTAAATCAATTTAGTACTAAATACACTAGTCTCATCTTAAAAGGCATTTGTCAAATGTTAATAAAGGTCAAAGCGAGCTAAATAATAATTTACTAATAAAAGTCTTTATAAACTAAAAAAACATTTAAGTTTTATTTTCTCATTATAACTTTGAATTACATGCTAATTATATCATATTTTGACTGCAGAGTTATGTAATAAGTTTATAATAATACTTAAAAGTATAGATTAAAACAACTTAAAACCATTTTCAAAACAAAATGAGATTTGTATGATTTCAATTATTAAATTAATAGTAGCTCGCTTTACCAAATTTCTCAAAGTGTATATAATTTTTAGGTAGATTCAATAGATGAATCTACCTATTGCAATCGATGCGATGACGGGACCCAGACCCCAGAGTAGGGGCGCTACGCCGTTTATGAACTGGAGATTGAGAATCCGTCGAAAAAAAAAAAATTATATATCCCTCTATATATATATGTATATATGATCCATCAGTCCAAATTCATCGTAGGCTGATCATCTGACTTCACAGGTCGATAGGATAAATTAGTAGGACAAACGTACCATCTCGTTTTTTTGGAAAAAGTGAAAGGGGGGGCTGGGAGAAGGGGTGAAAGTGCAAACCTTTGGGACACGCTACAGGTCGCAAATATTGACGCAGGATTTTCAAACTCGGCATACACATTCTTAAGAACAAAATGAAGGTTAAGTTCTTGAACGGGGGAAATCGGTCTAGGGGTTGAGGAGCTGGGGGGGTTGAAAGTTAAAAACCGAAAAAAGTCACAGAAGAAGGCAAAATTTTTGTGTCGCAAAAATCTTAGAAAATTAACAAATTAAAAGAGGAAACTTTTTTGTTCGAAAAGTTTTTTGATGCGACTCCCCGTTTAGGAGATAGGAGTGGTGGGTGGTTCCCCGCTCACCCAATATATGCAGAGTGACCCGTCATAAGACTCGTAATGACCAGTAGAATACTGCTGGCTAGTTTTTCTTTGTCGATCCGACCGAAGGGGAATCTACCTAACACGATCGACCCTGTCGAACGAGGTATTTATTGTATACCTTATAATAAAATATCCGCCACTGCGCTATATTTTATTAACTTTCACTTGACATTTCGTGTAAATGGCCTTCTTATTGTGTGTGCTGTGCAGCACTCTCTTTTGCAACGCAACGCAACGCAACTTGTATTAGATGCCTCCCTAATAGCCTTGAATTTTCTTAATTGCCTATAAATATGAAGAACACAAACAAGGAAGTTATTAATAGATAGAGTTACAATAAATCTGGAAGACAATTGATAAATAAATGTCACTAGATTAAAAAAAACTTTTATAGTACAACTTGGCAATTAAATTTTTTTTTTTTTTTTTTTTTTTTTTTTAATATAAAGTTACCATAGACTTGTAGTCCATGCCATTTTTAATTTGTTTTATAATTATTATTTTGATTTCTTTTTTTTTGAGTTTTTTGCCTGTGTATTCAGAATTCACAAGAATTACTTTAATAAATACATAAATAAATATTCTATTCAATTGTGGTTCTTCAATTTTTTTTTTTTTTCTCGCGGCTCCTTATTTTCTTAGGGTCCAAAGTAGGTACTCTTCATTGTTTGTTATTTGTCCTTTTCGGTTAATTTTGTTATGACCTGGTCTCGGTTGTGTATTGCTAATTTCAAGTTGTAATCATTTATTGTCTTGTCCGTATTTACAATGCTGTCTTTGATGAACCTCGCCAACGCATCTTCTTGATGATCCGTGTAGTAGACAAACGTCCTGGTGTGTCGGGAAATGGCTACTAGCGCATGAGGTACGCTGTCATGGAGTGGGAGGCTCTTTCCGGTTCTTTTTACTACTATTGTGTTTTCATAACACAAACCTTGTGCCTCATGAACGGTGAGTGTTTTGGATCCCTTCCTTTTTCCGTACCCTTTTTCTTCCAATGTTAGCTTCTCTTCTTGAGTGAAGGTCAGGTATAGGGTATTTGGTTGGTCAATAGGGATCTTTTCACCTGTAAGGGATTTTATGTTCATAGATCTTGCTATGCTGCTCGAGGAATATATACCGTCATATACTTTTCTAAGGGCGTAGACTACATCCCTCGGGCATCTGTTTGAGCACATAAGTTGTGTTATGATGGCAGTTGTTATAAAGTCTGGGCGGTGGTAGTAGACTTCGAACAAGTTTTCTCTTTCAAGGCAATTAAATATTTAATGTCTACTGAAGTGGAAAGGAATTGATTGATAAACGGTCAGTTAATGTTCGTTTACATGACAAAATAGGGCGGAGACAAAAATACAGATAAAGGTAAAGACATTTCAAAATTACAATTAAATATTTAAAAAATACTTAATATTCAAATAATTGAATCGTAATGACCACTCCATGAACACATTAGAGAAATTTGAGTATTATATCTGTTATATCACCTTCCTCAGGGAATGTACTATCAATTAACAAATTATTTCTTCTAACTCAACTGATATTTACAGAGCATAGTGCTGAAATAAAAACTCTTGTATTTCATTAAATTAATAGTATAATAAGAATAATAATCTTTGTTTCCTCGGAAAAGACACAAGGTCAGGAAATTCAATGGTTTGATAGGTAAAACTGATATATATGTATAGGTAGTTCCAGGAAAGGTGTAGAGGAAAATTAAGGAAATCTTAAAATTTATTATCAATTACAGAAGTTAAGGATATTAGAAAGGCATCTAATAATCCAAGTAACATTTATATAGTATATAATATAGTATTTTCATAAATAAAAATAAAGATGGTATTGTCGGAGTTTATGTTATACGTAAATATTAATTAATGAACACAAAATTTGTTTTGAGAATTTAATATTCCCTTTGACAAGTAGATGTTATTAATATCAATAAAACACCTAAAATTTCTTAGTTTTTCTTTTTATATTAATAATTTATTAAATTTCTACAAATTCTTTAAATATGGTAAAATAACATAAAGGCATAATACTTATTTTATTATATTTGCATCAAAATATGAAATAAGTTAATTTCGTCGTTACTATGCCATAGTGAATACTGAACACTGCTGAATTATTAATATTTAGTGCTTTAATTTAAGTTCGATAAACTTTGCATTAAGTGTGCAGACTTGACAACAAATGATGAACAATTATACTTATAAAGTGCAGTGTTATTTATTGAAGCTTAACAGTTATTATTAAATAGAACCTGTTAACTTCAAAAAAGCCTGTAAATGTTATTTTAATTAAAATATAATATCACTATATATCACTGCAGCATTTTTAACACGATATATATATTTAAAAAAAAATCTCACTGGCAAGAAAATTCAATAATTTTTAAATAAAAACGTATTCTATTTTTTCATTAATATCCCTGCGAAAATATAAATATTATAATCCACTAAGACATTAATTTCTAGCTGATTTAGGACTACTTATCGTCCTTGATAAGTGAACTGAGAGAGTAGGGGGAATCAATGTTCACAGATAAAGTTAAAGGGGTCAAATCTTTGTCTCCTGTAAGATGTTATAGGCTTACAAGTAGGTCAAACGATGCAGTTAAATGAAGTAGAAAACGAAATGATATAAGTTTTTCTATTTCATGGACTAGTTTCCGGGACAAGGTATCAATATATTTATATATTAAATACCTCGGGCACAACCTGAGAATTCAAAAAGAAAAAAAAATTATTAACTTAAAATTTAATTTACAAAAATACGTGTTCTTTTGCTCAAAGTTGGAGTCGATAATGAACATAATAAAATGAAATTATAATTATAATAAATAAGAATTTAAAAAATATTTATTAAATGATCCCACAGTGTATAGGACTGCAGCATGTTAAAATATTTGAAATGTATAAATATAAGCAACATATATTACAGTTTAGTTAAATAGAATAGATACTAAATCATTCATTGCGATATTTAAAAAAAAAGATTACCATTATAACATACGAGTATACTTTCACGGATGTTCCCAGAGCCATGAAAGCTGTTTTCTGATTTCTCTCTAATTTCAATAATAACAACATAATGTTCTTACCATTTCGAATTGACTTCTTTCTTCTTTATTCTGGAATATGTTTTTTATTATTTATTCAAGAATAATCTATTGGAATATTAGACATTTCTTACTCCAAAGATTTCTTAAGAGATTTAATGTCCGCTTTTCTTCTAGAACAGGTCATGTGTTGAAGTATAAAAGTATTATCGAAATATGGCACACATTTTCTTCCCTGTTATTAAAGAGCAAATATCTTCAATAAACTAATGTTGTAATTTTTATTTGAATTTATTTTCTATTTATTTCAGAGACAACGAATTGAACGAACGAACGATAACAAAAAACAAGGGACCGCATAAATAGGCACAAAATTTACGACACGTTTGACGCTGCCTGAAACTATGAAATATGAATATCGTTATTTATAGCGTGGAAGCGACCACTGGCAACTCACTATTTGCTATCACCAATTGTAAGAAGTGTAACTTATAAAAGTATTATCTTACGAAAATAATGTAACAAACATTTAAATATTTACTGTGTTCACTTTTATTGAATTACAAAATCCAGTTTTATATATTGAATAATCTAATCTTATATTTTAATTTTATTTATGTGAATAGCAAACACTATTTATGTGAAAAGCTTTAAACAGTTTAGTAATAGTATTATCCTACGAGTGAAGATCTTATTTTTCTATTTGAAATACATTGGTATTCATAATTTTACATTAATTAGTAATGCTATAAAAATTTTTCTTATATTTAATATAGTATTTTTTTTAATAATAATTAATACTTAACTAGCCTTAATAATAATAATACCTTAAATTTTAATTATATGCATCATTGAATCAATAGTGTATTTTTTAAAGAGTATTAGATCTAGATTTGACTTACAAATTTGACGAAAATCATGTTATACGGTTGGTTATTATTATTATGTTTTGTCATTTCAAAAAAGTTTATTATTCTACCTTGATAATATATGAAATAAGTAAAATATTTTTAGATATTAGTTAAATTTTTGTGTGTTTAGTTTAATAATGTAGGCTAAGTAAATATACTTTGAAAGAGAATGTGTTTGTTAATGAAAAATTGAAATAAAGTAGTCACGAACACCAAATTTTTCTTACTTTTATAAAGAGTCGTTTATGCAATGACTCTTTGTCTGCTTTAAAAATATAGAATACTATTTAAAATATACAATATTTATAAACGTTTAGCTTATTTTCTGTGTAAAGATTTATAATTGTCCGTATTACTACTAATACATTACTAACTTTATCATGATGATTTTGACCGATTAATTATTTTGTTTTATTTATTGCTGCGTTTACTACTGTAATAGGTTACAGGTTATGAATATTTTTTCCTATTATCGTTCACTAACAGACTTCCCTACTATCTATATTCATGATAAGTTGTTTTCTAATACCAAATACCACTAAGTATTATAAATATTAAAGATTTACAGTCATCATAAATTATTTTTGTATATTTCTTACGGTTAGCGCAACTTACGTAGAGATAGTACTTAGATGACATTATTTTATAATTTAGCAATTTTTTTAGTAAAATTAAATCCTTATATGCCAATGTGTTATTGATCTTAAATCTACAAATATAGTCTTACAATTAGTTAAGTTAAAACATAATTATTATCCTACCTTCATTCATGCTATTAGAGTTTAAGTTACGAACGACAATTCTTTCGGTTTTTAATCAACCATTTTTATAGTTATGTATAACAATGGTTATCATGAACTATGAAACATTTAATACTATTGTAAGGTTATCCTTACTATAGTATTAAATGTATATGATATATAAGATATTAAATAATATAGGACACAAAAACATATCGTCACACACATGACATCAAAATCTTGGCACTGGGCTTTATTGACTTGGCTCTACGGTCATTAATGTATATTTATTCAGAAACAGTTGTTTCCTAATTACTTACTTAGAGTTATTAGGTAATACTACTTAAAGCTTATAACATAATAAATAAAACAAATCCCAGTTTGCAAGTAATCTAATTCAATACAAGATTTTGTAAAGTCAAGAGATGTATTTGGATCTCGGAAATAATATATTAGATTGGAGAACTTCCAAACTACTTTAAATATCACAAAGCATATCGAACTTATCAGAATTTAACTTTGAACATTATTTGTGTTTTATATTATTTATTATCAATGGGTACCTCCACTCATACATATGATCATTAATTGGTATTGGAATAAAATATAGTTATAATGTAGAAAACTTAACATTTTAGAGTAGACTGATCAGTGGATCATAATTTTAATTATAATATACATTTCAGTGATTTGAATTAAAGTTTTAATTGCAACATGAATAAAACTTAACTTACGTATTGATGTATTTAACTAAAATTTAACGACAATAAATGAATATGTAAATATTTAAATAAAATGTTATTTAACCCTTAAATGCATATTGTATCAAAAACGAAACAGAAAGTTTTACACGATTCAGGGCCCTTAAAATTTTTACTAAGCATAATTTTGACTTATAATATAAACGAATAGTAGTTTCTGAACCAAAAAGTAAAGCATTGTGATTGGTCCGCCATTTTATGATGCGTTAATATGTCATTGTTCGCTCAGTCAGTTACAAGTTTCAACAACAAGTGAATTTGAAAGTTTTCATCAGGTGTTATTGAATGAATCTTGAAGCTAATCCAGATAAAAAAAATATTTTATTGTAGGTAAGTACTTTGATTGCATGATACCATAATATTTTACATTCGAATTTTATATTATAAATAATAAAAGCATTTTTTTTTGCTTGTATCAAAAATGAGACATCATGCATTTGGGACTTTGACTTGTTTACATTTTCGCTTGGTTGCGGGCTTGAGCTTTTTATGTATTTTGTTTTAGAATGGAACGTAAAAGAATTTCCGATAAGGATATTGAAGATTATTTAAGCCAGTTAGAAGATGGTTACTTATCCGACGACGGTAACGAAGTAGATGAAAACGATTTTGAAGAAATTCTAACTACTGTAGAGCTGCGAGCGGTAATTGAAGATGGTGAGCAATTTGAACCTCAAGCCGATGTGCAAGACCCTCCTTTGATAGAAGATCCTCCTTTAATTGAAGACCCTGTGCCAGGTATACACAATAATACTAGTAGTGGTAGCCAACCAATTCATGAAGCTATTGATGTTCAAAGGCTTATATGTACTATATGGCAAAACAAGGCATTTGGTGTTTAGGAACTGTGCAGAGAAACCGTCTTGGAAAATCTTGCAAATTGCCTACAAAGCAACAAGTGATGGCAAAGTCTGTGGAGAGGGGATCTTATGAAGAATACGTGACCAGCTACGATGGAATTGAAATGTCTTCAGTGAGTTGGAAGGATAATAGACAAGTGACTTTGCTGTCTACTTATGTGGGCGCTGAGCCTGTATCCACGACTGAGCGCTACGATAAGGTTGAGAAGCGAAAGAAATTTATACAGTGTCCAAAGGTTGTGGAAGAATACAACGCACATATGGGCGGTGTAGATTTAATGGACTCGTACTTGGGCAGATACAGAATCCGCATGCAAAGTAGGAAGTGGTACATTAGAATATTCCATCCTCTTCTTGACTTGACGGTTATAAATTCGTGGGTCTTATATAAGCAGGTTTGCTATAAAAAGAAGATAGCTGCGAAAGATATAATTAATTTAGCAGAGTTTAGAACATAACTTGCAGATGTTCTATGTAAATATAAAATCCACACCCAACCTGCAAGAGGTCGACCAAATAGTAGTAGTATTCTTAACGGTACTATAGAGGAACCAGCTCCTAAGCGGAGGAATAACCTTCAGGTAGTGCCATCAACAGACATTATACACGATGGTACTGACCACAAACAAAGACGCACGGAAAATCGCATGCGGTGTATGATGCCAGGGTGTAGGCTGCTAAGCAGCATCAAATGTGAAAAATGCAACATTTTTCTGTGTTCAAAAAAAAATTCTGACTGTTTTAATAAGTTCAACATTTAATTACTTATACCTAATAAATAATTCATTACTTTGCAAACATTTTTCATTATTCCTGAAAATAGAAAACACCTTATCAAAAAACCAAAATCTCTAAGGGCCGTGAATACTTGATTAGGTATTAAATGCATGTTGTATCAAAAATGATACCATACGTTTTTTGATAAATATTTTTGATAGTATTACATAAATATTTATTTTACTATTTTTCCCGTATCTGTTACCCCTATATAAATAACATATATTTTTCTTATCACAATAAAAAATTCCATGCATTTAAGGGTTAAATATTTTTATTTGTTTGATTTTGTTATTCAAATATTGGGATAAATTATACTTATTAAATTATACTCTCACTTACTTCTAGATGTTCTTCTAATACGTCAATTCACATAAGTGAAAATTATGTATCTGTGAATAGAATTGATGTTTGTTTCTACAACTTTCACTATATTACTGGTTATAACTACAGAATTCTACTACGATTTATTGATATATACTTAGTTGTGTTAATACAAGGATTTTGAAATTGTGTGATAACATTAAACAGTGGTAGTAGTAGATCCTACATAAATAAAACGGCGGGAT
This sequence comes from Melinaea menophilus ssp. n. AW-2005, assembly GCA_918358695.1. NCBI lineage: Eukaryota > Metazoa > Arthropoda > Insecta > Lepidoptera > Nymphalidae > Melinaea > Melinaea menophilus. The sequence goes on from OU911056.1 coordinate 11,625,167, forward strand.
GAAAATCCATTGATGTGCTATGATTTGATTTTGATATGTTATATACTTTTCATACTTTTATTATTTATTAATATTCAAATCATTATACGAAAATGATTAGATGTATTTAATTATACACATTTATAACTTTAAATAATAATCTATGTATGATATATATGTTTTATGTATTATAAAAAAATATAATATAATTTAATTTGCATTAGTGAACTTAATTCAGTAAATTAATAAGGAACAATAACTTTAGTTAAATATTACATTATTTCTTACACTCTGATAAATGACGTCAATTTGAATATTATAAGAACTGAAGATTATTAATCATGTATACATTTCCTCTTTCTGTGAAGACGATTACTATAAAGGGTGTTAAATATTGGGTAATAATTAAAATATAATACATTTTCAAAAGGTTACTATCGTTATATTTTAAATAAGAAAATATTTAAAGAAATTGTGTCCTCAAATATATATGATAAAGAACACCTTATATTTTTAAAATACATCATTAAAAACATTAAAAATAAGCAAATATGACTTAAAATTCTAACTTGGACTTATAAAAGTCAATATAATTTAGTTTTATATTTTACAATATAATTTACTCTTTTACCCGTGGTATACGAGTATATATTTACACCGTTTTTAAATATACTTCTTTCATGAGACTGATATTTTTAAGTCATGTACTTTTATTTTTATGTAAGAGGTGCGCAAACGAGCGTTCGGGTATTCACTGGCGCCCTAACTCTTGCAACATCCGGGGAATCGCAAGAGCGTTGCCGACCTTGGAGGTGGGGGGAGTATACTTCTTTCTTGAACCCATATCGTATCGATCCGGAAATGCCACCAAAGGAATTTCGGTTCACATCTAAGTGTTATGTTGAATAAAGATCCTTGAATGCTATTACAGAACATAGTAGAGGATCACCGCGCATCCAAGTGACACCGATGGTATTGCATGCGATGAAAAGCTGTCCCTAATTTGGCGGCAGGTACCTGATCGAATAGCTCTTTGGAATACTCCCCTTTGTAAATGCGGTAAAAACACACAAAGAGACCACGCAATGTCAGAGATTCCAGCCATTCATAGAGCCGTCCCCGAACGGCTCTTCATTGTACGTAGTCAAAAGGTAGAATATGGTACTAGAAACGTGCAAGAAAATAAAAAAAATAATAAAAATGGAGATAATAGGCCAAAAACTTGGAACTTAAAATAAAGAAGAAACAACAGATGCAGTGAAATCAATGCTCAATAAAAATGATCCGCCTCAGGCATCCGTTGGACACCGAGGAGATTCAAACTAAACCAATATATAATAAGACAAGACATCAAACTTAAAATATTAAAACCGTTTTTATTTCAAGTACAATGCCTCATACTGGATTCGAGAATAACTCCTTTGTAACAAACTTGAGCATTCGCTGGAGAAGTCATATTGAAAATGTGATTTTAACTGTCTCTTCGACCGGGCTCGAATATTCAAAGTAGCTTCAAAAAGATCTCAAAGAATATTATTTAATATATATATATGTATAAATATGTATATATATATTTAGTTGTCCATTCATGAAATACTAAGAACGAGCCGGAGAAAATTATGATACCTAGATCCGTTTTTGTATAACAGTCCTAATTACAATCTGAATAAAAAAACTGTTAACAGTCAAATATTAAATATTTTTATTTATCAAGTAATTCATAAACGTTGTGATATTTTCTATTTACTCGTTAATATTATATTCGCAGGTTTAATATCTTGATAGAATTTGGTAAAAAAAGGTAATAAAAATAGAAATACTTAAAGTTTAATGATACTTTTATATAATTGAAGTTTTTTTAATATTAAACACGAATTGCAGTATAAAAAACATAATTTTATATACCACATTAAGGTTTATCTGCAAAAATGGGTAAAAGTAAGTAGTGCTATGCCGTACTAAAATGTCTTAAACCATGGTAAAATGACTAATGTATTGTATGTATTTATTTGGATGAGCGACAGTGCCGGATGTACAAATACTATTCCGTCTCTGCCCCCTATTAGGAGATATATTTTATTTCATATTTTTTATATATAGATGTATGTATTCAAAATAAAGTCAATATGGAAAACCTAAATTGGTTATTAAATAAATTGCTAAACTTACCAACAAGTCCAATTGAGTCGTATTTCATCTCCTTGTTTAGCAAAAACTAATAATTTTGAAGAAAACACTAAAGTATCGAATACATTTAGATATACTAACAATATTGCCAAATAGCCCATTAGATTTAACAAACCACGAATGTTTTAGGTTACGCTCCAAATCGTTCTGCATGTAAAAGTCATTAGCTACATGGTAGTAGGAAAGAGATATACTAGTACGTACACGTATATTATATGTAAAAGATATTTATATTAAAAACTTTAATAAATATTCGAGATACCCAAAATCATAAACGTTGATTGGTTAATAGTTTTTTTTTATTTATTTAATATATCTACTTGCACTGGATCTAGTATGTCTAGAAATGTTGGTTCTTTTTATTGTAAATATAGATTAGAGAAGACATTTAAAAGATTTATCAAGCTTTCTCTTTGTAGCTTCACACCCTATTAATACCGTAGTAATTAAGATAAAATTAAATATTTAATTAACTTATCAAAGGTTCCCCTTAACAATGCTGCTTCAAACACTGCTATCATTGTAATATTGTAGTTAAAGCTATTCCCAGCATCTCTTTATAACGCAGACAAAAGACTACATGTATGAATTAGAAAAGCAAACATTTATATTAATGAAGAATACCTTTCCACTATTTAAAGATACTTATCAATACTCATTATAAAGGTTTCATTTTGTCTTATAACGTATAACAAATAGGCTATATATAAAGTTACGTTGGCATAAAACTAAAAGGTTAAAAAAAAACTTTCAGCTATTTAGCATACATTTATTTGAGATGTTAGAACTGAAAGGTTATGTTTGATGTACCATTAAATTTATTTTGCTGTTTAAGCACAGTAATGCAAATTGAATAAGCTTTGTTGATTTGGGTATTTAATTTTTTTTTCTTTTATTATGTAATTTGACTTGTTGTGAAACCTTTACTTATTTTAAGTTACATTCAGAATATGATTTCAAATATCACCACCGATATCGACTACACGTCTATACAAATGTTACACATTCGGAATATTAATTCAGAACTAATGTCCTAACCAGGGAAATAAGGAGTTATGTCCATAAGAATATAATGAAGCACAAAAGTTGTATTTCACCGCAATATTATCTAGATGGCAATGAACGACAACGATCAACTGTCAACGTTGTTTTGCAGAAGTTGTAAAATTATAGAACTTAAAATGTTTACGGTTTTACGATTTTGTAACACTTATTTTTCGTTTGTCTTTAATATTTATTGTACTTTTATAATAAATATCTTACACGTGTTCTTTATATTTATGACCAATTAATAAAGTCAAGGCTATTAGAACAAACTAGTATATGCAGTGTTAGCGAGAGAGTGCTGTGGAAATAACGATGTCACTTAATGTTCCATTATAAATTATACCATCAAGAATTATTACTGTAAGTTATTTGATAAAATAATATATTATTTAGGACACTTCATTTAATCTAGTTTTGAAAATGGTCTTAAATTTATTTAATCTTAACTTTTAAGAATTATTATAAACTTACTACATTTGTTTATAGTTATATGATATAACTAACATTTAAGTGAAAATTATAATTAGAAAACAAAACTAAAAATAAAAGTTATTTGTGGTCAATAAATTGTTATTTATCTCTCCGTAAACTAAATATTTGTTAAATGACTTTTCAAATAAGCCTTTAGTGTATTTAGTACAAAATTAAATTAACGTGTTACAATTCCAAATAGTACGTTTCACAAAATAAATATTATTACTGAATAAGCTACTGTTAAATATTTGTGTTAAATATTTGTTTACTGTTTTGATACTATGCGGATATTTTCATTGCGGATGTTGGTTTTATTTATTTATTTATTACACTTAGAATCATTGGTTCTGGTATGGACCAGGGATCACTTTTACACGTCAAATAGAAGTGTCAGAAGCAATATTTTGATTCTATGCTTATGGAAATAAATCTTTCTGTAAAGATACTTTCAAACTAAAAATTAAAGCTGTAAGGTTTTATAAGCTCCTTGGTCAGCGATGAATCTTTATAACTGTATATATTTATTTACAGTTATAAATTATATTTATAATATCTATATTACTTATATTATTTAATAATTAGAACTACTTCTTTATGAGACTACTACTTCTTCTTATAGATCTTTCGGACAACCTCACATTAATAACTACTAGTACTGCTATAGCCAAATATGCTAGTCTTCTTATTATTAACATTTTACTTCAGTTCATAGCTTACAAAACTGATAAGACTCAATATTGTAATATAAAAATATCTTTGTTCCAGTTAATCGTATGAACAATCTGTGAATCATACAACGAAATATGTATGTGTGGGAATAGAATCTTTGACTTCTTAATTCGGTTAAGCAATCACAATCTCAGACAAACAAGTCCAACGAGCTCACATAAATATAATTTAGTATTCTTAAATATATATTAAATAATAAAATTAAATATTAAATCAAATAAAATAAATAACGTACAACGGTTGTAGTCTGCCCGATAGTTAAACGCACAAAATGGCATTTCTAAAATTTGTAAATCACAATAGAAATGATTTTACAATATATAGATCTACAATTTATTAAAACTGCTTGAAGAGTATTTCATTTTAGTGATTATATAAGTTTTAATTTTCAAAACCTTTTTATTTTAGGAGAAATATGATGTTATGTATGATATTTTATTTAAAATAATAAAATGGAAGACGTTTAAAATGATATATAATTTATTATGTTTTATTAACGTACGTTTTCGTTTAATTAATTATTCATATATCGGAGAAACATCGTTTTGGCCGTTATTTTCGGACATTATATGGACTTTGTGCGGGTATCATGCAAACAAAACTCGATGTAGAAATTATGAGATTACTTTTATTCTGTTTCTGTAACACCACAAGCACTATAATTTAGATTATAGAAATACGTAGCGGAGAGACAGTTTCGTGTGTTGCCCTGTCGAGCGTCTGAACACAAATCAGCTTGTTCGGGCACGCACGACTCCATCAAGGCGCGCCGGAAGTCAAATAGTCCTTTTGCGTCTTTCCGTTCGTTGAAAGTTGACCGGATGCGACACATATATTATTTTGAAAACATAATTTATACGAAAATATAAATAAAAAGTTGTACAAACAAAGATATTGATAATTTATCTAACATTATTTGATAAAAAATAATAAAATAATATAATATAAAAATAAAAAAAAATTGTGAATATGATGTTAGTACTACACTTATAATATTTAACAATACTTCATTCTTATTTGAAAAAAATCTTGAAAATACTTAAACTACAAATAATCTAACCTATTAATTCAATTGAATTAATTAATTCAAATAAAAATTATTAAATAAACTGAAATTAAACAGAATCCCAAATTCTATTATAACTCCCACGTTTGTTTGATACTTGAAGATTCTTTGTATTAACTATACTAATTATGAAAGCTCTGGAAGTACGACCTACATAGATAGAGCAGAGAAACTGAACAGAATAAACAGCTGTACTGAATACAAACAATACCCTTTCTCGATCTTCACAATGACTTTAATTAGGTTATACTTATATACTATAACTGATATTATTTATTACCAGTTTTTTTATACACTTATTTTGTCAAAGAATCTAGATATTATTGAAAGAAAATTCCATTCATTCATGCAAAGATGTGTTATCGTATACACAAATATCTCTAAGAAATAATTTTTTTGTTTCGAAATCAACTAAAAGGGATAATCCCTTTCAACATTTTTTTTTCAGCTAAATATGACCTGTTGGTAAGATAACTTGAGGATGTTGGTTCAACTCCCATATCTCTCCTTCTCACACTGTGTGAAGTCTATGGAATGACAATATCAGTACTTCATGCTTGTCACTGAAATCTGTTAGTATAAATGAAGTTTTCTGTATGAGAAGGATTAGTTTTCAAAAATTCGTAAAATTAACTTAAATAAAATTTATATTCTTTTATAATGTTTGGTTGTCCGAAGTATTCGTTGCACTTACGAAACTTATAAAAAATTATAAGCCTATAATATAACTCCTTAAAAATAACAAACCAAATATGGTAAATATTTTTGTTATTATTATAAACAAATCGATATACTCAAAATTAGATAAATATAAACTAACATTATTTTAGCTTATCTTTATATTTTAACGTACTAATTCAATTTGGCAATTTTTTTAGTAAAAAAGTATTTAACTAAATATAAAAAATAAAATTGGTCATGTAGTTTTTGAAATATACATGTTATATAAATACAATCGTGAAATTTCCTTATATCACAATAACAGAATAATAAAAGTCCTAAAATGTAACATACTTAGGAATCAAAAAGATCAAACTTTATTAAATCGCACATAAGGCTTTATACACCGCTGTTTGTTATTATTCATAGAGTCATGTTATTTAGCACTCAACAAATCACTCATTCTATCACTCACTCACTCAATGTGTTGTAAATTAGTTAAAAAAATGAATAAGCTGCTGCTGAAAAATAGTTTTTTCAGCAGCAACATTGACGTATAGAAATATTGGAAATTACTACATTAATTACCTATTACACTTTGATTATCTTTTCTTTAGTAATAGAAATATATGAAAGATTCTAAGGTTTTCTAGAGTTAATTGGGGTTTTAAATTCAAATTTGTTTTTTTGACTGTTCAAACCATAGTATTAATTCATGTCTGCAAAAGACAACAAAGCCTTGTACGATCTGACAATTAAAAGTTTTAGTTACCTCGGCTCAAAACTTTAGTGTTTTGTTTATAAATCTGTACACAAAAATTCCATCTAAATATTTAATTATTTTTATATTCCCTTAATGTAGTTATACTATAAATAACTTAATAAATTGTAAACCAAATACCTTTATATAAAGGTATAGTAGAACCTATCTGAAACTAAATGACTACAGCTTGTACGGAATGCCTTGTTCAGAGCAGTGCCATCGTGGCTTAGAGTAAGCTAGGGTTTCACTATTCTAGTTAGACGGGTTTCAAACTTTGGGTAAGTGATTTCAAAAAATCAGAAATCTCTGAATTCTATCTCTATTCTATCTGTTCTATCTCTGAATCGTTCGGTATAAAGATGTTAACAAAGTGAATATAATGAGTAGAAAAAATATAAATTTTTAAAATTCATATAACAGCAATTCTTATAACACTAAATTCAAAGCAAAATAAAGAATCAGCGACATTGATAATAAGTTCTTCGTATAGCACTGAGATATATTCGAATCAAAGAATCAATACACTAGATTGGAAACATTCTAAATATATAATTCTATGTATTTAAAATTCTGTATTTGTCCACTATAAGAGGATTTGGATTATGTAAAGAATTTATTAAGTCTTAATTTATATACAATTTTTAATTATTACAATTTAATTATTTTGTTGCATCTAAATTAATTTTCTCTACTCAGTTATTTTATTATTCAAGATAATGAATAATAAAACTTAATATTATATTGTAGCGTAATTTTTCTAAATGTTTTGAATTTTAATAAATATATTTTCATAATCGAGAATGTAATTATACTACTGATTGTTTCAATTGTATGTGAAACAAATGTGTTGATAATGTATCATCACTTTTTCGTTTGTAAACATAAACAGAATACAGAGTGAAAACGCTAATAAGCAAGTTTTTGTTCTTGCATACATAGCCTAAGTTCTACTTCATCTTCATCATCATCATCATCATCTTCTTCTTTAAAATGAAATCTGTATTTTACTGGTAAAAATATGTTTAAAATGTATTTGCACAAATTTTATGTTAATCACTCGAACAACCTATACAAAATGCTCTGCTATGAATTAATAATAATAAACCTTTCAGTAAATCTATTTCATTTTTACTTTACTGTGATAATAAGTTATACCCAAAGCCGAGAAGTTACAACATTATAAAATAATAGATTCTCGGAATTTGTAGTATATTGTGTTGTTTTATTTTTATTTCATATATAAATTTTAAGTTTTTAGTATTTAAGAAAGGTAATTTAAGGTTTTAGCATGAAAAAGGCATTCCGGTTTGAAATTTAAGTCCAACTTTAAAAAAAGAGGAGATAAAAAAACTCTTTGGCACATTGTATGTCTCATGTAAGCCGGTCATTATTTGTCACGTCTTCAGAATTTAATCATTCATTTTATTAAATAATGCATTTCACGTCTTAAATAAGTTAAATAAAGTTCTTATACTTGAATTAAGATATTTTATTACTGTTTGTAATGTAATATTTTAATACATATTTTTTTTTACAAACAACTACATTTTTCTTCATACATTTTTTGTTTTTCTATATTATATTATTCAATATATAATATATTTTCATACTTGCCTAATTCAAGAGGTCAACAAAATAAAAATCCTAAACCACAACAATGAACGCTAAAACTTATAATTACTCGAAAACTAATTATTTGTTAATTAAACTTACATTGCGTTGAATTGACATTGACTAATAGAATAACTTTAATGCGTAGTAAAAGTAAATTAGATAAGACCTATTATGTATATTATATTCCAAAAGTATTTGGTATAAAAATATTTTTTGTCTTTATATGAATTTTTGTCTATATATTTAAGGACTACGTTTCCACTAGATAGGCCCATTCTGCTATTTTTCCGTATGTATGTTTGTTCCGTATTTTATCGGCGTATTTTTCATCCTATCGTCACGAAAATCGGCAGGCATATTCTTTGAATTATTTGAATTTTTATGTCGAGCCGTCTTTTTGATTGGGCGAAAAACTTCAAAATGGAGGCGTTTTTTAGTTTCGTTTTTGGCGTAGCAGGAGCAATTTTCATCAGATCGCCACAAAATTGGTGATCATGTTCTTTGAGTTATTTAATTTTTTTGTCCGGCTATTTTTCTTACTGGGAGGAAAAATCCAAATGGCGGTGATTTAAGATTTTGTTTTGGCGTAGAAGACGTATTTTTTATGCAATCGTCACGAGAATTGGTAGATGTGTTCTTTGAATTATTTAAATTTTTATGTCGAGTCTTTTCTTTGCTTGGGTGAACAATTTCAAAATGTCGGATTTATGATCCGTACCACAAAAACCAACTTTGTGGCAGCTAGCGGTCTGAAATTTCGTCAAAGTATTCTTTACCGAAATCTAAGGTGTTTTTTTGTTATTTCAAAATCCAAAATGGCGGCCATAGCGAAGTATCAAAAATTTTAAAGTTGAATAACTCCGTTGTTATTTGGTGTAGCCAAATTTCGTTCGGTAGTTATGTACCTACATACATACATAGGTATACTTATTCCTTTTTGGAAAAGGCACTTAAAACATTGTCTCATCCCCTAATGTACTCAGGTCTATTGTTCACAGAACGACTAGGACTAGATAATTCAAAGCTACAACTTTGTATCTTTATAGTTAATATAAAACTATACAATCAGTTATTATATCAAAATTCTAAAACTACATAAATTATAATTAAAACCTATAATTCCTCAGTTCATTAGTTACAGCTAACCAGAACAAGATTTATATATAATGCGCCAGGACTTACAATATCTCAATAGCGTACTCTATTTATGTCTTACAATTTGCAGAAGGAAATCGTTGATAACAAACGAACATTTATTCTATTTTTGATAACTTAGATAATTATAATAATGGTATACATAAAAAATATAGAATTTCCGATTGGTGCAGCCTCCAATAGAGGTGTTTCATCAAATTATTGTCCCCGTTGGAGTAAGTGACTTTGGACATAAATTATATAGATTCAAATTTTAACCACAACACTACACTACAGAAACGAATGTAAGGAATAACGAGCTAACTTTCTACAATACAGATACAAAACTTGGATACTTACATTTTGAGTTATAAACTTAACGTTGAAAATGATTTCGTAGGTTAAATGTATCAAAATTATAGTATCTTCTACAAAATAGTTACTAATAATAGCATAACGAGGACTTTCTAAACACCATTCATAAATACAGGGGGATATAAGCTGCAACGTATATCACCTTTAATATATAAAACCTGATCTATATGGTAGGAATCATCAAGTATTAAACACTACCGGAAAAAATGTAACATGAGATTGATTATTACTTATAAATTCGATTTTGTACCTTATCCACGAATTAATTATAATAGCTTTATTTTAAGGCTATATTTAAATAACTAATTTTATACTCTGTCTATTGTTATTATAAATTATATGTACATCATGCCACAGTATTATAATTTTTTAAACGCAATAATGAGTTTCTGCGATTTCATACCTTTGTGGTCTAGAATGAATTTTTCTAATCAACTACCTCTAACTGTATTATTACTATGCTATAGACTTGTATGATTAAATATTTATTAACTGTGCTAATTAAACTATATTAGTTTAACATCAATATCGTACATAACATACAAATGATTATAAAAAAGAAAAAAAATATGTAAATTATGTAACTTTCATATTCGCTACAAAGTTCGACATGTTTTAGTTATATAACTTCAACTGACATGGTTCAAGTTTTCCAGTGTTCGTTTTTTTTCGAACATCCTGTCGACATTATAACGAGTCCAACAAACAATGTTATGCTTTTAAATTTATTTATTATTATAAAGTTCGGAATATAATATAACTAAAATAATCATTGCAATGCAAAAATTTCCAATTAAAATAAGATAAGAAATCATTGTTCTCAAATTATATTTTTCCATTTTTTATTATTCCTGATATTCAAAGGAAATATGTTACTGCTATAAACGATTATATATAATTCAATATTTTACTAAAATATTTAAAATGGCATGGGGTTGGATTAATTAACAGCACGCCATAAGATATGACCATTATAAAATAGCATTTAAAACTTGTATCCACATAAAAATAGTGATGAAGAAAGATCATTATTTTATTTTTAAGTTATAGTTTCTACAAAAATAACTGTTAATTAATTAGATCTAACATATTGCAATGCAATAACAAAGAATAATAAGCAAGCATGATATTTTCCATTCATTTTATAATTAGTAATAGTATTTTTTATATAATTATTGGGGGTCATCACTACATCTGGTTATCATACTATTAAGTTATAATAATATTTTTATGTAGAGACTTCTTTATTGAGTTGTTAGTCAAGTTTTATGTGCGGTGAATGACTTTTAAAAAATAGATATTAGAAACATAATAATACATAACAACAAATCACTTGAGCTACTTTAAGAGATTAATGTCTTAAATACTAGTGACTCAGCCACCCAAAAGGGTTTTGTTTCTATCATTGGAATATGACCGTGTGAATATTGCTAGATACCGACTTAGCGTTCTTTCCTCATGTGAGTGACGACTCAGCTGTTTAGACCGACGTAACTAGTTATATTAGTTATATTAAGTGGACATATTAACATTTATTTGAAAATAGAATGATAGAAAATAGAATAGAATGAAATATCTTTAGTATAATCTTTCTGATAATAGTTAGAAGATGACGTCACTAAATGAAGGTACTATTATTTATCTGCTGGTACTATAACAAAGGTATATAAGTGTTCGTGGTCTGTTTAAAGTTTGGTAAACAAAGTCAAATACAGGCAATATATTTTTTCTGCCGAGAATGTTGGCTGTAGGCTAAGAACGCTACGTTAGGATACTGGAACAGCCAATTGTATCCAGTTAAAGCGGTAGCGATATAATGTATAATATAGAGGCGTAATAAAAAAGAAAATCTAGTAGTTAGACTTAGACTGCGGATACTAGTGCGTACGTGTTGTCTGAAACTCATTAAAAATTGGTTGCTGTCGTGTTTTTATTGTTTTAAGTTATGTAATTTTACTAAACTAAATTATTAGATTACTTTAATTAAGTAAAATCATATAAAGTAAAACAAGAAAAATATATGTGTTTGTAAAGTAGTTAAAAATTCGTACTATTAAATGTGGTAATGATGTGGTAAACTTAAGAAAACAAAATATTTTAAGAAATAATCCATTCTCAAGTTTGATAAAAACTTCAAAATAAATTTTAAAATTAACAATGAAGATATTTTGTTATTATTAAAGTAATTAGCTATAAAAAGTCGCGAAAACCATCAAGTCGAACAAAGGAAGAGTTTTAATATGAACATTAACGTGCTGGCATTATAATTAAGCTTGGCACGAGGAGCGTCTGAGCTGTATTGTCAAAACTATAAAAATGAACTTACCAAGACATTGGTATACTTCTACTTGGATCTCGAGTAATTATCATAATAATAAGTTTTTTTAAGCTTTTGAAACAAGTAGTTTGAGATGCGGTGTTTTAAGTTTCTCACTGCAAAATGAGATTTTATGAAGAATAAAAACTTTCTCACTAGCGTTAATATTCTTATTATGGTTTAAAACATTACTTTAACATTAGGGTATTATTAAAATAACTCCTTAAGTTATTTATAAGGTCTATGTGTGGTAAGGTAGCTTCAGAAAGATTTTGATATAATAAAAAGATTAGAAAACATGATTAGTCAGTGTATAGTTTAAATGTTAATAGAGAAAAATCGGTTAAAATATTAAACATAAAAACGCGAACTCTATTTAGACACATTTTTATTAGGAATAAACAAACTCATTGAATTGAATAATAATCAAAAACATACAAATTATTAATATTTATATCAATGTTACAGTTTATCACTCCGTTATATGTTAACTCTTTGTCTATTTAATGAGTAAATTCACCACACCCAGTGAATATCTTACAGGTACTGCGTGACTCTGATTAAAATCAATATTAAATTTAATGAAACCGCTAAAATAAATTTCCGATATAATTGTAATTTTAATATGCTACGTATATTACATATGTAATATCCAAATTTTTATATATTATATGTTCAGTAAGTAAACTATTGAAAACATGTTATATTCACTACAAAAGTTACAATCACATCAGTAAGAGATAACTTTAACCGACACGGTTCAAGTTCTGGCTTTAGATTTTTTTTAACTTTTGTCAACATAATAACGAGTCTAAGTAACAAAGTTTACATTTATTATTATGCAGCTCTCGAATTTCTTCAAGACCTTCTAATTAGGATAAGAAATCAGTATTAAGAAATATATTTTTATATTTTTTGTTTTTTTTGATATTGAAAGGAAATATGTTTCTGCAATTAAATTGATTTCAAAGAATGGTTCATGGATTATTGAGTATATCCATGAGATATTTAATTCCCTTAAATAATTACGTGGTTAGAAACTTTAACAACAATTAAAATAGGTTAATTTTAAAATAAATAAATATGAATATGTAAAAAGACTATTCGGTATAATATAAATTAATGTTAGTGAATTAATTACATATGTCAAAGCCGATGGTGCAAAAATAAACATATGTACGAACAATTTATAAGTTACCAGTACTAAAACATTTCCTCTTAAAATATTTAATTACTAATTAAATGTATTAAAATTAAGCTTATTTTGTATGAGAGAAGAAGAGCTCAGTACGGCTTTTTAATTTAATAAATTATTTTGAAACTAAGAGATCAGATTTTGTTTGGAGATTTTTAATGTACCGCCTTACCATTTATTTAATCTATATTATTTGATTGATGTTATTTAAGAACGTATTATTTGTCAGGTGTAACATAAAAATAAATAATAATTTGATTATGTTTTAGTTAAAAATATAATCAAACTTGGTTAATCGAATAAATAAAAAATCTAGTTTAAAAAACTCTTTAAGAGTAAAAATACACTACTTGTATATAGAGATATTGTTAAATGAGAACATATTCTTATATAAGAAAACCCAATTGGCATGCTCTGTATTCACTGTATTATATACTTGTTAAATAATAAATTCCGCCTCCGTCTTATAGCGATATCACTTATATCCCACAGTCTACATTAGTCACTTTAAAAAAAAAAAATCTGTTCAAAAGAATTTTCTTATTTCCTCATCCCAATCATTTGAAAAATAAAAAAGTATTATCTTGCGGGTTCCTCACCTAACTGCCCATCGGACTGGGAGCAGTTAAATTAAAAGCAATCAATGCTATGGCTGTGCTAGACTATTACTGAAACCAGATATCTTCGTATCTAATAAAAGAAGAAGTTATTATAAATTTTGAGACAGTCTTTCTATAACAGTTATAAGTGTTGTTTGTTTGTTTTTATAGAGGCGAAAGGCTGCTTCACTCATGCTAAAGTAAAGCAACAGATTTTACATTAGCCATTTACATATTTTTACCCCCTACATTTACCATACAGTACAAAGACTTTTTATGTTATTTTAGAAATGGAGGTCTAACTATTACACTTATTAAATTATTAAGTTTAATATAAACAAAGTTGAGCTTTAATAGTTATAACGGAAAATGAAACCACATTAAATATGTCTTTGATAAGAGTAACAATGAGTCTTATTTGTATGCAACACATATGATCATTTTGTTTCAATGCTCCGCTCTATATAGGTTATACTAGCGAAGATTTCTTAATTAAGTTTGTGTAAAGAATTTTGAGCCACGTCCTATTAATATAGAACATACAAATAATTAAAACCATTCTCGATTAAATACTTTTAAGTAATATGTTTTTTATGTAAATATTATTTTAATTCACATTTAAACTTACATTTTATATTATTTAGCTGTTTAAAAAATGATGTAGCCAAAAAGTAATTAGTGGATAGCTCTCTCTTGTGAGACTGTTCGTTATTTCACGACCCGGTACGGGGGTTGGTGTGTCCGTTTTAAATATTTTATTTTGCAAGTAATGTCATGCGACGCGCCATGGGAGTGAGGTTGAATTAATTAACAGTAACGCCATACAATATCATAGTTAAAACTTATAATATATTTTATGTTAGATATACTAAATATATTATGATTTAGAGACAAAAATACATTATTAAATTCGAGTTGTACGAAATAATATATAATCTTAAAACGCGAAATAAGAATTAGTAAATGTTTTAATGATACTACAGCTTTTAAAATTATTTACTTTAGTTATTGTTTAATGACAAACGAGTATTTTAAATATTATGAATTTATTAAAATACTAAAATTTTCGAAAGTAAAATATATTAAATAATTTATTAAGGCTTTATTGGACATTTAATATAAAATATAATCTTATATCTATATAAATAATATTGTATTTTAATTAATAATGCAATAATACGATACGAGAAAGTCTTAATCTTGAATATTTAAAATTCATAAATTTATCAACGTGTTGTGAACTTATTATGCAAACTTTAGACAAACAACAGCATTTTAGACATCTAGACTTACAAACAGTACTTACCTTCTATTATATAAGTAATTTTAATATAAATATATTATTGATTTAATTTGACACATATGTAATATACACATCGTGTCTGTATAGTGTATAGTGTATAAACGTTAAGTTTTGTGAATAGATCACTTTGTTATTAGATATTTTACAAAACTATTTAGTGTTTAGCGCCAAGTTTTGTGTGTGTTTTTGACCCTCACAAGATTTGTTAGACTCATTCACTTTAGCTGATACAAATACAAGCGTTTGGCGCTCCGTCGTCTCTGGCTACCCCCAAAGGGAAATGGCGTGAAGTTAAAATAAAATAAAAATAAATAAATAGAAAATAATGTGGTCAAAATGGGCACATGATAAAATAAATATAAAATATATTTTAACCAACTTTTAATATTCTGATCCCGGTCATAGACAGTTTAAATCATGTTCGCAATATGATTTCTCAAGCGAATGTTTAACTTTGCTACAAAGGAGTTATTCTCGTATCGAGCAAGGGGAAATGTTCTTGGATATATTTTCCAAGCAAGAGAAATATAATATTCAACAATTATAGTATATCGTTTTATGTTTCTTATGTTTGTAGCTGTGTTAGTTATAAATATAAATAGTTAAAAGTTAATTTCAAAACACTTTGTATTAAGTAAATAATATTTTTCACTTTGTCAACTTATTTATTTATTGTCTGATTTTTTAAACTACATTTAACATATTAGATTATTTTAAGAACCGATTATAATATCTTTAAAGATGATTGAATAAATAATAATAAAACTTTAAAATAGCTTGTAAATAAAATAAAGCTGAAGCTCATTTTAGTTAAGTATTTTTAATATTGTAATTAAATATATTCATATTTTATTCCTTTTAAAATATTGGATTCCGTTTAATGTGCAATGTTTATTTATTTCAGTTAAAATTGAAGCAATGAAAGAAAGATTTCAACAAATATTTCACAGTGATTTATTACTAGAAGCATATACGACACTTAGAATGTGAATTTTCTTTTAGCTTTGATGGCTCGTGGATGAGACTAAGCTAATAGTTATATGACATATATATCAAAGATATTGTATTACTAATTTGTTCAAAACGTAACAGACTTTAAAATGTGATAAGATAAAATATTCCAAAGATACTTTCCAAAAGCACTCAAGATATTGAGGTTACATTATTATTATTTTAATATAAAACATATAATTTGTATGTTTTAAATTGTGTTAATAACCTTGTTACATGTTATTTATAAATATTAAATAAGATGAAATTGAAAACATTATTTGACTGTAAAAGATATTTATTATAATTATTAATATAATAAATTGCGTTTAAAAAGAAAAGAAAATAAATATCATATCTTATAAATATAATATAATTATAATAACTTAACTACAGTCGCTACAATGTTTTATAATTAATATAATAAATTTAAAAGTTGCTCATTTTAATTATGAACATAATTGCTTTTATTAAAATACAACATATACATAAAACAACAAACAGGCAACATAAATTCTGAAACAAAATTTTTTCTTGTCTCAAATAATAGAATGAGATGAAAAATTTAGTTTGAAAAGGTAATATAGTATTATTTTCTATTCGGTGGTTCAAATCTTAGAAGTGTGCAAATAAGAGGCAGTCCAATAATAAGATAGAAGGAAATGGAACCTTTGACTTTACATTATAATGAATGCATTCAATACTTTTTCCTATAATTTATATACTTAATAGATTAAAACTGGATTAAAAACATCAGTCTTTTAAATGCAGCTTAGTTATTTATATCACAGCAATATATTCAAATAATATAGTTAACTGCAAGTTTTTCATTGTGTAGGAAATGAGAAATTTCTTCTTTTGATTTCTATTCAGTTTAATAACATTGTTTCAAAGTCTTAGTCTTAGCTGTCATAAACTGACTATAGAAATCAGTTTTATTTGTTATTATTTTTTGTGAAGTTTTAATCCTCATTTTGTTTAGTATTTATTTTATAATGAAGCTGAAGTATATAACGTGTTATATTCCTATATAATTGTGATTATTAATTAAATATTTCTTATATTTTTATTTGTTATATAATTGTTAAATTCGCATTTGTTATATTCTCACGAACCGTGGAGACGCTGATTAGACGCAGGTGCATTGTATCATGTTAAAATCCCAGAATGTAATATCCAAACCTTTGTTTGTTACATTTGTTTCTTTATATTCTTTTAATTATAATTTTATTTTATTATATTCTTTCTTGTCTGTAACTTTCAGCCAGGATCACGTAGTTTGTAATTTACATATAATTATTAAATTTTAAGTCAATAAATTTTTATTTTTTTGGATTCTCCTGCTGTGACCGACGGAATTCACGTTATCCATAATGACAAAATATACAGGATTTATTATACATACTAATAAAAATGCTTTATAAGTATCTGGTCTTTCTAAATATTACTAAATATCATCAGGTGGTAAAATAAATGCTAAAGGAATATCACGTGAATAATAGACGAATACTTAGATAGTTTTCAAAATATTTTGATTATGAAGTTAAGACAAATATTGTTTAAAGCAAAATTCTAATAAGTTGAATGTGTTTGAAAATGTTTAAAGTAATTTCATTAGAAAGTTCACCAATCTAATATATTACTTCCGAAATGATTCCGAGATGCCAAATACATCTCTTGAATTTATAAAATACTTTCTAACTTGGATTTATTTCTCTCTTTAAAATCTTATAATTTCTAAGTAGTATCTGTACTTAATTAAAGGGAAATTTAAGTGTATATTTAAGTGTTTATTGTATTTATGACAAAAAGTAGCGTCATGTCAATAGAATGCAATAATGGGTTTTGTGTTTGTGTGAAGTTTTTTTTGTTTTTTAAACATTCTCTTTTCAATTAAACGGTTTGATGATCTTATAAGATATTAATCAAATACGTGTGAATAGAATTTCAAGTCCAGGAAATTAAGTTTCACAAAATCGCTTTAAGTTTCACAGCTAAACTTTCTCAATCGTGAGATAATTGTCTATCAGACAATATGGTTTCTCAACCTAAAGTTAAACTTTGTTTCATTAGAGTAAGATGTCGAGACAACTAAGAACTGTATATTAAATCGCTTTATGGCAATGCTCCATATAAGGATATTTACTTTTATAAAATAGGACGGAATAAATTATATTTTTGAGGTTAGTTTATTGTAAAGAAATTATTAATAGAACCCGTTCTCAACGATACTTCATATTTAAATTTCTTGGGTTAGCAAATGGCTAAATTGCCTATAAACATAGTTCGTAGATCCATTTAAAGCATAAAACGTATTAAGTAATCATTTCGAATACATTTTTATATTTTTGTTGATAGTTCAATAAATATTAACATTTTTTCTAATAATATGAAATTATGATTCTTAAAATAAGTCGTATCTGGATTTATTTATGAGATTTGTCTTCAATTCTGCTTTCACAGTATCAAAATTCAAGAGCATTTACTGTTGAGAATAAGATAGAAAAGAGAAAACAGTTGCCATTGCTCTGAGAACATGAAGATTGCGATTATTGTTCTTGAAAGAAAAATAATTTTATTTCATATTTAGTTTTGTTTCGTGTGACGAAAGTATACTTATAAAAATATTTATCTAATTCGATATATTTACAAACAACTAGTCGTTGAGATAGAAAACTTATCTCATTTCGTTTTCTACTCCATTTAACTGCATCGTTGACTTGTAAGCCCATAACTGATTATAGGAGATGAAGATTGACCTTGAACTTTATCTGTTAAGGTTGAATCCTCCTACTCTGACAGAAATTCATTATCAAGGATGCTTAATATTATATTAGTATGATTTGTTTTAGTTGTATATATAATGAAAAAAAAAAACAATAATATTCTAATACTTATTTTTTTTTTAAAAAGGACTTAAGTCAGAAAAGTTTTAGATCTTATGGTTTTTATATATATTAAAAAAACCAATGATTTTTCTTAAATATACATTTAAATGAATAAAAAGAGCTACTACTACTATCATGTTTGTTCATATAATACGGAAACAAAATCTCTCTGACTAATCATGTTATGTATATTTGTTCTATATATTATAAGATTGTTAGAAAAGGTATTAGTTTGTATTAGTTTGCTATCATGTGGTTCAAATCTTAGAAGTGTGCAAATAAAAGAAGAAAACGGCTTTGGCTTTACATTATAAATATCTTACTTTATATTAATGAATGCATTCTAACACTTCTTTCACATAATTAATACACTTAATGGATTAAATATGTATTAAAGTCATCAGTCTTAGTTATTTATATCACGGCAATATATTCAAATAATATAATTTACTAAAAGTTTCTCATTGTGTATGAAATGGAAAATTTCTTCGTTTGTTATTATCTATTCAGTTTAATAACATTGTTTCAAATTATTAGTACTAGCTGTCATAAACTAATTATAGGAGACAAAGGTTTTATCTGTTATTATTATTTGTGAAGTTTTAATCCTTATTGAGCGAAGCGAACGAAGTGAGTCGAGCGTTTTACTGGAGACTTTTTACTTCCATATCCAGTCGCTTAATAACATATTATAATATCATATGGAGGAAAAAATCCTCATAAACAATACAATAAGTTATTACGAGTCTAATTGTCGGAACAGAAATACTGAAATTATGCAATGTAAAGCATTAAAGAAAGTTAAGAAAACTAAAGAATACCTCCTAATTTATGGTAAGAATTTAAATTATTTATCATATATCGTTGAATTGAACTTTTAAACTGTCCTGGACGTGCCGGCAATACAAATTATGGAAAATCAATAATATTTAATTACCCCTGCAATAATATACTCGAATGATTATAAGGACGAACACCTTATAAGCGTTATTAAGAACATTCATTGCTACAACACTCACTGGAGCCTAATTAAAAGGTGAAACTCGGAAGTGCTTCCAACAGAGAGATCTTGATATCGAATTCAAAATGTGCAAATAAGCGAAGAAGCAAATACTGTTGCTACACAGGCAGAGCGTCAAACTAAATGTGGGTAAATGAGTAAATTAAAGAAAAAAAATGTATATAAGTAATATTAAACTAAAGAACTGAATGTTTTTGGAAACAAATAATATATTATTAATATATAATAAATACTAAATATTTTAATAAGACAACGTAGGCAACATCTATACAACTGAAATGAATGATAGATACTTTTAACTATTCAGCAAAAATACTTAATAATGTAATGGGATCTCCATCTAATTTTTACATTTGATTAAAATATTCTTTCAAATAAATCTTGAATGTAATTAAGAGGAGAAAATAGTTATAAAAAATCGATTATATTAAATAATATGAGATATTTTATATCCTTACTAAATAATGTAAACTCACGAATGTCAGTGTATTTCAAATAAATAAATGTTCACTTATTGTTATTATTGAAACATATTCTTTTCCGCCGGCTTATAAACTCGTATAGTTAATATATACGACAAAGAGTAGAATGTAATCCAAGAGATTGCCAATTAACTTACAACCCTTTTTATACGTGCTCTTCACATAAATTGAATACAAAATTTAAGACAAAACTGGATCTTGTTAATCGAGTAAAAGAGACAGCAATAAATAAAAAAAAATGTTATAGTTGTTGTTTTTACTACATCCCTTGATTATACTGGAATACATTCACTACTTTTATAAATTACACTCTTTATAAGGGATACGAAATAGTGAGTCAGTTGGCAGTATTGTTTCCACGTTATAAATCACGACATTAATATTTCATAGTTCTCGACATCGTCAAACGCATCGTAAATTTTACTCCCGTGTGAGTGGACTCTTATGTTTTATGCACAAGCCTTGTGCGGAGCAGTTGATTTTTATACTTCATAGTCTATGAAATAAGTAGAAAAGAAATGAAAATAAAATGTATGAGTTAAATTTATAATTGTTTTTAGTTGTACTTCAATAAGATTTATTTCAAACACAAAACATTGAGACGACTGAAAACTATATGCTAAAACGTAATTAAGGTTATTTTCTACAATACTCAAGGATATTTTATCTTTAATAACAGACAAGACAAAATATGTATGCATTATTTTTGATAAAACTTTAATATTTTAATGTAGGATCTGCTCTAGATAATAGACGGATAAGAAATTCATGAAGACATTAGATACTTTTTACTCCTAAGAAATCTTTGGAGTAAAAAGTATCTAATGTCTTCATGGATTCATGGCGTGTTAAGGATTAAAGGACAAAAAAGCGGCTATTCTAAATGGTGCAACCATTTTTTTGTTGATACTATAACATATAATCTTATTTTTTTAATATATATAGCCTTATAAAAAAGGAATGCATTGAAAATGTAGGTAAGACTATTATAATAGCATAATAATACTAGTCGTTCTGTGAACAGTAGACCTCAGTACGTTAGGGGGTGAGACTTCATCATCACTTCTATGTAACAAAACCCGAAATTTATGTGTTGCCTGCTGGCAAGAGAAAATGAATTGTGATAAGTACCTACCTACAGTGTACTTTTTAAGTGCCTTTTCCAAAAAGGAATAAGTGTGTATGTAAGTACATAAATAACGAACGAAAATTTGCTCTACCAAATAACAGTTATTGAACTTTAAAATTTTTGATAATTCGCTATGGCCGCCATTTTGGATTTTGAAATAACAAAAAAAACACCTTAGATTTCGACAAAGAATACTTAGACGAAATTTAGCTAGCTAGCTGCTGCAAAGTTCGTTTTTGTGGTACGGATAAGAAATCCGCCATTTTGAAATTTTTCGCTCAAGCAAAAAACCGGCTCGATATAAAAATTTAAATAATTCAAAGAAACACACCTACCAATTTTCGTGACGATTGCATAAAAATACGCCTGCTACGCCAAAACAAAACCTCAAATCACCGCCATTTTGGATTTTTCCTCCCAGTAAGAAAAATGGCCGGACAAAAAAAAATAATAACTCAAAGAATATAAACAAGTTAACAACATAATCATAAATTATTGTGGCGATCGGATGAAAATTGCTTCTGCTACGCCAAAAACAAAACTAAGAAACGCCGCCATTTTGGTTTTTTTCGCCTAATCAAAAAAACGGCACGACATAAAAATTCAAATAATTCAAAGAATACGCCTGCCAATTTTTGTGACGATAGAATGAAAAATACACCGGCTACGCCGGAACAAACATACTGAAATACGTACGGAAAAATAGCAGAATGGGCCTATCTAGTGGAAACGTAGTCCTTCCGACAAACGATTCGCTACGCTCAGCATTTGTCCTTCGGTCAGTAATAAATATAATGATTTGTTTGCCCGTTTGTTACCAGTTAAACATATCGATAAACTCTGACATTACTGCACGGATCTTAATAATTTTGTAATTGTAAGAAAAAAAAAACAACGGTTGCCCTCATCGCTATAGAAGGATGCCACAGGACCACCTACTCACTGTGACGCCCCGTAGGGTCGACATAAAGACTTATCCATGATTAACATTTAAAAATGTTATATTTATGTTAAATTTAATTTCTGTAAATGGTGACGAAGAAAATAGCTCAGCTCTTTCTAAATGTATACAGCAAAATAACTTTATATCTATTAACATGTATTTATTAACAATGACCTATATTAACCAAGAGTAAATAGAATTTTAAAAATTAAACATACAAAATTTGAACTGAGAAGTAAAAAGCTTGTCTTATAATAAGCTAGGGGCGAGAACCGGACCTCGATTTTGGCTCGCTGCGCTCGAAATATGTCGGTAGAGTTCGGCGAATTGAGCGAAGCGAGTAACCCATCTTCAATTCAGCGTTCAAAACTAAAACTGGCAGGCAAAAAATTTAGAATCAAATATAACTTAGCGAAATTTCTTCTTTTTCATGTGACAAAGTCAATCGAACATTGCCTCAAATTTAGTTTAAAATATATTTATTTTAAATGTTTATATCAACACTTTTGTCATTATGTTGTAACATTGAATCAGAACGTAAGATTATCAACTTTTAGTGAAGTTAAATTTGTATTTTATAATATCTGTTGAGCTTGAATAAATAACAATTTATAAGTATTATTGTTCATAATGCTATCATTTCAAACATTAGACATAAATAAATAAGTACTTTTGACTATTGACTACGACAAGGTAACGATGAAACCACTTTTCTAATATTTTGATGCAAATATGGTAAAAGTATGATTAAATCATTTTTGAACCCATAATTTTTATAATTTTTTAAACATTAAACGAATTTTAGAAAGTTAATGTCGTTATTAATAGCTGAGAAATGGAAATATTAAACTTTTAAGTTTTGAGTGTTTCATTATATATACGTTTACATGAATAGCATCTACTTGGTAATCTTAAATTTTCGATATAAAAATATTTACATTAATAACAAAAACTCCGACAATACCACTTTTGTTATTATTTATGCAAATAGTATATTATACAATATAACAAATGTTACTCATATTGTTTTTATTGTTATTTTATCTTTTTTTAAATTAAATGAAGATTAAAATAGTATGATTTATATATTTTTTATGTTTATTACGATGAGTGACCGCGCCGGATATACAAATGACATCCGTTCCGTATTCTCCGGATATATATATATATATATATATATATATATATATATATATATATATATATATATATATATTGTTGGAATCATCTAGACCAGTGGAGGGGCAACCCTATATAAGCCGGTGCAGAACATTGGAACGGACACTTTTGTTTCGCGTTTGGAATCGACAACATATCGTTTAGAAATTACGTCGTCACTCTGCCCATTTTTAGTGCGGTTTCTTTTTCTGTGTTAGATTCATTTATTTCCTATTTGTGTATTGTGAATGTTGTAAATAGATAATTTGATTGTTAAGCACGTCACGTGCGGTTCTTTTTTTAAAAAAGCCACTTCTGATCAGGTTTCGAAGATCAGAAGTGGGATTCTTACTTTTCGTCCACACTTGTTTTGGCCTGCTGGTTTCTTCTTTTTTTTTTCCAAGTACCCTCACTTTGGTTTTGTGTGTCGGTGTTATATTTTTTTTGTTTACGTTTGTTCTAGTGTGATTCACAGTATCCTCACTTCGTTTTTGCGTATCAGTGTTATCTTTTTCTTTTGTTTACGTTTGTTTTAGTGTGATTCACAGTATCCTCACTTCGTTTTTGCGTATCAGTGTTATCTTTTTCTTTTGTTTACGTTTGTTTTAGTGTGATTCACAGTATCCTCACTTCGTTTTTGCGTATCAGTGTTATCTCTTTCTTTTGTTTACTTTTGTTTTAGTGTGATTCACAGTATCCTCACTTCGTTTTTGCGTATCAGTGTTATCTTTTTCTTTTGTTTACATTTATTTTTGTGTGATTTCCGGTATTAGTAGCGAATAAACACTCCTTTCAATTTTGGTATTCGTTTCTTCTTGGCAAAATGTCTGACCGCGAACGCGTTCGAAGCTGCAGTAATCGTGATTCGTGCCGCAATAATCGTAATGGGCAGAGTACTCAGAGTAGGTCTCGCGAGAAATCGATGGACAATAATAGCATGCTGAGGCTCGAGCTGAAAGCAATGCAGTTCCGTCTAAAGGTGTTAGAAACGAAAACTAGTGCATCACCCCTGCCGGATCCATCGTGCGATAACGTGTTGCAACATTCGCGTGGACATAAAGAGACTCGTAGGTCACATACGTCGGTACGCCGACGTAGTCGCGATGGAAACCGATCGTCAGTTGGCGAATGTGATAGGGCATCGCGACGCTTGTTAACTCCACTACAAGACCCCGATGGGTCCCCGCGACCGTCGAATTACCGCGTTTCACGTAGCGTGCGCCAAATAGCACCATCGAGGCGACGTTCACTTTCGCCTTCTTCTACACCTGCGACTCGCAGCCGTCGCCGCAGATCGCGATCTCGTTCGAACACATCGCCGTTAGGGTCGTCGAATAATAAAGCCGAGCGTTCGGATGGACCTTCAGATGAAGCAAAGGTTTCTAGGGCTGATAGTATTGCATGCGCGATTCGTTCCATCGGTGCGGTAGCGAAATCGTCCCAGAATTATTACATCTCAAATTTCGATCCGGATTTGCACAATATCGATGATTGGTGCGTAGAGGTAGACCGCGCAAAGGAGTTAAACGGTTGGAGTGACTTTGAATGTCTCTCGCGCATAGGAAATTGCCTAAAGGGTAACGCGAAGTCTTGGCTCGACGAATGGGTATCCAGTGATCGTAGCTGGACCAATGTCAAATGGGAATTAAAACCATTATGTCCGAAGATACCAGATTTTGCGGGTATATTATTTAATGTCATGGCAAAGAACTCTGATAACTATCCTACGTACGCGGAATATGTGCGCCGCTCGTTGCTTCGTCTGCGCATAGTGAACGGTCTAAGCGACGAGCTTACTTCGGCAATAGTAATTCGCGGCAGTACCGATCCGAGTATTAGGGCTTCAGCCACTAGCGCAAAATTATTGCCGAACGATGTAGTAGAGTTTGTCTCCATATACATCAAGCCAAATCCAAGAATTACGTCAGTAAGTAAGGTGTTTTTCATGCAATCAACTAGGCCATAGGCAGGCTCAGAGTACCAAAAGACCTAGGATCGAGCAACCGTCGGGAGGTGCATCGACCAACGTACCGTCACCTAGGTTCGTACCGGCAACAAGGACACAAACCGCGTAAATTTTTGCGTCGCGCGTGACCCAACAGGGATGTCGTAGCAGCATTTATACAGGGCATCTCGGTCGACATCTTAATCGATAGCAGTTTGACTATTTCGCTAATATCTTCGTCATTGTTGAAACATTTCCAATGCTCGCTTACACCCGCGATACGAGTATTGAAAGGGTTAGGAAGTCAGGAAACCGAAAGTACCTTTTATGTCATGTTGACAATTGAGTTTGACGGTTTGGTCCTCGATGTAGATCTATGTGCGGTTCCTGAAGAGTATATGAATACGCCGGTGATTATAGGTGCGGATGTCTTGAATAGGGACGGCGTCAAATACATCCGAACCAAACACGGTCAGGTGCTTACGAAAGCCATTAATAAACCGGAAACAGTAATGAACGTCCAACCAGAGGCTTCAATTCCAATCAACACGCCTCTGGTGAGAGAAGATTCAGACCGCTTGCTCGGTATAATTAACTGAGTTCTCTCAGTACTTTATTTCTGGAACTGCTCAATCAATTGTGAATACGGGGTGTATGTCAATGAAACTCAACACCAACGCTCCCGTGTGTTATCGACCGTATCAGCTGTCACAAGCTGAAACTATTCGCGTACGTGGCATCATCAAAGATCCTGAGTCTGTCTGACTCACGGGTTTCGTTACACCGGAAGGGCATTACCAGTACCTTAAAATGCTTTATGGACTGGCTAGTGCCCCAGTCGTCTGTCAACGTATCATCACTAAAACCCTTAGCGAATTTATAAATTCTGGAGACATCATTGTCTACATTGACGACATTTTAATTAGGAGCAAGAGCATCGATCGGGGTTTAGATGTACTGCGAAAAGTGCTTGATGCGTTGACAACGGTTGGTTTTTTTTATCAACTTGAAGAAATGTTCGTTTCTAGCCACCTCCATAGAATACTTGGGCCGAACCATCAGTGAAGGTCAGGTTAGGCCGAGCCATGAGAAAGTTCGGGCGCTGTTCGACTCGGCTGAACCCAAAAATGTTACGCAAGTTCGGCAGTTTATGGGCTAGGGCTAGGGCTTAGCTAGCTATTTTAGACGATATATAGCTGGGTTCGCTCAGAAGGCCTCTTGCATCGCGGCACTTATTAAAAAGGGAGTAGATTTTCATTGGGGTGCGGAACAAGCTGCTCGTCAGTACATCAAGGATTGTCTCACAAGTTAACCGGTGCTGGCAATCTATGATTCCTCATTGACGGTAGAAATCCATAATCCTGTTATGATGCAGGTTCACGCGGGTAATCGCAAGCGGGTGGTATCTTACTTTAGTAGATTGATCCAGGGGGCTTAAAATAAATACCACTCGTATGAGCTTGAGACCCCCACTGTAGTAAAGGCTTTACAATACTTCCGTCACTACCTGGTGGGTATGCGCTTTACCGTGGTTACCGACTATAACGCGCTAAAGCTCACCCAACGTAAGAAAGATCTCTTGCCTAGAGTGGCTCGGTGGTAGGTATATCTCCAGGATTTCGATTTAGGCCTGGACTATCGCAAGGGTAGCCTCTTACCCCATGCTGAGTTTCTAAGCCGGAATCCGGTCAATGTGTGCACGGTTCAGAAGCCATTGAGCTGGGCGCAGATTGTTCAGGCTTCCGACGAAGAAACTCAGGCCCTCATTCAGAGGTTGACCGATGGGCAATTAGAACCGAGTCGTTATATTGTCAAAAAGGACGTCCTCTATGTCAAAATCCTACATACGGGTGGAAATCCCAGACTCTGTTACTTTGTTCCAAAAGGTCACAGACTTAACCTTCTGCGCGTCTTCTACGACGAGCATGGTCATAATGGGGTGGATAAAAATCTCGATCTACTTTTGAAACACTTCTGGATTCCGGGGTTAAGAGCTTTTACGAAGAAGTATATTTCGCATTGTGTAACATGCCTATCCCATAAAAAAAAAAAACCCTCGTGCCCCTTTATAGTCCATCCATTCGTAGGAAAAGTCAGAAACACATTCTGAAACTGTCCATCTGGACACATTAGGCCCTCTCCCTGTACTTGATGGCTATCATCATGTCCTAATAGTCGTAGATGCTTTCTCGCAATACTTCTTATTGTATCGAATGTACCGACAAGACGCAGAGAAGCTTAAGAAATACTTCACGAATATGATATCTTTGTTTGGGACCTCTAAGTTAGTTGTTGCCGACCGAGGGCGCATGTTCCAAAGCACCGAAGTTCAAGGCTGGATTGAAATATGGGGTGTGACATCCACCTTATCACACCAGAGATGCATCAATCAAACGGGAATCAGGTGGAACGTTACTGTGCGCAACATGGTTCGCATTGAATGCAATCATAGGCAGCAAAAATGGCCGGCAGTCATGTGGAAATTGCAATTGATCCTGAACAAAACAAGCACAAGACGACCCAGCACTCAGTGAGTGAGTGAGTTTTTTTTTTGCCTTATTTATTAATACATTCCACAGCCTTTATTTCTATTACATGTTGTGGTAAGAATCCCTCCTAGTTATAGGGTGGGTATGTTATTTAGACTAGAATTAGCGCTCACCTTGGAGGTACATCGGGTGTTGCGCTATTCTAGTAAATTTGTCAGTGTGCTAGTTTTAGGGCTAACTATGGGGTATAGGCTAGGCTGGAATTAGCGTTAGCCTTGGAGGTATATCGGGCGCGCTATTCTGGCATTCGATTAGGTGGTTTAGGCTGGAATTGGCGTTAGCCTTGGAGGTATATCGGGCGCGCTATTCTGGCATTCGATTAGGTGGTTTAGGCTGGAATTAGCGTTAGCCTTGGAGGTATATCGGGCGCCCTATTCTGGCATTCGATTGGGTGGCTTAAGCTGGAGTTAGCGTTAGCCTTGGAGGTATATCGGGCGCGCTATTCTGGTATTCGATTGGGTGGTTTAGGCTGGAATTAGCGTTAGCCTTGGAGGTATATCGGGCGCGCTATTCTGGCATTTGATTGGGTGGTTTAGGCTAGAATCAGTGTTAGCCTTGGAGGTATATCGGGCGCACTGTTCTGGTATTCGATTGTTTGGTTTAGGCTGGAATTAGTGTTAGCCTTGGAGGTAGATCGGGCGCACTGTTCTGGTATTCGATTGTTTGGTTTAGGCTGGAATTAGTGTTAGCCTTGGAGGTATATCGGGCGCACTGTTCTGGTATTCGATTGTTTGGTTTAGGCTGGAATTAGTGTTAGCCTTGGAGGTAGATCGGGCGCACTGTTCTGGTACCATTACACATGCCTGTTGGCAGGCATAGGCTAGATTGTGAAAGGGTGATCGGTTCATATAAATGGATGTTCTACGCCTAGTGTGCATAGGAAAAACTTTAGGTTTTTGACCTATAAGTGGCTAGTTCTGATAGCCGTAATTATTAAATGTTTTTTTTTTCCCTGTAGTAGATTTTCTGGTTTTTCCTTTCTTTGTTATTACAGATGTAGACAATCAAAAGGATGAGTTAGCTCTTGATGATGACCATGCTTCTGGGGTGGACGACGACATTGAGCCACAGCCCGGTCCTTCTGGAATACAGAGACACTCTGAATCGAGTGCTGCTAAAACTACGAACGAAGAAGGTCTCGTACCCTCCGCAACAATACCAGACACAGACCTGTGCTGTTGACAGCAATTAAGATAAAGAAAACATGGAGCCCGGGGTCGGTCTCACTATCAGGAAAGGCCGTGTTGGAATCATCTAGACCAGTGGAGGGGCAACCCTATATAAGCCGGTGCAGAACATTGGAACGGACACTTTTGTTTCGCGTTTGGAATCGACAACATATCGTTTAGAAATTACGTCGTCACTCTGCCCATTTTTAGTGCGGTTTCTTTTTCTGTGTTAGATTCATTTATTTCCTATTTGTGTATTGTGAATGTTGTAAATAGATAATTTGATTGTTAAGCACGTCACGTGCGGTTCTTTTTTTAAAAAAGCCACTTCTGATCAGGTTTCGAAGAATATATATTCTCTTACTTTTAACTATATATATATATGGTCAATATGAAAACAGTCAATTGCTAAAATTAAGTCAAATTTACCAATATGATTATTTTATAACATCCTGAAAAAAACAATATAAACGTATCGGATGGACACATTATGAGTGAAAATAAAATTCAATTAATAAATTCTTTTATATATATAATTTATATTCTTCGTTTATCTTTCCGATCATTTTCTATTCAATATAATGAACATCATATTTGCTTACAAATTGGTATTTATTGTATTCCACAAGGGTTCGAATGGTGCTGAATGCTAAATGTAATTGAAATAATGCAATCTGAGATGATTTGACTCTTTTTATGCTCTCCAGAAAAAAAACAGCTTTTCTTCAGGCACTGTATATTAGATTTATCTATTAGATTTAGTAAGTGCAATCACTTACTAAATCTAATAGATAAATCTAATATACAGATAAATCTTTCAATAAAGACGACACTTTTTTTATTTACATTAAAAGACCGTTGACCGTCCAATATTTGTTTTTTTCAGAGTATCGTTTTCTTTTGCCTGAATATGATGTCATCTATGTTTTAAAGTATTCTCGTTATGTCGTCTCTAATATGCGGATCGTTGACATTCGGTGCATGGATGATTGGCATTCAATTACCAAAATCTCATAAGCAGCATTACATGTCACGTATTGTATTTCATTAAATTATACACTTTTAATTTTATTAAAATAGATAAAACCTAGTTAATTATATATTTATATTGCATACCTTAATATAACTATGTTTGATGTGTGACTAAAAAATTGTTCCGATTGGAATGAAAACGTTTTTATGACAAATTCCAAAGTACTAGTCGATCAGGTAACGTCAGTCATCGGAGTCACCTGTTAGCGTTTAAATATTTGAAGTTATCAAATGATACGTTTTCTTTAAAGTTACTAATATATTTTCTAAAGTTGTAATAACCAGCCTCTTCTTATAATAACCTCGTATATCATTATTCAGACAGAGATTGTTTAAAAACATAATGTTTATGTTAATTTTTTATAATAAAAAATTAAAATGAATATATCATCGACACCATTAGGAACTCGAATTTACGACATCTGGTAAACCGTCCCTTCGCTCTATCAATTAAGTGTCAATGTTGTTATTTGCTTAGATAAATGAAGCAATCTATTTTTAATTATCTTTATCGGGACGGAGTAAACATTTATTAGGCTTCGCAATTTAAATAATATTAACATAGTTTTAGATATTTGAAATATTATTGTTGGTATCTTACGTCTCTTTTGGACGTATTCAATTACTTACACCAGATTTGTTAACGTTATTATTTATATGGTCCAATTTCTAGAAGATAACAAATTTAATTCAAGATTGCTTTGCTGAAAATAAACGACTAAATTACATTATTTTCTTCATGATAAATAGATAAACAAATAATGCATTATTGAACAGTAAGTAAATAAAAGTTATTTACTTACTGTGTATTCTATTTTAAGAAAATATTTCTTAAATTTTGCTTGATCTCGGGCTTGAGTTAGGTAATGTCATCCAGGGTAGAATATAGTATATCCCCATATAGTCCCCACTAGTAATAACACTTCAAACAATTTTAGGATTATTTAACATATTGTGTTGCAAATAGGTTGCTACTTTTAATAACTAGAAATAATTAAATTATTTTAATATATTTTCTAGTTTGTCGTGGTAATGTCAGGAGGTATGATGATATGGAAAAACAAGAAAACTGAAGATTGTGAATCATTATCCCAAATATACGGAGAGAAAGAGAGCAGTTAACTTACAGTTACAGCAGTTAAGTTAACAGGAAATCGTAGGTTCAGCACTGACCCTTCCTTTGACAGTGTTTGAGTCAGTAAATTAAACTGGACCGGAAAGCCAAGTAACTAGTTATTGTAATTTGAATTGTAATTTCTAACATGTAAATTTAATTATCCAATAAAATTAAATATTTATTTTAGGTTATCAATATTTTATACATTAATACGTCTTTATTATAAGAGTATGACATAAATAGGATTTTTATTTTTATATTTTAGTGTATATTGAATAAGGGGGCACATACTCGTATATCTTCAAGCACGTCACAGAGCACACACCGACCGACTGTAATAGTCACTTTCAGAAAACAACATTCATATCTTCAGTGTTGTAGATTGTAAGAATAACAATTCCTACAATAAATATGCCTATATTGTTATATTTTAATACAATATATTTAACTTACTATTTCTATTATACTTAAAAATCTTAAGTAAATATTAAAAAATTATGATCAGAAAATAAATGTATAAATAAATAGGATTTTGAACACGTCAACAATGCATCATTTACCATTAAAGAAAATGAGAACTGTGCTTAGCAAATAAAAATATAATAACTTTAAGAAAGTGACAGAAGAATAATGAACCTGAACCTTACACACGTTTTTTTAATGTCTCTGCTGTTAGCCTAGGTGGCCACGACAGTTTCAAGGTGGAGTAAATATGTCTAAAGAGATTTTCATACAAAAAATCTGACACATCATGCCTATTTATCCGAGGGCTTCGCAAAAATTTCCTTCTATTATAACTTATTCCATTACAAAAAAAAATCCAGATAAGTCAACCGTTCTTAAATGATTGATTTCTCATTAATGCGACAAATTAATTCAAATTATATATAAACACATGTATTTGTATAAAATAAATGTTTTTTCAAGACTCTTATATATTTAACGTTAAGTTAAGTTAAGTTAAGTTAAGTTAAGTTATGGAAAGTTCTTCTTTACAAATACTTTTTTGTTGATACATTAGTATTCAATGACAGTGACAAGAATAGAATACAGCTAATATTAACCATCCTACTTAAATGATAAGAGATACTTTATTTTATTTTATTTCTAAATAACAAACTAACATAGTCTTACAATATACTGAGAGTTATATATTAGTAAGTCAACCATTACCAATGAAATACTTTCACTATGTAAATGTGATCGCCCGCCAACCTTAGATGTCAATCTACAGAAAATTGCTTTGGTTATACTCTTTATGATCTGTATCTGAAAAATAAACTCGCTTTGAATATGTAAAAGACATCGTAATTCTTATAGTACCAACGTTATCTCATTGTTCATCGTAAGCTTTTACTAAAGTCATGTAAAAATATCATAAAAATGAAATAGGGTCACAATAGCTTAGTGATAATATTGAAATACCTAGAGCATATTCAAACAAAAATAGGTCATATTCAGTTAGTTCTGGATATCCCAAGACATCATATATTTTAAGAACGGTTAATCTAATATGATATTTATATGACTGACATATAAAAATATAATGTTATATAATATATTCTTGGTTATTCTCTCATAATACATTTATATATATAAACGAAGACAACTCTAGGCTTATAAGGACATTGTATATTTGACATATATATAAAAAAAATATATTATGTATTATTTTATCAAATAAATTTTATAAACCACGTTAATAATTTAGTATTTTAAATTTAAAAAATCTTAAAATATTTAACTTCAAAAGTTCTAAAAATATAACATTCATAAAAATTATTTTTTACAATTACAACAAATATTCATTAAATATATATATATAATACTGATGGACTCAACGTATTTTGATTTGCATGACAAAAGATGTTTATTAGTCAATTAATTTAGTAATATCAGTAAAAAACAATTTATATTTTAAACTAAGAAAAAAATCTAACAAACAAACACTAAAACTCTGCTAGTAGCACTAACATTGTTATTTTGTTTAAAACAATTATAGAAATTCATCTGTAAGATGGACTAATACAAATAAGAAATGGTATTGAAGAAATAAAAATGCAATTTCGTAGTACCAAGACAACAGACTTACTGTTGGAAAATTACACAATACATACTATTTCTTGAAACGATACAATGTAATAGTTAGAATGCGGAAGCCACTTTCTTATTTTCCTCCAATATATTATAGTAATGTCTTCTCAATGGCAGATGGTGACACAAGCAACAATAAAAATATTTGAATTTCTCCTTCAAGAACTTATAAAGAAATAAATGGGATACAGAGACGTAGCTTCTTAACATTCCATGGATGATGATTATGAACTCAAAATTTCGTATATTCCTTCAAACAATAATTAATGATTCCCAATATTTACGTGTCATTGAAACTAAACACCTCTTAAACGCATTGATAAATTTCGATATTTTTTTGTATTTAATTGTATCCCTACAATTATTATATATGATCTTGTAATCAATGACGTGGCAATTCGTTTCTTGACGTTTTTTAATTCAGGATAAAGAAATTACAATTCCCAACAAGTTATTCAGTTATTTTTGTAATAATTTAACAATGTCTGCATAGAACTCATCACTGCACTCACTGCAGCGACCAGCATAAATTACAGTCTTTCGGATTACATTTAGTTGTTTACTTTAATATAGCATTATTAATACGAACTAAGCGAAAACATTAAACCTATTACTATTATAAATTTAAAAGTTCATAAGGATAGGTATGAATATTTGGTATTGTTTCACACTGAAACTTTTAAGAAAATATTAATTTAATATTATAAAGATATCAGATATCAGAATATCGCTTAGACTACAATTTACAACTCAATGCCATCTGTGAACTCGAACCGTAACAATAACTTGAACATAATGTATGGAGGATTTTTTTTCTTGAATAGTTACACAAAACGACAATAGTTGTCAACGACAGCATACAATTAATTTCAGAAAATATATCTATAACAAGAGTAAATATTTTTAACTAAATATAGAATGACAAATTTATCAACATTTTGACAAATTTATGAAAAAATCTTTTATGAAAGCCATTATTGATTGAAAAATAATGAACCATAAATACATTAAAAAGTTACAGTACAGTGCCTTATTACTGATAAAAATTTTAGATGAACATTAATGTTTATTTCAAGTAACAAATATCTTAAAATTAATATTTTATTATTCACACACTAACTTAAATTACTCTATATGTTATCGTTGCAAATCTATTTTATTTAACTATAGTCGTCCCCAAAATATGAATAATACCTTATATCTTATAAGGTACTGTACTGTAAGAGTATAACCAGCCTTAGTAACAACAACAACAAGAAGACAACTTTACCATTAAAGGACTTGTATCTCTCCTTGAAAATCTGGTGAAGTCATTTAAAAACTTGTAATCCGTTTTAAAACATGTTTTTTATATTATTTGTTGCATACATTATTCTTTGAAAACAATAATAAATAACGTGTTATTATTGTACTGTTAACTAAAATCGAAACTATTTTATTCTAATATCATATTTTTTTTAATTTATTGTATTAAATTATCTATTATCTATATTAAACAATAGGAAATAATAACTTTATAAAAATATTACAGTTATAATATTTCAAACGTCCAAAATATTGTATATTAGTATCCTTTATCAAAATAAAAAAGTTATAGAAATAACTGAACTTAAATTGGACATTGAATAATTATTTATACATGAATATTGCATGACATCAAATAACATGCAAATCAAAATCGAATCAAATAGACAAACAGACTTAGGTCAGGTCAACAGCCCTTTATAAAATTACGTAATCTTTTTCATTTCACATCATTGTTTTATATTTCTTATTATTAGTCAAAAAGTAGTGGTTTTGGCAAATTAATATTTAGAACAACACTTTAACCTATATTCGCTATTGTTTTCGCTATTGCCCTTAATAAATTTATATAATCCAGAGCCAAATATATAAATGTTATACGATTGCATCAAACAATCAAAAACCTACGACTCTAATATTTAAGAATAACCGAACTGTGGTCTCAATAAACGTGACAATAATTATCAGATTTTATAATTAATAATATTTTTTGTAACTTAGAATAGGAGTAGTTGTAGAAAGAATTTGGTTCCTACAATTGAATTCATGACTTTAAATTTTATCTAGTGCAGCAAGTTTTAACGATTGGAATAGAAAAGACAGATTCTTACTTAACAAGATATTGGAAATCATTTTCTTAACTGCTATAAAATTATGTCTCGAACGGCAAAAGTGACTCGATAGAAAATTTAATTTTGTTCAGCAATTTTATTATCTGAATATATTAAAGACGAATACTTTTTTTTAATTAGTTTTTATTGAGAAGGTTCACAATCTTTAAAACCGTGACGAAATATCGTTATAGAGTAAATTATCATCCAGAGCAAAAATAAGAAAATATGGCCTAAATGGTCTTATAGTTAAGCGTCTGGGATATCTGCATTTAACAACATATTATATACGATATACTTATGTTGTTATACACTAAATTTATGATATCATGACATGCGTTCATTTGCATTAACAATACATACACATTGTGTATCTTTATGTACCAGACGTACATTACCAAGTATTACCTAATAAAATATTTATTGTACTAAAAGCTGAGATAAAACTGCACTTTTTTGAGGTAAAATATTATTACATAACCAAGTATAATACATTATTAACACTATCTTAAGTATACCTAATATATCAGGATATTTGTCTAAGTAAAACCGTTCAAGCACCGCCAAAGGAATTAATTAAATTCTGGTTATATTATAGAAAAATAGTAATCGTCCCTAGTGCTAATTATGAAAGTCACAGCCGAAGAATGCAAAAAAAACCAAGATTACTTTTAATTATATTTAATTAAATTATTACAATATATTAATTATTACTAAGAGATGACAATTGTTCGAAGAATGAACGAAAAGTGATTTACTAAACTATTAAATTACGAAAGAAACATCGGTCACGTCCGGTGTTCAGTGGTGGTGGTGGTTTGCAGCGTAAGCAATACGCTCGGGGTCAATCGGTGGCACTGGAAGTGTTGCAACAGCCTGCTGCTTCAGCGATCTGCCTCGTGTCCGTTGGTGGCTACGTGTGACCCCAATAATGATGAAATACCTAGCTAGCAGTTACTAAGCTAGGTGCGAATGTAACTCCTCCCCCCGAAGATCAGCGACTAATCGAGAACATTGGTTGAGAGGGTCGCTGAGATCTTTCTATGATCTACTTTTATGTGCCTGGGACTGGAAAGATAATCGCGTAATGCATGTCGTCAAGTTCTTCAATGGCTGCATTTTTTTAAAACGACTGGAGTCTGGTTACAGGAGCCGCTTATTTCCTGTTGGGTGATAAGCAGTTGCACGCAGTCAGGTCTACCCTGGATGCTGTAATATAGCTTAGACTCACAGAGAAACCATGGATTTATCTTCGGACATTCAGTCTCCATGTACCTAGAGTCATTTCCAGAGATTGCTATATAGGGTGAGGTAGGTATTAGGACTTCGTTATGTTTGTTGGGAACTATGGATAATTTATAAAGGTTGTAATTGTTCGGATTGGCAATGGGAACTTTTATAACTATGACGATCTGTTTCTCTACGTAAAAGTATCCTAATTTTATTACCTCAAAGAAATTTCTATAATCTAAATCTAAGACTTCATCTTTTAAATATAAAGTCTTAATCTTAAATAATATATTTTTTACTTCATCTAAATTAACTATAGTAAAGGATGTGCTCGATGCACGAATAAAAGCTTAATTATTTTCTAATTTTCTAAGCTCGTTAGCCAAATTTTCAATATTATCTTCTAAGATTAAAAGATACTGGGTTAAATGAGCGTATTTAACTAAGTCTATTTCCCTATTGCTATTACTTTCCATAATTAAATTGACCATTCTATAAATCCTACTCTGGCAAGAGATCATTCCGCTGCTGTAGGTACAATGTGTTCATTTCTTCATGAACATACTCTAAAGCCTTTTCAATACTTTCAGGTCGCATACACCATATTTGAGATCCAATTGGGTCACGGAGACCACGCAAATATGCCTGAAGGGTTAATTTTTTATACAAGGAACGCTTGGATTCAATAGTACTTGGTACGGTTTCATGTAAACTAATATATGTCATAATCGTACTAAAAAGATTTTGACATTTCTCGTAAAATTCCTGTGGAGTTACAGAGCCTTGTGTCATAAGAACCAAATCGTTATAAAGAGATGTCTCATCGCGATGATTTGCAAAATTATTTATGAGAGCACTACGAATGCCGTTCCAGGTCTCTGGGATCCCATTGGAATTTATTGTAAGCGCCGCGGGCCCAGTGACTTTATTTAGTATACCATTTAAAAAAGCTAGATTGCTTAATCCGTAAGCAGGGTCGTTTCTAATATACTGCTCAACTAATTGATCGCAAAGATGAATAAAACGCGTTAAAACGTTTGGGTTACCGTCGAACTCTGGTACTAATCTAAGCGCCTTGAAAATACTGTCTACTAGGGCGTCACACATCTTGGAATAAACTAATTCGTTACTTTCTAAAGTTATATTTAAATTTCTATTAGAATCTAAATGCGATAATCTAGAATTTCTAGCTAACCTAGGGGTCCGCAATTGCCTCGGATGGAAAATTTTGGAAATTAATTGTAAGGAAATAACTTAAAACCAAGGAATAGCAAGTCTAGATAGATCTAGATACTCACATATGCATAATTAGTTTCTCTGCGTGTATCGATGTCTGGATACTTCTTGGCTGCGATTGTAGATTCTTGATAACTGCTGCGGTCCTTGCTTGATGCACTGACTCTAATTTTAACAGCTATCCTACCGACTGCGCCAATTATGAAAGTCACAGCCGAAGAATGCAAAAAAAACCAAGATTACTTTTAATTATATTTAATTAAATTATTACAATATATTAATTATTACTAAGAGATGACAATTGTTCGAAGAATGAACGAAAAGTGATTTACTAAACTATTAAATTACGAAAGAAACATCGGTCACGTCCGGTGTTCAGTGGTGGTGGTGGTTTGCAGCGTAAGCAATACGCTCGGGGTCAATCGGTGGCACTGGAAGTGTTGCAACAGCCTGCTGCTTCAGCGATCTGCCTCGTGTCCGTTGGTGGCTACGTGTGACCCCAATAATGATGAAATACCTAGCTAGCAGTTACTAAGCTAGG
Source organism: Melinaea menophilus ssp. n. AW-2005 (assembly GCA_918358695.1). Taxonomy (NCBI): domain Eukaryota; kingdom Metazoa; phylum Arthropoda; class Insecta; order Lepidoptera; family Nymphalidae; genus Melinaea; species Melinaea menophilus. Next base: position 11,664,268 of record OU911056.1, read on the forward strand.
TGCGAATGTAACTTGCTTGATATTTTTTAATATATAAAGTAACAATACTTTAAAACAAGAGAAGTCCTATATTATTATAATATATAGATTTTCTTTATTTTTGTTGCCGCCATATTGTTTCATATAACCATATAACAACTATTTTATAACGAAATTAATCTTCTAGTTCCTGAATTAAGTAGTTTTTTTTTTAAATGTAAAGAAAAATACGAAAAATAAAAATTATGAAAATATTCAGTAATGAAGAAGTACAAACCACCAGCAAATAATATCTTGTCCATATTGTATTTGCACTTTGACTTAACACCAAGTACGTACTAGAGATTCTTGGTATGCACAATTCAGCTTACTCTTACAATAGAAGGAGTGCGATAAAGATAAGGAGCGCTGTAAAATACATACATATTGCATGAACAATATTCTCTCGATGAACTTTGTTTCAAATTTCGGAGTAACATCATGTATTTACAAAGTATAAAACCACTAATCTCAAATTCAGAAAGGTATCACTTTTAAGCCATTATAAGATTACTTTTTAATTAAAATTCTGTTTTAGTTCAAATACTTTTTAAATTTATACTATTTGATAGGTTTCGACCACCTTAATTTATGCCCAAATTACATTTCAGTCTGTGGGAATTAATTGATGGATAATTTTATTTATAAATTAATTTTGTTCTTCGTCCCTTTACTGTCACTTTGTATTGACGTATAGGATAAAGATAAGGAAACTTATCCTAATCTTTTAAAAGCCTATTATAAAAGCTGTTACATGAAATAAAGATGAGAATGACGACGAGGATAAATAGAAGATTAAGAAACATATAAGATAATATAAATTTTACTAGTTTAAAATATAACCACACTCTTTTAAGGCATTTGTTTACAAAAAGAATATTTATAAGTATACAATAAAACATAACTTGCAAGTAACATTGGTGTTTTATTATATATAAAAAATAAGAATATTAAATAGTTTTAATGATAAAATAAGAATTACATTATGTTAATCCATTCTTATTGATGTGGGATCAAGTTTCACAATCAAGATCACAATATTCCTTCTCTATTATCGAAGTTGTAAATATCCTTTTATTGTATGTAAAAGAATCGTAAAAGTGACATCGGGATTACTGCGGTCCAGTGGGCTCGTATCATGGGACATAGATCATTCAGTTAGATCTGGGTTTTATTCATTTTATGGGGGTTTTGATATTATTACTGATACGTATGTATATTTTGAATATGAATCATACGTAAAAAGTATAATTTAGTTTCATATATATGTACATCTTGTCAATTTAGCAAAAGGGAAAATTATCTAAATTTCTAAACAATTTTTCAATGCATCTACAATATATCTATATACATATACTCATTATAATTTATTTACTTACTTTTCATTATAACAAGGATTAAAGTATCAGTGAGGGTAGTAGTATGGAAGTTTTTGGGTAGACCTCGAAGAATTCGGTCTGCCCATTCATTTGTACCCGACTTTCGAATTTTGGAAAAATTTCTTCACAGGAGGTCTTCTTATGACCCCCTGAGTCCGAAATGACCATTGGTCAAAATGTTTATATATATATGCGTGCGTGCGTCCAGATTCGACTTAGAAAAAAAATAAAATCTGCTTTTTGCTTGAAAATTTTTGATGTAAACAACGGCATCATGTGTTATTCTTAGGTAGTGAGTTACATTTTAAACGAGTTACACACGAGGTCTACCCACGCGTGTCCCCCTGGGGGCACAGATTTTTTATATTTATGTCTTGTATAGGATTTTTTTTGTAATTATCTTCTTTATTTATTAACATACAAGTCTTTTCAAACCTATATATAGAGTGATATTTTACTGATTCTGTACTCTGTTACAAAAAATATGGTTATATATGGTTATATATATATATATATATATTATAATATATATATTTTTATATCACTATTAGTCTGGCTGCAATTTATATTTAATCAAACAATAATTTTCACATATTACTTTTATAACAATTTTTGGTTTACAAATTCTATGAGAATTAAATAAGAAATTAAAATCAGTTACAATCAGGTAACATAAAAATAATTGTACGAACTTATATTTCCTTTAAAAATATTATATTACAAAAACTTGCTCCTCGGAGGAGCGTAAAGTATCTTTTAATTATTATTATTAGCCGTAGATTTTACAAAAACGGCCATAGATAGATATTTTTCTTATATAATGGCTTTTAAAATGATAAATGTTTTGTAAAAACATAGATATATGTATTATTATAATGCCTTTTTTTAATAAATGATTTACTTCTATATAAGTTCAATTTCGCATTTTATTCAAGTCTGTGGAAAAAAATTTAATGTTTGTCTGTGTTTCTTTTTTAATTAAATTTAATTTGCCTTAAATTTACGTAAAAGAGACCGATCATTTGAAGTTGCCTTTCAGTCGATTAAGAAAGTTTTCAATATCTATTTAGTATCATTGTTAACGAGAGTAAGTGCAGTCAAGGTATTTAAATGAATACAAATAATAAAAAGCAAAAAAAAAATATAAAATTACGTGCACATAAATTTTATAGTCTTTGAAGGTACACATGTCGTACCGATCTGGAAATACCGCCGAATAGAGTTCGTTCCACAAGCGAGTACTACTACTAGTAATCGTCTTCAGCCTGTAGATGCCACTTCACAATGCACGCTCCTTCATAGCAAAAATTATCCATGACAATGTAAATCTCCTTTAGAGTCTTTACTCATGACCTACTCCTGCATATATATTACCTTCAAAGTCGAAGACGGCCATGATAATTTTATTTCCAGTACATACTCAACTACTTCTTAATAAAGAAAAAACCTTATAAAATAATCAAATTGCATATGTGTTCCATATTTAAATTACGATTGTGCGAAATAAAATTTGTATAATATTAAAAGAAAAGCATTAATTAAGTATAAACTGTTTATAAATAGACACTAAAATAAAATAAGTCACAATATGAACAACAATGAATAAGTCCATCCATAGAAGTATTACATTCCATTTTAGATTATTGGAAACATTGTAATCCTCATACAATACACCCACACAATAAATCACTCTTTGTATTGTGAAAACTTACAGAGTAGTTATTATTAAATCCTTTGTCGGATATCCAAAAGATCTTCAGCAATCCAATCTGAGATTTCATTTTAATTTAGGTAAAATCTTGCAGATCCTAGATCATTTTAATCTGGTAATATGAATAATGCTTAAACATTGTTGAGAAATTGCACACAGTATGAATTATTTTGGTATGAATTTATTTTATGTTAAGGTTTATGAATTAATTTGAAGAGTTTACTACAAATATATAGATGTGAACTATAAAATATAATAAAATATTTTTATGAAATACTTTCAAATTATATTTAAGTTTACGTGCACTCAAGGAGTCATACTAGTATTACAATGCAACCTGCGGTAAAGAATCACTAAATAATATGATTCGTCTTCATATATCATAATGTTATATAGTCACCAGTATTGACTGGTTTCTTAAACTTTAGCTTATCGTTGCTTTGTTTATTTTAATTCCTAAAAATATTATTACATTGAACATCACCTTATTGTGAAACAACCAGGACAGTCAATGCAAGCTTGACTGCCCTTTGATCACGTTTTTTTTATACATTTTTATCGTAGGTGATCTAATTTTTATCATCGATAATGAATCATTATAAAATTAGTGTATATTAATTACGGCTTAAGAGAGAATCGTAAATGAGTTTACAGTTCATTAGGTTTCTTTGTGCGAGTTCTTGTGACACTCTTATGTCAAGCTTTTTTTGTATAGCCAGTTTTTTTCAAATGAGACTAATTTATGGTAATTTTTCAGATCTTCAGCTGTAACGTACTGATACGTAATGTTGATCTTGCTCCACTTTTTCATTGTCACTTGTTCAAATGTCGTCACGTTTATCCATAATTGGGCGATCAGAATACTCGTAAGATGCATTTTTGACAATAAAATTTCGTGACTGAAAACACTTAAATCAATTTTATGCATCTCTTACTAACACTGCAGTAAATCCATAAACGTTATTATTTATTTTCGCGGCTTCAGCCTTTTTTCTTATTTTAAAGTAAAACTTTAAAATGTATGTATAAAAGTCTTCCATTAGAATAAATGATTTTGGCGGACGGATAAACAAAAAAACTAGTTTTACTATTATTTTTTTTTAATATTACTTTTAATGGCATCAAAACCAGAAACAAATAAACAGAAAAGCAAATACTTAATTTTTACAAAAACATATACATATTTTTTGGATAGTTTCTATTTTATTATATTTAAAGACATTTTCATAATATTGTGTCATGTAGTATGTTAACGTGGTAGTGCTGCTGGTATAAATATAATTTATATTTTACAAAATACAACTATCCTTGCAATTTATAAACTGGGCTAAAATTTTATGGTAAATTATTTTCTCTAATTTCTATTAAAGATCAATTTCGTCAAATATACTTATGGTTGCTGGTCAATAATCTTATGAAATATTTTACTACTTTCGTAATAATAGTGATATTCTTATTAATAATACTAATATAAATATAAGGAACAACAATACCCTTGTGTTAAGTGTCTTGACTGCGAGATTACTTAATAACTATAAAAGTAATTTAAAAACAATAACATTAGAACCCACTGTTTTATAAAATGCTCTCACTTCACAGGTTTATAAATATTTTTCTTAAATTGTGTTTAGCGTTTAAAATAAATTATGTTTTCATAACATTTTCAATAAAAAAGGCCGAGTTCGTGATGATCGAGATCGACCGTATGCATTGTCAATTACCCAAATATTATATCCAGAATCTTTAAAGTCAAGTAATCTTATCTGGTTATCATAAATGATTTTAACTATAAATGGCGATAGTTACCTTAGAGGCTGTCAAACGCACTTGTCATCTAGGAGGTATTTTTCAATAACCGGATTACTTTGGGCATTTGTGTAATTTATTATAACATTCGATCAGAGATATGATAAGGATCATTTTATGTTTCTTACAGTTTTTTCTTTATAGTTTGTATTCTACAACATTAATTTCGGCAGTAATAAGAGTTTTATGTATAGTTAACTAATATACTTTAAAGCAGAAACAAAAACTTATAAGTTCATGAATAAATTTGGGAAATATGAATAAAGATGTAGCATCGTGAGGTGAGTAAAGTATTAATTTATGAAATAATGTTATTAAAATTTCAGACACTTATGCAAAATTTTAATATTCAAAATTTTATTTTACCACTTTTTCAGCATAATAGTATGTTCATGCTGAAATACAGCTTCCGGACAGCTACGGACGGATGTACTAACGTGTCGAAACTATAAAAATTTTTAGTGGGATTTTAGTGGGTTCCGTAACCCTGAATGCCATAAAATAGAAAAATTGGATACTCGAAATAAAAATATATTTAATCTTCAATCTCTCTAAAGCTCGCTTTTAAAGATATTTTAATATTTTCAGAATGTATTTGAGATATTTATCAGTTTTTCATTTTACTAAATTAAATACTTCAGTGCACACGATAAAACATTCATAAATTTCATAGTAAGTAAATTATTATTACTAAATGTAAGTATTATAAAATCTGAGGATAAAACTATTTTTCAACGAGTGAGCGAGCGACGGCGGATGTTCAGTTAGTAAAGATTTTCTCTGTTGCTATGAGGTCTCTCTTAATATTGTATATGAAGTATCCTTTGCACTACTACACTATTAAAATCCTATATATTTATAAGTTATAAGTTATTGAGATAAGTATCTAAGATTATATTTCTAGCATTTTACGTAAACTCCTTATTTAAATCTAATAAAATAAAAAAATATTGAGATTTTTTTTTATACCACCTAGATTTTCGTAAATCTGTAGCAGTTTACACAACAGTATGTAATAAAAAACACACCAATTTAGCAAAGTTTGTACTTACAATTGGAACCCATAGACTTTGAATTTCCAAATCCGGTAGCTGACTACAGCATTTTTTAGACTCGATAACTTATGTCCAGTCCAGCTATTAAATAAAATAAAGTATTCGTTGTGCTATTTTGTTATTAATAATAAATTTCAGCACATATCTTAAACAATTTTTAATAATATTTTTAAATATACTTGGTTACAAAAAGTGTATTTGATAAATTTACAATGTACGACAAGATTTCATATGTTAAAAATATATAACATTACGTCGTCGAACTTATATCATGCATAAGATTCCTTAAAATGAAACACACAGAACATTAATGAATATAACATGAACATAATGAACAACACTTATTTATCCTTGATTACGTCGTTAGTGTTTCATAAAGTACACAATTGTCCCGATCTCAATAACGCGCGCCGAGGTACAATAATCAAGATAATTATAATACTTCCTTTGTTGAGATATTTTAATAACATTGTGCTATAAATTCACTTTATTAAATATCAAATATAGTGTTAATGTTTTTATCATTTTATATTTATTTCAAATACTAATAAGTTTAAGATGGCTAATCAAGTTTTACGTCAATTTCAAACATACTTCTGGTAATTTCTGTTTCCACAGGAACAAAGACAAAAAGACTCTTGTTTTAGAGTTAATGGTACTCCGTTTCCATTACCTTTTTAAAAAATATTGGATTTTGAAAAAATAAAGATAAATAACGCCATTTCTTTCGGTATAAGTTGACCCGCACATAACATAACAGTAACTTAATTAAATAGTAAATAAAAGTTTTCACATTAAAGGAATTTGTAAATATTTATTACGATACTATCCCAACATTGGGATATAAAATATATTGGTAAAAATATTATATATATCTAAAATTACTTTATATATTGTTATCAAATATAATATTAATTTATTCTATCGGCTTAGAAAAAACGTTTATATAAATATGTAATAATAAATAACAAAAAGTTATAAATCAATATATTTACTTAATGTTATTGATATTTATTTATCTTAACGAGTACTATTCACCTAGAATATTTTGAATCCGTAGCGTACTCGTAGGTAGAATTAACCACTAACGGCCTACGTACCTGGTTGCCTGGTTGCTATTGATATGAAGATTATGATAGTAAAACTGTTCACAACCAGCACTTGTGGCTCGTTCAATATTAATAACACCCACGAAGTACGAATAGGATTAACATTTTGCCTGCCATATATTGCAATACCTATATAGCAGTAATATGTAGCTTTTAAGGTTGAGCAGTTTATAGATTTTATGAATATTCCAATTTTAATAAAGAATTATATATTGAGCAGACTTAGATATGTTCTAAAATTTATATTATTTAGTGATAGTAGATATCTACTACTAATCTTAAATAATACTTTATAAGTGAAAATCTTCTAAATAAAAATGTTGTACTCGTATATGATTTTATTTAAACAGATTAAATATTTCTTTCCATTTATTTTGCTCATCAAAGGTTTGAATGACACTATTCACTTGAAGTAGTATAAAGTCACTACCAAATGTTATATAACTAAGTAGATAAATCAACAAATAAGGGCATATTTGTTGATTGGAAACCAACTTACGATTTCGTTTTAGTTAAGAGTTATCATATTCTGTCATTCCCTAAAAAAATAACTATGCGATAATTCTATCAGAAAGATACCTTATCCGAAAGCGATTAATGTTCACACAAAATTTGGCATTTATTTTGTAAATAGACATCAGGTTAATAGATATATTGATTTGTCATTACATTTATTTATTTAAATACTTAAACAAGAACATAACAGTCTAGCGGTCCATAAATAAAGTCATTGCTAATATATCACAAACGAACTATTGCGCAGTGTACACGTTAAATTTTGTCTCCCGTAACAAAAATAGTTATAACATATAAAGTTTTGTTTTTCTTAGTGATTTTGTGAAATAGTATCGAGTTATATCATAAGTGAACTTAAGTGCGATTTAAATTGCGAATAAGTCAATAAACTTGGACTCAGTTGCTTTATGTGCGGGGAGTCGTGACGTTAGATCATTTTGTTTATTTGTTTTCTACCGTTTTCATAAAATATGGAATGTAAACATTGTTCGACAACTTTGAATATGGAAGATTTATTAAAATGCTCTGTATGTCAGGGGATTTATCATTATTTATGTGTCGGCATGAATGAATCCGAATTAAAAAAAATTCTCCCAATGAATAAATGTAAGTGGAAATGCCCGACATGTAAACCGTCAAAAAGACCTAATATCAGCCCAAAATTAATATCGGGCTCTGGTAAAATACATGAGAACCCAAGCCAACCTCAGTCACTGTTTCAAACTGATGCTAAATCATTGATTTCATACTTTGATGATCGTTTGAATGGTTTAGAATGTTCAATAAATTCATTTAAATCCCTGATTACTGACGAATTTAAGAAACTTTCTAATGCCGTCAGCATGTGGTCAACAAGGATAATTGCAGTGGAATCTTCTATGGTTTCTGTGACTGAGAGGTTAATTGAATTGGATAAGGAGATCAAAGGGGTTGATGACATCAAATTAGAACTCGAGGAATATAAATCAAAGGTCAGGGAATTTACGGAGTATAAGGATAGGAATGACCAGTGGGTGCGTCGTTCGAATATTCAAATTAATGGAATTCCACAGAAGAACGGTGAAAATTTAAATCAAATAATAAAAAATATTGCAACTAAATGTGGGTATGCTTTGAATATTGATTCCGATGTTGATTTTGTTATAAGGGTTGCGGTCAAAAATGATACTTCTGATAATAAAATAAGACCTATTATCGTTAATTATGCAGTCAAGATACAAAAAAGATGATTTCTTAACACTATTGCGCAAGCTTAAGAGTTGTACGGCAAAGGATATCGGTTTTACCGGTATTCAAGGCAATAATAGAATTTATTTTAATGATCATCTATCTACGAAAAATAAATTTCTACTCAAAAGAACGAAACAGATTGCAAAGGAAAAAAAGTATACTTTCTGCTGGGTCCGGAACTGTACAATAATGGTACGACGCAACGAACAGTCACCTATTATTCACGTAATATCAGAGGAATCTTTAAACAAGATTATATAGGGGATAAGCGAAAATTGTTGTTCTTATGTTTTGTTACTTGTCTTTATTTGTTTGAGTTGATGTGTATTGCGGGCTGCTTGATTTACAATTTGGAATGTATGTTGGTTCTATTTAAATCTACTCATAATTATTTATACGAATTTAAAAATTATATTCTTAATTTAACTTTTGTTTCACGGAGTTATATTAATTCTACGTTTCTTATTTTCGGGCTAGAATCTCGGTACAATATTTTTATAAAAATTGTCATGGTAGTTTGTAATCAGCGTTTAATTATTGATTTCTATAATAATGGTACTTAACATTTTTTATCAAAATGTACGCGGGTTAAGGTCAAAAACTAAAACATTTTATAGTAATGTGTTACACGTGGATTATGATATAATTTGCTTAACTGAAACCTGGCTATTGCCAGGAATCTTTGATGGGGAACTGTTTGACTCGCGATACATTGTTTACCGAACAGATCGTAATTATGAACAAATAAATATTACGAGGGGGGTGGTGTCCTCATAGCTGTCCGTCGTGGCCTGGCAGTGAGTATGTTGAGATTAATACCTTTACCTCTTTTATACGATGCCGACGTAACTTGTGTACACATTGTATTCAAACAAATATCACGAACATATTTGTTGAGACTATATTGTTGTTACTTCCCACAAACACACAGTCAGGGGCCAGCACAGCTTTCGTTATACGAACATATTTCAAATTTAAAATTAAATTATCCTAATGATAAGTTTTTGGTTATTGGTGATTTTAATATGCGATTTGCTGAATGGTGTTCTGGGCCTGCTATTTCTTCTAATTTAAATAACTCGTTGCTATTAGTAAATGCCCATGAAGATTGTTTAACTTCACAGCTGTATGATTTTATGTGTTTTAATGGTTTTGCTCAATTTAATTCTGTGAAAAATATCAATAATAGGCAACTTTATTTAATAATGTCTGATATTTCATGTTCGGTATATTGTGTTAGTCCTTTATCATTACCAGAGGATGCTCATCATCCTTCTTTATGCATCGATATTACTACCCAACTTGATCTACGGTGCCTACGGCCAGCAACGCGTTTGATACGTTGTTTTGGAGCTGCTGATTATACCAGAATTAATGATATGATGGCCGGAATCGACTGGGAAGAGCGTTTAGCTTTAGAGGACGTTGAATCAGCAGTGAGTACTTTTTATGATATTACCAATGAAATAATTGAGCTTAATATAACTGGGTTTATTTCTAGAAATGATAGATATCCAACTTGGTTTAATAAAAAATTAATAAAAATTATAAACAAAAAAATTAAAAAGCATAAAAAATGGAAAATGTATGATAGAATTAAGGATTATTTTGAGTATTCGGTTTTACGAAGTCAAGCAAAAGAACTTGAAAAAACCTTCTATAAATCTTTTATTGATCGAAGTGAGAAAAATATATCATTAAATTCTAAACATTTTTGGACATATAATAAATCTATACGTAATTCCAATGAAATACCCGGTGAACTGTACTTAGGTAACACTCATGTTACGCACGGTCAGAATATTGCCGACCTTTTTAACTCATTCTTTTTTTCGGTATTTGAACCAAGTCTCAATAATAATGTACTTACTGAAAATATTAAAAACAATAATGATTGTATCATTGATAGAATAATTAAAAATGAAATAACTGTTGAGAGGTATCTCAAATCAATTAAAACGGATAAGGGAGCGGGGCCAGGCGCTATCTTTTTAAAGCAGTGTAGCAAGACATTGGCTAAACCGCTTTCTGTTTTATTTAATCTCTCTCTGAAGACTGGTACGGTGCCTATAATGTGGAAAAATTCTATTATTGTCCCTATTTTTAAAAGTGGCGGTAAACACAACATAGCCAACTATTGTGGTATTTCAAAACTTTCAGTCATACCGAAACTTTTTGAAAAAATTTTTTATGGTTGTTTATTTCCTGCAATTAGATCATTTATCACTGGCAATCAGCATGGATTTGTAAGCGGCCGTTCCACAGAGTCGAACTTATGTGAATTTTTAGATTTTGTTTTGAACGCTATGGATGGAGGTCAACAGGTGGACGCCGTGTATACTTATTTTTCAAAGGCTTTTGATAAAATTAATCATGGTTTACTTGTAAAGAAACTAGAAAACATTGGTATACACGGCGATCTTCTGAGGTGAATGAAATCTTATTTACGTGATAGATCACAGGCAGTGGCAGTTAAAGGTTATACGTCGAGCTTTATACCCATAACTTCTGGAGTCCCCCAGGGATCCCACCTCGGTCCATTGCTCTTTAATATTGTTATTAATTCTAGAACAGATTGTTTTAAAAATTCGAAAATAATTCTTTATGCAGATGACACCAAAATTTTTTCTTTAATAAAATCTTTCGAGGATTGCAAATTATTTCAAAACGATCTAAATAGGCTTCATTGTTATTGTTTGAATAATGGTTTAAAATTAAATATTGACAAATTTTTTTCTATAACATTTTCTCGTAAAGTCAATAAAATAAAATTTAATTATAGATTAAACAATACGAGTCTTAAGATAACGACTGAGGTGAGAGACTTAGGGGTAATTCTAGACAGTGGACTTTCTTTCTCGTCTCACATTACCGCAATCAAAGCAAAAGCATACCGAATGTTAGGGTTTGTTTTTCGACAGTGTAGAGATTTTAAGAATTTAAAAACATATTTTATCTTATATAATTCGTATGTAAGACCTATTTTGGAATACGCATCTACAATTTGAAATCCAATATACTGTGTTTATAAGAATCAAATAGAAGCTATTCAGAACAAATTCCTTCGGAGGATAAACTATATCTTTGGCAGTGAGGTTATATCAGGTCCTACTCGTATGTCATTAGAGCTACGTCGTGAACACAAAGACCAAATTTTTCTATATAAATTAATTAACAATATTATAGATTCTCCTTATCTTCTTACACGTATTTATTTTAATTGTCCGAGATTGAGTGCTCGCACTAAATTAGTATTTCATATTCCAGTTTGCAGAACCATACGCCCGTAATCGTTTCGTGACAAGAGCTTGTAATGCACACAACGAACATTATAATGATATTGATATATTTTGTTCTAAATTGACTATGTATGTATCTTTGGTTAGAAAAGTAGTTCATAATTAAGTTTTTGTTATGTTTTTATGTAAAAATTTGTTTCGATTATTATCGATAAAGTTTTTTATTATTTGTGTATTAATATTTTAATGTTTTTTTTTTCTATCTTATTAATTTGTTGTATTTTTTTTTCCATCCTTTTTGTAAACATGCTTTTAGTAAACATTTTTAATGGACACTCGCTATGTATAAATTAGTAGTGAAAACTTTTTGGCTTGTGTATATTTAAAAAAAAATGTTATAAATGAAATATTGTAAGCTGTATGTTTTCCAAAAATAAATAAAATAATTAAAAAATATATATATATAATTGTATAGAATAACATACTAATAGAATTTAATTATTCGTATAAGCACAAATGTGACCACTGTATTAACTATCAATGATATTGTAGTAGATGTGCGATAAAAAAAATGCTCATAGGTGCCATTAAATTTTTTTTACGAAAGAAGAGGGCAAACGAGCGTGCGGGTCACCGATGACAGGTATTCACTGCCGCCTATGAACACTTGCGCCATCCGAAAAATTACAAGAGCGTAGTCGGTCTTGGAGGTGGGAGTATACCCTTTTTTTGAAGGTACATATATATATTCGTTGAAACAATCTAATAATATATGTAATACTATTACAAAACCAGTTATATCATATTGTTATTACAACAATATCCATTGTCTAAGTGTAACATAATAGTCTGTGAATCAGTTACAATGATTAGCAACCACTCAAAAGCAACGCTAGGATAGTAAGATTAAGCTTAGATCCTAATTATATACCGATTCAACTATATTGGCACGCTATTATATATACGTAATTAAGGAATCTGTCCAAATACTAATATACTTATCTAATTGAATTTGTTTATATGAACTCACTATCAAGTAATTTTTTTTATTATCACGTAACAATTTTGTAACCTATACTCAGAAAATAGTGGCAAAAAAAGATTTTATAGCACTTTACTTAAAGACAGTTTCTTTCGTTTATTTTTTTAAATGACGTCATTAATTTAACGTGTTGATAATTAAACCGATAATTTTAGTTAACCGTTAATTTAAGGAATATTTGAAAATGTTAACTTCTGGGAATATATTCAGATTGTGAAACTGCAGAATAATATAAAATTTTCTAAGAAATTTCCGCCTCCAGGGGGTCCTCATGCTTTTTACGTGACCTTCCTCCAGTATCATAACTACTGGTTTTTTGAAGGTCACTCGAGGCCTTTCCCTGTCTCTCTAAACGCTCACTTTTCCTTTATAAATATTTTTTACCATTCTTTCATCACACATTCGTTCGACGTGCCCAAACCACTGAGCACGTTCTTCTTCATTCTCACTGTGACATATTCGCTAGTACCTGCCATTCTGTGGATCTCTTCATTGCGGATTTATTAAATTTGAAATTGTATATTTAAATTTGACTTATCCAAAGAAGAAAAAGACTTTTTTGTGTTTTTTGTGCACTTAATTTAATAACATCTTTAATGTAATAACATTGACATTAACAAGTAAATATAAATAATGATCTGATAACTCAAACAATATCTTATTTAAAATATTTTTTACGAAATGTCTAATAAATTAATTATTTTTAGTATCTTTATGTATATCTTTGAAACAGTATACCTAGGATCTAGTGGTGTTTATAGCTAAGCATAACAATTAACGAGATACAAAAATAACAACAATTTATTGATAAGTTTCTAATTGGTTAATAAATGACCTGTGTGAAGGACGTTTGCAAATTGAAGGAGGCCAGGATGCACGCACCCCTTTTAAAGTTGCTGATATAAAAATTAAGTCGCAATAAAGTAAAAATAAACAAATCAAGTTGAAGGTGTTCATTCAATTATTACTTCAAAAGCTAACGCTAATATACCTACTTGTAAATTAAATTCGGATTAACTAATATGTAATAAGGAAATACTGCATAATAAAAAAAAATGCGAAAAATATATATATTTTTTTAAAACTTAACATATGTATAAAATAAATTGAATACATATTTTTAGTTTCTGATTATAATTTTTGAAGGGTTGTTCTTCTTATTGATAAAATAATCCAATGTCTTACATAAAAGAGAATGTATTTAAAACTTCTGTTCTTTTCGTTAGAAATCTTTACTAGTCGAATCATGAGTGTTCTATCTAAATCAAGGTAACATCTTACAAATGCTATCGAATTATTTAATAGCAATAAAAACATTAGCTATATTGTATAGACATTAAAGACAAATTTAATATTTTTTATAATATATTAAGCATTATGCATACGTAATATATTAAGATTGACAATTGAATTCTTTACCATGAAAAAAAGTAAATAGTTTTAACTTCTTCAAAATATATATGTCCACGTGAGTAAGAAAACGTTTTGCAATATCTCATTAAGTGCTTGAATTTTTTATACCTATCGCTTCAACCTGCTACATTAAATTTATCCTAAAAATATTACTTATTTTCTAGAAAAAATATACAAATATTACGGTTTATTCAAACTATTGAAATAAAGCTACTATAAGGTTTTCATGTCTAAATTTTACTATAATAGTAGTAATTTTATGGTAAATAAATATATTTATTATAGATATTGTCATATTTGGTAGAACTTTCATTCTAACCAAATTAAGTAGTAAAAGTTAATTACACGCAATTAAAAGAAAACTGTGCCTCAATTAGTGAAATTCATTAGATTTGAAGTTAATTGCTTTAGTCTAACAAAGAAGTCAATGGCGACAGCAATTTGGAATATTTTTTTTTTAATCTAATATACATTGTACTTATTAAACGCTATTAGTTCTACTGTTTCAAAGGCCAATATCTATACAGAAAAACCGGCAACAAACTCCATGGATATTATTTATTTATTCATATAAATTAAGTTACGTTCCATACAATATTTAATAATAATAGTAATTCATGATATAACATAATAATATAATTAATAAAATAATTATAATATGCCTCAACAAAAGGTTTATTAATAAAGTAACTTTTACATTCACGATATTCTTTAATTGTTAGCCTTTCAACCTTTCTCAACCTTTTAGGCAAGAGAGCCTATTGTCGTTTTATTTATTAGTATATTTTGTCATCAATTCTTTAGATGTCAGTAAATGGCCACATTGCGAGTTACAATAGATTTAGTTTAAGATTTTAAGAATAAGTTTACTTAAGTATAGATAATTGCTTTTGAATTCGGTTATCTACGTTTTGATTCATTGGTAAGATACTATGTCTTTGATTCCTAAATCCTTGGTAATTTTATTCTCAACTATAAAGATAAAACTACTAATTTATTAATCACCTAAGAAACGAGCTAGCTTCATAAATATTACATAGTAATACTGAAATAACAAACAACTTAGATGATTATATAACTTAAAAATGTTAAGGTGATTAGCATTTTAAGGAAATTATTTGTTTATTTTCGAGGTAACTTCTTATAAGTGTTTAGAAAATTTTGCCATGTTTTAAATTAAGCAGCGGGGTTCAATGCTATATTATTTTATCATCAAGTATGTTGTTATTTAACGATACTTACAATTTATTTGGTTCACAAATGATTTTAATAAAAATCATGTTATAAGAAAACCACACTATAACTTTATTGTAATACAACATTCAGTTAATACCATCGAAACATACAGATAGGGCTCACGCTGGAGAGTTTTTATTTAGTTCGTTAAATATAACACAATTATTTTAAGCAATTAAAATATTTTTGTATTCATATAATAAAAGTTCTGAAACTTTGGTTCTTGAAACATATACATTAATTTATTTTGTATAAGAACTTGTAGAAGAATTGTATTATATTTTTTATTATCTGCTCCGTGACTGTCTGCAATTCCAATTCTAGACAAGACATAACTACATATTGGCGGAAAATGAGAATGTGGCTATATCAATTGGGATATCGTCCCGTCATTACACTGGCTCAAAAAACGTATTTTTATTTTTTTTTGTGTCACTTCATACCTATAAAATGTTGAGTTTATATATATTTAACAAATAGGAAAAGAGAGAGAAAATTTCAACATTCCTTGATATATTTTTCTTTGCCGTATAGACCAAGTTTTCTATTAATAATAAAAGAAAATTTTGTTATGTGAGATCCAAAAGCCTATATGCCCACTTTTCCTCTTTCCTTTTCCTATCCAGTTTATTTTGTATTTAAAGATATTTTTTTCCGATTTTTCAGTCCACTTTGTGGCAATGCACTTTTATATAGGTTTTGCAAAATGTCCATGGAAGTTATGGTGGACTGGCTAATCGTTAACAACTCTGTCACAAAAGAACAACAAAAATAATATACGGAGATATTCAGCTCGGAAACATAAAGACTCGAATGCGTGAAAGTGAAGTGAAGTGTGTATTATAAGACGAACGGAAAGAGGCCTTACTTTTTAATACCAAAAATGATTGCAGTCGTCAAGAAGAGATCTTTAGGTTTATAACAATTAAATATTAAAGAAATGAAAAAGTTATCTTAGCAGGAATTGCAATAATTGGTGATCTAATGTCTCAGACTAATACAGTACAGTATATAAGATAGAAAGTATGTAATTATCTGTCGATGGATTACTTGGCAATTGATGACATCATTAAGGACAATATATTATATTATAGAAATATCTATATATATAAAAAACTATTATGTTTTATATAAATTTTTTATTTCTAAAACCAAGAGACAATTTGAAATATTTTTGTAATGTATTTTTTTAACTACGATATACAACTGTAATTCAATATTTCGATTTAATATATTATTAAGATTTATAAAATGTATGAATAAATAAGTCCCACTTTTTTATGCCCTTTTAGTAAGCCGTAAATATTTCGTTTTCATTTTTACGATCCTTTTTACATACTGTGATAGGATATTTAAATATTATAATAATAATAATAATAAACGTTTATTTCGGGACAAGCCCATATTTTGTTAGTAACAATTATTCTTAAAGACTAGTGTTAGTATTATAAATCAAAAATTAACAAACTCTAACAGTAATTACTAAATAAGCCAGCTATTTACACGTGTAGTTTAATCCAATGTTGCAGCATTGGACTCTCCCATCTATCAACAAATATTTTTAAATTACTATTACGGCTGCCGCGGAAACGCTTTAGTAACGCTGCGCTTCTATTACGCATAGTAGCTTTGAAGTCATTAATGCGTCTTTCCGCGAACATCAGCGAGGCACTGCAGCGCCACGGCAGCCGCAACAGTATCCTGAGCGCATTATTATATTGTATGCGGAGGTCACTGTAAGCACGCAAGCTGTAATTTGTCCACAAATTACACGTGTAAAATGATTGGCAATAGGTCTTAAATAGCGTTATTTTCACATGGTCAGTACATCGTGCAAATCTGCGAGCCAGCATGTTACAGCGAACTGACAGTGACCTTCGCTCCCTATCGATATCCTTATTGTCACACAAGTTCTCTGTTAGCCAATGACCCAAGTACTTAAAACTGGTTACCCTACGAACCGGTAATCCGCACAGCGACACTTTGGGTATGGATGTGTAAATATACGACATCCGTGGAATAAAGGGCTGACATAAACATGGAACTATTAAAACAAAGGATAATAAAAACTAAGTTTTATTTTATTCTTACTTATTATTTATGAATTGATTGATTTAAATTTAGAATGTATTAATAAATTGTAACTACGAGTAGTAATGTGTCTTAAAAAAATAGGTTAGGATTTTAAAAAAATTAATAAAACCTTTTCATAAAAAGTTGATATATAGAATGCTATATTATCATAACGGGTAATGGTACAGTTGTGCAGTTGAGATATGGAAAGGATCTTTTATTTTCCACAATCACAAGTTCAGATCATGTATGCTTTGATGAACTTTACAGTCTATACATATTCAAAAATGAAACTTGTGTTTTTAGGAATATTTATTGATATTATTACTATTATATAGAAGTCTTAAGGGTCAAAATATTTAAAAGATACTGCAGACCGAAAACAATATGTAATCTTGACCTAAACGTTAAATATTTTGTCATCGTCTCAGAGTGCATTAGTTCGATTACAATAAATATTGAACAAGAATACGTTGAAATTTTGAATACAACAAAAACAAATCATATTTTTATAACTTACTACTCTCATATATTTGTTTATACGGGAAGTACACTTACCTCTAACTATTGAGACTGATTTAATATTTTTTTTCATATATCTATCTTTTTGACTCTTGCGTTATGCTCGTGAACGGGTGCTGCTTGCGGTGACTGGTTGTGTAGCAGGCCTATTTTTATTTCTTATTATTGTTATCATTATTATTAATTTTTTTGCTATTATTATAATTATTGTATAATAATAATAATTATTTTTTTCATTATATTGCGACGGTTCTAGTTGTTCCAAAATAGCTTTTAAGATTGACATTTGTGAAACAGTGATCACAATATAAAAAAATATATATCCGGCTGAGTTTGTTGTGTGGTTCTTCTCAGACTAGGACGCGTTTGGAACCCTCATAGCTTTAACATTAAGTTAGACAGTGCTTTTACAGAAGGGCTTATTACGATAAATCTGGTATCGAAATAGGCCCTCCTGACACTTCCATTTTGACGTACACAAGTGATCACTGATAATGATTCAAAGTGGAAAAGATATAAATAAATAAATAAATAAAAATAAATAAATTTTATACAAAAAATAGAAAGTTTTCATTGTATTTTTTGACGAATTGTTGATTTTTAATCATTAAATATAATATATCATTCTTCGTAAATAGTCATTTTTACATGGCAAAACATTTAATATTAAATAGCGAATATTCAGAAAAATGTTGCATTATTTTAATTAGGGCTGCTACAGCAAGGAAACAATTTTTTTTAATTAATATTATGTTTAACCATACCGTCACTATTGAATACTAAGCTATTAATAAAGATTTTCTCAAACACACACACATACACAAGTATGTCATGTAAAAAAAAAGAAAAAATAATTATAATATCATATAATTTATCCATTTATTTTACCAGTCAGTAAACTTGATGTTTCATTTAAGATTTGACAACCGGAAGGGAATTAATTCTATTTGCTAAAACGACAAATCTTATATTGACAACATTATTTTTAAATCAATTGATTTTGTATTTTATATGGGTAACTAACATACTTTTTAAAACGATGTCTTCAATTTTATTTAAGATTAATATATTGTTTTTAAGTTAGCTGTAATAACGGTGTTGTTTAAAGATTTCATATACTTTATAATTTAATGCCGTAAAAGCATAAGTTCATATTTTATATATATTATTATTATAGTATTAAGGAAGGCATGTGCACATACCTGGTTTGTACACTATCCATTTAATTAGAAACTATAATTCCCTGGCGAACTGTCGAGAGCATCTGCGACCCTTTGACTCAGTTAGTGATATTTATATAAAAGTACTGTAATCACTTAATCGTTAATTAACTTTCTATATAAGTGACTTAATTACCTTTTCAAATAATTATTGCAAATTAATCTTAATTAATAGCTTATTATTAATAGCTTTAAGGCTGCATCAATGTTATTAGTGATCAAGCTTTAGAAGACGAATATAAATCTCGGGAATTACTGAAGGATATCTCTTCTCAACACTTTTCAACTCGATTTACGTATTTATTATTTCTATGTATACATGTTATATTAGTAAGAAAAAACATATTCTTTTTAATAATTCAAATTTAAATCATAATTTTAATTTATAAGTTGTTATTTTATGTGAGATTTATGAAAACACAAATAAAATTTCAAACGATAACGATAACGATTTCCTAATAGAATTTTAATGATTTATGAGTTATTATTAAATAAAATATATTATTAATAGTTCATAAACAAGACTATATAAAACTAGGTTTATTAAAACTTTATAACAATGATTCAATGCCTTGTAAATTTGAAAACATTATAGAACTAGTAGTGGCGCAGTTGGTTATTAAAATACAGGCTTAGGTTCAAGTTCAGGCTCGGGCTCGAGCTCGGGCTCAGGTTAAAAACATCACGAAAATTAATTAACTTTCCTCAAATTATGAAATTAAAACTTTTTTTTATCGACCTATTTTTAAAATGCGAATATAATATATAAAAGATAAATAAAATTTAAATGTCGAATTAAAAACCAATTTATTTTTTATTCCAAACCTTGCCTAAACTTATGTTATAAGATATTTTTGATGTTCACTCTTTATGCAGAAATTCGTTGTAATTACATATAAATATACATACAAGAAATATATACATATATATTACAAAAGAATATGCGTTAATATTAATTTTAAAGTCTCCCAGGCAATAATTCATTATACATCTAGATCCAGATCAACATATCCATTTAACCGACCTTCTTGTTGGAGTCGTACGTAACTGAGATATCGTAAATATTCGGAGATTAGATGTCAAAATAATCCTAAAAGAAATTTATATGAGCATGTCTTTTTCATCTCTCATATAAATACATGAGAAAATTATTAAAGATATTATGTCCTCTACATGTTGATATCTTATTCATATAGTAAATCGTAGTTGTGAAGCGATAAAAATAGTAGGAACCAGTTCTTTACTCAAATTTGCAATATGGATATTGAGTTAATAATAAATGAATGATGAATTTAAATTAAACAAACAACATTTCCTTCACAACTTTCATTTCATACAGTTAAATACACAAGTTTAATATTTTTTTAACTTAAATGATATTTTTTGCAACGTGTAATTCTAGTTTCTTAATTTTATGACTTTATAAAAGATATATTCTTGTGGAATTTATTTCTTTGTGTAAAAGGAATTTATATATTAGCATGATAAATGATTGCACTTTTTAAATAAAATAAATAAAAATATTTTGTATGGGACTTCGAATAATACGATCCCGGGAAACAGAGACATTTTTAATAATATTTCGAACTAGCTTTTGCCCGCGACTTCGTCCGCGTTTCCGTCGTTTTTCGAAAAAAAATTAGCAGATGTCCTCCCTCATAGTTTTGACGTAACAGGCAGATTCACTTTCGTATTTTAGAAGGGCAATAGTAATATAATATGCCAATCCACAAAACTGTTGAAAAATATAAGTAACCGCAGAATATTATAATATACCCACGCTATACCCACGACTCGGTCAGCGTGTAACTCCTTGTTTTTTATTAAGATAATATATTGCTAATATTTTTAGATCAAATTAAAATGTTTCAGCGCAAAGCTTCTGGGTAGACTATGTTAAGAGTCGACCCGTCCGGCACGTGAACGTAAAGATTCCTAGAATTGCTAACCCGGGAAAGAGCGACGTATAATTGACCATGCGAGAAACAGCTAACACCGAGATCTACTCCAGCAACACGAAAAGTCTGCCCTTGAGCTTTATTGATAGTCATGGCATAGCACACCGATACTGGGAATTGCGTTCTTTTAAATTGGAATGGAAAATTATTTGGTATTATGGGAATTCTGGGAATAAAGACAGTTTCTCCTGCACCGCAACCTGTTAAAATTTGAGCCTCGATTACATTTTGTTGCAACTGGGTTACTTTTAGCCGAGTTCCATTGCAAAGTTGAGGTGGTCTTAAATTTCGGAGCAGAATTATCGGTATGCCAATTTTTAAACAAATTATATGAGAAGGTAGTCCAGGCATACTTAAAGAATTTAAAAATTCTATCGGGTAATTAGTGGCTTCTTGTTCATCAACCATTCTATTTATTGAACTATAAACTTTGCTTTCTCCCTGTATATTAGACAGTATTTTATTATTAATTTCAGATGCCTGGTCATTGCGAGGAGTCAAAATGGACCTTTCGCAAAGCCAAGAATTGTCCCTATTTAATATAATTGTTATGTCACCGTAAACCGAAGATATAAGATGTTGTTGGGATTGCACTATACAACATAACTCAGGTGTCAGAATAAGTTTTCCTTGGTGTAGTTGTGGATAGGTACCTTCACCAATCTTCAATAATGTATCAGAAAATTCACGATTATCTGCGTTGTCTCCAGTTCTCACTCGCATATTTATAGTCAAATGCACCGATTGTATATCACGCCACAAATAAGAGCTTTTCAGGCAAGCCCTAATCTCATCAGCTCGGGTTCCCCGTGGTATTACCGGTAAGGTTTGTCGGAAATCACCACAAAATAAAACCGTAATACCGCCCATTGGTCGATCATTTTGTCTTATGTCCCTTAGAGTTCTGTCTACTGCTTCTACTCCTTTTCGATGGGCCATCGTACATTCATCCCATACGATTAAATTACACTCACGCAATACCTTAGCTTTGTCGCTATTTCTTGAAATACTACAGGTTGGACTTTCCGTGCGATCTAAATTAATTGGTATTTTAAACATAGTGTGAGCAGTCTTACCTCCTGGTAGCAATGTTGCAGCTATACCTGATGAAGCCACGGCAAGAGCGATTTTACGCTGATTTCGAACATAAGCTAATATTAATTTAGTCAAAAAAGTTTTCCCAGTTCCTCCAGGTGCATCTAAAAACCATATTGTTCCTAAATTATTCTGCACACTCTCGCACACGCGATCATAGACTAAGCGTTGTTCTGCAGTCATCATTGGGACACCGTTTTCTAATGTTACCAGCAGTTCCATTGGGTTGTAACCAATCTCTGCGGAATATTCCCTATTGGTAACCTCTCCGACTGAGGTTGGCGTTGGCAAACCATATTCACAAAGTGATTTACCGCCTACTGCTGTTAAGTCTTCCTGAAGAGCTAATAAGCACTGATTTATAGCCAGATCTCGAAAATTATCATTAGTTGCGCCTTCATTATTGTGAGATAAATTCCGAAGAAAGTCTTCTGCAAATTTTTCTTTATATTTTTCCCATAATTGGACAGGATCAGATAAATTACAAAATGTGAGTAATGTTACAAATAAATGGCGTAACCGTCGTGGATTATCACTAACACAGGATTCTGCTAAAGCGTCATCCCAATGTTGATCATTTTCAAGCAAATGACGCGCTTGGCAAGCTGCATGATAAGTTGGATAAACAACATCGTCTACTTTTCTCAAATCTATAAATGATGTTGGTCCTCGCACTGTATGTAATAATAATCTCAAATAAAAACACTCTGCGTTGTTAGGATGAACAGTATACACTCTACCAAGAACATGTTCTTTGAAAATACCTGTCTCGCCATCTACAGGCCTGCCTCGGCGTCTACGGTTAAAGACACCTCGTTGTTTATCGTAGGTATAATACGATGGAACTTCTTCATACAAAAGAGACTTTGCGAAATTATCAGTTTGGCAAAGTCGAAAGAATGCCAATAAAGTTGTTTGTCTAGGGTTCTCTAATCGTTCTGTAACATTTTCGGCGTTAAAATATATACGTTGACCGCCTTCCAGATGAACATCCAGATGGGTCACAGGTGGATATCTTTCGTGAATATTAAAACTTAAGATCCGCCACACAGCTTCTGAAGAGCTGATATATCTGCCTGACTGAAATCTAGTAACTTCATCATGTTCATTTCTTAACGCAAACGTAGCTTGGTCACTGCCCTTGTTAATGTACTTACAAATATATTTAATTGACTCTACACTATTACACATTTCTACATTTATGTGAGCTTGAAATGCTCTGGACAATACAGGCGAATACGGAACGACCCACCTATTATCTAAAGTAACCTGTTGTCCAGACATTCGCTTTTCAACAGTAAAACCACCATTGTCTCTTGAACGGCGACGATATAATGGGTATCCATCATGTCCTGTTACAGTTTCATCCACTAATGCTTTTGGATACCTTTTAGTGCAACGACCGTCTTGCATGCAAGGAGCATTTGCGTTAAATGCACAACATGGACCATGTATCATATGAGTTTTAACAATGTCGTATAACAGGGGATCTGCAGTCGGATCTGGAATTTCAGCACTGATTAATCTGTCTACATCATTAGGTCGAACCTTATCTTTTAACCAAAGCAAGATATGTGCGTGAGGTAAGCCGCGTTTTTGCCACTCAACACTATACATATAACACAATACTTCTCCAAAAATGTTATCTTTGGTAAGAAGATCTATCATTGATTTTAATTTTAAATGAAACACTCTTGCAATAATATCATGGCGGTCATGCGGTGCCTGACCCTCAAGAAGCTCCCGAGTGATTTCATCCCACTTGGGATTGGTAGTTACAGTAACAAATAAGTCGGGACGTCCATATTTTCTTACGTAACAAAAAGCGTCTTGAGTACGTTCATGCATGTAGCGTGGACCACCAGTAAAAGAAGACGGTAAAATAACTAAACGACCCATATTCACAGTATCGTTATCTTGCTGCATGGCATCGCGAAGGTGCACGTATTCTTCAGCGCGCAGCTGCCTTTGATTAGATCGTATATAAACTAATCTTTCGGTTTCAATTTTTGCGTACATGTCAACAATAAACTGATTAAATAAGCCACGAAAACGTTGAAAGTATACCAATCTATTCCGTCTCACTTGCAGGTGGTAACAATAAAATTGAAGGCATGACACCTTTTTATTATAATTAGGTGCGCCTGTGCGCGGATCGGTTTGGTATACAGCGAAATTATAACCATCTTCCCCTCGACAGTATATCATAGGATATTGCAAACTGTCGTAAGCCCTGTGGGTTTCGAAAATACGTTGCAAACGATTGTCTCTGGAACGTATAACGATATCACGCCTATCACATTCCTGGTCGACCAGTACTACAGCAACTTCATTCGTGGATGGAACGTTATGACGCCCAGGGTGTTCCTGAGTTGGACGCTTATCGGCATTTATAACAATTTTATAATTGTTATTACCATCTTGAGAAAGGGCTTCTAATGCCGATTTAAAACTGCATACGTACGAATTAACCTGATGTAACATGTTCTGAAGTTGTGAAATGAGTTCAGTATTTAAATTCGGAAAATATTGATTTCTTATATTCGACTGTTCGTTGTAATCGGATACAAAATATATTTGAAGAAATTTAGGTTGTTCTTCAGGCAAAAGGGACCCTATCAAATGGTAAACCTGACCTTGTACCTTAAAAGTAGGCATGAAAGGGCCTTCTGAGATTTGTTTAGCACCAAAGGATGTCATTTGGAATGCACTATTATAAGTGCGAATATTATCTAAAAACTGTTTGGATTGCAAATGTTCCCCTAAAAGTAGTGATTTTAAAGGTTCCGGTGGGTCTTCGAACGAAGGCAAATTTATTTTACCTCCAGAACAACAGAAACCAGCAGACTCCTTCCTCCACTTCGAAGCATTACAAAAGGAACATACTACGTTCATATCGCCTATTTCAGAAGATGATCTGTAATCAATTGTGAGGTTATAAGCAAACCCACTTTTATATTTATCGGACCACGCCACCGAATTTGTAGATTGATCTACCACGTGTATATCTAAGTCATTAAGACCATGTCGAAATCTATCTGCAGTAAGACGGGCCTCTCGCTGTTCTTCTGTTTCAAGCGACCGAATATTTTCAATTCTTAATCTTTCATTAGATAAAGTAATCAATTGTTCTTGTCTCAAAGAATTGTAATAATCGCGTCCCGACTCTAGTCGTTGTTCATGCTCCTGTTCATCTTCAAGAGATCGAATCATGTTATGGTGCGCCCTATCATTTGTCAAACGGTCTTGATATTGAGTAAAAGTTTCAGATTCTCGAGACAAAATATGACGTTCGCGATCAGCTGTAAGCCGTAATTCCCTCTCAGTGAAGGTTTCGGACTCGCGAGATAAAATATGACGTTCGTGGTCAGCTGTAAGCCGTAATTCCCTCTCAGTGAAGGTTTCGGACTCGCGAGATAAAATATGACGTTCGCGGTCAGCTGTAAGCCGTAATTCCCTCTCAGTGAAGGTTTCAGACTCGCGAGATAATGTATGCCGTTCGCGGTCAGCTGTGAGTCGCAATTCTCGTTGTAAAGCAGTTTCAGCTTCTCGGGATAACGCATGTTGTTCCCGGTCAATGGAACGCCTTAGCTCTCGTTGAGAAGAGCTTTGAGAAGCCCGTGTTGTAGCTCGTCTCGCTCTTTCAGCTGCTAATCGCATCTCTCTTTCTGGAGAGCTTTTATTAGCTCGAGATGTTGAGGCACTAACTCTCATAGAGTTTAACCGATGTGCTCTTTCCTCTTCTGATTCTTGAGAACGCGTCATTCTCATTCTCCTAGCTTGACTCGAAGTTCGAGATAAAGATGGTCGTTTTTTAGGTGGCATCGTTTATTTTATTTTTAATCGACGGTAACTTAAATTCTATTTAGTTACCCAACAAAAAACTTACGTCAGAGGTCCTAACTATAGCTAAGTATATAATAAATAGAATATAAATCTAAGTGCCTATTAAAACTAAAATAATATTCTAATCGAATTATAAATATGTACGTAGGTACCTACAAATTACAAAAGAATAAAAAATGAAAATAAAGCTATACTTAATGCGTGTGCAATACTATCTACACTTACCTACTTCACTTAAAAATGAATAATAAGAAATACCTACAACTACTGTAATTAATCAAAGTACCTATGCTAATACAAAAAAAAACCTTAGATGTTCTAAGTACAGCTGCTATATAATAAAAAAATATAAATCTAAGTGCCTATTTAAACTTAAATACCTAATATTCTAATAGAATTAAACTAAGAAATATGTACCTACCTACCTACAACTTAGGTACAAAAAAAAAAGAAATGAAAATAAAGCTAAAACACGTGTGCAGTATAGGTAGATAGTAGGCAATATCTACCTATACCTACTTCACTTAAAAATAAATAAAAAATACCTATGAATACTATAATTAATAAAAGTACCTACCTACGCTTTTATCTACTCAATACAAAAAAAACTAAACATAAAATGCCCAAAACTAACCTATCAGTAACTAAAAATCTAACAATAATCTAATCTATCTATCTATTATCTAATCTAAAAATCGAATCTAAATCTACTTAAAAAGAAATAAAATAGGAACTATTAATAGTTAAGAATTTAAACAAAACTAAAACTAATTTAGAAAATAACAACAAAAGAAATTAAAATAAACTATTTAAAGACAAAAAGTCGCGCTGATAAGCACGGTTTATAAAATAACAATTATTGTCTGTCAATAAAGTTCAACACTCTGAACGCATCAACAGCCAAATATTGAATGACGCTTGCGCTCGCCTCCCGCCCCTTTTATACTCTGCCGCCGCGAGCCCCGTCGAGCGCGGCAACCGTTACGCAAAAATAATCCTTATAGCTTGATTCACTATTCACGCGCGATGTCTTGTTGGCGTATTTCATGTAAGTAAGTATAAGTTTGGTGTTTCTATACCGATTTCAATGATTCTTTTTTTATTGAATTGGTGCTAATGTTTATTTTTTTTTTAATTAGGAATGTTGGTGAGCATTATTGGTTTTATAAACGTAAAAGTAAACAAATATAATAAGAAATCTCCGAACTGCTAAGCTATCGAGAGTTATGCGTGTTATTGTGAGTTAACTATAAAAGGTAGATATATGCTGTCTTGGAATATTTTTCGTGTATTTTTATGTAGAATATTTCCGTTATCCATAGTTTCTATGTAGCTCTAACCATTAAGGCTGCACACGCGACGGAAGCTTAAAAAATCAAGCAACTTCTCCCATTTTCTCAACATTTCCTTTCACTGCTCTGCTCCTATTCATTGTAGTGTGATGAAAAGTATACTATTACCTGCCCAGGAGTATAAAGAATAATTGTACTAAGTTTCGTTAAAATCCGTCGAGTAGTTTTTTTTTCTATAAATAACATACAAACAGACAGACAGACAGACAGACAGACAAAAAATTTTTTAACTGCATTTTTGGCATCAGTATCGAACACTAATCACCCCCTGCTACTTATTTTGTAAATATATTTCATGTACAGAATTGACCTCTCTACAGATTTATTATAAGTATAGATATGATTTCTCAACCAAATGCATCACTTTGTTACAAACAAAGAAGTTATTCTTGAATCGAGCAAGGGGAATAGTACTTGAGATAAGTGTATTCTAGCAAGAGATATATAATATTCTAAAATATTCGTGCATCTTATGTATATTTGTGTTAGTTATTTTATATAAAAAATATTATTTTAGGAAAATAATGAACAAGAATGCATTGAGTAAATAAAAATAATTTAATTTATAATGAAAAGTACTAAAATAGAATGTGCCTAAATTATATTAATGTCTTATTAATATAGCACAATATTTATCTTTCGAGGTTTGTTTCGGATATATATTAAGGTGTGTTTATTGTACATTAATTTTATAACAATCATAGTTTAGAAATTTTTTAGCTTTGATGCTTTGTGTATAATACTTTATTCAAGATGTTGTGTCACTAAATTTGTAGTTTATAAAATGTCATGGTAGAAGTTTGTTTAAACCAAAACACATATTTTGTGTTTTGGTATTATATAGTATATGATTTTTCATTTAATAGCAAAATAATTGTTTATTATAAGTTGGTTTAATAGAAGTTTGTTTTTTATATATATATAATGTAGTTGTAAGTTCATTACTAATAATTAGTAAACAAAGTTTGCAATAAATACGAAATTATTTAATGTCGTAAAAATGTGTGTCAATAATTATTCTGTGTTTTGGTCAATAAACTGGAAATTGACATCTATTTAATACGTCGGTTTGATTTAAATGGACGTTGGATAAGCTTTTACAATTTAATTTTATTATATTATTATAATAAAATAACATTTTCTTTTATCAAAATATTTATAATTATTTATAAAACGAAATTGATATATTTTTTAACACCTTTGGTAAATACTTTATCTCTTGCTTATTTCATTATTCAGTTTCGTTATATACTACTTGAAGGAATGAATGAATGTATTAACGAACTTTAAGTTCCTGTAAGCGCATTCTCATGGCCTTACAGAATAAATAAGTATCAAATTGCATAATTACTTAGACAAAATTTGGTGGCATACATACGCGGGAGTTATGAAAATAAAACAATTTTAATACTTTAAGTTTAATGTCTTCTCTTTATACATCTTTATATATGTTTTTAATCTATGTAATATTTTTATGTTACTGCTATATAAATACTACACATAGAAAAGTGTTTTAGAATACCATTTGTACCTAAATCATACATATAATTTGCACGAATGAAGTAAAGCATTAATCTACGAATAGCTATTTTAGTCTCCGAGAGCCAGTACCAGATGTGTAGCTTAAGGCAATTGTAGACAATACGAATTGATTATCCGTATTTGTACCAAAACAGAATACAGTTTCTTTACAATGATTTAACTTTTAAAAAAAAGTTATAGATGTTTTTCAGGTGAGAAATACTAATAAATAAATATAAGTATTAATTGGTTTTACAAAGCTCTGATCTTGAGCAAGTCAAATGAGTACGTAATTGATGTTGATAATGTTTTCTTTGATGCTGTCATGTCATGTTATGTCATGTTATGCTTTGTTTGATCTTTGCTCGTTATAATATCGTCAGAATATTAATAAGCGAAGGAGGTATTGAGTTTATTAACTATCATATATTTGAAAAACTATAATAGTCACAAATAAAAGAGTAATAAGAAAATGATTCTATTGCTTTAAGGGTCTTTCCTATATTTTAAGGATTAGTATTGAAATGATATACACGAATTAATTATTACCGATCCGTTTGGAAAATAATTATCGGTTCAAGTTGGCTACTAAAGAGAAAAATTAAAATACTTTTTGGATTATAGGATCAAATAAACGACATATGAATTGAGTCAGAAGGAAGTTTTCTTAAAGTTAATTTCGTTCTTACATTGTTAAAAATGTTTCACTTGTTCCTTATCGACTTAACGATAGCTACGAAGATACCTATCGATTGATTAATTGTTGATTGTTAATTGTTGTTTGGAACTTGTTCGTTGTTTTTAAAAGCTGTTACCAGTAATTTTGTTTACCGTCTTCCTTCTTCTTCTTATATGATTATTAAAAATATCTACTTAACAGGATTTTTTTTTAATCATTACACAACAAATTTTTATTTTTGTTTGTGGAAATAAGCCAATTATAGGGAGGATCTAAAGAAACCATACCCAAAACACAAGATTTTTTCGGCACTCGTCGCTGGTTTTCCGTCAGCCAGACTACTAAGCAGATTAACTTTAAAAGTCACGTACCTACTTGTACCTGTTGTACGTTTTCTGCTCCAGCAATAATGTAATAAATATTTTGTTTAATTAGTTACAATAACTTTATTCACAGGTTTTAATAAAAAAGAAATATTACATTTGTTAAACTAGTTGTCACTTTACAATTGTGGTATTAGTAAAAATAATTAAATACTTTTTTCATGTAAAAATACGATCAGTTAGCATTCAATTCGCAAAATATATACACATACATGACTAACAAACAATAAATAATATTTTTTATTGATTTGTGCAAAAGCGGTGTTAAATTTCAAGTGGTTTCATATTTTATTTTATCCGATAAAGATTTAATAATTTTAATTGTATTTAATTTTCAACAGATGAAAGTGTTTATCACTACTGGTTAAAAAACACTTGTTAAAAAACTTACTTTCAATAGTGAATTTAAACAATAGTAAAATGCAAAATATTTTAGAATAACCATACATTTACATTTAAATTAAACTAATGTGGTACTTTTCCTAAAATGTTTTAAATACAGATTGATTGTACATAAAAAAATAATAATAAAGTATTATTTTAGATAACCATAATAATAGTTACTTTCACGTATTATGTAAAGAGATTGAACCCTATCACAAAATGATATTTTTCGTTATTTTTTCGAACTTGATAAACACAATCATAGCGTTACAATATATTTATAAAGGAAAGGTAAGGAAGGTATTATAAAGGAAAGGAAGGGTCAATCAAGTGTTCCAGCGATGACATGTCATAAATTGTAATTTGAGATAAAAGACCATTACTTGCGCTTGTGTCTTTATTAGGATTAGACGTCGTACAGTAATAGCTTAGGATTTTCTTAATAATCCAATATTCCTTTTTCTTAATAATCCAATATTCCAAATAATCTGGAATCACTATTTGAGGTTATGATGAATAAGTTGTAATTAAGAGCTTCTTTGGTTGAATTAAAGGTTGGCCAATATCTTTGTGTATATTTTGGTTTCGAAAATGGTGATGTTAGCATCGGCTGTAGCACATATTGCGTTATGAATAAATGCAATACATAGATCGGGGTGTTATACAGTATACTACTTATGGACTCCTTTGGATGTGAGTAAACTAAACAAAACAACTAAAAAACTTAACTATTTTTATTGTTTTCTTTTAGCTCTAAACATTAATAGTTGTAATAACTACCTTTTATGTATTGAATAAGTCATATACTCGTATATA
Source organism: Melinaea menophilus ssp. n. AW-2005 (assembly GCA_918358695.1). Classification (NCBI taxonomy): domain Eukaryota; kingdom Metazoa; phylum Arthropoda; class Insecta; order Lepidoptera; family Nymphalidae; genus Melinaea; species Melinaea menophilus. Next base: position 11,695,871 of record OU911056.1, read on the forward strand.
TACATACAATTCTATAAATTTCATAAGTGAAACTGTACCTAACTACAACTGTAAATACAGGTACTGTAACTGTACCTGTAGTAACATTGCTATCTTTTGAATATTAAATACTTGGATGCATTGGTTTTGAATGCATCCAGAACATTAAACAGATTGTTACATTGTTTAAATATTTCTGATTAAAAACCATTTAGGTCGTTCTCTAGTCAATCATAAATCTTCCAATGTTAAATTCTAAGCAATGGCTAAACAATGGGATGGAAGTATTAAATTTTATTCGTTAACGCGTCAAAACAAGTAAAATTTAGAAAATAAGCCACCTTTCTCCAATAGTTAAACAAAATTACGCAGTAAACAGACAACGGCCGAAATCAGACTGGTGAACTTTAATTACAAATTAATTGTTTCAGCGTGTTCGTGCATAAATGTATTTGTGTCTGTCCTGTGACGTCATAGTTCCTTAGCTGATTCAATTAATCGCTACAGGTATCATAAATTATTTTGAAAGCAGTTTCTGTTATCAGAATCCTCTTTCGCTGAGCCAAACGTGGGTAACACAGAAGAAGAATGTAAGAAAGATGAATGCTGTGGAGATGCGATCTCTTCGCAGAATATGCGGAGTCAGTATAGCTGATCGAATCCGCAATGAAGAGATCCACAGATTGGCAGGTACTAGCGAAGATCTCATGGTGAGAATGAAGAAGAACGTGCTCAGGTGGTTTGGGCACGTTGAACGAATGAGTGATGAAAGAATGGTAAAAAAGATTTATATGGGAAAAGTGAGCGGTAAGTGAGACAGGGGGAGGCCTCGAGTAACCTTCGAAAACACAGTAGCTACGATACTGGAGGAAGGTCACGTAAAAAGCATGAGGACCCCCCGGAAGGCATGTATGAAGAGGTTGATGTCTGTGGCCGAGGCGAAAGAGGTATGCATAGACCGTAGCGTTTGGCGCTCCGTCGTCTCTGGCTACCCCGTAAGGGATATGGCGTGAAGGTAAATAAATAATAAATAAATAATATAACTTTTTGTCTCTGTTTATTTTTGTAGGCTATAATATAAGGAACTAATATTTTTATCATATATTATTCATTTTTTTATGTTAGAATATCACCATTATCTCATGGCATATACTTTAACTCTTTAAGCTACAAGTTAAGATAGAGCTCAATAAAACCTTATTAGAAGTTATAGTAACCTGAGAGGCATAAAATTAACAAAGTAAGAGGTATTCTCTTTTGTAAGAAATAACTTTGTAACAAAAGTTTATTTGTATAGTGTATTATGTTATTAAAATAAATTTTAAACAATCTTAAACTTTAGACTTGACGGAACAAAACGTGTATAGAATATCAAATCACCTTTTGTAAATGTAATTATTTATTTTAATAGATCATTAATTCACATATACGAATTATTATTTTTTCCTCTTTTAATATTGTGAAATTTCCTTAAATAATTTCGGGATTTGTCTACAATTTTCACGGAATTGAAAATTTACAAAAAGCGATCCTGGTTCATTAAACATCTCAAAACACACAATGGTGCTGAAGCGCGGCAATCGCCGGTAATATCTTCAGTTTTCACTTCGGATAGAGTTTGCCCTCATATATCCTATGGTGAGCCATTGAATGCGAATCGCCAGGTGTCCATGACAACCTGGCATTCCCAATATTAAACAATCGACATGGAAAATACACTAACAAAACATAGCGGACCTATTAGAGCATCCGGGCTCAAACCAGGTACTCGACGCGCAAGTAGAGATTCTACAAAATACAATTTTTTACTACTTCAAAGAGCACTATCCACCTTCGAATCGTTATGCTCACAAGTATAAAGAAAACGGTTTTAAATTGAAAATGAGAAAGAAAAAAGAGACCACATAAAGGAACTTCGTAGGGCCAAAGCCATGGGCGACAACCAACTGTCTAGGGCATTAAGGTCAATTCTTAAATTAATACAAGGCATATCCCAACAAGTAACAAAAAACCGTGATAGCTTTGACCGGGCAAAACACGAAGTAGACTTTGATAAAAATCCTTTTAAGTACTCTAAAAACATTTTCAAAGATGAAAAAGGTAAGCTTCTCTTGACCAACGAGCAAATTTTCGTTTACTATAAAAGCACATACGAGTACGAAGTGACTAAAAATCAAAGACTGTATGGGGATCCCAACGAACGAAAACCTGAAAGTCCTTCCAAAGATTTTCATGCCTACCCACCAACTTTGGAGGAAATCAATAAAATAATTAAAAAGAAACCGTCTAAGTCAGCACCAGGTCCGAATGGTATTATTTATATAGTTTATAAAAAATGTCCGTCGATTCATAAGCATCTGTTGAATATATTCGGTAAAATCTTGTCAAGAGGACAAACACCGGTAACATTCGGAAATGCTCTTTTTGTCCTCATTCCTAAAAGCGACAATGTCTCGGATCCTAGGGACACTAGACCGATAGATCTAAAAATACAATATCAAAAATATTTTTCTTTTACAAACAAAAATGACGCAATTCATGATTAATAATAAATATTTCGGGCCTAATCACCAGAAAGGGTTTTTGCTTGCCATTTCTGAATACCTGGAACATAACACTTTAATATCGGAAAGCCTTAAAGATGCCAGAACTAGTGAAAGACAAATAAAGGTACGTTGGATAGACTTAGAAAACGCTTTCGGGTCGGTACGACATGAACTGAGGATGTTTGCGCTAAGGTGGTATAACTTTCCAACGTTAGTAAGTGACATGATTGCATCATATTATTCAAAATTAAAATTTCCATAATCACAAATGAAATCATCATTCGAAACCATTAAATTACAACATAGGTTTATTTCAAGATTGTTGTATTTCTCCAATTATATTTAACATAGTGATCAATATATTAAAATTTTAAAATTTTGAAAATAAAATAAAATTTTAAAATTAATTAAAAACGAAAAGAAATGGGGTTATCGGTTTAAGTTTAACAATAAACACACTGAATCCATACTAGCATTTGCAGACGATATCGCGATACTGACACGTAATCCAAAACAATGTCAGCTACTTTTAAATGTTGTGGAGGATTTCTGTGCTTGGATGGACGGATTGAGGACAAAACCCAATAAATGGTACAGTCTATGTCTGGCGGAACACCAGATAAACTCTTACCTCTTACGATCCGGGTCTTATAATAGGTGGTAAGTGCATTACTACTATTACCGACGTAGCTCCGTTCAAATTCTTAGGCAATTAAAGCGATTACCAAGGGCGCACTCCATCGTTAGATATTATAGTCGATAGCTTTTTTGAATGATCTTAAAAAGGTAGACAATCAGCCTATAAGTAACAGCAAAAAGGCTTGGATATATGATAATTATTGAACATCACGTTTAAATTGCCCTTTCTTCGTTTACGATATTAATAAGACCCTTTTGTTAAAGTTAGATGCAAGCGTCATAAGGACATTGAAGTCGTGGCTCGGGTTAGCACGTCCAGCGGACTCTTCTACCTTATTAAGAGACCGACACAATTTTGGGTTAAAATTAAAGAAACTATCGGAACTCTATAAACACCTAAGAGTGACCAAAAGACATATCATCTCAAAGTCGAATGATGATACTGTAACATCTCTCCCAATAGATAAAATTGCCGCAGAGCTGGAGTCACAACTTCAATTCCATAAACAATTTATGATAGGTGCTCAAACAAATAAACAATCAACTAGGAAAGAACAAGACTTAGAAATTATAAAATCCTTTATTCGGCACGATGAAAATGATAATTACCGGTTGCACACGATGAGTCTAGAATTGCAAAACGACCATAGGAGATTTTTGTATTCCATTAGCTTTACGATGGCGATACTTCATGATTGGTCCCCAGCATTATTAAAATTTTATCTTAATGCATTCCAAATGACTCCTCCCAGATCAAAGTAACTTGTACTCAAAATAACTAAGGCGCGTTATACTTGTGGAGCTTACTGTACCCTGGGAAACACACATACCCAAAGATCATACGTTTAAGCTTAACAAGTATTACGAGCTATGTAACGAACTGATCAGGAATAAATTTATAGTTAATTTGTACGCTGTAGAAGTAGGAGCGAGAGGTATAAGAACAAAATCTCTCTACAACTTATTTAAGGATCTCGGCCTTTCTAGAACGATCATCAGTTCATTTCTGGAACGTATTTCAAAGACTGCTTTAGTAGGTTCTTACGATATTTGGTTAGGTAGGGAGAGGGGCGTAAACAGTGAAGGTGAGCGTGTATGCGCATAGTAAATGGGCCCCTTAAACCTACATCTGGGTCGCAAGTCCCAGGCATTGTTTGCGCACCTTTTCTTGCAACGCGATGGGCCCGGCACCCGCACGGTAAATCCATGGAATGCTAAGAAATTTCGTCTCTTCTCTGTGTCAAAAATATTTTATAACATAATGTAAGTAAAAATAAAACAATATTTAATATATACCAGTAAATATCCTCTTGGAACTTATTCGTATTTTTATACTCAATTCAATTGTAAGCATGAAAATTATTTTCATGAATTAGTTTTCATCAAACCTTTAGTGTTAGCTTAGATAAGTAATGTTATTGTAACATACAGTTATAAATATTTTTTTTACATTTGATATTGTTTGTTTAAATTTGAAGCTTGATAATTGGATTGAAATATTGGAATTCTGGACAAAAAAAAACTATTTAAAATTGAAATAAAATAACAAAAAAAGTCTCCCATAAAGTTCTAAAAATAAATCAACTTTATGAAAGTTTTATGCTGTATAGAATCAGAATTACAAAATAAAAACTAAATTTGAAAACTATAACTCTTATGTTACAGTTATATGTACTTACATAATCATGTTTACCACTACTCAATTTACATTAAAATGCTTCTAAAATCATTTCGGGTTAAATTCTAATATTGTAGATAGTAAAAAAAATGTAAGTATTTGTAAATGTAATATAATGTAATGTAAATGTGAGTAATAAAAAGTAACTTTTCTTAATAGATGAGGAAGAGGTATTTTGCATTGTATAAAATATTTAAAATAGATATAACATTATGACTATGAAAGTCTAACGTATCTATAAGAATATAACATTATAGTCCATAAAACTTGCCAGAATTTAGAATTTCTTAATTCTATTTTAAGTTTGTTTTTTTATTAAAGATTTCAAAGAAAATACAATTATCTTCTCTCACTAACACCGGAATCGAATTATATCCTTTGTTCCTTTGTTAAAAGATCTGCGCTATTCGAATCTTGGATGCTCTAGCTAAATAGATAACATTTTGTAGATAAATCATCTAATTATTTAATAATAATTAAAACTACCATTTTAATATTGTATAGAGGTTTCAGACAGCTTTAATTTTTTAGGACTATTTAAAAGTTTTGTAAAGAAAGTGTTTATTGAATAAACAATTAAATACTTTGCCATGAAAAAATCAAAATGGATTTAAATTTTTCAGAATAAAAAATACTTAAGTAATAAAAATATTTTTGCTTTAAACCAAACACCGATTCTAGTACTGTTTATAGACCCATAAGTATTAATGCAATTGGATATTAAAATTGAATAATAAGTTCTGCACTTACAATTATTCAGTTTGTGAAACTGAAATATAATTAGTTTTAAAAAGTGTCAGCTATTCGAATTCTAGACGTCTTGCTTTTGACAAAAAGTAAGAGAACGTTTTTCAATATGGTATTAAGCACTTGAATTTTGTACTTCGGTTATTTCAATTTGCTACATTAAAAATTTAGAAATATACCAATTATTAAACTATTAGAATTAAACTGTTTTAAATATATCCATGTCTCAATTGTTAGTTTAAAGTTAGTTCAACAATTTTATTATAATATTCAATAAATTTCAGTCTAAGTCCTTCAAGTAATTGATTTTATAAAGATATTATATCACAGTTGAGAAGAGTATCAATTAGTTACTATAATATATATTAATTACATGCAACTAAAGCAAGTCTTTATTATATAATAAGTAAAATTTTATACATTTGTAATTAATTGTTTTTATCTAAAAGATATTGATTGATTGAATAATTAAACACACAAATTCTATATAGAAGTACCGACAAGTCATATATTGAGTTCTGTATCTTTGTTTTAAAAATATTTGTTTATTTTTAAATTTAATTGTTGTTTGTAATATGTTTTAATAAAGGACTGATAAATAAACAAACTGACTTATACGATATTCTTTTATCGTTAAACTTTCAACCTTTTTAACATTTTAAACAAAACAGCCTTCATTGTTGTGGTTGTATTTATTTTTCAACAATTCTTTAGATGTTGGTAAATAACTATAATGAAAATTTAAATAAATTTAATCTAAGGTTTTGAGAAAGGTATATTTACTTTTAATTAATGCTTTTGAATTCTGTGACCTACTTTAACAAATTGATAAATTCAATGAACGAGAAGCGCTCTGGTTTTGTTCAACCTCATTCTAAGATAGGATGGCTTTAGATTCTTAATCCTTTGTTAATTTTATTGTCAACTTAATAGACAACTACTAATTTACTGACCACTTAAGATTAGTTTCATAAGCATTACGTAATAAAATTTTGAACGACACACAACTTAGACTTAGATTAACTTAAACTATTAAGAAGTGTAAATATTAAAGGAAATTATTTATTAAATTCTTTGTTAAATTTTTACAAGTCGTGTTTGGAAATTTAGAGCATGTTTTAAATTAACAGTTAAATGCAATGCAATATCATTTTATCGTGTATTCTGTTCTTATTTAACTACGTACTATTTTATTAAGTTGCACAATCTGCTTGATAGAATCGTCAGAGATGCCTGTACATTTGTCTGTCCGCCTGTCCGTCTGTCCATCTATCCGTCTGTCCGTCTCTCCTTCTGTATCCTCCTGAAGGCCTATGAGCTAAGCATCCAAATTTTAACTAGCCCATAACTAATATGTGCTACTCAATTTTTTCAATCCACCCCCGGTTGGAGTTATGCATTTGTTGTGCTATCTTTTTATCAGACGATTCATTCATGCTAAGTATACAACATTATATAGACGCTATAGTATAAACATCTTAGGCTAATAATAAAAATGAAAAACGTTTATTCAATACCATCCAACCAAAACTTTTTAAGGAAAATTTATTTATTTTGTTAAATAAAACGCATTTAACGTTAAGTAACTTAGATGTTTCTTTGTAGTTTGTATATGTATATTAATGGTTTAAAATCTTTTGTTCATGGAACATTTATTTGTCGTACGTTGTTGTAGTAGAATTGTAAAACATTTTTTATTTTCTGCTCCATGATCGTTTACGATTCCAATTCTAGAAAGGACATTACGACATATTGGCGGAAAATAAGAAAGTGGCTTTAACGGGGATACATCTTCCATTCATTACTTTTTTAAGAAAAAAGTGTTTATTTTATATTATTACTTTGTTCGTGTTAAATGTGATTTATATTTATTATTTAATTAAAATATCTTAAAATATATATGAAGTAGTACAATAGAGCTATAATAGCTTATAGCTATATATTCATAGCTTTTAAAGCTATGAAACAATATCGAAATCGAACATTATTGATTTTGAACGTTTGATTTTGATATTGTTTCATACTATACAGTATTCATTCATAGTTTATCATCAATACTGACCCCATTATTTTATTATAATACTAATAGTTAATGATTAAGTACTTGGTTCGTAGACGTGATATTAACCCAGCATTATTCAGATCAAGTGGAAACTTTTTATTCCTCTATGTATCAATTTGCTTTAAAATTACTTTATCCTTACGCCTTTTTTAACCTTTAAAGTTAGATATTAGAGTTAATGTAGTTACGTTATCTAAATAATAAAATATAATTATTTTAATGCTTATTTGGTTTTAAGGATTATATTGAAATCTTAACTATCTGCAAAGGTTTTTATTATTTTCCTTATTTTAATAAGTTATTATAATAGGCTAAGATATAGAAAAAGACTATGTATTCAGTGTTAATTTTAGATAATCAAAGGAATTACATTTAGTTTTGAACGTTCATCCGCTAACTGACAACTTGGATACATGACGTAATCCTGGTCGACCAGCCGCTGGGATTTGTCATCAAAACGTTTACAATCCTAACAAAAAAAAAGCCATTAGTGGACATCAAACAAACGTAGATAATCCATGTATATACGATGTATAAGTACTTTTCCATTTAATTTTTACTTACTAAAATAAAATTAGCATTATTAGTTTAATAAAATATACTAATATTTGCTTATACACTTGATAATTATATAATCTTACTTGTTGACGTTTCATAAATTAAACAAAGTATGAGTCATATTAAACACTTAATTTTCATCTCCCTTAAACTACAGCAGATTTGACGTGTAGACTAATAACTCACAAAAAATTACATTTACAAGGGTATTTTAAAAGAATGATGAAGAATGGTAGAAGTGTACTATTTTGTTAATTTTTTATGACATCATTATAAAACATAAGACAATAATGGCTGAAGAAAAGCTGTTCTTTTTTTGTCGGAAAAGTTACGAGCGTCCTGTAATCTCAGATTGCATTAGGTCAATTACATTTGGTAGTAGAAACCAATCGATCTCATGTAGAATACAATAAATAATAAATTAAAAACAAGATATATTTTCCTTATTTTGCATAGAAAATGAATAGAATTGGAAACGAATTTATTAATTCATTTTATTTAAAGGCAAATAATGTAGGTTTTGGATATGTTTTCATTGTTTTTATTGGATAATATTAAATAATAATTAAAATAGATGAAAATCGAAATGAAGAGCGAAAACGTTGAACTTTCAGTTCCAATTGTACATTAATTTTTATCTATAGTGTTTCATTAAATTAAGTGTTCATTTTATTTTTGTAAAATGTACTCATACATAATATTATTCGATAAATAAATAAATAAATAAATATTTATTTCTGTGATGATCCAAAAATGACTAAGTATTTTAAATCAATACTTAAATGTTTACCAAATTGAAAACATTATAAGTCGTATAGACAAGATTGCAAAAATAATTACTAATCTGCTATTATTATATACTAGGGCGTCCAGAAAAACCAACCATTACCCTCTTTTAGTTACTGATTATCATATCCGTTTAACCGCCCCCTCTGCCAGAGTCGTAACTGAAGTATCGTCAATATTCAGATATTAGATATCATAATGATTTAAATAAAGGTAACCTAGTCTGTGGTGATCGAGATTTACCGTATGCACTGCAATTAGAAAATAATTATTTTCAGTTTCTTTAGACTCAAGTAATCTAATATGATTTCCTCAACAAAAGGCTATAACAACCTTAACAGATGTCTTGTTATTAATGTTCTTCGTAAAAGTAATAAAGTTTTTTATTTTTAGATACCTCTCCTATTCTTTAAAGCAAAAAGCAAAGTGTTTCAGTCCAAATCTTATCATGAAATATATATAGTTATGGTATCCTGAGGTCAGTAAAGTTTATTTAGTACATATTTAAAGTATTAACTTTTGAAATAATTATTATTGTAACTTCGGAAATTTATGGAAAGTTCTGAAATAATATTCTTTAATTAACCAATCCACTAATCGTTCCATGGTAAAAAAATGACAGATATTATTAGTTTTGTAGATATTCCTTTTTTCCAACAAAGTAAACCACTTTTATTAATTAAAGTCAAAATTTACTTTAGATTAAAAAGGTCGATTTATTTATTTTTGCAAAATATTTAAAGCATTTTTAAGCAATATATAACAAAAACCTCTGCTGGCTTAGTTGCTCTCATTAAAGTGGACTAATAAGCGGTTTTACTTTAAAAGTCACGTACGTACCTACAACTATTCAGAATGCATATTTTCATTTGTGTTTGCGTTAAATTACATTTAATTTAATTTTTGGTGCACAAGTAGTTTTTGCGGTAACCCGCAATATCACTAACTTAATAAGTTTTTTACTAAAATATAACTTTATTCAAGGTTTAGGAAAAAAATATTACATTGTATTTGTTAAAATATTTACCACTGTGCCTATTTTTAATTATTACATGATTAAAAAGATAAAATAAGAAAATGTTATTTTTCGTTACATTTTTGGAGTCAACAATCATGTCATAATATCATTACGATAAATTTATATAGGTTTCAATCAATCTAGTGATCTAGCGTTGATGTCTTGTAAATTGTAATTTGAGATAATAGATTGATTGCCTTTTACGTATTCTCGTGTATTTAATGAGATTATACATCGTTGAGCAATAGCTCAGAATTCGTTTAATTATGTTAAAGTATTTTTTTTTATATTTACTTCAAAATCCAGTATTACTTCTAAATAATATAGTACTTCTAGTTGAGGTGAATTGTGGTTTCAAAATGATGTTGTATACCATTGTAGAACTAAATTTTAACATTGTTATGCTGTAAAACTAAATGGAGTTGACAATACACATCAAACAAACTCTTCATCGTCAATATGCGTGGCGATACGTATGTTTCTTCTTTTTAAACATTCCAATTTCGAATGACTACCGATCAAAATTGGTTTTTGTTAAAAATCACTTATTTTAAGTTTTGTAACTTACTAAGCTCATATACGAGTTATTGAGGAATTAAATAAATTATACTTAAGCCAAAGTCTACGTATATTCTTAAAAGCCTTAAACTAGAAGGTAATATTGCTAATAATTGATATCTTGAGCTCGCTAAGAATACGAGAACGGACATTACCGTAACATTTCTTAAAAGTTTATAAATTTTTCATTAAGTTTAATGTAAGCCATACATTAAACGTATTTTGTTCTTATCTGGTATATATTTGTATTCGTTGCAGATATTGTAGGTGATTCACTACTACTAGTGATTTGATGCTGTGTTGACCGAAGTATCTACTCTACCCTATCTTTAAAAATACATATATCATATATCAGCGTCAAGTCATTGTTAGAGCTAAGTTTCACTCAGTAAGGTACTGACTTTAAACATCTCTTTAATATTTTATGTCCTTAATTCCTCCATCTTTCTTAATTCTTCATTTTTTTATATTATTCTGCAACGTTCCAACTTACAAACAATTGGACCGTGTATCGTCAGCTACCACAAAAAGCATTATAATTTCAAACGTTAACATTATATAAATAACATTAGAAATTAAAAAACCTGTTTGTTTACTATTATATTTGTATACCAAACTAGTATAAAATAAGTAACAGCACCGGTTCATACAAAGTTCTTTATAAATTATTGTTATTTAAAAAAAATAATGTCTCTAAATAGTTTCTCTTAAAGTCATTTGGTCCACCTACAATATCGATATACGGAGTATTTTGTAATTTATGACGATCTTCAAATGTTTATTTTAATACAACTGTTTTTTTAATGGCGGTTCAGTTTCGCTATTCTACTACTAAATACTACGAAATCATTAGCTTTTTACACAAATACACAACAAGCAAACCTCAAAAGAGAGTATGCAGTAAGTCGGAGTGCTTACAGTTATTTTATAAATATTACCGCTGTATTTACAGGTTTATATAAGCAATTTATAGATAGAAGTACATTAAATTCCAGGTGGTAGAGCCTAGCTGTAGTTTTCTGACTGCAGCTCGTATTGGGCTGGCTCGACCGGGGAAGGACCACCCTCTCACAGAAGACCGACGTGTAGTAACCAAATTCATTTGGTTATGTTCCGTCGGTGAGTGAGAGAATACGGAAGCCCAACCCCCCCCCCCCTGCCAAACATGATAGCGATGCCTCCAAAAAGTATAGCTTTGATGAAGCCGGGGACCCCCTCCCCGAGCAAAATCGGGGGAACGATCCTCGGATTTTGCTCGGGCTGCCCGTCGTATCTGGGGCGTGCAAAGTATCGCCTGTTGTGTTTTCTGAGGGCAAACGACGGCAAACAGCGGCACCCCGCTCCACTCTAGATGTGGACTTTTGCAACATCTGGGGGTTTCACTCGAACCTAAACGCCGTCCACTACCACATTGAGACGGCGCAGCCAGCCTTGTTGTTTTTGACGGAGACGCAGATATCTCAACCTAGCGACACAGCGTACCTATCATACCCCGGGTATAAACTAGAACATCATTTTATACCACACGCCGGGGTATCTGTGTTCGTAAGGGAGGATATCTGCTACCGTCGCCTTCAGGTTTTTGAAGGTCGGGACCTGTCTGTACTCTGGCTGCGCGTGGACATGGACGACCGTGTCAGAGTCTACGCGTGCCTCTACAGGTCCCATAGTGGTAATGCAGAAACGGATCAACTCTTAGGCCATGTTCAGGCGAAGATTGACGATCTGCTTTCACAGACTCCCTCCGCCGAAGTCGTAGTCCTCGGGGACTTCAATGCGCACCATGCCGATTGGCTAGGGTCACGTGCCACCGACTACGCGGGGAGATCTGTGTTTGACTTTGCTCTGGCAAATGGTCTGTCCCAGCTGGTAAAGACGCACACTCGTCTACCGGACGTGGACAGCCACACGCCCTCTTTGTTGGATCTTCTGCTGACTACACATCCAGAAAAGTACCAGATCACTGACGAGGCTCCCTTAGGTTCCTCTGATCACTGTCTGGTACGGAGTGTAGTGCCCATTCAACGTCCTGCTCGCACAAGACCTGCGACTCGACGCGTTTGGCACTATAAGTCAGCAGATTGGGATGGAATGCGGTCCTTTTTTGCATCCTACCGATGGGGGCCGATTTGTTTCCCTTCTAATGATCCTAGTGACTGCGCTGCGGCTGTAGCTGAGGTGATACTTCAGGGCATGGAAATATTTGTACCAAGCTCTGTGGTACCACTTGGCGGCAGATCGCGGCCTTGGTTTGATGCGTCTGTCAGGGCTGCAGCAGCTGGCAAACGGCAGGCTTATCAAGCTTGGGCTAATGCGTTAGTCACTAAGGATCCGAACTCTAGAGTTCTGAAGAGGAAATACAACCGTGCCTCCAGATTCTTCAAACGGCAAATCGCTAGAGCAAAGTTCAAGCATGTCGTCAAAATTAGGGATCAGCTGGCAAAGTACCCGCCTGGCACGCGCAAATTCTGGGCGCTTTCCAAGGCCACTCTGGGTAACTTTAGCCAGCCGTCCCTACCGCCGTTGCACATGGGGAATGACTCTCTGGCCCACACGGCAAAAGAGAAAGCCGATCTCTTGGGCACTCTTTTCGCCTCCAACTCGACTTTGGACGACCGAGGGAAGTCACCGCCTATCATCCCGCGGTGTCAGAGTTCAATACCGGAAATAGTTTTTCGGCAAAAAACTATCAGGCAGTCTCTTTTTTCCTTGGACGTTCATAAGTCGAGTAGGCCGGATGGCATTTCTCCATTAGTGCTACGAACGTGTGCCCCTGAGTTGACTCCAGTGCTAACGCGTCTATTTCGGTACTCCTACCTTAAAGGCGTAGTCCCGGTCACATGGAAGCGTGCCCTTGTCCATCCGATCCCTAAAAAAGGTGATAGCTCGGAACCAGCTAACTACAGACCTATCGCCATTACCTCCCTTCTCTCCAAAATAATGGAGATTATTATCAACCGACAGCTCCTAACGCACCTCGAGGATCACCAGTTGATCAATGACCGGCAGTATGGCTTTCGCCATAGTCGATCAGCTGGTGATCTTCTGTTATACCTTACGCACCGTTGGGCAGCGGTTATTGAAAGCAAGGGAGAGGGTCTGGCAGTTAGTCTGGATATGGCAAAAGCCTTTGATCGTGTATGGCACAAGGGGCTTCTTTCGAAGCTACCTTCCTATGGAGAGTTTATGCAAGTGGATCACCAGTTTTCTCACTGGGCGGAGCATACAGGTCGTTCTCGACAGTTTTTGCTCGGACCCCAAGCCCGTGAACGCTGGTGTACCCCAAGGCTGCGTGCTATCCCCAACTCTGTTCCTCCTGCATATCAATGATATGTTGGATATTTCCAACATACATTGTTATGCGGATGACAGTACTGGGGATGCGGTATATTCCGGTCGCGCAGGTCTCTCTCGGGAAAATGTCGACGAGTGCCGAAAGAAACTCGTGTCTTCAATAGAGACCTCCCTGGGGATGGTCTCTGAGTGAGGTGAACTGAACCACGTTCAGTTCAATCCCCTAAAGACACAGGTTTGCGCGTTTACCACTAAGAAAACCCCATTTGTCGTATCACCGCTCTTCGAGAGCACTCCTCTTATTGCCTCGCCAAGTTTCAAAATACTGGGTCTCGACATTTCGAGCGGTTGTCAGTTTCGTGGTCATCTGGAGAGCAAGGCCAAGTTGGCCTAGAAGAAATTGGGAGTGATCAATAGAGCGAGGCAGTACTTCAAACCTGGCCAAAGACTTGCGCTCTATAAGGCGCAGGTCCGGCCACACATGGAGTACTGTTCTCATCTCTGGTCCGGATCACCCCAATATCAGCTTCTACCATTTGACCGCGTACAACGGAGAGCCATTCGGATTGTCAGGGACCCAGTGCTTTGCTTACGGCTGGACTCTCTGGCATTGCGTAGAGACGTGGCTTCTTTGTGCGTTTTCTACCGCATTTACAACGGGGAGTGTTCCGAAGAACTATTCGATCTGATGCCTACCGCCGAATTTCATTTCCGCACAGCTCGCCATCGCCTCCTTTATCATCTATACCACCTGGACGCGTGGCGATCTTCAACTGTGCGGTTTTCAAGGACTTTTTTCCCACGTACCACTCAAACGTGGAACGAACTTCTTTCGGCGGTATTTCCAGACCAATACGACAATACGGTGATCACATACTAACGGTGACCCGCAAGCTCGTTTGCCCTTCTCTAAAATAAAAAAAAAATAAATAAAAAAAAAAACTAATGAAATTTATAGAATAAGATGGTGTTTAATAAGCTATAAGTTTAATTCTAGCCTATAAATATAGTATCATATATTTATAGGCTAGAATTTATTCATTTATAACATTTTAGAAACTCTGATACTTTTCTGGATAAAGTAGCATAGTTTTGGAATGTAAAGTGTTTCTCATTTTTATAAAAAACAAATATTATACCTAAAATTAAAATAATTTCTAATGGCTAGTCAAGTACGACGAAACAATCGGAGTCTATAAGTTTAATTTTTTTGTCAAACAAGCCATAATATATACCAAAACATAGGAGCATTTATTTTGAATGTATCTACTACTTTAAAATACATTAGAACTGAATTATGTTAAACAGTAAATTAATTTATGTTAAATGTGTCTGAAAAATAAAGTAATCATTTAAGTCAATCACAAATCAATATTCAAGTCTAAGAGCTTGGCATTGAGATATTAAAATGTATTTGTTAAAGTGTCTAACGAGTAAAGTTGACATAATACGATTTTCTCTTTTCCTAGGATTGTTTTTTACTTTAGCATGTGTGTTCGTGTATAAATGTATTTGTGTGTCTGTGCTGCGACGTGATATTTCCTAAGCAATTTCAACGAACCGCTACAGGTACCATACATCGCAAAGCAGTCTCTGTCATGAAAATCCTCTTCTGTAAAGATAGTTCTTTGTTATGTTTTGTTAAAATGAAAATAGTCGTCTTCAAGATATTCACCTTTCATTCTATTTAGAAACAGGTTTTAGTATATTATATATTTTTTTCTTTAAAATATTCTTAAACAATTTGATGGATGTATATTATATTAAAGTAAAATCTAATTATCAAACTGTAGTTCCAAACTGACCTTCTGTCAATTAGAACAGCTCTAAAAAGCCGTAACATGTTGCTTAGAAACCAATATTTTATATTGTTTTTATTCTCTTACCAACTGTTGTATTCGTAAATAAATTTAAATGTCAAAGGGAGTCTCACGAATAAATAAGTAAAATAAAATACACTGATATTCGGAACAAAATCCTGTGGACGACACAAAGTATGGTCTCAACCCATGACCTTGACTCAGTAATCAAATTCACTAACCACTGCACCAACAGACTATCGAATCTTATCTAATTGTCTAAATGAAAACAAGAAACAAGTGCTCATGTAGGCAAACAATTGAATAATCCAATTAAGAAACATAAAAATGCAGAAAAATGTTTCCCATAAACATGTTTGAAAAGAAAATGTTTTCCAAAATAGGTGCCTACTTATATCTTTGGCGCATAATAAATAACGTTTTACGGTAAAACCTTTGGTCATATGTTACCGAGAACAGCGGAATGTAATTCTAAAGACTGTCATTTATCCTAGCCTCTGGAATTTATTACGTGAACCTTTACTCAGATAAATTCTGTGTAAAGACCTAGTAACATTATGCAAAAAGTAGTGGCGTTGGTATTATAAAAAATAGCGCAGGCTTTCTAATTAGAAAAAAATTTTCAAATAATACAGTTTATTTCTTTAATATATAATCTATTTTATATACACGCTTCATCTAAATAAATGTAATAGATGATTTTATAAATAATTAATCAAGGGAACGTAGATCACTTTGTACAGCGATACAGATGATATCCCAGCACGCACATACGAGTCATATCCGTGTAGTGAATTTCACAAACTACATTTACATGTTCAAATAAGAAAGCTAACTTGTGTGTAAGCTATTATGTTAATGATACGAAATTTATATCTTTTCACATAGTTTGATGGTTATTTGGTATAAAAATCACAGTTATTCTATTAACTTATGTTAAATAACAGGAACATAAGAAGTCTAAATAACCAAATAAATATACCTTTTTTATCATTTGCTATTGATAGCATGTATTATATATAAATGAAAAAGTATAATATTTATTCAATATTTGCTTAACATTGAACCTCATAATAACTGAAAATATATAAATTCGCTTTTAAAGTTATGTAAATATTTTCAAAAGCAGTAGCGATTATTGATGCATGAAATATTTATATTTTTTTAATACCTAAATTGAATACTTCAGTGCAACAGATTACAGTTCATAAATTTTGTATTACGAATCTTATTATAACTAAGTATTAAAATAAGAGGACTAAATTATTTTCAAGGAGCGAGCGAGCGACGTCGGATGTTTTAAATGAATCATTGTGTTCAGTTAATAAAGATGTTCTGCAGGAAGGAGTTCTCTCTTAATATTATATTAAAAATAAACTTTGCACTAAATACTATCAGTGTTCATATTAAATTAATTTCTGGAATATATAATGGAGTGTTTGCCATTTTTGGATAATATTTGAATGGGTTCTTAGGCACTGCATATGTGTTGGCGTTATGTAATATATTATTGCTTTCTATTAGATGCAGTTGGAGTTTTCATATTATATATCATTGGAGCAACCTAGAATAAAATTTGTATGCCCATTTAAAGTGGAACATAATCACAATATATAATTTTCAAACACATTTTTTCGCGGATACTCTTGTGTCGGGCATTTCTAAACCGTTTTTGATGATTTTATGTATATTTGAGTAGATAGTAATTTAGGCTAACTACAAGGAGTTAACCCGGATTTAAAAACCCGGTAGTTAGTGCTAATTCCAGTATTTCTTTCTAGACACTATAACTTTTGTCGAGCCGAGATATTGTAAATCTTAAATTTTTGAAATTACGATAATTTATATGATTCCTTTTTAATAATACACAAAAAAAAAAACAAGCCGACGAATTTTGTTACAATTGTCTTTAAATATGTAATTTATATTAATTTAGATTTTAACAACATTTAGATTAATGTAAACAATACAAAAGTCGGTTTG
Organism: Melinaea menophilus ssp. n. AW-2005; assembly: GCA_918358695.1. Taxonomy (NCBI): domain Eukaryota; kingdom Metazoa; phylum Arthropoda; class Insecta; order Lepidoptera; family Nymphalidae; genus Melinaea; species Melinaea menophilus. The sequence continues at coordinate 11,713,539 of OU911056.1, forward strand.
AATTATACATCTTGGATATTATTATATCCTTAAATGTGTAGATGTGCATAAATATTAAGTGTGTATAGATGGCGTGTCGGGTGTAAGAGAGCAAATGAAGTCACTGTAAATAGTTAACTTTAAATAAAATAGCAATAAAACAAAAAGTGAGCCCCGAAATTGAAAGTGCCTGATCAGAATTGTTCTTCAATCTGTAATAAACACTCACAAAAATCCCTTAGATTAATATCTAAATTGTATACATTTTATACATCACAATAATTATAATAATTCAACAACCAACGAATATAATCTCGGCGTTATATTCATACTTTCACCTAAAGCCTGATCTTCACTACGTACATGGTCGTAGGTAGTAAAGATTACGATATACCATGCACAATAATTCAACTTACTTTTACAATAGAATGGGTGCGGTGAGATAAGAAGCGCTGTGAAAATATTTTAGATACACAACTCTACAAAAAAAATGGTTTTGAGTTCTAAGTAATAAATATTATTTTATAGATTTTGCAGCGTTATTGATATTTTACTACTACAGATACATAATGTTATTCATATTTAGTTTTAAATAAACAACCCATATATTACTTCTTTAAATCTATTTGTGTATTTATCTTGTATATAAAATAAAGAAAAATTATAAAATTTATTAAATATTGATCTGTATTTATTAACGAGTACTATTCACTTACTCGTACAATATTATGAATCCGTATAGGTAAGGTTACCTACAATGGCCTACGTGCCTGGTTGCTATTGATATGAAGATTATGATAATTGAACTTTTCACAAACAGCACTTGTGGGTAGTTCAATGTTAATACCACGCACGATGTACGGATAGAAGGTATTAACATTTTGACTGCGTTATGTTGCATTACCTGTTGCGCTATTATGTATTGCTTTCACGGCCAAGTAGTTTTGATATTTTATGAATTATAGTTATATATGTACTTAAATAATCACGATTACCACTACTCAATGTACATTAAAATACTTCTAAAACCATTTCGGGTTAAATAAAAATATTGTAGATAGTAAAAAAAAATAGTTTTTGCTTATAAGTAATAAAAAAGTTATTTTTCTTAATAAATAAGAAAGAGCTATATAGCATGCTATAAAAGACTTAAAATAGTTATCTAACCTATCTTAAATAATATATCGTTATATATTCTATCAACAATTGTTGATAGAATTTATAATTTCTTAATTCTATTTTAATTTTGTTTTTTTAATCAAGATATCAAAGAAAATATCTATAAATTATCTTCTCTTACTAAAACCAGAATTTAATTATATGCTTTGTTCCTTTGTTCAAAGATATGTACCATTCGAATCTTGGAAGTTCTATGTAAATACTCGTAGATAACATTTTCTGAAAAATCTTCTTATTATTTAGTAATAATTAAAACTTTAGTTATTGTATCGAGATTTCAGACAGCTTTAATTATTTTAGAACTATTTAAAAGTTCTGTAAAAATGTGTTTATTGAATAAACAATTAAATACTTTACCATGAAATATTTTTGATATATACTAAAAACTGATGGTAGTACCGTTTATAGACCCATAAGGATTAAGGCAATTTGATATTAAAATTGAATAATAATTTCTGCACTTACAATTTTTCAGTTTGTGAAACTGAAATATAGTTTTAAAAAGTGTCAGCTATTCGAATTCTAGACGTCTTGCTTTTGACAATAAGTAAGAGAAGTAAGAGAACGTTTTACAATATCTAATTAAGCACTTGACGTTTCTACTTCAGTTATTTCAATTTGCTACATTAAAAATTTAGAAACATACCGGTTATAAAACTATTAAAATTAAACTGTTTTAAATATATGTCTTAAATGTCAGTGTAAAGTAGTTCAACAATTTTATTATAGATATTATAATATTCAATAAATCTCAGTATAAGTCCTTCAAGTAATTGATTTTATAAAGATATTATATCACAGTTGAGAAGAGTATCGATTAGATAATATAATAAATGTTAATTAAATGCAACTAAAGTAAGTCTTTATTATATAATTAGTAAAATTTTATACATTTGAAATTAATTGTTATTATCTGAAATATATTGATTGATTGAATAATTAAACACAAATTCTATATAGAAGTAGCGGCAAGTCATATAATGAGTTCTGTATCTTTGTTTTAAAAATATTTGTTTATTTTGTGACTGATAAATAAAGAAATTTACATTTACGATATTCTTTTATCGTTAAACTTTCAACCTCTTTAACATTTTAAACAAAACAGCCTTCATTGTTGTGGTTGTATTTATTTTTCATCAATTCTTCAGATGTTGGTAAATAACTATAGTTTAAATAAATTTAATCTAAGGTTTTTAGAAAGGTATATTTACTTTTAATTATTGCTTTTGAATTCTGTGACCTACTTTAACAAATTGATAAATTCAAAGAACGAGAAGCGCTTTTGTTTTGTTCAATCTCATTTCTAAGATAGGATTGCTTTAGATTCCTAATCCTTTGTTAATTTTATTCTCAACTTAATAGACCAAACTTCTAATTTATTGACCACCTAAGAAACGATTACTTTACGCAAGCAAGAAAGCATTACATAGTAAATTAACTTTTAAGGAAATTATTTATTTGTTTCTGTGTAAAATTTTTATAAATAATGGTGTTTGGAAATTTAGGGAATGTTAAATTGAATAGATAATGCAATGCAATATCATTGTGTCCTGTATTCTCTGCCTATTTAACTACGTAGTATCTTATTAAGTTGCGCAAGCAGCTTTGTAGAATCGTCAGGGATTTCTGTACGTCTGTCTGTCCAGGTGTCCGTCTGTCTGTTCGTCAGTCCATCTGTCCCTCTATCCGTCTGTCCGTCCGTCTTTCCGTCTCTCCGTCTGTATCTTCCTGAAGGCCTACGAGTTAAGCATCCAAATTTTAGCTAGCCCATAACTAAGATGTGCTACTAAATTTTTTCAATCCACCCCCGGTTGGAGTTATGTATTTGTTGTACTCTATCTTGTATCTTTTTATCAGACGATTCATTCATGCTAAGTATACAACATTATAGATACGCTATAATATATACATCTTAGGCTAATAATAAAAATAAAAAACATTTCTTCAATACCATCGAACCAAAGCTTTTTGAGGACAATTTATTTATTTTGTTAAACACAACGCAATTAACTTCAAGTAACTTAGATATTTCTTTGCAGTTTGTATATGTATATTAATAGTTTAAAATCTTTTGTTTATGGAACATACAAATTTATTTGTTGTACGTTGTTGTAGTAGAATTGTAATACATTTTTATTTTCTGCTCCATGACCGTTTACGATTCCAATTCTAGAAAGGACATTACTACATATTGGCTGAAAATAAGAAAGTGGCTTTAGTGGGATACATCTTCCAGTCATTACCTTCTTAAGAAAAAGGTTTTTATTTTATATTATTATTTTGTTCATTTAATATGTGATTTGTATTTATTTTTTTGAAATATAAAGCATTTCATATAATTAAAACATCTTAAAATATATATAAAGTATGTTAGTACAATAGAGCTATAATTTTAAAACTATGAAACAATATGGAAATCGAACATTATTGATTTTGAACTTTTGATTTAGATATTGTTTCATACTATACATTATTAACTCATAGTTAATCATCAATCCTGAAATCATTATTTTATTATAATACTAATAGTTAATGATTAAGTACTTGGTTCGTAGACGTGATATCAACACAACATCATTCAGATTAAGTGGTAACTTTTTATTCCTCTATGTATCAATTTGCTTTAAAATTACTGTATCCTTACGCCTTTTTTAACCTTTAAAGTTAGATATTAGAGTTAACGTAGTAACGTTATCTAAATTATAAAATAGAATTATATTAATGCTTATTTAGTTTTAAGGATTATATTGAAATGTTAAATATCTGCAGAGTTTTTTATTATTATCCTTATTTGAATAAGTTATTATAATAGACTAAGATATAGAAGGAGACTATGTATTCAGTGTTAATTTTAAATAATCAAAGGAATTACATTTAGTTTTGAACGTTCATCCGCTAACTGACAACTTGGATACATGACGTAATCCTGGTCGACCAGCCCCTGGGATTTGTCATCAAAACGTTTACAATCCTAACAAAACAAGTCATTAGTGGACATCAAACAAACGTAGGTTTATACATGTATATACGATGTATTAGTATTTCCATTTAATATTTACGTACTACAATAAAATTAGCATTATATGTAATTTTAAGTTTAAGTTTAATAAAATATACTAATATTTACTTATACACTTGATAATTATCTAATCTTGCTTGTTGACGTTTCATAAATTAAAAAATATATGAGTCATATTAAATTTGATTGATTTTCATCTCCCTTAAACTACAGCAGATTTGACGTGTAGACTAATAACTCAGAAAAATTTACATTTACAAGGATATTTTAAAAGAATGATGAAGAATGATGGAAGTGTACTATTTTGTTTTATTAATTTTTCTTACATCATTATAAAACATAAGACAATAATCGCTGAAGAAAAGCTGTTCTTAATTTGTCTGAAAAGCTACGAGCGTCCTGTCATCTCAGATTGCATTAGGTCAATTACATTTGGTACTCGAAATCAATCGATCTCATGTAGAATACAATAAAAGTTATATTTTCCTTATTTTGCATAGATTAGAATAGAATTGGAAACGAATTTATTAATTCATTTTATTTAAAGGCAAATAATGTAGGTATTGGATATGGTTTTATTGTTTTTATTGGATGATATTAAGTAATAATTAAAATAGATGAAAATCGAAATGAGGAGCGAAAGCGTTGGATTTACAGTTCCAATTGTACATTAATTTTTATCTATAGTGTTTCATTAAATTTAGTATTCATTTTATTTTTTGTAAACTGTACGTATACATAATATTATTCGAAAAGGACAAGTTGTTATCACTATGTTCCACGAATGTAATAAATAAATAGCGGTATTTTGAAATTTAATTGGAGAACATTTTCATAGGTTGAGAATATTTATAATAGTTATTAAATTTTTGTCCGAAAAAAGAAAAATATATGGTATTTCTCACAGACTATAATTGTAATCACGTGTCAATTGATTGGTATTCCATAAGAGTTTATTGCACTTTAGTACAATGATGACATTCACATTGTCTTTGTAAACGTCAAAGAACTAACGATAATTATTTTAAGGTTTTTGGAACTTAAATTCTTATTTATTCAGAAATATCTTTAATGTTCATTATGTAGGTAAATAAAGACAATAATAATAGCAAAGTTTAATGAGGTCAACATTCATAAATAGATAAAAATTAACAAAGGTAATAAAATGATATTATAGTTCTTTCGGTATTATTGTTTAGGGGAACAAACAAGCAGCGTCATTGGCAACAAAATCTGGACGCAGGACTTTCGGGTAGGTTTGTTTTTTCTCCGCTGTAATTATTTATGATTTATTAAGTAATAGAACATAACACTTCCCCAGTATTTGTTTGAGAACAGATTCATATAATTTATAATCAATAGTATTATAAAAAAACGCGAATGGGTTTAATATGTTCCCTTAACCCGGTACTTTATTAATTTGGCCCTAGTTTCTCAGAGTGTATTTTACTCATTGTAGTATAATGTATTTGTGTGTCTGTGCTGCGACGTGATATTTCCTAAGCAATTTCAACGAACCGATACGGGTACCATACACCGCAAAGCAGTCTCTGTCATGAAAATTCCCTTCTGTAAAGATAGTTCTTTGTTATGTTTTGTTAAAATTAAAATAGTCGTCTTCAAGATATTCACCTTTCATTCTATTTAGAAACAGGTTTTGGTATATTGTATATTTTTTTCTTTAAAATATTCTTATACAATTTGATGGATGTATATTATATTAAAGTAGAATCTAATTATCAAACTGTAGTTCCAAACTGACCTTCTGTCAATTAGAACAGCTCTAAAAAGCCGTAACATGTTGCTTAGAAACCAATATAAGTATTTTATATTGTTTTTATTCTCTTACCAGCTGTTGTATTCGTAAAAAAATTTAAATGTCACAGGGAGTCTCACGAATAAATAAGAAAAATAAAATACTCTGATATTCCGAACAAAATCTTGTGGATGACACAAATTATGGTCTCAACCCATGACCTTGACTCAGTAATCAAATTCACTAACCACTGCACCAACAGACTATCGAATCGAATCTAATTGTCTTAGTGAAAACAACAAACAAGTGCTCATGTCTTCAAATAATTCAATAATCCAATTAAGAAACAAAAAAATGAAGAAAAATGTTTCCCATAAACATGTTTGAAAAGAAAATGTTTTCCATAATAGGTGCCTACTTACATATTTAGCGCGTAATAAATAAAGTTTTACGGAAAAGCCTTTGGTCATATGTTACCGAGAACAGCGGAATGTAATTCTAAAGACTGTCATTTATCCTAGCCTCCGGAATTTATTACGTGAACCTTTTCTCATATAAATTCTGTGTAAAGACCTAGTAACATTATGCAAAAGGTAGTGGCGTTGGTATTATAAAAAAATAACGCTGGTTTCGTAATTATAAAAATTTAATCAAACATTACGGTTTGTTTCTTTAATATATAATCTATTTTATATACACGCTTCATCTAAAGAAATGTAAAAGATGATTTTATAAATAATTAACCAAGGTAATGTAGATCATCTTGTACAGCGATACAGATGACATCCCAACACCCACATTCGAGTCATATCCGGGTAGTGAATTTCACAAACTACGTTTACATGTTCAAATAAAAGAGATAACTTGTGTTTAAGCTATTATTATCATTTTGTATATAATTTTGATGATTAATTGGTATAAAAAACACGGTTATTCTATTAATTTAGGTTAAGTAACAGGAACATAAGAAGTCTAAATAAACAAATAAATACACCGTTTTTATCATTTGTTATTGATAGCATATATTATATACAAATGAAAAAATATTCGTGAAATTTTTGCTTTACATTGAACCTTATAATAACTGAAAATATATAAATTCGCTTTTAAAATTATTTAAATATTTTCAAAACATGAACCGATTATTGATGCATAAAATATTTATATTTTTTTGATATCTAAATTAAATACTTTACTGCAACAGATTACAGTTCATAAATGTTGTATTAAGAATCTTATTATTATTAAGTATTAAAATAAGAGGACAAAATTATTTTCAACGAGCGAGCGAGCGACGACGGACGTTTAAAATGAATCATTGTGTTCAGTTAATAAAGCTGTTCTCTGCAGGAAGGAGTTAATATTATATTAAAAATAAACTTTGCACTTAAAATTACTAGTTTTCATATTAAATTAATTTCTTGAATATACTCGTATATAGGTGTGTATTCCATTGACCTCCTCTTACACGAGTGGTGCTGTTACGGACTGGTGGGATATCGTTTCAGTGTAATATTTGATTGGACTCTTAGGTACTGCATATGGGTTTGCGTTATGTAATATATTATTGCTTTCTACTAAATGCAGTCGAAGTTTTCATATTCTTTATCATTGGAGCAACCTCGAATAAGATTTGTATGTCCATATAAAGTGGAACATATTCACGATATAGAATTTTCTAACACATTTTTTTTCGCGGATACTGGTGTATCGGGCATTTCTAAACCATTTTTGATGATTTTATGTAAATTTGAGTAGATAGTAATTGGGACTAACTACAAGGAGTTAACCCGGATTTAAAAACCCGGTAGTTAGTGCTAATTCCAGTATTTCTTTTTAGACAAGATATCTTTTGTCGAGCCGAGATATTGTAAACCTTAAAGAAAGTATTCGTTGCTTGTAGTTTTTACCTCATTGAATATTCTATTACTTGAGAAATGTCTCTTCAAATACCATATAGAAATTTGCAATAGTAATAAATAGTAAACTATTTTCATTTTTTGGTGTATTGTCGTACCAAAAACACAGAATTATATTTTATAGCTTAGGAGTATAGTTATGTTCAATTACAGATGAATTACTATTGCCATTTAAAAATAAAACAAATTCATTTTTATATTTAATTAAAAGTTCAATATTCAAATGATAATAGCAAGGACATTATACTCATATAAGCTACTTCGTACCAATCTTATAAGACACTAGTCAACCTCTGCAAATTCAAATCAGTTGTAAAACAATTATAAAAATTATTATTAAATTTATAAAACAATTATTAAAATTACATCATGTTGTAGATATTTAAAAGTAACAATATAAGACAAATGGTTATTCTGTAATACTATACAATAAAATAACTCAATAAATATTAAACTTTAGTTTATCCGTCAAGAATTATTAAAGAAAAAAATACTAATATAAATTTGACTTATCAAAACCAATCGATAATGCAAATATGTTTCATCATACAATTTGCTACGTATGATCTATGTATGATATGATTTCGTGTGTTAAAGACATATATGTATATGTATGGACAAGTGAGCGTACATCTTACACATAATACCTTAAAATAAAAGACACAGACACACATGAACATAATGAACAACACTTACTTATCCTTGATTGTGTCGTTAGTATCTCATAAATTACACAATTATCCCGACCTCAATAACGCTGCTCCGTGGTACCATAATCAACATTTAATTACAATACTTCCTTTGTTGAGATATTGTTATAATATATTGAATTACTAAAATTTAAAACGATAAAGTTTTCACATCCACTGACAAATTACTAAATAATTTAAATTATAAAACATAATTACAAAATATCTCAAAAACAAAATGTTGATTATAATTTACTGTTTATTTATTTTTGCATAATAGATTCACATGGTAGCATAATAATGGTAATGGTATTCACGATAATTTATATGATTCCTTTTTAATAATACAAAAAAGAAAAGAACAAGCTGACGAATTTTGTTACCATTGTCTGTAATTTATGTTAATTTAGATTTTAACAACATTTAGATTAATGTAAACAATACAAAAGTCGGTTTGAATTATACATCTTGGATATTATTATATCCTTAAATGTGTAGATGTGCATAAATATTAAGTGTGTATAGATGGCGTGTCGGGTGTGTGTAAGAGAGCAGACGAAGTCACTGTAAACAGTTAGTTTTAAACAAAATAGCACTCAAACAAAAAGTGAGCCCCGAAACTGAAAGTGCCTGATCAGAATTGTTCTTCAATCTGTAATAAACACTCACAAAAATCCCTTAGATTAATATCTAAATTGTATTAATTTTATACATCACAATAACTATACTAATTCAACAACCAACGAATATAATCTCGGCGTTATATTCATACTTTCACCTAAAGCCTGATCTTTACTACGTACATGGTCGTAGGTAGTAAAGATTACTATATACGATGCACAATAATTCAACTTACTTTTACAATAAAATGGGTGCGGTGAGATAAGAAGCGCTGTGAAAATATTTTAGATACATAACTCTACAAAAAAAAAATAGTTTTGAGTTCTAAGTTATAAATATTATTTTATAGATTTTGCAGCGTTATTGATATATTACATCTACAGATAAATGATGTTATTCTTATTTAGTTTTAAATAAACAACCCATATACTAATTCTTTAAGTCTATTTGTGTATTTATCTTGTATATAAAATAAAGAAAAATTATAAAATTTATAAAATATTGATCTGTATTTGTTAACGACTACTATTCACTTACAATATTATGAATCCGTATAGGTAAGGTTACCTACAATGGCCTACGTGCCTGGTTGCTATTGATATGAAGATTATGATAGTTGAACTGTTCACAAACAGCACTTGTGGGTAGTTCAATGTTAATACCACTCACGATGTACGGATAGAAGGTATTAACATTTTGACTGCGTTATATTGCATTACCTGTAGCGCTATTGTGTATTGCTTTCACGGCCAAGTAGTTTTGATATTTTATGAATTATAGTTTTATATGTACTTAAATAATCACGATTACCACTACTCAATGTACATTAAAATGCTTCTAAAAAAATTTCGGGTTAAATAAAAATATTGTAGATAGTAAAAAAATGTTAGTTTTTGCTTATAAGTAATAAAAAAAATATTTTTCTTAATAGATAAGAAAGAGGTAGAGGAGAGGTAGAGGTAGAGGTAGATATAGCATGATATAAAAGACTTGAAATAGATATCTAACGTATCTATAATAATATATCGTTATAGTCAACAATTGTTGATAGAATTTATAATTTCTTAATTCTATTTTAATTTTGTTTTTTTAATCAAGATTTCAAAGAAAACATCTGTAAATTATCTTCTCTTACTAAAACCACAATTTAATTATATGCTTTGGTCGTTTGTTCAAAGATATGTACTATTCGAATCTTGGAAGTTCTATGTAAATACTCGTAGATAACATTTTCTGAAAAATCTTCTTATTATTTAATAATAATTAAAACTTTAGTTATTGTATCGAGATTTAAGACAGCTTTAATTATTTTAGAACTATTTAAAAGTTCTGTAAAAAAGTGTTTATTGAATTAGCAATTTAATAATTTGCCATGAAATACTAAAATTGGAATTAAATTATTCAGAATTAAAAATATTGAAGTAATAAAAATATTTTTGATATAAACCAAACACCGACTTTAGTACTGTTTATAGACCCATAAGTATTAATGCAATTTGATATAAAAATTAAACAATAAGTTCTGCACTTACAATTATTCACTTTGTGAAACTGAAATATAATAAGTTTTCAAAAATGTCAGTTATTTGAATTCTAGACGTCTTGCTTTTGACAGTAAGTAAGAGAACGTCTTCCAATATCGTATTAAGCACTTGAATTTTCTACTTATGTTATTTCAATTTGCTACATAAAAATTTAGAAACATACCGGTTATTAAACTATTAAAATTACACTGTTTTAAATATATCCATATCTGAAATGTTAGTATAAAGTTAGTTCAACAATTTTATCACAGATATTATAATATTCAATAAATCTCAGTCTAAGTCCTTCAAGTAATTGATTTTATAAAAAAGTTTTATCACAGTTGAGAAGAGTATTGATTAGATACTATAATAAATGTTAATTACACGCAACTAAAGCAAGTCTTTATTATATAATTAGTAAAATGTTATACATTTGTAATTAATTGTTTTTATCTAAAAGATATTGATGAATTGAATAATTAAACACAAATTCTATATAGAAGTACCGACAAGTCATATAATGAGTTCTGTATCTTTGTTTTAAAAATATTTGTTTATTTTTTTAAAAAATTAATTGTTGTTTGTAATATGCTTTAATAAACGACTGATAAATAAACAAACTGACTTATACGATTTTCTTTTATCGTTAAACTTTCAACCTTTTTAACATTTTAAGCAAAACAGGCATTATTGTTGTCATTGTATTTAGTTTTCATAAATTTTTTAGAATTGAAAATAGATTTAATCTAAGGTTTTGAGAAAGGTTTATTTACTTTTAATTAATGCTTTTGAATTCTGTGACCTACTTTAACAAACCGATACATTCAATGAACGAGAAGCGCTTTGATTTTGTTCAACCTCATTTGTAAGATAGTGTTCGGAATAGTTATTAAGTAAATTGTACAGTTGCTAATAGCAATCGTCAGGCGCTACATATATTGTAATTATTAACAAAACGAGGGTAGATGTTACGTTTCTGTTGGTGTGACAAACACACGCGTAACGGTCGAGACAGTTCTCGAATATAGTTCTCGGTGAACAGTTCTCGGTGAACCTTGGTGCTTAACGATTTTGCGGAGTAATCATATCGGTTCTAGAAGTTTCCAAACGAGTAAATTACATTAGTGTCGAGTGTTTGAATTGTTGGCTGCAGCGCTGAATTGGTGGCTGCCTTCTCACTCGAAGTGTGCGTGAAATCGAAGGTCACGCGACGGAACACTTAAGTATCAAATTCTTTGTCCCATAGTTATTTCCCTTTTACTAAATATTATACAATTTATCCTATACTCTGGGGAACCCCAAATCCTTTACTAGTACAGACTGACTATGTGACTTCCTTCTTTGAAGCATAACAGAAGCAGACAGTTAAGTCGTTAGTTTTAATAAGCAAATTAGGGAGTAATCGTATACGTAGCTGTTGATGACGTTGCCCGTTTAGAGGTTGTGTCGTGGGGTCAGCCGAGCCCCTTTGTACGATACAATTGCTGGTAGCAGAGCGTGGTTTTTAACCGAGTAGGTTTAAAACGTTAATACATATTCGGTATTACGGGTTGCTTAATCAATTGATATACGTTTGTTATACGCGGCTATTACTAATTAATTATTTTGTTATTTTATTATTAAGGGTTATTTGTTATTAACGGTTAATTAATATTTAGTTGTATAATTTCTATTATTTTCGTAAAAATAAATAGCTAGGATTACTTTCTTTGTGACGTTTATAAAATCGTTATACGCTTACTCGCTACGTAACATATTTTTAAACCGGTTTGTTAATTAGTGTAACTTAATTTATTTTCAATTTAGTTTTTTCAGTAAGTAATTATTATATTATTCAACATAATATATAATCGTTGGTTATTGGCTCACATATTATTATTTTCAGAAATTCTTTATTTTGGATTTAAATTTACTTTTTTATTTTATTTCGTTTTTATTTTTTACTAGCAGACCCGGTCACGCGTTGCTGTGACTATTATTTTTGATATATTACATTGTACTAAACTATTTAAGGGGTAACGTTCAGAGTACATCTGTCATGAAAACCATAATGTTTTCTTATAGTCGATATTAAGCAAAAATCAAAACAAAATAATTATAATTATTTTTTTAATTTTATCCAAGTTTATAACACTATTTGTATATTACAAAGTTTTTAGTAAATAACTTGGAACACTAAACTTACGAATGAGGTAGGTAGGGTAGATATCTCATTCGTAATTACTCAATCCAGTCAATAGATACCGCCATCTTTTAGAATTGTTAAGAGCTAACTGCAAAATGATAAACTAATAATTTGCAATAAAATAATACTGCGACTATGAATTGAGTTAAAAATTATTATATCTTTTAAGTTAGGTCAAACTGTACGTGATGTGTAAATTTATTTAAATCAGTTAAGTAGTTTAGGAGTATTAAGAATTCTGGTGGATTTTTTTTATCATTTAATATTTTAAATAATATAATAAATAAATCGTAAAATGTTCCTTTTTTTTTAATATGTTACTTTATCATTTTATTAAGACGTTCATAATTAAAAGTATTTGGTGGTTTTTACTAATACATACAATGAAAGTTAAACTCAAAACATTTAAATTTTAAAAGATTTTTTTTTTTTTTAATAAATACAATTTTTATACAACTCGGCAGAATTCGTTCTGTCAAATAGATTTGGAATGTGGCAGTTTATATTTCGACCTTTAGACGTTTTTACTCTGCTGATCCTCACACATCGCCCTATCATCATGGTGACGGTTCTGTTCAGGAGAATTAAAGAAAAAGGTCAGCTCGGGTGACTTAAGTATCTTAGCTTCCACGAACTTTGGTCACCCTTTTGAGACCCACTAAAAACCCCGATTGGGATGTCTGCCAGAGGGCTTCAAACCAAGAGGGGAACTTAAGGTTCAAACCTGATTGAAAAATAATCTAAAGGGATAGTGGGAACCTAAAGGTGACAAATATTTATAAAGTGGGTGCTTCAATTACAAAGTATAGAGATAATTAATTATTTATTACTATTATGATTAACATAGGGTTCATAACCGATGAAATAAAAAATAATGAAATAAAACGTACATAAGTATTTTCAGTAATCGCGTTATTGTAAATCCAGTGAATCATAATTATTAACAAAAATCTGTTTTATTTTTATTTTAGTGCTTTATGATACACAATGTTTTTTGTTTGATTACCTGGTGAATATATAAATAAATCTGATGGTTTTCCAACACGGGAACAGGCAACATACAATTGACCATGTGAGAAACATGGGTTTTCTAGATTAATACCACAAACACCTAATGATTGCCCCTGGGACTTATTTATGGTCATAGCAAAAGCAAGCCGCACTGGAAATTGTAGTCGTTTAAATTAAAATGGTACATCAGTCGGAATCATTGGGATGCGTGGTATCAAAACGTCTTCTCCTTTATACTTTCCTTTCAGTATAGTTGCTTCTATCACGTTGTTCAATATTTTTTTTATCGCTAACCGTGTGCCGTTGCAAAGACGCGGTTGGTTGATATTTCTCAACATTATTACTACCGAACCAACCTTTAATTGAAGATTGTGAGGTGGTAATCCTGGTAAATCCAGCGAGTTTAAAAATTCAGGCGGATAGTTAACGACATCATCTTGGTTAGTAGCCGAATCAACTGATTTATATATCCTCAATTCGCCTGTAATTTGTTCTTGAATTTTGAAATTTAATTCACTTACATCTATGTTTTTTGCAGCCAATATAGCCCGTTCGCTCAACCAATCATGGTTTCTATAATTTTGAGCAACATCTGGAAACACCTTTTGAATAAGTTCATCTTTTGATCTAGTTAACTGACAAAAACCTTGAGGAAAGTTAATGCAACCCGTCAAGGTGTCTATAGGAAATTGGCCATTACCAATGTCAATGAGTTGTTTAGAGAATATGTCTCCAGATTTGTCATTTTGCAACTTGATACGCATATTCTTGCTTAAGTGTAATACCTTCACATGTTTCCACAAATTGGAGGACTTTAAACAGGCATTAAGTTCATCAGCTGGCGTTGATCGTGGAATCACTGGCAATGTTTGACGAAAATCTCCTGCTAATAAAATCATTGCACCACCAAATGGGTTATTATTGCTCCGGAGATCTTGTAAGGTTTAAGGTTAAGTTTTTCCTGTACCACCAGGTGCATCTAAGAAGTAAATCCCTCCTCTTTTATCATTTATTACTTTCAAAAGTGTATCAAATACATACGTCTGTTGTTCATTCAATAGTGGAAGATTCGTTTGAATTAATTCTTTCAAAGTGTTGAGATCATACAGTTTTTCTCGGTGCAACTCTTGGTTAAAAGCATCATGCATTGGACGATTGGGTGCGGCCAGGCCTAATTGAAATAATAGTTTGTTTGACATCATCAAGCACATGTCCTCAATTGAAATCAATACTTCATTGTAAATTTCTTCGCTTATTTGTATATTTGGATTTCCCCTTCTAATCCGTATTTGATACAAAATATCATCACACATATTATCTTTGTACTTGATCCACAAATCCTTTGGGTTTGATGGGAAGCAGGTAGATATGATTATAGAAAACAATGTTCGTATTTGATGAGCTTGTGATGATATTACAGCATCATTGAGAGTTTGATCCCAATGAGCATCATTGTCTAGCAATCGCAAACGTTGGCAAGCTTCTCTATATGATCCACACAAATCACCATTAACAGTTCGTACATGTTGGAACGATGTTGGACCACGTACATTGACTAATAGCAGTCGTAAATAAAAACATTCATCATTGCTTGGATGTACTGAATAAATTCGACCAATCGCATCGGTAGAAAATATATCTGGGTATCCTGTAACTGGTTTTCCTTGTTTCCGTCGTATAAATCTTCTTGAGGATTGATTCAAAGTATAATATTTTGGCATTTCAGAATATAACAATGTTTGAGCAAAATCATCGTTTTGACATATCTCAAAAAATCTGGTTAATGTAGTAGATGGTGGCTGTAAAGCTCTTTCTACTGCGTTCTGTGCTGTAAAATATACTCTTTGTTCATTTTCTAAATGCACACCTAAATGAACAACAGTAGGGTGTCTTTCATGAATAGGAAAAGAAAATATTCGCCAAACTGCTTCATTACTACTAACATAGCGACCCATTTGGTATTGGGTAACTTTATCATTGGAATTCTCTGCATTAATACCAATCACAGCCATATCACTCCCTTTGGTTACATATTTGCAAATGTATTTAATAGATTTTACTGAATGGCAAGATTCAACGTTGATGTGCGCTTTGAAGGTCTTTGATAAAATGGGTGAATATGGAACAATCCAGCGATTATCTATTTCAATATCTTGTTGATTTAATTTGACAATTGTTGATCTTCCATTGTCTGCTGTCGATCGGCGACGATACAAAGGATAACCGTCATTACCAGTGATTGTTTCAGATATTAATGTCCGTGGATATCGCTTTGAACATTTACCATCCACCATACACGGTGAATTTTGATTAAGAGTTCCACAGGGACCATGTATCATGTTTTTAATAACTACCTCATGCAATCCAGGATCTACTTCTACATTAGGAATTTCAGCTGATATTACTGCATCAACTTCATTTGGCCTTATCTTTTCAACTAACCAAATCAAAATGTGTGCATGTGGCAATCCCCGTTTCTGCCACTCCACAGAATACATCCAGCAGCGTGTCTCTCCAAACACATAATGTTTCACAATGAAATCCATCAAAGATTTCAACTTTTGTCTAAAGACTCTGGCTGTAATATCATGACGATCAATAGGTGATTGCATAGGGAATAACTCCTGCTTGATTTCTATCCAGTGTGGATTGCATGTAAATGTGATGAACAAATCTGCTGTACCATAATGACGAACATATGACATGGCATCTTGAGCATATTCATGCATATGTCGAGGGCTTCCGATGTATGTTGCTGGAAGAATAGTCATCCGACCAACATTCTGTGCATTTCCATCAGTATTAATCGCATCTCGAAGGTGAATATACTCTTCAGATCTGAGTTTGGTCTGATTCAACCTGATGAATGTTAATCTCTCCGTTTCAATTTTAACATACATGTCTACAACATACTTGTGATATAATCGCCGACATTTGAGTATGTGATTGTCTTCATTTTCACGAATCATTAGGCGGTAGGAATAATAGTTCATTGAACTGACTTTTTTGTTGGTTTCGGAACCTGAAAATAGATTTTTGTTTTCATAATATTGAAAATTAAAAAAACAATAATATAGTGACTGATAATATAGCTCCATAGCTAAACTAATATTTTTTATTACCTGTAATGGGATTTATCATCTTGTTTGAAAAATCATAGCCATCTTCACCTTGCCAAAATATAATGGGATATTGCAGTGCGTCATATGAGCGGTGTGTTTCCTTTATACGTTGTAATTGATCATTCCGACGATGTAAAACAATATCACGGGATTCCAAGTTTTCTCCAACTACAACGATGGCAACTTCATCAATAGTTGGTGCATTAAAACGTCTTGCATGTTGGCCAACAGGTGTTTTATCAGCTCTGATTACAATTTTGTGATTATCAGATGGCATCCGATCCAGTGCAGTTTTAAACAACATAACCAATTGATTGTACTCATGAAATAAAGTTTGTAATTGTTCTACAATAGACCTCTTTAGTGAATTGTTATGTGAACAACGCATATCAATTTCTCGTGGTGAATTGCCCATGAAATAAATTTGCAGAAATTTGTAATTGCTATCTGACACTGGTAACAGTGAACCTGCTCTATGATATATTTGGCCTTGTATCTGTAAATTAAAAAAAAAGATTTTTGCCAAATAGAAATAATATTTGTTCCTAAAAAGTATATCTGTCTCTTAATTTGAATCACCAAATAATAATTGATATGCTTAGGTATGTCAATATGTAATAATTAGTTGTAACTAATATCCATCGTCAAATAATTATATTGTGTTTCAAAATAATAAAAGTGTTGCTAATACTGAATCACCAAATAATATAATGACTAAGTAATATATGTTTTGGGGTTTAGGAAACTGAAGGTTAATGACACATATTTACTTAGTTAACAGGAAATTTTGTTCATTAAAATAATAATGATTAACTGCTATAATACATACCTTAAAAGTTGGCATGAAATTTTCCCGAACTACGTTTGTTGCCCCAAATGATGTCATTTGAAAGTTATTGTTATATTGTTGAATATTTGACAAAAAGTGTATGGAATCTGGTTCTATTCCTGAAACCAATGAGTACAATGGCTCTGGTGGTGGATCCAATGGTATCAATTTCACTTTCCCATTTGCGCAACACAATCCATTTGCTTCATTTTTGTATTTCAATGCCTTACAATAAGAGCAAACCAAGTTCATAGATCCAATAGCAACACATTGGTGGTTACTGTAGTCAATTGACAAATCGTAATTGAAAGCAGCTCGATTCAAACTTTCGCGATTATTAGTTGAATCTTTCGCTCTCGCTTCCCGCGTTCGTGATATACGAATTCTTTCGCGTTCATTTCGGTCGTCACGTTCATGTGCAGTATGATAAGATCGGTAATTCATTTGGTTTGTAGCATTTCGGGTTCTTCTACTTAAATTACTTCGTCTTATAGGAGGCATATCGTATATAATTACCTAAATTTATTCACATGAAATAATTATTAATCACAGGTATTTATACAATCAAAATTAATTATTAAATATTATAAACGCTTTTTAACGCAGTTTGTTTGACAGATGCAATGACGTGAAAACTGATGACAATTTATGTCGCATTCCGAAACTAAAACAAAAGAAAGAATATTCCAAGGCCAATCAAATCATACATTTACTTTTTTTGACTTTTCAATTTGGTCGGGTGTACACATTCATTTGATTAAATTTGAACGTTGTGCAGCGACAATAAAGCGCGAATTGACTCTTTGACGTTAGCAAGACACCTACATTGTTTAGACAACAATGAGTGCTTGTAATTTAATATCAACTTTATTGAATAGCAATACAGTTCAAATTGACTCTACATTTAGTTATTTATTCTACATTTAAAATATTTGTATAGGAAAAAGAAAAGGGCTTTTTTAGGGTTTCCCTGGAAATTATTCAATTTTTTCTCGCCGTTAGAGCCATCCTTGGACTTCAAGGAACATTTAAAAAAAAGAATTGTTAAGATTGGTCCATGCGTTGTTGAGTTATGCGCTTACCAACATATTTTGCGATTCATTTTTATATAATAGATTTTCGAGATGAGTGCTAAACATACCGCACGAATTGCCGGCGTATTGCGTTGGCTCGGCTCCGCTTTTCTAAATATTGAACGTAAGGATCGTGCTCAGGCTTTATTATCGCGTTATAAATTATTAGATAGTCAGTTGGCTGATTTGTATGATGCGTACCGGTCTCTTTTGGAAATGGACTTGGATGGTGACGTTCTGAGTAAAATCAATTGCGACGTTAATCAAGCGGACGATCTGGCGGATCAATTACGTCAGGCAGTAGGCAATATCAATGCTTCTAAGATAAGTGATCCTCGCATAATTCCGGATACGGATAGTTCGCCGGCATTAATTAGTAGGTTGCCAGTCCTCGACTTACCGCACTTCAGCGGCGATTTAGGGCAGTGGGTTGCGTTTAGTAACTTGTACGATAGCTTGGTACATTGTCGTAAGGATTTGACCCCTGCTCAAAAGTTAGCTTATTTGATGGCTTCTTTGACTGGTGAGGCCAAAGGGTTAGTGCAACACTTGGAGCTCGTCGATGCAAATTATGACATTGCTCGGGACTTACTCAAGCGTAGGTACCAGAATGTTCGACGGCTAGCAGATAATCATGTTTCTGCCATTTTAGGTTTACCAAGGATCGTTGGAGCTCACGCCTTACGAACGAAGCTTCTTAACCCGTTGTTAATTGCACTTAACGGTTTAAAGGGATTAGAATTGCCAGTGACGAGTTGGTCATTTTTGTTATTACACATCGTGTTAAGTAAATTATCACATGACTTAAGAAATCGGTTCGAATTGGAATACGGTGGGGACTCCGCCACTCATCTTCCTCAGTTTGATGAATTAATTGTTTTCCTGGAGGAGGAGTGTCGTCGTATGGAGAACGTTCCACTACCCGGACCCTCAGTTGCTTATTCTCGTATACGGCCCGCAGCTGAAAATCGTCAGATGGTTCGGCCGCGTGAGATACCTCGTATGTACACTGCGGCTGCAGCAGAGAAGGATGATCGTCGGTGCTCATATTGCCGAGATTCTGGACATGGTGTTACGAGCTGCCATAAATTTAAGAATCTTCGTTGGCAGGCGCGGCGCGGTATTGCACGTCAGCGTAACTGGTGTTACAACTGTTTAGGCAGCCATCTCGCGTTTCAATGTCAGCCGGCCCGCCCCTGTGCGCAGTGTAGAGGTAATCATCATCTCCTGCTTTGTGGCAATCGCAATGGATCTCCTCAACCAGTTGCTACGGGTCGTGTATCACCATCAAATTCTCAAGGGTGTGATATAAGGAACTCGCCTCAGCCTTGGACCGGAGGCGTCAAGTATGTTTCACCACGAAAGGGTAATTTGTTTTGTAATCGAGGTGACAATGGTGGTCGTCGTTCACCACCTCGTACGGGCGGGGTTCCTCACGGTTCTCGGAACAAGGCTGGTGCAGATATGGATCGGAGCTGCTGGATTGAGCCACAAGCGCAACTTCCTTATATAGATCATCCTCGCTTGGGGCAACGCAATCAACATTCTCATCGACGTTTGAAGGAAGGGTCTGGTAATGTTCTCTCACCGGACAGCTCTAATCGTGGTCAGGATTGTTGACTCCTTCCTCGTTCTCCATGCGTGTCTCCATCTTCTCCTATAACCGTTTTGCTACCTACTGCGTATGTTCGTGTTGGTTCTCTTCGGAGCGAACATGTTACCGCGCGCCCGATTTTCGATTCAGGTTCTCAAGGGTGTCTTGTGTCAACACGGTTGATGAAGAAATTATCTTTACATGTTGCTCCTGGCGCGAACTTTATTCATGGGGTTGGTGGAGTCAAGGTGTCTGGGTTGATGGGGAAAGTCTCACTATCCTTTTCTCCACTTCATTCCCCTTCTCCTCGGATCACGACGACAGCGATTGTCTTAGATAATATTTTGGGATAGCATCCAGTAGTTTCATTACCTCCAGGCATCGTAGGTTTAACGTCTAAACTTTCTCTTGCTGACCCAGGTTTCCACATTCCGGGACCAGTTGATGTTCTACTCGGAGCAGATGTTCTTGGATTGTTACGGTTGGAAAGTAGTAAGCTTCTTCAAGCAGGTGGTCTTTCTGCAATAAATACTGATCTTGGTGAAGTCATTATGGGTCCAGCATTTCCAGTACTTTCCTCTCCGGAAAACGCCAGCTTTCAAGTAGGTCTATCCCTCGCTGACGCAGTTCAGCGATTTTGGGAAATAGAGGAACCTCCTACAGCCCCTTGTGTCAACCTGCAGCACCAGGAATGCGAATTATTCTTCCAGAATAATACCGGTCGGCTTCATTCAGGTCGGTTTGTGACACGGTTGCCCTTCTTGCCCTCTCGTTCTCCCCTAGGTCAGTCCAGGATGCTGGCGGAGAAAAGACTAATCTCCATGGAACGTCGTATGAAGCGTGATGTGGCTTTCAAACAAGACTATTAAAATTTCATGAGGGAATACCTGGAGTTGGGCCACATGTCGTTTTCCAAATATGATTGGCGTTCTAAAGAGCATTATTTTATCCCTCATCATGCTGTGTTTAAGGCAGGAAAGATTAGAGTAGTTTTTGATGGCTCAGCACTTACCTCTAACGGTATTACCTTAAACCAATGTTTGCATGCCGGTCCAAAACTGTATCGTGATATTTCAGACCTCTTAACCAGCTTCCGCCGACATCAAGTCGTTTTTGTTGCGGATATAAGGATGATGTTTCGTCAGACTCTTATTCATCCAGATGATCGGTGTTATCAGCTCGTACTGTGGCGAGAGGATCCATCTCATCTAATGACTGTATATGAGTTAAATACGAACACTTATGGACTCAAGTCCAGTCCGTTCATTGCTATAAGGTCTTTACTGGAACTTGCGGATCGCGAGCGTATTTACTTTCCCAGGGCAGCCGCTATTTTATCAAGCGATGTCTATGTCGATGACATATGTACAGGTGCTGCAAGTGAAGAAGAGGCGAAGGTTTTAAGAGATGAGCTGATCGGTATCTTAAGGTCTGGTGGGTATGAATTAAGAAAGTGGATATCCAACTCGCAGGTTCTTCTCGAAGATTTACCGGAAGAGCACCAGCAAGCCCCACATCTCTTTCAAAATATAGAGAATCCTAACGCAGTCACTCTTCTCGGAGTACAGTACCAACCGGTCCCAGATGTTTTCACATTTCGTGTACAGGATATAACTATCTGCAAGGTTTGGACAAAGCGTATGGTACTGACAACCGTAGCTCGGATTTTTGATCCCAATGGTTGGTTGGCGCCGGTTGTGTTTTGGGCCAAGTGTTTCCTTCAGAAACTTTGGTTGCAGGAATTGACGTGGGATGCCCCTCTCATTGGTGAGTTGCTCCAGGCTTGGTCTCGGTTTGTAACATCTTTGCCAGATCTTGAATTTATTAAAATAAACCGGGCCTTCTTTCCGACGTCTAAATGTCGTGTCAGCCTGCATGGATTTTGTGATGCTTCCGAACGAGGTTATGCGGCTGCCGTCTATCTTCGTGTTATGGACCCGAAGGATAATGTGACTATTAAGTTGGTTATGGCTAAGAGTAAGGTCGCTCCTGTGAGATCAAGGCTCACGATTCCGAAGTTGGAATTATACAGGGGCAGCCTTTTTAACAAGACTTCTAAATCATTTGAATTCTACTTTGGGGCAAGTGGTGGAAATTGAAAAGGTATTTGCTTGGTCTGAGAGTCAGATTGTTCTTGGTTGGTTAAGAGCATCTGTCCATGCTTTGGAGGTTTTTGTGGCTAACCGGGTATCACAAATTCAAAATTCAAATGTGGTTATTAATTGGAGACATGTTCCCGGTGATTTGAACCCTGCAGATTGTGCGTCACGAGGCTGTGAATCTCCGGTGTTGGTTTACCATCATCTCTGGTGGGGACCAGCTTGGCTTTGTGATCTTGAGAGTTCTTGGCCTCATACGGTCCTGGATATTGTGGAGCCTTTACCAGGTTTACGTATTTGTACGGTTCAGAAGGAACTTACTGGTGATTTGCAACCTTTACTAGATCGGTTTAGTTCTCATAATAAGTTATTGGGAGTTACGGGATGGATTAAGAGATTTATTCGAAATTCACGGCAAAGGTCTAATAGGCTATCATCTCCGGTGCTCGATCCCGAGGAGCGTCGCGAAGCCTTGGTTTTCTGGGTTCGCGTAGTACAACGTGAAAATTTTAAATCAGTTATTTCCAGTTTGCAAAACGGGTGCGTCAAGTTCAAAGGTGCTGTAGCTCGATTGAATCCGTTCCTCGATGACAAGGGTTTAGTTCGAGTAGGAGGGAATTTTGGATTTTGTCAGCTAGACGGGCAATTCGAAAAGTTATTTACCGATGTATGCCGTGTTATAGATTAAAGGCTACCCTTACTCAACCTCAAATGGGAGACTTGCCTCCAGATAGAGTAAAGATTTCTACACCTTTCTCTGGAGTTGGTACGGATTTTGCGGGTCCGTTTATGGTCAAAGCTTTTACTGGTCGAAGTGCTCGAATCTGTAAGGCATACTTGTGCGTGTTTGTTTGCCTATCTACTAAGGCCGTACATTTGGAGGTGATCTCAAGTCTTAGTACTGAGGCTTTTATAGCTTGTCTGTCTCGATTCGTCAGTCGGCGCGGTTTACCTGCTTTGATTCGGTCCGACTGTGGTACGAATTTGTTTTGCAAAATTGAAGCGGTCCTTAATTCGCGACCTCTTTGTTCAATCTCTTCGGACCCAAATGATTTGGATGTATTGACTCCAGGTCACTTTTTGGTCGATGGTCCACTCACAGCTCTGCCAGAATATCCTTTAGAGAATACCCCACTTTATAGGCTCACACGTTTTGAACTATTACAACAGCTATCTCAAAGTTTTTAGCGTAGGTTTAATTTAGAGTACTTACATTTGTTACAACAGCGTGTACGATGGTCTGATAAAACTGACCCACCTAAGGTCGGTGATCTTGTCTTAGTTAAAGAAATGAATATGCCTCCACTCTCCTGGAGACGGGGTCGTATTCTAAGGTTATTAACAGGTGCAGATGGAATTCCAAGAGTTGCAGAAGTACATGTGGGCAATTTTGTGTTAAAGCGGGCAGTAGCTACTCTCTCTCGGTTACCAGTAGCTTAGACACTTTTCAGGTGCCTGGTATTACGTTTAGACTCAGTCAGGTTTCGCCTGGCTGGGGCGGGGGATTGTTCGGAATAGTTATTAAGTAAATTGTACAGTTGCTAATAGCAATCGTCAGGCGCTACATATATTGTAATTATTAACAAAACGAGGGTAGATGTAACGTTTCTGGTGGTGTGACAAACGCACGCGTAACAGTCGAGACAGTTCTCGAATATAGTTCTCGGTGAGCAGTTCTCGGTGAACCTTGGTGCTTAACGATTTTGCGGAGTAATCATATCGGTTCTAGAAGTTTCCAAACGAGTTAATTACATTAGTTTCGAGTGTTTGAATTGTTGGCTGCAGCGCTGAATTGGTGGCTGCCTTCTCACTCGAAGTGTGCGTGAAATCGAGGGTCACGCGACGGAACACTTAAGTATCAAATTCTTTGTCCCATAGTTATTTCCCTTTTACTAAATATTATACAATTTAGCCTATACTCTGGGGAACCCCAAATCCTTTACTAGTACAGACTGACTATGTGACTTCCTTCTTTGAAGCATAACAGAAGCAGACAGGTAAGTCGTTAGTTTTAATAAGCAAATTAGGGAGTAATCGTATACGTAGCTGTTGATGACGTTGCCCGTTTAGAGGTTGTGTCGTGGGGTCAGCCGAGCCCCTTTGTACGATACAGATAGTATTGCTTTGGATTCTTAACCTTTTGTTAATTTTATTCTCAGCTTAATAGACAACTAGTAATTTATTGACCACCTGAGATTAGTTTCATAAGCATTACGTAATAAAGTTTTAATTACACACGACTTAGAAGATTAACTTTAAACTATT
The DNA here is from genome assembly GCA_918358695.1 of Melinaea menophilus ssp. n. AW-2005. Taxonomy (NCBI): domain Eukaryota; kingdom Metazoa; phylum Arthropoda; class Insecta; order Lepidoptera; family Nymphalidae; genus Melinaea; species Melinaea menophilus. Next base: position 11,738,405 of record OU911056.1, read on the forward strand.
AAGAAGTGTAACTATTTAGGAAATTATTTATTTATTTCTGTGCAATATTTTTACAAGTGATGGTGTTTGGAAATTTAGGGCATGTTAAATTGAACAGTAAATGCAAAGCAATATCATTTTATATCTAGTATTCTCTTCTTATTTAACTAAGTAGTATTTTATTAAGTTACACAATCTGCTTTATGGAATCGTCAGAGATGTCTGTACATCTGCCCGTTTGAACGTCTGTCCGTCTATCCGTCCGTCCGTCTGTCTGTCTGTCCGTCTGTCCATCTCTCCGTCTGTACTCTCCTGAAGGCCTACGAGTTAAGCATCCAAATTTTGCACAAAGTTAGCCCAACACTCATAACCAATATGCTATGCCATGCTATTTAAATTTTTCTTAATCCACTCCCCGTCGGAGTTATGGATTTGTTGTGCTATCTTTTTAGTCGGTTCATTCATGCAAAGTATTTAGCATGTGGACATTCAATGTTGAGTTGAGTATGATGAGAAGTTTAGATGTATTCGCTTTGAGTTTTCGCTACTTTGAGAGTTTCGTGTGTAACCATCTTCGTTTGGTTCTTAAGTAATTTAACTAAAATCTTTTAAGACATATTGTAAAGTAACAAGCAAATATATTTACGACAGCCTGTGATTGGTTTAAGTGAAATCAATTGAATCAATCAATCAATCAATCAAAGTAAATAATAGAAATGAAAAATCTTTCACTCAATACCATCGAACCAAATTATTTTTGACCCTTTTTTATTTATAAATAATTTAGATATATCTTTGCATTATGTATTTGTATAATAATGTTTCTAATTCCTTTGTTCATGGAACTTACCCATTTGTTTGTCGTACGTTGTTGTAGTAGAATTGTAATACATTTTTTATTTTCTGCTCCGTGACCGTTTGCAATTCCAATTCTAGAAAGGACATTACTACATATTGGCGGAAAGTAAGAAAATGGCTTTAGTGGGATACATCTTCCAGTCATTATATTTTTTTAAAGAAAAAGGTTTTTTATTTTATATTATAACTTTGTTCGTATAAAATATGGTTTATAATTATTTAGTTGAAATACAAAGTATTTCATATAATTAAAATATCTTAAAAAAATATTAAGTAGTACAATAGAGATATAATTTAATAGCTATGAAACAATATCGAAATCGAACGATATTGATTTTGAACGTTTGATTTTGATATTGTTTCATACCATATAGTTTATCTCATAATTAATTATCAAATCTTGAAATCATTATTTTATTATAAAACTTATAGTTAATGATTAAGTATTTGGTACATAGACGTGATATCAACACAATATTATTCAGATCAAGTGGAAACTTTTTATTCCTCTATGTATCAATTTGTTTTAAAATTACTTTATCCTTACGCCTTTTTTAACCCTTAAAGTTAGATATTAGAGTTAATGTAGTTAGGTTATCTAAATTATAAAATATAATTATTTTAATACTTATTTGGTTTTAAGGATTATATTGAAATCTTTAATATCTGCAGAGTTTTTTATTATTATCCTTATTTGAATAAGTTATTATAATAGGCTAAGATATAAGTAGAAAGAGGCTATGTATTCAGTGTTAATTTTAAGTAATCAAAGAAATTACATTTAAAATAAAATTACCATTACATATAAGTTTAATAAAATATACTAACACTTACTTATACACTTGATAATTATCTAATCTTGCTTATAAATTAAACAAAGTATGAGTCATATTAAACGCTTGATTTTCATCTCCCTTAAACTACAGCAGATTTGACGTGTAGACCAATAACTCAAAAATGATGAATGATGAAGAATGATAGAAGTGTACTAATTTGTTTTATAAAATTTTCTTACATCATTATAAAACATAAGACAATAATGGCTGAAGAAAAGCTGCTCTTTATTTGTCTGAAAAGCTACGAGCGTCCTGTTATATCAGATTGTATTAGGTCAATTACATTTGGTACTCGGAATCAATCGATCTCTTGTCGAATACAATAAATAATTAATTTAAAACAAGATTTTTTTTCCTTATTTTGCATAGAAAATGAATAGAATTGCAAACGAATTTATTAATTCATTTTATTTAAAGGCAAATAACGTAGGTATGTTTTTTATTGGATGATATTAAATAATAATTAAAATAGATGAAAACCGAAATGAGGTGCGAAAGCGTTGGATTTTCAGTTCCAATTGTACATAAATTTTTATCTATAGTGTTTCATTAAATTTAGTGTTCATTTTATTTTTGTAAAATGTACTCATACATAATATTATTCGATAACGACAAACTCTTATTACTATGTTTACCGAATGCGAGCGATATTTTGTAGTTTAAATAAAAGTAATATTTAATTTGCAAACATTTTCATAAGTTGAGAATTGCAATACCTAAACAGCGACATTTTGCAATTTATTTAAATGTAATATTTGTGAATTTCTTCATAGGTAGAAAATATTTATAACTGTTATTGATATCTCGTCCGGAAGGAGAACTCTATCAGAAAAACATATGATATTTCACACAGACTATAACTGTAATCACACGTCAATTGATTGGTAATTTATGAGATTTTATTGCACTCAACTACATGCCATTCAAATTTTCTATGAAAGCGTCATAGAACTAACGATAGTCATTTTAAGTTTTTGGAACTTGGATTCTTATTTATTCAGAAATATCATTAGTATTCATTATGTAGGTAAATAAAGATAATTTTTGCTTAATAAAAGGAATAATGACAGTAAACATTAATAAGGTCGACATTCATAAATAGATAAAAACTAACAAAGGCACTAAGATGATATTATAGTTCTTTCGTTTTATTGTTTAAGGAAACAAACAAGCAGCGTTGTTGATAACAAGTCCCGAAAGCAGGCTTGCGGGTTCGATTTGTTTTCTTCTCCACTGTAATAATTTATAGTTTATTAAGTAATAGAACAAAATGGTTTCAAAGTATTTTTTTCAGAATAAAATCGTGGAGTTTTAAATTAACAGTATTATATAAAAATGCGAATGGGTTTAATATGTTCCCTTAACCTGGTATTAAACACAAGCTTTATTAATTTGGCCTTAGTTTTTCGGAGCATTTAGCAGCATTTAAATATAAGTAAGTGATACGTTAGTTATTTTAAAAATAAATTTGAATAAGACATATAAATCAAATATAAATCATTGAAAGGGATATACGGACGAGGTAGAGATAATTTAAATTAATTAATATTAAATATTTATTTCTTAGACTATCCGAAAACGACTAAGCACTTTAAATCAATACTTAAATATTTACTGAATTGAAAATATTATAAGTGGTACAGACAAGATTGCAAAAATAATGACTTATTTGTTATTATTATATACTAGAGCGTCCAGAAAAACCGAGCATTACACTCTTTTAGATGCTGATTAACATATCCGATTAACTAACTCTTTTGCCAGAGTCATAACAGAAGTATCGTCAATGTTTAGATATTAGATGTCAAAATGATTTAAATAAAGGTAGCCTAGTCTGTGATGATCGACATTTACCGTATCACTGCAATAAGCAAATTATTATTTCCAGTTTCTTAAAACTCAAGTAATCTTATATGATTTCCTCAATAAAAGGCTTTAACAACCTTAGAAGCTGTCCTGTGCACCTGCCGTCCTTGACGCATTTTTCAATAAGGCTTTTGGGCATTTCTGTAATTTATTATACCATTCGGTTAGAGATATGATAAGGATCATTTTGTGTATTTCTCACTTTTTTCTTTATTTGCATTTGTTCGTTTGCTACAATGGTCTTTGTAAAAGTAATAACGTTAATTTTGATAATTCCCATTTTTTAAAGTAAAAAACAAAATGTTTAAGTCCAAATCTTATCATGAATTAATTTGGGAGAAATAAATATAGTTATGGCATCCTGAGGTCAATAACATTTATTTTGATCACACATATTAAAGGTATTAACTTATAAATAATTATAATAATTCCAAATTAACTTCAAGCACTTATAGAAAGTTATAAAAAAACATTCTTTAATAAACCAATCTACTAATCGTTTCATGGTAAAAAAATAACAGATATTTTTAGTTTTTTTTTCCAACAAAGGAAACAACTTGTATTAATTAAAGTCAAAATTTACTTAAGATTAAAAAGGTTGTGTGTTTTTATAAAACATTTACTTTGTCAGCGTAATTAGATATTGTACTTATTTATTTTTAAGTTGCTCTTAGCAATAAAAATGTTGATAAGATCATCAAATAGCATAGACGAGAACTCGAGATTAAGGTAGGAAAATATATTCAACTAATTGGTGTTTTTTTACATACAAAATGTATTCGTCTTTTTTTTATATGAAAGAAAAACAAAAAAGTAGATAGTACATCTGATGGTAAGTACTGCCGTTACTCCAGGACAGTTTTCGATATATTGCTGCAAAAGTGTTGCCATCCCAAATATTTAAAGCATGTTTAAGAAATATATAACAAAAACCTCTGCTGGCTTAGTTGCTCTCATTAAAGTGGACTAATAAGCGGTTTAACTTTAAAAGTCACGTACGTACCTCAGTTATTCAGATTGCATATTTTTATTTCTATCTGCTTTTAATTAAATTAAATTAAATTTTTGGTGCACAAGTCAGTTTTTGTAGCGTTATACAAATACAATATCACTAATTTATTTAATTACTTACATAATATTTTATTCAAGGTTTAATAAAAAATATTACACTGTATTTGTTAAAATATTTACCACTATGCAAATATTGTTTCACTAAAAAAGAATACTTTTTTGTAAAAAAAACACGAACAGTTTTTAAGTTTTAAATATATTACACCTTTTAATTCGACAAAATAAAAATACACATACGAGACCGAAAAACAATTGATAATATTTTATTTATTCATTTGCAAAAAAAATTGTTAAATTCCTCTCACATATATATTTTATTCGATACAGGTTTTTTAATAAAATTTTATAAAAAACATGTAAAAAAAATATTTTTTATAATGATTCTTAACTTAAACATTGTATTGTGAAAATATAGAAATACGTCCCTCAAATAATTAATGTACATATTTTTTTTCTTATAATTTTATTATATGGATACATAATTTTAAAATGAATCAACTTACAGAAAATTGCAAAACATTTTAGAAAAATCACTCAAAGTAATTTTACTTTGAATAAAACTAATAACGTACTTTTCCTTAAATATTATCCTTACAAGTTTTGTTTTATTGGACATAAAAGTAATAAAAATAACATAATATTGCAGTTTATTCTAATTATTTTTATTTTTATTATATGATTAAATATTTGCAATCCTATAACAAAATGATATTTTCTTAAATATTCGGCCTTGATACATAGAATGATTTCATAGTATCATTATGATACATTTATATAGGTTTCAGTCAATCAAGTGATCTAGCGTTGACGTCTCGTTAATTGTAATTTGAGACAAAAACCTTTTACGCACTTTCGTGTCTTTAATGAGATTAGACATCGTGGAGCTCAGGATTCGTTTAGTTATATAAAAATATTTTTTATATTTACTTAATAATCCAGTATTCCTTCTAAATAATATTCTTCTACTAGTATAGGTGAATTTTGGTTTCAAAATGATGTTGAATACCATAGTTGTAACAAACATTATTGTGGTACTAATATAGTTTTAAGAGCACCTCAAAAAGATTCGTCAAGGTTAATATGCGTGGCGATGCATATGTTTTTTTCTCTTTAAACATTCCCATTCTGAATGACTACCTATTCAAATTGGTTGTTGTTAAAAATTACTTACCTTAGTTTAATAAGCTACTAAGCACATATACGAGCTAATAAAGAATTTAATTAATTATACTTAAGCCAAAGTCTACGTATATTCTTAAAAACTTCAAGCTAGAAGGTAATATTGCTAATAATTGATATCTTGAGCTCGTTAGGAATACGAGGACGGACATTGCCGTAACATTTCTTTAACGTTTATAAATTTTTCATTAAGTTTAATGTAAACCATATGTTAAATGTATTTCTTATATTGCTTAGCAGTAATGGATTGACTGCTACTAGTGATTTGCTGAGTTGACCGAAGTATCTTCCCTACCCTTTCTTTAAAAATACATACATCATATATCAGCGAGAAGTAGCTGTTAGAGCTAAGTTTTACTCAGTTAGATATTGACCGTAACACTTTATGTACTTTTTTCTGTACATTTCTTAATTTTTCATATTTAAAAATATAATTTTGCAACGTTCTTACCTACCATAAATCTATCTACCATAAAGAACAGTATAATTGCAAATATTAATATAACTGTTTTTTGGATGGTGGTTTAGTTTCCCAATGGTACTACGAAATACTACGAAATCATTAACTTTTTACACAAATACACAACAAGCAAATCGCAAAAGAGAGTATGCAGTAAGTCGGAGTGCTTACAGTCATTTTATAAATATTACCGCTGTGTTTACAGGTTTATATAAGCAATTTATAGATAGAGGTAAATTTTAACTAATGAGATATAGAATAAGATAGTGTATTAAATAAATATAGTATCATATATTAATAGGCTAGAACTTATTCGTTTATTACATTTTAGAACCTCTGATATTTTTCTAGATGAAGTGATGAAGCATAGTTTTGGGATGTAAAATATTTTACTTGCTCATCAAATACAAATATAATATCTAAAATTAAAATAACTTATAGTGGCTATCAATCCTGAAGAAACTAATTTATATAAATATTTTTCGGAGTCAGAAGCAATTTTTTTTTTCACAGACAAGCCATATTATATATAAAAAAAATTAAAAGCATGTATTTTGAATGTATATGCTACATTAAAATAAATAAGAACTGTATTATGTTAAACAGTTAATTAATTTATGTTAAATGTGTGTCAAAAATAAAGTGATCGTTTTAATCAATCATAAATCTTGCAATATTAAAGCCTAAGCTAAGCTTGGCATTGAGATATTAAAATTTACTCGATTAAGTGTCAAACGAGTAAAGATGAGATAATACGCAGCCTCTCTCCAAGAAACAGGTTTTGGTATCTTGTTATTTTTTTCTACACTTTTTACTTCACCTGCATCGACTTATTTAGTAAAATCGTTATTTGCAAGCATCTATAAGTTTGTTGTATTTGTTTCTTATTATAATACAATGTGCATATATATATATATATATATATATATATATATTTCATTCTTTTTTGTTGGAATATTATCATTGCTTTGTATCAAGTAAACATTAATTGTTTAGGAACAAGATAAGATATAGAGTTCAAAAAGGTTTTTAAAAATTAAAGTAACCTGAGGTGAATAAAAATAACAAATTGTTCGCCTTTTGTACTCGTAAGAAATAACTTTGAAATGTATTATAAATTTATTTGTTTAGTATCTAATAAAAATCACTGTTATAATTTGTATAATATTTGTTCGGTACATAATAATTGAAATTTCTACTACAAGATGATACAAAGCCTCTGATATTAGACCTGGGATATGTTAAGAGAAATCACTGTTATAATTTGTATAATATTTGTTCGGTACATAATAATTGAAATTTCTACTACAAGATGATACAAAGCCTCTGATATTAGACCTGGGATATGTTAAGAGAAATCACTGTTATAATTTGTATAATATTTGTTCGGTACATAATAATTGAAATTTCTACTACAAGATGATACAAAGCCTCTGATATTAGACCTGGGATATGTTAAGAGAAATCACTGTTATAATTTGTATAATATTTGTTCGGTACATAATAATTGAAATTTCTACTACAAGATGATACAAAGCCTCTGATATTAGACCTGGGATATGTTAAGAGAAATCACTGTTATAATTTGTATAATATTTGTTCGGTACATAATAATTGAAATTTCTACTACAAGATGATACAAAGCCTCTGATATTAGACCTGGGATATGTTAAGAGAAATCACTGTTATAATTTGTATAATATTTGTTCGGTACATAATAATTGAAATTTCTACTACAAGATGATACAAAGCCTCTGATATTAGACCTGGGATATGTTAAGAGAAATCACTGTTATAATTTGTATAATATTTGTTCGGTACATAATAATTGAAATTTCTACTACAAGATGATACAAAGCCTCTGATATTAGACCTGGGATATGTTAAGAGAAGTCACTGTTATAATTTGTATAATATTTGTTCGGTACATAATAATTGAAATTTCTACTACAAGATGATACAAAGCCTCTGATATTAGACCTGGGATATGTTAAGAGAAATCACTGTTATAATTTGTATAATATTTGTTCGGTACATAATAATTGAAATTTCTACTACAAGATGATACAAAGCCTCTGATATTAGACCTGGGATATGTTAAGAGAAATGGAAGAGAAATAGATGGAATGGAGAATGGAGAAATTTTAGGTAGGTAAAACCACGACAACTTTTTTCTGGTAAATATTCCCTCCTCGCAAATATTTTTAATAGAAAGGTTATTTTTTACTCTAAATTTAAGTACCAAAAGTATTTCCAAAAAAGATAACTTTTCCGAGAAAAAAAATTAAAACCGCTTTTTGCTTGAAAATTTTTGATGTAAACAACGGCATCATGTATTATTCTTAGGTAGTGAGTTATATTTTAAACGAGTTACACACGAGGTCTACCCACGCGTGTCCCCCTGCGGGCACGGATTTTTTTATTTTTTTTCTCGGAAACGGTACCTTTTATGGAAAAACTTTTGGTACTTAAATTTAGAGTAAAAAATAACCTTTCTATTAAAAATACTTGTGATGTAAGAATGTTTACCAGAAAAAAGTTATGATTTTTTTTCCAAAAATTTTCGGTTTTTTTACCCCCACCCCTAAGTTATTGAAGTGAGGTTTTCGGTTTATCTACATTAGTTATAGGTATTCATCAAAGACATCATAAAATATGAACGCGATTGATGTACTTCGTATAGGGAAAAAGTTATGGTCGAAAAACTGAAATCAGAAAAAGTGAGGCCCTAGCGCTCCCTGTGGCCGGATTTCTCTGGTTAACGAACTTGACCTTCATTTTTGGATTATTGATTTTTGTGCAAAGTTTGAAAGCGATCCGAGCGAAACTGCGGCCGCTATCGTGCTGACAAAACTGAATCTGGACGCCCGCACGCATATATATATATATATATATATATATATATATATATATATATACATATATAAACTTTTTGACCAATGGTCATTTCGGACTCAGGGGGTCATAAGAAGACCTCCTGTGAAGAAATTTTTCCAAAATTCGAAAGTCGGGTACAAATGAATGGGCAGATCGAATTCTTCGAGGTCTATCCAATAGGTGCCTACTTATATCTTTAGCGCATAATAAATAAAGTTTTACGGTAAAACCTTTGGCCATATGTTGCCGAGAACAGCGGAATGTAATTCTAAAGACTGTCATTTATCCTAGCCTCCGGAATTTATTACGTGAACCTTTTCTCATATAAATTCTGTATAAAGACCTAGTAAAATGCAAAAAGGTAGTGGCTTTGGTAATATAAAAATATAGCGCTGGTTTTCTAATTAGACAAATCCAATCTAATCTAATATAATCTTTTATATACGTGCTTCATCTAAAGAAATGTAATAGATGTAGATGATTTTATACATAATTAATCAAGGTAACGTAGATCAATTTGTACAGATGATATCCCAACACGCACATACGAGCCATATCCGGGAAGTGAATTTCACAAACTACACTAATTAATTGGTCAACTAAAAGAGCTAACTTGTGTGTAAGCTATTATGTATATATGATACAAAAATATATATTTTTTCACATAGTTTGATGGTTAGTTGGTATAAAAATCACAGTTAAAAATACATCTTTCTTTTTTATTGCTATTTATAGCTTATATTGCATATAAATTAAAAAATGTTCGCTCAATAATTGCTACATCATAATCACAGGAAATATTTAAAGTCGCTTTTAAAGTTATGTAATTATTTTCAAAATAAGAAACATAATATTTACATTTTTTAATACCTAAATAGAATACTTCAGTGCAAAAGATCACAGTTCATAAATTTTTGAACACATTGATGATAAAACATATTGATGATAAGGGTCACATTTAACCCGAGCGAAGCCGGGTTACCATCTAGAATTAGAATAGAATTTAATAGATGAAATTTAGTTTCAAACCGTCCTCTGCTCTAAATTCTCTTCTTCCAGGTGTGCGAAGCCACGGGCATAAGCTAGTTTATTGTAATTTTTGCATAATAGATTCACATGGTGGCAAATTCACGTGAAAAGATGATAATTTAAATGTTTTTTTTTAATAAATTTTGTTTAAATATGTAATGTTATGTAAATTTAAATTATAACAATAAATAGATTTCTGTAAATATTGCATAAGTCGGCGTGGATTATAAATCCTGGATATCATTATATCTTAAAATGTGTAGATGTACATAATTAATAATTCTGTATAGACGGCGTGTCGGGTATAAGAAAGCAGACAAAGTTACCGGAAATAGTTCGCTTTAAATAAAATACCTATCAAACAATAAGTGAGCCCCGTAACTGAAACTGAAGCCCAATCAAAATTGTTGTCCTTCAATCTGTAATAAACACTTACAACAATTTTAAGTCACTTTAATTAATATCTATATTGCAGAAATTAAAACCATCACAATAACTATGATAATTAAACAACAAGCGAATAAAATCTCGGCGTTATATTCATACTTTCACCTCAAGCCTGATCTTTACTACCTACATACTCATTTTAAAGATTACGATATGCACAATAATTCAACTTACTCTTACAATAGAAAGGGTTCTGTGAGATAAGAAGCGCTGTAAAATAAATACTTTAGTAAAATATTCTAAAAAAATAAAGGTTTTGGGTTCTAGATAATAAATATCAAAGAACAGATGCTTTATTTATTACATATACAGATAGATTATGTCATTCTTATTTAGTTTTATATAAATAATCCAAACATATATTACTTCTTTAAATCTACTTGCAAATGTATCTTGTATATATAATAATGAAAATTGTAATATTTAATATTATTGATTGATATTTATTTATGTTTACTAGTACTATTCACTTACAATATTATGAATCCGTATTGTAGGTAAGGTTATCAATAATGGTCTTTTCCAAACCAAAGCTTGTGGGTAATTCAATGTCTCATTGTAAAGCGCGATCTATATCAACGAACTTCGATTGTAGTTAAGATACGACTGACCGAAACGTGCTGGGGTAAGCCACTCGTTCATAATTCAGTTTATTCGTTTTCAAGTTGAGTAGTTTCAATTATTTCATAAGAATATAAGTTTTGTGACACGTAACTCTGATAACAATAACCGCTGCTGCGTCAGCTCTGCTGATATTATGCCTTTTGAAAATGGACCTCTAAAGAGTTTTCATTTATAATAACTTCTAAATTCGTTTTTTTAACACAGACCTGGCAGTGGTTTTAATTTTCAATGATATTATGGTTCATGTGCAATAAACATTTTTTTACAATAGGTGCCATTCATTGAAGGATTCTTATGTTACATGTATCTCTACAGCTATTACAATATAATTAAACCATATTGTTATTACAACAATATGAATTGTCTAAATGTCACATGATAGTCTGTGAATCAGTTACTATGATTGATCGCTCGAATAGTAAGATTAATTTTATATAACAAGTGAGTACCCTTTCCAATTGTATTGGTATGTTATCTTAGTAATGAGAAAATCGGAATAAGATCCAAAATACCTGTATAGATGATTCTGTTTATATAACTCTTATTATACTTAATGTCAAGTTACTTATTCACTACCATATATTAATTTGTAACTTGGACTGTCTGTAAATAGAGGTAATAAAAACAAACCATATTGTTAAAAACAAACTTTATTTTACTTAAATGTCAACCGTTAATTTAAGGAATGTTTGAAAAATTTTAGATTTCTGGATTTAAATTCAGATTCTAAACTTCAGAATAATATTAAATTTTCTAACAAGTGTCCGTTTGACATTCAAATTCTATATTATTTTATTATCGTAGTCGGAAAATGTCTTTCAATGCGATTTAAAAAACTTTTATATTTCTGTCGATTCGATTTAACTTGGATAATGACTGTATAAAATTGAAATTATGAATGCTTGACGTAGTTAAACATTTACTTAGTATCGAGTTAAGAAGTTGAAAATACATATATGTTTTACTTAAAATTTATGAGACTCAAAAGAATAACGTTGAGACAAACACTCTTTGTCTAATGATGTAAAATACCTCATGAACTGACAAAGATTAAAATAAAAAATCTATACGGTTATTTAGTATTTTTTATTACATTTGAAATTGTCTGTTTGAATGTCAAGCTTCATAAGCGGATTGGAATATTGAATTTTGGACAACAAAAATCTAAATTAAGATTGAAACCAAAAAATAAATAAAAAATATCCATCCGAATCAGATCTGAAATATGAAAAACAAATCAACATACAAAATTTATTGTGTTTAAATCAGAAACTCAACATAATAAAAAACGCTATTTCAAAATTTGAAATTAGAAATATATAGTTCCATCAAAAATATAACATAAATATAATAAAAAATCTCGCAACGCCGTTAAACATTATGAAATCCAATCTAAACCAAGTCGGTAATATAATATCTACCCACTTTGTAAACTCCAACAACTTAAAAAATATCAATTATATTTTTTAAATCCTAGTGAATATAGTGACTTAGTAAAACCATTTTGAGTTTAATTTTTATATTGTTATAAAAAAGAAGAAAATATTTTCTTATTAGTATTATAATAAGTAACTCTTTAAATAGGTAAGGAAGAGTTCTATTTCAACACTGATAAAAATATTGCATGGTAAAAAATAATTAAAATAGATAATAGATAGATAGATAGATAGATATGATGTTATTGAAAACTTTACAAACTTAACGTATGTGTAGATATTATATATATCTCATCGTTAATTAATTTTATTCTATTTTTGGTTTGTTTTCTATTCGAGGATCCAAAGAACGTACAATTATATACTCTCTAATACCAGAATCTAATTAAATCCTTTGTTCCTTTCTTATAAGATCCACAGTAATCGACTCTTGAAAGCTCTGTGTATATAACATTTTCTAGATATCATCTAATTTTTGTTAGGAATTAAACCAAAAATATAACTGTTGTATAAGAAGATTTCAGAGAGGTTTAAATATTTTTAATTTTAGAACTGTTTAACAGTTTTTAAATCCTTTAATTTTAATCCTTCCTTTAATAAATAGATTTTGCAGTCAAACCGAACACCGATTTGATTAAAGTTTATACTCGTAGATATAAGTTATAATAAGATCTACACTTACAAATCTTCAGTGTGTAATACTGAAGCATAATTCGTTTTAAAAAGTTTCAGTCATTCGAGTTCTAAACGTCTTGCTGTTGGCAGTAAAAATACGTCTTGCAATATCTTATTAGGAGCTTGAATTTTCTTCTTCTATAGCTTTAACCTACTATATTAAATTTATACTTAAAATTGTTTATATTTCCTTGTGAATGAAGTAACTTAAAAACTGTTTTCTTTAAAATGTTGAATCTTAAATTATGGTAAATATTTCAGAAGCAAAAATATTGATATAAAATATTAATTATAGATTAGTAGATTACACAAAACTTTTAGTTTAAGCCAATCGTATTGTTGGTTACAATAATACAACTGAACTTCTATTATTGTAACTAACTAATAAGTGAGTATGCTTCTATATTAAAAAATAAATTAATACCTTCATAATGAAATAAAACATAGAATTCATGTAAGGTAAACTTTGTCACCGCGGTTCACTGAGTTCTTCATTGTAGCATTGGAACAAATACGAGTAGAAAGCTTTTTGATATGACCAGATCCTATCAACGTCGTCTCATTCTTAGTGCCTAAAATGTAGTTTTGCAAGCGTATAAAATGTTATATTTAAAACAATTACGTAACCTCTTCGATCGTATTGGTTAGTGTCAATGCTTGTTATACCGAAACACCAGGTTTGAATTATTCGCTTTTGAATTATTATTTTATGTTGCTTTAAAAAATGAGATGTTTATTTTAAATGAAATGATGACTGTTTAGGAAGTGTAACCTTTAACCCTAAATTAGATATATATTCTAACTATCACTAGATGGTTAAATAAATTTATAGATCTATATTACATTCAATATTTAAAAGCATCTTGTGATTCCTCCCAGGTCATGTATACGGGTATATGTTTAACTATTTAGTGATCTTAGGTTTGTATATCTTTCATTTTGAATATCAGGATAGCAAAACAGTAGATAGTACACCTGATGGTAAGTAATGCCGTAAAATGAGCACATTTTCAAATACTGTCTTTTTGCAAAAAGCTACTAGGTCAAAAGAAGAAGACTTCCGGCTAACTCACTCACGACACGTAACTGTAGTAGCTGCTGCAAACTGATCTATGATGAGATGATATTTATATAATTATGATATTATTATTTATATCTTTATTACCCTATTAAATACCTTATCAGATACTATAACATGAACGTATCGTCTAAAATAATATTAATTTGCCTAATTTACAAATTATAACTAACCTAACTTACAGTTTTTTTTGCAAAATATTTAAAGCATGTTTAAGAAATTTATAACAAATACCTTAGTTGCTACCCTTAAAGTGGACTAATAAGCGGTTTTACCTTAAAAGTCACGTACCTACTTACAATTATTTAGATTGCATATTTTCATTCGTACCAGCATTTGCTAGTAAAATTATTTTAAACTTTAGTTAAATTTCATTTTTGGTGCAAAAACAGTTTTGTGTTTACCGCAATACTACAAATTTATTAAATAATTTATTTAATTACTTACATAAAACTTTATTCAGAGCTATAGTAACAAAATATTACATTGCATTTGTTAAAATATTACTATTTTATATAAAAAAAAAGAATACTATTTTATATAAAAAACACGAATAGCTTTAAGTGTAATTTGAAAATAGTTATTGCCTCACACCACTATTGTTATAAGTGTTAATTATTTGGTATTCTATAAATTGGACTTAAATGAAGTACAAAGATTGCGTTCACCTTGTCTAGGAAAACATGAAAGAACTGAAAGAAGATACTTGTATGTTGTAAAACTCGAAAACAAGTATGACATTTTATATTTTAGATATATTGTTATACATATAGGCGTTAGTTTAGCAATTTTTAGAGACATAAACTATTACTACAGTATTTTAAAAATATAAAAAATAAAACTTTGAAAATATTAGCCACGAAAATGATTATAATCTACCATTTAAACAAAAAATATAAAGTTTTAAACTATCTAGAACTATCAATGGACTAACTTTTGGACTAGTTATCGAGATTTTTATTTAGATTTTCTAACAATACCTATGATTTCCAACCTCAACTAACATAAGGACAGGAAAGGTGTAATGTATAGCCTTATCTGTCGCATTAAACCTATCTGTTTAGTTAAGTACATTGTGAATGTAATAAAGAAATAATTACAACCACCGCTTAATAAAACTAATAGTGGTACAGATTAATAAGGTGAATATTTATAAAGAGATAAAAGAAAACAATTGCAATTAGGTGACTATATCACCTAATTCGTGTTGTTAGTTTTATCCTATTAATTGGCTTTGTAAAAATGTCTTCTATTAAAATTAATAAATAACAATTAGGAAATAAGTATAAATATTAATACAGAGTAATTAATAAAAAATATATTGAGTGCAAAGGCGTGGAAAATTCTTGAATTCTTTTTACAAAGGCTCTCCTGTCGATAATCTAATATCCGGCGGCAAGAACATAAGACCTTTGATATGAACCATCCTGCTTAAATGTGGTAAGTTTATTAAAAATGAGATCATAATTTTATTTAATTTCAAAATAACAATATGTTGATAAGCCTACTATTAAGAACGAATTACTATTAGGATGACAATTTTATCGCCAGCGAAACTTAATTATCAATTCTATCTATAGAATATAGCTTTCGTACCCCTTATGAGGTGTATCTGAATAAAAACTCATTCTCTATGTAGAAGGCATCATAATTCTAATAGTATCTCCCTATTACTAGACTCGTAACTAAGTTAGTCGTAAATATTCGAACATGTAAAAAGCATCGTAAAATTGACGTAGGGATCACAATGACTTAGTGATAATAGATAGATAGAATGTATTCCAAGATGAAGATAGGTCATATATACTTCGCTCCGGGTAACACAATCCTTATATCATTTGGGAACTGTTATACGTTCTAGAAATCTGATATGCTTTATATACGAGTATGGGTGACACATACTATTATAATAAATATATATTTATTTGTTATTTTTATTACATTTTTACAATAAATGACAATTATGAATTATACATTATTATTATAAAAGTTTATAAATCTATCTACTTAAAAGTTCTAAGTGTAATATTTAAAAAATAGTATGATATCTTCATTTTTGAATATTTTAATCATTTGATATACTATTACGTATTATGTATTACGGCACTAAAAATAAATATTCTAATATTTGGACCAGCTTATAAGTAAAACACTGCTATATAAAAGGCTACAATTTTATGTACGTTTAACGACAAAATGTCAAAAATAATACACGATAGCCCATAAAATTCCCTGAGTAAATTGAACTGGAAGCTTCAACACAACGCCTTCCTTTGATACCGTTTGAATCAATAATATAAACTCGACGAGAACATAGTCAAGTAACTAGTTAATCTCCATTGCAAAATGTGAAATTTGGAGATAGAAATGTAATTGTGCATTGTTTTAAATAACTATTTTTAAGACATTAATATTACAACAACAATTATTGAAACTTGTTGTTTTCTTTATTATAATAAATAAATATATTGTATTGGAGTATAGTGGACTCAACATATTTTGATAATGACAGAAGATTAAACCCTAATAATTTAAAAATCTCAATTGAAAATAAATTATATGTTAAATTTAGAGAAAAAACCAAGCAAATAAAAACTATAAGTGCTAATCGCATTAACATTATTATTGTATTTAAATCAATTACAGCGATACATATTAGTAAGAATGGCTAATACAAATAATAAGAAATGATATTGCAGTAACAAAAAATACAATTTCTTAGCATTGTTTTTTATAATTTTCTAAACTATTTCTTGATACGATAAAATATAATTGTTAAAGTACGGAAGCTACTTTTTTATTTTCCGCCAATATATAGTAGGTAATATCCTCTCTAGAATTGTAATGGCAGATGGTTACAGGAGAAACAATAAAATTAAAAGACAATTCTCCTATATGAAGAAATAAATTGTAAAATAACTTAATTAAAACGCTAATTTGTATATTCCTTGAAATAGTAATAAATAGGTGTTTGTCACTAAGCTCCTTTTAACAATTTTGACATTTTTTTTGGAATAGGATAGGATAATCTAACATTTGTATTTTTGTTTTCGTACGTAAAAATAGGTAGAGATATGATTTTTTTAAGATCGCATTTTTAACTATTAATAGTGTTGAAACTTGGCTAATTAGTTCTTCGTGTGACCAACGACGTTGTTGGTCAATAAATTTAATTTAAATAAACAATTTTGCTTGGTTATATTTTTATTTAATCAATAAATTACTATTGTAATCTTAAATAAAATAAACAATTTAAGCTATATTGAATTTCTTAATAATTACTAAGATTTATTTCTCTTTCGGAAAATGTTACCTGGATTCAAATAGATTGGATTGGATTGAATTGGATTGCTGAAGAACATTTAAGTCACAGATAATTTAATTCATTGGAGTCTGGTTAAGCTATAAAGGAAAAACAGTAATGTGTCTAGTGCTTGTAATATATAAAGTAACATCTAAAAACAAAAGAATTCTCATGATTGTAATTTACAGATTTGATTTGTCTTTGAAGCTATCATATTGTTACTTACAACCGTATGACGACAATTTTATAACGAAATCATACTTCTAGTTTCTCAATTGTCGAATCAAAGAACTTAAAAATCAAACGGGATACGTCAAAAGAAAATTAATAGCAAACAAATACATAAACTGAAATACTCCTCTTACCCGGTCCTTATTTATGCGAAATATACAATAATGAGATATGTTCCCTATTCATTTCAATTCATTTCATTGATATGTAAATGCCGTAAACATAAGTCAACATCTTTTATTTCACCTCGTAATTGAACATCTAAATATATTTTCTTAAATTGTTTTTTTCTGCAGTTGAAGGTTACTTCAAATGCTTATTTACTTAATATATTTATATAAAGACATGCAACTGAAAATTATTACATAAATTAGGCATTACATATTTTCTTTCATTTCTTCTAGGTATAACAATAAATTAAACATATGTGTTATCTGACTCCAAGATAAATTACAAAATTGTACCACAACAACTTAGTGTACAGTTTATAAAAAGTCCGTGCCCGCAGGGGGACACGCGTGGGTAGACCTCGTGTGTAACTCGTTTAAAATATAACTCACTACCTAAGAATAACACATGATGCCGTTGTTTACATCAAAAATTTTCAAGCAAAAAGCGGTTTTTATTTTTTTTCTCGGAAATGGTATCTTTTTTGGAAATATTTTTGGTACTTAAATTTAGAGTAAAAAATAACCTTTCTATTAAAAATATTTGCGAGGAGGGACTGTTTACTAGAAAAAAGTTGCCGTGGTTTTACCTACCTTAAATTTTCAAGCTAAAAGTGGTTTTTTTTTTTCTCGGAAATGGTACCTTCTACGGAAAAACTTTTGGTACATAAATTTAAAGTAAAAAATAACCTTTCTATTTAAAATACTTGTGATGTAAGAATGTTTACCAGAAAAAAGTTTTCGGTTTTTTTACCCCCACTCCTAAGTTATTGAAGTTATGTTTTCGGTTTATCTACATTAGTTATAGGTATTCATCAAAGACATCATATGATATGAACGCGATTGATCTTCTTTGTATAGGGAAAAAGTTATGGTCGAAAAACTGAAATCAGAAAAAGTGAGGCTCTAGCGCCCCCTGTGGCCGGATTTCTCTGGTTAACGAACTTGACCTTCATTTTTGGATGGTTGATTTTTGTGCAAAGTTTGAAAGCGATCCGAGCGAAACTGCGGCCGCTATCGTGCTGACAAAAGTCGAATCTGGACGCACGCACGCATATATATATATATATATATACTTACTTGCTTAAGACTAGGCATATGTTGCTAATACTCCAAAACAGCCAGCAAGAAGAGTATACTTTAATACATAATACATTAACAGTAAAATCGCATACATGGCATTTTTGTTAACTAGATGACACCATAAATTAAAACGTGTTTTAATTTATTTATGTATAGGTTAAAGTGAATCCATAAAAAATAGTGCACAACTTGACCCGATTCTTGGAACGGTTGATATTTACTAATATAAAGTAACATATAGAAGTTATTATAAGTATGGTTATCGTTGTAAATAATAACTTATCTATGAATCACACCGATGTACTACCATTTAAATACAGTCGTATGTGAGATCGAAAAAAAAAATATAAGTAACAGCAACGAGAAATAAATACGTTATTATTATATAAACAATACTTTTATTCTGTTGCTATGTAGCGCTGGGTGCAACCTTAAACTGTTTTAAATATTCATATCTATAGTATTAATAATATATATAAAATAAATAATTTTAATTAGTAGGTCACTAAATAGAACCAACATAATAAATTTTATGAAATATACAAGTGATCAAAGATTTCTATAGATACTCCTACAGTTGAAGTAAAACATTCATTGGTGATTAATAGACATTAAAAAAACTCGGTTATTAATTCAAAATAGGTGAATTATTTTTTAAGTATTATTTATATCCAGGAACTGCCCCAATAGGATGATAAAACTGAAAAGGAACTAAATAAATATAAATAAAAAAAGGAAAACAAAACGGCGGTTTACCTAAATGGAAATGATATCATAAATAAATTATAGTAAAAAAAAAATCTGACAGGATTAAGTTTTATTTGATTCGCATTTATGTAAACATCTACATAAATATGAGAAAAAAATATCTTTATTCACAAACAACCAGATATCAATTAACACTATATTAGAACACATCGAGATTAATAATGTAATCCAACTTCAGGGGAATTAATTTAAAAAAATTCGAAATACAATTTGTGGTGATGTGAAAACAGTATAATTACGTATGTCGGTTATTAATTAGCTTATTACTAAAATAAATCCAACCATTTATAATAATCATTATTGTTAGTAAATAATTGAAGTGCTTGAATTTAAATAACTGTAGTATAAAATGTAATTTGCAATACTATACTTAAATATTGAATGCATAAAACTAATTAAATGTGTACAAATTAAATGAAATGATTTACATAAAACATATTTGTATTATCTTTTGAAAATATCGTCAACGTTTGAGATTCAGGAATAAAAATATAATAATAAACCACCAGTGAATAAGATCTTATGTATAATGTATTTGTACTTTGACCCAACACCAAGTATGTACTCGTAGTATAAAAATTCTTGTGTGTATTTGCCATTCTAAAAGTAAGTAAGCTAAAATGCACATTTTAGCTTACTTTTAGAATGGCAAATATTCTAAAAGTAAGTTAAAGATAAGAAGTGCTGTAAAATATATACATATTTTAAGAACAATATTCTCTCAAAGAACTTTGTTTCGTATTTCTGAGTATTTTCATTTATTCAAATATTAAAAAATGAGAAAATTTTGACTTTCAAAGCCATTTTAAGATAACATTCATATGAAATTCCGATATTATTCAAAAACATTTTCAATTTATTTTCGATGATGTGATTTGCCTATTTGTCATGTGTATGTGTATGTACAAATTAGTTTAAAGAAATTGATTAGATACATCTCATTATGTCGCTAATAAAATGGGTATGAAACAATTGACACAGTAGATAATGAGACAATAATAACTAAAGTTCTCTATAGTGATATCGATATATTTATCATACTCTTTATATTCTCTCGACTTTCTTACTTCATCTTATACTTAAAAATTACATTACTTACTTACATTTGTATGCGAATGTTTAATTTTATATCTAAAATTTTTATTGTTTGTATAACTAAACGATAATATCATATGTGTCGTGTGCAGAAAGGACCGCTTATATAAGAACTTGAATTAAGAATTATGCCACTTCGATGAAAACAGCCTTTCTGGTCACACAGTTTTCTCCAGATGAGTTTTTCGTATAAAATTTATTTATCCAACACTTTAAAATGAAATCTTTATATCGAAATCCACAATTTTATTTCACTTTAGCTTTATTTTTTTACATCTTAGGGTCACTATGTGTTGCTATATAGGATAAGGATAAAGATGCTAATCCTTATTACTTAAGAGCTTACACTAAGCTGTTCCTGGATATCTGTTAGAGTATGTTTAAACAAAGGAATTTTCTTGTTATTCTCTATTAATAATTAATAAAACATTCTTAATGACATTACTGTTTTTATTAATAATAAAAATTTTAAAGAGAACCATTCCAATTCATGTGGCACCTAGTTTTATCACATATTTCTTCTCTATTATCGAAGTTGTAAATATCTTTTTATTGTATGTAAAAGAATCGTAAAAGTGACATTGGGTTTACTACGGATCACTGAGCTCGTATCATGGGACGTAGATCATTCAGTTAGATGTAGGTTTTATGCATTTTTTGGGAGGTTTTACATACATGTGCTTTGAATGTGGTTTAAATTAAAAAAAAGCGATTTAATTTCGTTATGAAAAAAACTTGTCTATTTTGAAGAAGGCAAATTAAGTTAAGTTTTGAAAACATGATCATGATGAAACTAAAATTCGTGATTGCAATCAAAAACTATACAATGAAAACGACTATAATATCCATATTTCTAAATACATGAAAAATAATTAATAATCCATAGTTAAATAAAGCGAAACATGTGGTCGATATTTTAAAATTAGTCTCAATGGATACTCAAATAGCCTTAACTCTTTAAACATTTAAGTAATGTATTTTAAATTACATTTTATAATATAATTATTTAAATTCAAACACTTCTTAATTATTTATAAACCATATTGATTATTATAAATTGTTGGATTTATTTTAGTAATAAGCTAATTAATAACCGACATACGAAATTATACTGTTTTAACATCACCACAAATCGTATTTCGAATTACTTTACATTAACCCCACTGTAGTTGAATTACATTATTTATCTCGATGTGTAATAAATGAATTGCTGAGTAGAAAGATTAAAAAACATGAATTTGCTATTTTAGGTTAATAAAACCTGGATAATGAGGTGAGAGGAAAAAAATTACTCAACAGAATATACTGCCAGTTGTTTGTGAATAAAGATATCTTTTTTTTCTATTTGTATATTATATGATATTTATATATATACTAATTAAATGAAACTTAATCCTTACAGATTGTTTTGTGACTATAATTTACTGATGGTACCATTTTCATTTAGAAAAGTCACCGTTTTGTTTTCCTTATTTCATTTATATTTATTTCGTTCCTTTTCAGTTTTATCATCCTGTTGGTGCAATTAATGAATATATATAATACTTAAAAGCTGATCCACTCATTTTGAATTAATAAGCGAGTTTTTTTAATATCTTTTAATCACCAGTGAATGTTTTTACTTCAACTGTAGAAGTGTCTATAGAAATCTTTGATCACTTGTGAATTTCATAAAATGTATTATATCGGTTCTATTTAGTGATCTACTAATTAAAATTATTTATTTTACTGTTTTATGTATTACTAATAATACAATATGAATATTTAAATCAGTTTTAGGTATTATTGCACCCGGCGCTACATAGCAAGAGAATTAGAATATTGTTAATTTAATAATAACGTTTTTTATTTCTCGTTATTCTTACCTATATATTTTTTGTTCAACTGTATTTAAATGAGTGGTAGAACATCGTTGGACTCATTGAGGAGTTATTATTAGTCCAGTAAAGTAACATACTTATTAAAAAGTCTATATTTTACTTTATATTAATAAATATCAATCAAATCCCTGGGTCAAGTTGTGCATTATATTTTACAGATTCACGTTAACTTATACATAAATACGTTAAAAAATTATCTTTGTTTTAATAATATTCATACAGACATCAGAAACTTAACAGTAACTTGAAAATTTTGCCTGTTGTGGTAAGACGGAATTAAAGTTCTTCGCATAGTTTAGAATGAATAATGGAACTAACAAACTGGTTTTCACGATTTGAAATTAGAGATCAAAACGAGTGAAAAACGGCAATTTAATTGAAATTTTGTATTACTTTATAAATTAAAAGGATATCATTTAAGTACAAAATAATGCCTTATCTGTTCTTGCCCTTACATTATTATAATAGAAACTGTAATTTAAAATCCTATTTGCCTTCCCTGTGACCATTTACAATTTCAATTCTAAAGATGACATTATTGGCGAAAATATGAAAATGGCTTCTTTGCTCCACTGAGAAATCATAGGTACGAATTTACATTATCTTCATTTACATTATTTTTTTTAATAAACATTACTGTAGCAGATTGTTATTAGGTACTTACTTATTAAATCACCATTTAAGTAAACCTTACAAAATATTTTATTATCATTAAGTTTTTAATATTTGCATAATGTTGTTTGGTATCTTATACTTCGAAGGAGTTTCTCATTATTTAACACATTCATTGCCAAGTCAAAATGCTCAACTTACCTTCGAATAAAAAATGTAGTATAGCTCGTATATATTTGTATTCTATCATCACGTCATGGCGTTACCGTCCACATCACAATACGTGTGCAATATCTTCTGTGTAACAAATATATCACACACCACCAAAATACCGGTTGGGTAGCATTAAATAGCATAGCAGCATTGTCTGTAAAATTAAAGGACGCAATTTCATTTTCAGATATTTTGTTGCAAAAGCGGTGCCAGTCCCGAGAAGACTAGATCTATACATATTCTTCGATATATGTTTGACACTTCTGAATCCCCCATTCACCCTAATCACAGAGACGTAACTGTAATACTGCATCTTTGGTTTCGGTATGATTGCAGCTCCATAATTATGACTGATCGATACCACTTACATTATATTCTTACGAAAATATTTTATATTTGTTTATTTATGTATATTACCTCATAACATATCTTATTACATGGTATAAAATATGAATATTGTATTAAATAAAATAAGTTTGCCTAATTTACAAATTGTAGCACAATATTTAAAAGATGTTTAAGAAATATACAACAAATATCTTGGTTGTTTCAATTGCTACGAGTACCATTAAATTGGACTAATAAGCGGTTTTACTTTAAAATTCACGTGGGATCTACAATTATTTAGATTGCATATTTTCATTTCTACCTGCATTTGCTGGTTAAATTATTCCTATACATTTCTTTTATAGTGAGATCGCTTTTATTTAATATTAACATTTTATATTCTGTGCACAAAAGTCTTTTGTACATTTATTGCACTAACACTAATTTAATAAATATATTTTTTTATTTTTCATATACTTTTAAAACCTATGAAGGTTTAATTAAAAAAAACGTTATACTTAAAAGTTTATTTAGTGAAATATTTACCACTGTACAAATATTGTTTTACTGAACAAAGTGCAATACTTTTTACAGACACGAATTGTTTTATGTATTAAGTATATTACAATTTAAATAAAAATACACATACATGTAAATACACTGCTGAAAAATATGGATACCTTTTATCCATTTTTGTAAAAGCGTTATTAAATTCCTTTCATATTTTTATTCTAGTCTTTAAAGGTTTTATAAATTTATTTATACATAAATCATCAATAAAACTACATATGCGTTTTCCGAGCCTATGGTGATCTGTGATATTTTTTTTTATAAAGATTTAATTTCAATAATGAATTCTAACTTTGACACAATTGTGAAACCATGTGAGTATGTAGAAATAAGTTCTTAAAAATTTTTAAATGTACATATTTTTCCTCATATAATATATACATTGCAAAACTTTTTAGGAAAAAGAGACAAAGTAGTTTTTCTTCTTTCAATTAAGTTAATGCGGTACTTGTCCTCTTTTCATACAAATGTTGATTTTTGTACACAAAACTAATAAAAACAATATAACATTGCAGATTACCTTAAAACTATTTATTTACTTTATTTTCATCGTATAATGAAAAGAGCCAAACCCCTATAATAAAAGAAATCTCTTTATATTTGCGAATCAACGAATATAATTCATAATATCGTTACGATATATTTATACAGGATTCTGTCGATCAAGTGTTCTGATCAAGCGTTGACGTCTCGTAAATTGTAATTTGAGATAAAAGCCTTTTACGCAGTCATGTCATGTCATGTCTTTAATATGATTAGACGTCGTTCAGTAATAGCTTAAGATTCGTTTAATAATATAAAAGAGCTTTTCATATTTCCTTAAATGTCACCTAAATAATCTAGTATATCAGTAACTTGCTTATAGTGCTTGAGTTTAAAATGAGCCACTTGTAATTAAGAGGTTCTATGATCGAATTAGAGGTCAGCCTATGACTTTGTGTGTAGTTTGGTTTCGAAAATAATGTGAGCAACAGCTGTAACGAACATTGCGATAGGACTAAATGCAGTTCATATATCAGGGTTTCATACAGTATTTCGTACAGACTATAAAGTTTCATATCAGAAAACGTTACTAACCTCATACATAAGCTAATGAGGAATTAAGGTAATTAATGAAAACATAATCTTATTCTTTAAAAATCATTAATTAAAATTACCTCTATGTAAAATTTTCCTATAAATACAGTTCCAATAGTTATTACAATGGCTGTAAGAACACTGATTTACCCAATACTGCTGCCGTTTGTGTAGTGTGTGTGTTTGTGTACAAAGTTAATGATTGTGTGACGTGAAGTAGTAGAGTAAGGAAGCCAATGATTTATTTATATATAAGAATGCCGGCACTTTCAACAAAAGTAGAATAAAAATTATCATCTCAATATTAATAATTTAAGTAATTCTCTGGTGATAACATCTAATAATAATGAAACGATCCATACGTAGATTTTTTGTTTTGATATAAATTGCTTGGACAGAGACTTTTGACTTTTTTTAACAAGGATCCGTTATTGTATGGACTGATGCTGATACATATTTTGTACTAGTTTCGTATAGAAATATAATTCAAGACATATAATTAAATAACTTATTTTACGAAACACTTGTCTTTATTTTTTAAATAAAAAGCAAGTAGTTATTATGTTACAAATTAAGATTTTAATAAAATCGCTTTTTTGTGATTTTGTAATAAACCAGTAGAAGGCCCAACTGATTGTAAATGATGACTTTAAAAAATATATTTTTTAGCAATCAAAGCGATAAAGAATGGTTTCCGGTCCCTCACTTAGGAAATTAAACTTAGCTATGTTAGTTACTTCACGCTGATTTATATATACAGATAAAGTAGGGTAGATACTTCGGGCATTCACGAATCACCAGCAGCAGTCGTACCAATACTGCTAAATGTTATTTATAATTATAGAAATGTATACCAGACAACAGTGAAGTCCATTTAATGTATGGTTTACATTATTAGACCTAATGTAAAATTTCTAAACTTTAAATAAATACGAGTACTACAGAAATTCCCCTTCTTGCATTAGCGAGCTCAAGATATCAAATATTAGCAGTATTACACATTTTAGCTCCCAGCTTTTAAGAACAAGCTTATATGTTAGATTAAGCATAAGTACACTATACACATTAATAAAGGCTAGAACTTATTCCTTAATATATTTTAGAACTTCTGTTATTTTTCTTAAAAAAATTACACAGGTTTAGAACGTAATATATTGTCCTCGCTTATCAATTACTTATATAAAATAGCAATATACTTTATCTGAAATTCATATTTTTTCCAGTAGTACGATACTAATTTTATAATAGTATTTCTCGGTGTCGTCAGTGTCATTTTATAGTGTCAGGCAAGTGAAAATAGTAAATTATCTTATAAATATTAAATACTTAGACGCATTTGTTTTGGTTGCGTCGACTATATTCAAGAGCTAGTTAAATTATTTAAATATTTGTTAATAAAATAAGGGTTCGTTTTGTTATTATTATTTAATTCTTTATTGCACAATATAAAATAGTGTACAAAAGGCGGGCTGAATGCTAATAAGCATTTTCTACCAGCCAACCTTAGGATATGAAAAAGAACAAGCCTGTAGGCGTGCAAAAGAAACAAAAATAAAAATACAAATAAAAAGGGTTAACAATATTAATATGGACACATAATATGAAACAATATATAGGTTACACATTTACGTTTATTTCTGCTTTAAAAGATTAGAGGTGTTATTCTTTGGCCAAATAAAAATCTTTGAGCTTATTCCAGAGTCGAACTGCAGTTACAGCAAACGAGTTGAGGACAAAATCAGACCGATGAAGAGTAGTACTGAGCAATAAATTGCTAGAAGAGCGGAGTGATCTGTTATGTGAATCAGAAAAGAAAGAGCATTTTCATTTCAGATATGAAGGATTGGTAGAATTAAACAAAAGAGAATATAATTGACACAAGATTCTGACTTTTCTACGAGAGCGAAAGGGTAACCAATTTAATTTCGATCTTAAGTTGAAAAAATTATCGAACTTACGCAGGCCGAAAATTAAACGAATACAAGTATTGAGTAAACATTCAAACTTATTAAGTAGATCTTCGTTGGCGTCCAAATAACACACATCTGCATAATCGAGAATAGGCAGTAACAATAGGTTCACTACCTGTAATTTCGCATTGAAGGGGAGAAAATTTTTCAGCCGTTTTAAAAAGGGGTGAAATATTTTATAAAACTTTCTAGATGGCTGTCTAACATGGATATTCCAATAGATGGTCATGGACTTCTGGCGATTCGCATTCAATGGCTCACTATAGAATATATGAGGATAAATTCTATCCGAAGTGAAAACTGAAGATATTACCGGCGATTGCCGCGCTTCAGCACCATTGTGTGTTTTGAAATGTTCAATAAACCAGGCTCGTTTTTTGTAAATTTTCCCTCACTTTCATTTAAGGCATTTCAATTCCGTTTTCGTCGTTAATATCAACCGATGGACAGTTCTTCCGCCCCTCCTCTCGGACTTTCCCAGGGGTATTTTTCTTATTAGGACTTTTAGCTTTGAACGAAATTTCCGGACATGGCTTGCTAGGCCGTCGCCCTCGGCTGTCTTTCCAGCAGTCGTCTGTCTTCCCAGCTGCCAGCTGTCTTTTCAACGTCATTCCGTCTCTCCAGGCTGACAATTAAACTTTTTTCACCGTATTCTGGGGCTGCCGCTGATTATTTAAAACATTGGTTTTGGATGTATTTGCGAGTGAATTCGAAGTAGAAGAAGATGGAGCAATCGGGTGCTTTGAAACTAAATCGTCCAGATGTCCCAAGTTAGCGACACGCCGTCTTTCACTATTTGGCAGCTTAATAAATAAAGTACCATTGTGTCCAGCAATTTGTAATGCCAAAATGTTTTCTAGCTCTGGCGAATATATCATGACGGGGCTTTGTTAAAAACTCATTAAGAACGACAGACGAAGATTTGAGTGCTCTTTTATTATTAAATATCAGATTTCTGATATTGATATCGGTAAATCTGACAAGTATAGGCCGAGTTCGCTCATTAGATCTTACTCCAAGACGGTGACACTGCTGAATGGCTGAAGGTTGCACAACTGAAAGGCCCAGGAGCACTTAAATTGTCCTTAGAATTGTGGAGATACATTTTTCTTCCTCATTCTCTTCAATCCCAGTGAACAATAAGGCGTTTCTTCTTTTCTGGTCTACATCATCAATTTGAGTGGCAACATTGTGAATAAGAGACTTCAGCAGCCCAAGGATATTCCATACTGAAGTTTTAAATTCATTGTAGTCACATAACAGCCTTTCAAGACTGCTTATTTATGTCCGACGATTGAGATGAAGACAAAAATTTTTCTTCAAAGTCATACGGTTACCCAGTGATTTAGCAATGTTTTTGTGAATTTCAATAATATCTTCTATTTTTGCCATTATGTTATGTGCGTTTAAGTGATGAGAGATAATTGTAGAGGCAGCAGGTTAGTGCAATTTTAAAAGACACAGCACATCTAAGGTATTATAATATGAATAATATAACACTTATTACTAATATAGGAGAATAGTTCCTATATAAGTAAGTACTATAAAACTAGGACAAAGATAAAACTAGATATGTTAACTATTTTGCACCTAATGCCAAAAAAAGGAATTTTTAGTCAATCATAAATCTTACAATGTTAGAGTCTAAACAATGGCTTAAACTTCAGCTTAAACAATGTTTATAATTTTATTTGTTAAAATGTCAAACGAGTAAAGTTGAGACAATACGCCATCTTTTTCTAATGGTTAAACAAAATTACGCAGTAAACAGACAAAGTAAACAGACAAAATTCTATCAGCATTTTTTTCATATATTATCATTCTAGGTTCTCCAATACGACATTGCAGATAAGACAAGACAGCATATAATATGTCCTAAATTATCTGATCTAGAAGCTTTAACACTAACCGTCCCTATCACGTTTTTGACGTCTAATTTATTGATTCAGATGTTGTCGTGTTTAAATCAATAAATTAAATTCGACGAAAACATAACCGGCTAACTTAATAACCTCCATTGCAAAATCGTGAAATCCGAACTTTAAAATTTAATATTCAAATACAATTGTTATTTTCAAACAACTTGTTTTAGGTTAATATTTTATGGATTACGCGATAACATTTAACTTTATTATTAATGAATCTTGGACAGAACGTAACAAGGGCATCCGATTAAAATTCCTCGTTTATGACAGCGAGTACTAACTATAAACAATGATATTAAAATGAATAGAAAACAAAGGAAGAACTTTCTCATTTAATACACAGTGAAAAAGTCATTGTGAATTACATTATTTGAATAATATTTCCGTGAAATAAATTGTTCTCTGTATTCCTGATATAAATAATATACATTCATAACACTGATGCTTTTAAGCCGTGGACTGTATCAAATGTATAAATTATGTAAAGAAAGTATTAAACTGTATTTGTTAAAATGAAGAGCAAAGCTCATAAAGTAGTGGAGGCCGGTTTCAAATTACTCTTTTATTTTCGACTAGGCATTCAATTTTAACACAGTTTGAATAAAGCCTTTTTAGAAAAAGATGTTTAAGTTAAACAAAATTGAATTTATAAATATTGACTGAATGTTTCACATCTGCATTAGTTTGTATAACGAATTATTACTAATTAATATTTTGACCAAGAACCAAATGCCAAATATTACATCTTACAACTGCCACTATTTTAAATACGTTTAAATTCAAAATGTCAAGAAAGATATATATAAAATCTCCTGAGTTAACTGAACTGGAAGCACTTCCCCTTCCTTTGATAACGTTTAGTCAATAAATCAAACTCCACGAGAACAGCCCACTAACTAGTTAATATCAATTGCAAATTTACGCAATTTGAACATTGAAATTTAATTGTCTAATATATATTTTAAGTTAACAACATTTTACTTTAATGTGATTTGACTTTTTTATAATAGGATTACAATTATAATACTTTTAGCTGTTACTTAAAGCGGATTTAAATGACAATGGGATATTACTCAATTAATTTAGTAATTCCTACTGATATTAATTCATAAACACTAATACGCTTTTAATTACACTAATATTAATATATTGCTGAAAATAATTATAGAAATACACATTTATAAAATGGACTGACACATAACATAAGTATCTTAAAAAATAAATATTATTTCTTGATACGAAATAATATAATTGTTATAACACGGAAGCCACTCTCTTATTTTCCGCCAATATATAGTAATGTCTTCTCTAGAATTGTAATGGCAGATGGTTACGGAGGCAACAATAAAAATAAATTAGATTCTACTACGAGAACGTATGCGGAAATAAATGGAATGATAACATAATTAAGATCTAAAAATAATAATAAGTAATTGAAAATCGTTATATATGTATCTATAAAGGCTTCTAATATATAAATGATTTTGGTACATGGTATTTGTCACTAAACTTCTTTTAAACGTATAGAGAAATTTTAATATTTTTATGCCAATATGGGACTAGTATGTTTTTGTTCTCAATGTGCAAAAATAGGTAAAGATTGCATTTTTACCTATTACTACAATTGTGTTGAAGCTTGGCTAAGTTGTTCGATCTGAGCATAAAGAGGTTGTTGGTCAAAATACTTCATTTAATGAAACAAATTGTTTAGTTATACTTATTTTTTTTTTTAATAATCAAATCAGTAGCAACTAAACGTGCAATTATAGATATTATAATTAAATGTATGTTGTTTAAAACAAATAAAAAATATGTTTGCCAAAGACATGCAAGCTTCTATATTCCTAGTAAGCTTTTAAACTAATAGTTTTATTACAATTAAATATTTTTTAGTTTTATTTAATAGCCAAAACATTGTTATCCTTATTCCTGAAATATTGTGTGTGTGCTTTTATAGATAAAATTTAAAAAATACTAAATAATTGTTTTAGTATGCTCCAAAATTTCAAAAATTAGGGATTTTCTTGTTAAATTTGAGTGGACGAGCTAGTGTTATATTTGATGATGATGATGATGTTACATTTCAATGTGTCTAAACGTAAGTTATTTTTTCGTACAATGTTTTATGTTTTATTTTGTGTATAATAATAAAGTAATTCAAGATATATCCAGTTTCTCAAGAATCGTTAAGATTTATTCCCGTAAAGGAATCAGATGGTCTAATTTCTTGAAAATGTTACCTAGATTCAAATAGAACTCCGATTGGATTTCCCAAGAGGTTTCAAGCCACCGATAAGGCCATTAATTACACTATAGAAAGAATAAGAATTATTGTCTCTAGTGCCAGATACATACAAGTAGTATTTTTTTATACATAAGGTAACAATATTTCAAAATGAGAGAATTCATATATTATTATAATTTATAAATTATCTTTGTTTTTGTCGCCGCCATATTGTTTTACCTACAACCGTATAACATCTAATTTGTGACGAAATCAAACTTCTAGTTCTACAATTATTGAATCAAAGAACTTCAAACGGGCTGCGTCAAAATAAAATTAATAACTTAAAGATTATCAACCAAAATACTCCCTTTTCCTCCCGCATTACTTATACGTAATTTATAAAACTTGTATAATTTTTGCTTATTCATTTAAATTGAGTAGATTTCGTCATTGTACAATATTTATATATAAAGACACATACATACAACTGACAGTTGATAGACAGTGAAGTCATGACAAAAATTTATTTCTTTAATTTTTCGTAGATATGAAAATTGTAAAAGTTTAAATAAATATGTTATTCTATTTACTGCATGATTGTCATTGGTGTAAATGATAACTCACTTATCACACCGATATTTTATCATTCATTTAAATACAGTCGCATGTTAGATCAAACACACTTTATACATAAAAGTAAAAGTAATAAAAAAATATATATTATATAAACAATACTTTAATTCTTTATATATGTAGCACCGGGTACAATAAAATATAAAACCACTTTAATATATAATGAAGGGAATAATTTAAATTTATAGATAACTAAATGATAATAACACAATAATTTGAATGAAGTGATTATTTTCGACTCTCCAACAGTTGAAGTAAAACATTCACTGATAATTAATAGGTATTAAATCAATAAGTATCAAATAAATCATGTTTTTAATAATCGTGCTTTTAATAATTATTTACACCCAAGATTTGATAAACAATTGACAATAAAAGTGAAAAGGAACGAAATTAAAATATAAACAGAAAGCAAACCAATATAGTCACTAAACAAGATTTTATATTAAAATTGTATATGTAAATTTCTGCTCAAATATTAGAAAATAATATTGACTCACAAACCATGGACATTCGATTCACACCATATTCTATTGAGTTATTATATTCTGCTCCTCTCATTTTTAATACATCTAAAATGCCAAATTAATATTTTTGAATCTTTCTCAACACAATAATTAAAATTAATGATTATAATTAATATATAAAATTTTATTATTTATTATGTACAACTATGAACATTTCTGCGAAATGAATTATACATATTTGTATTATCCTTTAAAAACTTGACTCTTTATGCGATTCAGCAAAAAAATAAAATAATAAACCACTAGTGAATAAGATCTTGTCTCTATTGAATTGGTACTTTGACCTAACACCAGATATGTAGTAGAGATTCTTGCTTTGCACAATTTCAGTTTAGTCTTACAATAGAAATGGTGCGATAAAGATAAGAAGCGCTGTGAAATATATGCATATTTTTAGAAAAATATTCTTTCGAAAAACTTTATTTTGCATTTCTGAGTCTTATCATTTATGTACAAAGTATAAAACCAAATATCTCAATAGCAGAAAGGTTGTACTTTTAAAGGTATTTGAAGATTAACTTTTATTTAAATACCGACATTATTCTAAAACTTTTTTACTTAATTTTGTATGGTTTTCGACGATCATTGACATATGTTTGCCTAATTTATTAAAAGAGATTTTTTTTGCATACACCTCATTATAGTGCTTATATAATCTGGATCCTATATCCATATATTTATTATACTTTTGAAGTTAAACTTATTTAGAATCGTTGTAATTTGAAACTATAAAATAATAAATAAATAATAATATAAAAATACGTCACGGTAAAGAAACACACACATAAATGTATAGGAGAGAAAGAGATAAAAAACATATCGCACATTGCTGTTATGATGCCATCTATTGTTCAATCCTTAAAGTAACGAGAGATATCGTTGATACTTTTGTAATATTGTTAGCTGAGGTAAGTTTTTAACATAATATAAAAGCTTTGTAGAATGAAATTATTATACATTAAAGTATTAAATAATTTTTAAGATTGGTAAATATAACAAACCTTACATTTATCTCAATATTCCTAACACTACTATTTTGTTACAATTGTTTTTATTTTGTTATTGTTATTTTGTATTTTCCTACTTATACAAAATGATTTAGAATTTTATATTATTTTTAAATCACAATTAATTTTTTTACTTGATTTAAATTGCTTTTCCGCGTTTATACATTTTTCTCTATTTTTAAATAATTTCCCAAACTCTGTAACAAAGATTTCACGCTAAATACTGATGTTAATAATTTAATATATTAATTACATATTTTTAATTTCTAAAAACTATTTTAGAAGGGCTGTTCTTTTACTTTTAAAAACAAAGCACATCCAAGCATCACGATCTTACAAAGAACAGAATCTAATTCGTTTACTAAAAAATATTCAGTAATCGAATCTTGGGTGTTCTATCTACTATATTTGTTGTATCTATCTATTTATTTAATTATTTAATAGCAATAAAACATAAGCTGTCTTGTATGAAATATACAGTCAACTTTTATTATTTTTAAGTTTAGAAAATCTATTTCCATTTATTATCATAAGAATAAAAAGCATATATGTAATGCAGTGAAGACAGTTATTGACATGTAACAAATAATGCTACTTGATATTAAAATACAATAATAAGTTCTTCACAAATATTTAGTTTATAAAAGTGAAGTAAAATAAGTTTGAAATAGTGTCAGACACTCGAGTTCTAGACGTCTTGCTGTTGGCAGTAAGTAAGAAAACGTCTTCCAATATCTTATTAAGCGCTTGATATTTCTATTTCTTTCACTTCAACCTGCTGCATTATATCTATCCCTAAAATATTAATTACTTTGGAGAGAAATATGTACCATAGATTATTAAAACGATTGAAATTAAACGCATTTCATTATTTCCAGTTCAGAGATCAATAAATATTTTTATTATAGATATTTCGTTTAAGTCAATCAAGTAATTAATTGTATATAGAAGTAATATAACAGATTCGAAAAACAGAAGAGTATCGATCAAATGCAATAGTTAAAGTTAATTACACACTGCTAATGAAACCCACTGTTTCCTAAATAGTGAAATGAGGTACATTTGAAATAAATCGTTTAGAATTAAAAGCAATTCCAGGGCAACAGCAATTTAGAATATTATTTTAAAGTCCAATATTAAACGCTAGATTCTCGTTGTATTATTTCAAAAGTCAAAATATACATAGAAGAAGCGACAAAAAACTCCAAGGATACTGCTATAATTATGTATTAATTCATGCAGTAATACATATTAAGTTATGTATTACATAGCATTGTCTATATATATGTAACTTTGTTTTGAACCTTCCAATCTTTTTCAATATTTTACGCAATACAGCCTTATGTGATATATTTATTTTTCAATTCCTCAGTTGTTGGTAACAACCGCATTAAGAATTAAAATTGACTAACTAGGTTTTAAAAAACAAAAATCTTACTTTTAATTAATACTTTTGAATTTGATTATTTACGTTTAAAACCGATAATTTCAATTAACGAAAAGCGAGATTTCTTAAGATACGATTGCTTTGAACCAAATCCTTTCTTAATTGAATTCTCAACTAAATAAATAAAACTACTACTTTATAGACCATCTAAGAAACGACTAGTTACGTAAGCATTACAGAGTAATATTGAAATGAAACACAGCTTAGACAATTATATAACTTAAATTATTAAGAAGTGTAGCTAAAAAAAAATATATATTTATAAATTTGTGAGCTAAAAAGTGTGTATACATTTTAGTAAACATTTTTAATATATATATATGTATTATGAAGTCGTTCAGTTAATACCATTGAAACACACAACATTTTTTAAGGTCTATTTCGGAGAGGTTTTATTTAGTTTATACAGATTATATTCACTTGTACAAATATTATAAATTTTAAGTAATTAAGGTATATTTAACATTATGTATATGTATTTGTAGAATGTTCTGGTAGTAGAATTGTAATATATTTTTTATTTTCTGCTTCGTGACCGTTCGATTCCAATTCTAGAAAATACATTACTACATATTGGCGGCAAATAAGAAAAGAGCTTCCGTGATCCATTGAGGCATCTTCGGCCATTATATTGTTACAAGTTTTTTTTTTAATTTAGCTTTGAAGCTGTAAAATGTGGAGATTAAATATATATATTTTAACTGAGCGTAAGCAAAGCTCTTCACAGTTTGGGAGCCCTTTTTTGTGTTTAGTTGTCTCCAGAATGCGACGAGATAATTAGCTAAAAATATTTTCATGTATATTGGAGCCAAACGCGGATGTTATAGCGAAAACAGATTGAAAAATAATAAATGAAGAGAGAAAGAGAAAGTAATTCGAATCAAGTCCATCTGCATTCCTTGTTATGCAATACTCAACCATGTTAACCATGTTGACCCAGTTTTCAATTTGTATTTATTGTAAGCTTTGTGATGGGGAATGAGAGATCCAAAAGCTCACCTTACCTCTTTCCCTTTTCATAATTTTCTTTCCTTTATTTTTTTGCGATTTTTAGTCTATGAAGGTTATAGTCTGGTAGACTGGATAGTCATTTTCCTCGGAATACATAAGACTCTACTGCGTGAAAATGCGTGAAAAGCTGACTTGGTCGCGTCAAGAAGACAAAGAACGGAAAGAGCCTTATTTGTTTTATACACTTTTAGTAAGTCGTTATATTCCGATTTAATTTTTAAGATCTTTTTTACATAGTATGGTCGGATATTTAGGAATTTCTCATTTAACGTACGACATCAGTGGAATAAAAGGTTGACATATGATATAAAACTGAATCTATTAAAATAAAAGATAATAAGAAGAAAGTTATATTTTATGCTTACTTGGCATTTATGAATTAATTAAGTTTTATTATAAAATTAGCTAATATATTCTAAATAGAAATAAATACAATAGTAATATAAAACAATGTCTTGGTTGTGTAGCGTTAGAAAAATAGGTCAAGATTTTCAAGACAATCTTAAAGAACCTGCTTTCTAAAAACATGATATATAAAAGGGTAACCAAAAAAGGTCGCAAGTTAGTTATTGTATTTATTATTATTATATTTAAATGTTTAGAATTGTAATATTTATAAGAGACTGCGGACAGAATAATATATAATCAGTCAGTAAACGTTAAACATTTTGACAGCGTCTCAGAGTGCATTAGTTTGATTACATTACATATTGAATAAGAAGCGACACATCGACCTTCCGGTAACAATGAATACAAATCATTACACACAAATCGGAAACTTACTTAAGTATATCTTATATTTGTATTTCACAGAGCAAGTGATTTAATATTTTATTTATGACTGTAGTGCGATATTAATTGTACATAAAGTTTTTTTTTATTATTATTTATTTATGTACCAGGAAAAAATACAATTTACAATCTATATAAAATAAGATGTACACAAAAAGGATGACTTATCTCTTAAAAGAGATCTCTACCAGAAACCCTTTATTATAGGAGAAAATATTTTTATAGTTGTGGCATAAGTACAATAAATATAAATATATATATATATATAAATATATGTATATATATATATATGATGAAATATAAAAAGATATTTATATATATATATATTAAATACATACAGATTACATACATACACATTTATATCTGAGTTTATAAACACACATATTACTTAAATGTACATAAATATAAACATAATACATACTTACATAA
Source organism: Melinaea menophilus ssp. n. AW-2005 (assembly GCA_918358695.1). NCBI lineage: Eukaryota > Metazoa > Arthropoda > Insecta > Lepidoptera > Nymphalidae > Melinaea > Melinaea menophilus. The sequence continues at coordinate 11,776,115 of OU911056.1, forward strand.
ATATAATATATATACCGAGGACACTTTAGAGGGAGAAGAAGTAATTCTTCAATCTAAACTTAAAGAAAATAATAGTGGGGCAATCTTTGTACAAGTGAGGAGGTAATGAGTTCCAGAGTTGAGCAGCGCGAACAGAGAAGGATTTGCGGTATTGGGCAGTGTTATAATGCGGCACTTCAAGAAACTTTAGAGAAATACAAGAGCGCTCTGGCAATTGTCTAGGTGGACATAATTGTAAGAGATCTTGCAAGTAAGAAGGAGAAGATTTTTGTAGAATTTTATTGAGAAGTGTTAGTACATGCACATTCCAGCGAAAGCGGATAGGGAGCCACTTTAACTCACGTTTTTTATTTTTACCTGTTTTTTTTTTTTAATATATGGTATTTTTTGGAATGAATTAATGCGGAACAAGATTTTATAATTATTGTTATTTCTCCTTAGCAGTAATTTTTACATCACAAAACAATTAATATTGAATAATAAATACTCGGGCAAAAGAGGGCTGGGCAGAGATGAGATTTTTTTTTAATTAATTTAACAAAATATGACCATACTGTCACTATCGATAAGGAATCATTCGATTTTTTTTATTTGTGTATATGACGACATAATAATAATAAAATTGTATTGTCAAAATTATGTGTTAAAAAATATGTATAGGTTAGATCGTAAGATCTAACTTATATATTTTTTCTACCTATTTTGGCAGCACTCCTAACAGAGAATTCTTTTTTTTTATTGTTATTAGGAACAAACTAATATTTTTAATAATATATTGAGTTGATTAAACTTACAATATTATTAAAATATTAATTAATTACAAGGAAAGGAGCTTTTTCCAGACCTAGCAAAAAAAATATATTGATATATCACTAATAAAACTCAAAACTATACAAAAAATTTAATTTTTAACCAGTTAAAACAGTTATTCATTAAGTATTTTGCCGTTCCCTTTCGAGGGACCGTGCAACAAGCGTATTTCGTTTCAAAAGCGCAATCTGAGCAGAATAAAAAAAAAAAACTTTTTTGTTTAGTTTCATGTGAGTCTCTATAATTACACTAACATTCTAGATTTAATAATATTTTGGACAATTTTAACATAATCTTGTATAATTATTAATTTAATTTTCGTTTGGTTATTTTTATCATATCTTTCACAAATGACATTCGTCTTAAGGAAACTTTAGGAAGATCTCAAAAGGTTGTCAGGGTCAACACTTAGTAAAAACAAGCATAATAACATAAGTATAAATATATAGTTTTAAGGAAGATATATCACCCATCCATAGTACCTAAGTATCGGAGCAATATATTAATGGCATCCTCGATTTTATGATAGAAGCAGAGCCTGAGATATATATTATTGTTTTTTTTTTCAAAATTTTCACCTGTAACTGAAATAAAAACATGTTAAAAAATGTAATATTTTTCTGTGCATATATATTGCAAAAACAAGAATCTGATTTTCCGTTAATAAAAAGATTTTCAGCAATCCAATCTTGAATTTAATTTAAATCTAGATAAGATCTTCCAGTAAAGGGACCATATAAATGATAGCGCGAATAAATCTGGTTTTATTAATTGTATACGGCTTGCATTAATTTGCTAACTAAATAACCACAGTTCAAACGAAGGTATATTATAATACTGTGAGATATTATTTGAAAAAGTCCACAAAACATATTTAGCCATGACTGGATTAACAGACCTAAAAAATATTGACTCGTTGTCAAACGATAAAGATGGTTTAAAATAGATTGCTAGATATGATGCTAAGATGTGATAGCGATACGGTTGCGCGATAGACAAGCAGGATTATTTATCTTAGGTTGCAGATCGAGCGTTGGTGGTTACAATAATTCTTTCATTATATATTTATTTCAAATTTACACATTTTTTACACGTTATTGTAATGTGTAAATATATCCTAAGTAACTAAATATTTGACATTAATCTAAAGTACCGTTTTGGAATAACTATCAATAGTTTCGAATGTCAATCCACTAGCTGACAACTTCGATTCATGACGTAATCCTGATAGACCAGCGCTTTGGGATATGTCATCACAACGTTTTCAATCCTACCAAAACAAGTCATTAGTATACGTCAAACGGACTTTATTTTAATTACATTATAATATAATATATATAATTTAAATATATTTTTAACCTGCTTAAATTACAAAATGAATTACAAAATAAAGTACAATACACTTTGACATAGAACCAATTATATTAATTAAATTTTATTAAAAGAATGTCATAATTGATTTAATTAAAATGAGTAGTCACCAAGTTACCGAAATTCAACATTAATTCAGATTTGCATATTATAGAGTGATTGGATTAAAAGTAAACACTTACTCTTTGGTTGTTGTTTTTGTGTCATTTGTACAGTAGAGAGTGTGATGTTTTTTATTAATTTAAAGTTTTTCTAAAGTGTTAATTTAATATGTTGATTAAAAAATAAACTATCTGTTAAACTATAAACTGTGCCAAAGTGCATACTTTTCCACCCTCTCAATTTAAACCTAAAATAATGATCATAATCTATAAATATTGTCCAATGTTGTCCTTTATTACATTAAGTAAAATCATTTCATTTATTCAATAGATGACACAAGATGACTTAAGATAAGCTGCTTTCTATTTTTACTAAAAGCCAATAGGGAATCATGTCATCTCAGATTGCATTTGTTCAATTACATTTGTTATTCGGCATCACTCGACCTCTTGTGGAATACAATACAAATTTATTTTTTATTCTTTTTATAGATATTGCATGGGGTAGTAAACCAAAAAACATATAAATATAAAAATAATAATAATAAATAATATATAAATTATATTTTACTCTCCCTCTCAAGAATATGTTTCTAGTTTTTTTGTAGGATGATATATGATTGAAATAGATGTTATTAAGTTAATAAATACTAAGATGTTCATAAAATTTGTTTAAGTTGTATAATAAATTTAATTTATGAAACACTCATTAAAATTAAGTCCAATTTTACTAATGTTACTCATAGGATTTTTTTATATACGAGGAGGCCAAACGAGCTGGCGGGTCACAGATGATACGTGATCACCATCACCAATGAACTCTTTATTCAGGTGGTACGGATGATATTGGAGGCGATGACGCGCTGTGCGGTGGTGAAATTCGACGGAAGACATCAGATCGAATGACTACTCGGAACACTTCCCGTTTTAAATGCGATAGAAGACGCACAAAGAAGCAACGTTTCTACGCAATGCCAAAGTGTCCAGCCGTTTGCAGAACACAGGGTTCCCGACAATCCGACCGGCTCTCTGTTGTACGCGGTTAAATGGTAGAAGCTGATATTGGGGTGATCCAGACAGGGAGATGAGAACAGTACTCCATGTGTGACTAGACCTGCGCCTTTAGAGCGCAAGTCTTTGGCCAGGCTTAAAATGATCACTCCCAATTTCATCGAGGCCAACTAGACCTTGCTCTCCGGATGATCACGAAACTGACAATCGCTCGTGACTGGCTCGTCGACGTTTTCCCAAGAGAGACCTGCAAGGCCGAAATATACTGCATCCCCAGTGCTGTCATTTGCATAACAATGTATATTGGAAATATCCAACAAATCATTGATGTGTAGAAGGAACAGAATAGCAAGCAGTCTTTGGGTACAACGGCGTTCACGGGCTTATTGTATGCTTCGCTCAGTGAGGAAGCTGGTGATCCACTTGCATAAACACTCGGGAAGCCCATAGGAAGTTAGTTTCAAAAGAAGCATTAAATTATTATCATTATGGGAACAATAAATAAGCAATTGTTAAATTAATTACGATAATAGTTATATTTTTATTATGTCACTGGTTTCATTTATAAATATAAATATTTATGTAAACATTTTGATAATTTAGTTTGAAAATAGCTATTGCCTCACACCACTTTTGTTATAAGTGTCAATTGTTTGGTATTTTATAAATTGGACTTAAATTAAATACAAAGATTGCGTTCACCTTGTCTAGAAAAACGTGAAAGAACTGAAAGAAGATACTTGTATGTTGTAAAACTCGATAACAGGTATGACATTTTATATTTTAGATATATTGTTATACATATAGACGTTAGTTTAGCAATTTTTAGAGACATAAACTATTACTACAGTATTTTAAAAATATAAAAAATAAAACTTTAAAAATATTAGCTACGAAAATGATTATAATTTACCATTTAAACAAAAAGTATAAAGTTTTAAACTATCTAGAAGAAAGAAATGAGAATAACCTTTGACTAGTTATCGATATTGCTATTTAGATTTTCTAACAATACCTATGATTTCCAACCCTAAGTTACATAAGGATAACTAAAATTTAAAAGCATATATATAAGACCCACCTGTGAAAGGTGTTGTGTATAGCCTTATCTGTCGCATTAAAACTATCTGTTTAGTTAAGTACATTGTGAATGTAATAAAGAAATAATTACAACCACCGGCTAATAAAACTAATAGTGGTAAATATTAATAAGGTGAATATTTATAAAGAGATAAAAGAAAACAATTGCAATAAGGTGATGTAGTTCATTTTGTTAGTTTTATTGTTTATCCTATCCTATTAATTGGCTTTGTAAAAATGTCTTCTATTAAAATTAATAAATAATAATTAGGTAATAATGATAAATATTAATACAGAGTAATTAATAAAAAATATATTGAGTTCAAAGGCGTGGTAAATTCTTGAATTCTTTTTACAAAGGCTCTCCTGTCGATAGTCTAATATCCGGCGACAAGAACATAAGACCTTTGATATGAACCATCTTGCTTAAACATGATAAGTTTATTAAAAATGAGATCATAATTTTATTTAATTTCAAAATAACAATATGTTGATAAGCCTACCATCACAAACGAATTACTATTACGATGACAATTTTGTCGCCAGCCAAACTTAATTATCAATTCTATCTATAGAATATAGCTTTGTAGTACCCCTTATGATGTGTATCTGAATAAAAACTCATTGTCTATGTAGAAAGCATCATAATTCTAATAGTATTAAAGTGCTCTCAGTCCATCGTACCCTATTACTAGACTCGTAACTAAGTTAGTCGTAAGTATTCGAACATGTAAATAGCATCGTAAAAATTACATCGGGATCACAATGACCTAGTGATAATAGATAGATATAATGTACTCCAAGATGAAGATAGGTCATATATACTTCGCTCCGGGTATCGCAATTCTTATATCATTTGGTAACTGTTATACGTTCTAGTAATCTGATATGCATTATATATGAGTATGGATGACACATACTATTATAATAAATATATATTTATTTATTATTTTTATTACACATATACAATAAATGACAATTATGAATGACATTATTATTATTATTATTAGGTCTACAACTTAGCTCCCGCCATTTTTTTTTATTTTTAAAATTATATAAAAAAAAATGGTATCTTATTTATGTTTCAAAGTATTGTCCGTCACTTTCCACTACTTTGGCCCATCTTTCAGGCAACAAACGAATCCCGCGTCGGAAAAATTCTTCATCCTTTGAGAAGATCCAAGAATCGATCCATTCTTTCACTTTTTCAAAAGAATCGAAGCACTGGCCCGCCAGGCCGTGTGCCATCGACCTAAATAAAAGGTAATCAGATGGAGCAACATCTGGAGAGTATGGCGGGTGAAGTAGAATTTCCCATTTCAGTGTTTCGAGTTACGTCTTGACTACTTTCGCCACGTGAGGTCGAGCATTGTCGTGTTGCAAAATTACCTTTTCGTGTCTATCAGCGTATTGCAGCCGTTTTGCTTTTAATGCCCGACTCAAACGCATTAATTGCGTTCGATAAAGTGCACCAGTAATTTTTTCAGAAGGTTTTAGCAGCTCATAATAAATTACGCCAAGCTGATCCCACCAAATACACAACATGACCTTGGATCCGTGAATATTCTGTCGAGGTGTCACCGTAGGAGTGTGGCCGGGCAATCCCCATGATGTGCGTCGCTTAGGGTTGTCGTAGTGCACCCATTTTTCGTCCCTAGTAGCAATACGATGAAGAAATCCTTTTCGTTTTTGTCTTTCAAGTAGCTGTTCACAAGCAAATAAACATCGCTCAACATCTCTTGGTACGGTACCCGGTATCCTTGTTTTTGGATCATCCCCAGCTGTTCCAGGCGTTTTGATACTGCTTGCTGAGTTACTCCCAATGATTTTGCTAGCTGTTCTTGAGTTTGGCATGAGTCTTCATTAAGTAAAGCCTCCAGTTCATCATCTTCAAAAGTTTTTTCTCTGCCACCGCTATGCCGATCTTCAACAACAAAATCACCGCTTTTAAAGCGCTGGAACCACTCGCGTCACGTTCTTTCACTACTAGTATCATCACCATAAGTACTTGAAATAACTCGATGAGCCTCAGCCGCCGATTTTTTCATGTTGAAATGAAAAAGTAAAATCTCCCGCAAATGACGTGAATTCGGTTTATAAGTTGACATATTTAATTAAGTGTAACGCAAACAAAACGCAAACGCAAACAAAAATTAACTAATATCGATGTAAGGTTATATTTATAGATGTCAAAACTGATGGAAAACGACTGTGATTTATTTATTTGAACTATTACTGGCTACTAGCGCCATCTTTTGGAAAACGGCGGGAGCAAAGTTGTAGACCTAATATTTTTTATAAAATTTTGTAAATCTATCTACTTAAAAGTTCTAAATGTAATATTTAAAAAATAATATGGTATCTTTCATTTTTGAATATTTTAATCATTTGATTATACTATTACGTATTATGTATTACGGCACTAAAAATAAATATTCTAATATTTGAACCAGCTTATAAGTAAAACACTGCTATATAAAAGGCTACAATTTTATGTACTTTTAACGACAAAATGTCAAAAATAATACACGATAGCCCATAAAATTCCCTGAGTAAATTGATCTGGAAGCTTCAACACGACGCCTTCCTTTGATAGAGTTTGAATCAATAAATTAAATTCAACGAGAACAAAGTGAAGTAACTAGTTAATCTCCATTGCAAAATGTGAAATTTGGAGATAGAAATGTAATTGTCCAATGTTTTAAATAACTGTTTTAGGTCATCAATATTACAGCAACATTTATTGAAACTTGTTGTTTACTTTATTATAATAAATAAATAAAATAATTTATTTTAAAATAAATGTAACACAAGTGGACTCGACATATTTTGATGATAATAGATAATAATTATACTTTATTAATTTGATAATCTCAACTGATAATAATTTATATGTTAAATTAAGAGAAAACATAAAGCAAACAAAAACTCACACTGCTAATCGCACTAATATTATTATTTTGTTTAAATTAATTACAGTGATACATAAGTAAGATTGGTTAATGCAAATAATGAGAAATGATATTGCTGTTACAAAAAATACAATTTCATAGCAATGTTTTGTGTAATTGTCTAAATTTATATTATTTCTTGATACTATAAAATACAATTGTTAAAATACGGAAGCTACTTTCTTATTTTCCGCCAATACATAGTAATAGCCTCTCTAAAAATGTAATGGCAGATGGTCATAGGAGAAACAATAAAAATAAATGACAATTCTCCTATATCAAGAAATAAATTTTAAAATAACGTGATAAAAATGGTAATTTGTTTATTCCTTGAAATAGTAATAAATAGGTGTTTCTCACTAAACTCCTTTTAAACGGATAAAACAATTTTGATTTTTTTTTTTTTTTGGAATAGGATAGGATAAGCTAATATTTATTTTGGGGGGCCATGCTGGAAACCTCCTCGTGTGCCCATCCGCTACCAATGTTGTCCGGATTCGTCCGGCGGGATTGGAAGCGGTACGGGCCGGTGCTCCCTGGGGGACGGTTAATGCGGTCTTTCGGGATCGCGTTAGCCGTCTGCTAATGTCCAGCGCGGGGTTGTCAGCCATGAGGTGCCCGAGTCTGGTTCATGGTTGGCAAGGGGGGTTCACGCAGCGGTCTGCCCTTAGGGGTGGTCCGTCTGCGGCGGCGGGCTCGGGTCCCTTTCCTTCGGCCTCAGCCGTTGGAAAGTGGGCCTGGGCAATTCGGTGGGAGGGCACAGGCCCTCTTTTCCGGGGGACAGCCGCGGGGTCATTCCGGGTACTTCTCTGTTTGCAGAGTTGACCTTGGGGTGGCCTCGTGGTTGCGGGGGTTTTAGGGGCGTTTAGGGCTTGGGGTTCTTCCTTTCGAGTCGCTCTTTAAGGAGCGGTTCGGACGGTTGTTTCCCCTTGCAAAAGATGGTGCCCGGATTAACCTTCGTGGAGCGTGACACCACGGTCTTGCTCGGCGATCGTTAGTCCCGGCTTGGTGGGTCCCCGACTTATGCCTCTTTCTTGCTGGACTCGGTTGACCACCGTGTTCGGCGGTAGAGGCCTGTCGGGTTCGAGGTCGGGCTCCCTTTTTGAGTGGTGGTCTTGCGCGGCGGCGGTCCGTTGGCAGTTTCGGCCCTGTCAGCCAGCCGGGTCGTGCTTGACTCTCCGCTCATGTGGAGTCCGAACGGTGGTCTTCCTTCGGGGAGATCACCGCCGAGGGAGCTGGGCCTGGACGAGGTCCTCAGGCGTCTTGGGGTTGAGCATAGACTCCCCCGGGCGTTTGGGTTCCGGACCGGGCCTGGCTAGAAGAGGGCTTCGGCCTTCTTCTGAAGGTGGGCTTGGGTGGGGGGAGGGGACCCCCCCGCGATCTATCAAGCCTGCCGACTATGGAGGGGGCCTTTCGTTGCAGGGTGCCCTCTACGTGGTGTCCGTCGGGGCGCCGCGGTTGTATGCGCAAGCGTTCCCGCGGTGTCCCATCATGACGGCGACGGCAACCGTCTGGTTTAGTGAGTAGGAGTCTCACATACCCAACGCCTTCCTCCCCTGGAATGCAGTGGGACCCATGATGGGTTCCAGACCTTAAAAAAAAAAAAAAAAAAAAAAAAAAAAAAAGGATAAGCTAATATTTGTGTTTTTGTTTTCATACGTAAAAATAGGTACAGATTAATTTATTAATAGTGTTGAAACTTGACTAATTTCTTCTGCGTGTGACCAACGATGTTATTAACTAGGTCATTAAATTTAATTTAAATAAACGATTTGTTTGGTTATATTTTTATTTTATCATAAATTACGTTTTGGCGGCAGCGAAAGTTATAATCAAAATTAATTTCAGAAAATTATATCAATAAATTACTATTTTAATTTACACCTAATTACAATAAACAATTTAAGCTATTTCTTAATAATTGGTAAGATTTATTTCTCTCTTGCAAATGTTACCTGGATTGCTGAAGATCTTTCAAGTCACAACGAATTTCATTCATTGGATTCTAGTTAGGCTGTAAAGGAAAAAAAGTAATGTGTGTAGTGCTTGTAATATATAAAGTATCAATATTTTAAAACAAGAGAATTATTATGATTGTAATTTACAGATTTGATTTATCTTTGCAGCCGTCATATTGTTACTTACAACCGTATGTCGACAATTTTATAACGAAATAATACTTTTAGTTTCTCAATTATCGAATCAAAGAACTTCAAAATCAAAACGGGATACATCAAAAGAAAAATAATAGCAAACAAATACAACAAGTGAAATATTCCTTTTACCCGGTCGTTATTTATGTGAGATATACAAGAATGGGATATTTTCCCTATTCGTTTCAATTTATTTCATTGATATGTAAATGCCGTAAACATAAGTCTACATCTTTTATTTCATCTTCTAATTGGACATGTAAATGTATTTTCTTAAATTATATTTCTTTCTGCAGTTGAAGGTTTTTTCAAATGCTTATTTAATGTTACATACTCGTCCATAATATTTATATAAAAATACATACATACAACTAAAAGTTATACATAAATTAGGTATTACATATTTTCTGTCATTTCTTCTAGGTATACAATTAAATTAAACCACGTGTTATCTGACGCCAATATAAATTACACAATTGTAACTAGACAATCTTAGATGTACAGTTTATAAAATACATATCGCTTAAGACCAGGCCTATGTTGCTAGTACTTCAAAACAGCCAGCAAGTAGAGTATACTTTTATTGAATACAACGCCTTTTTGGTAACTTGATGACACTACAAACTAAAACGTGTTTTGACATATATACGTATAAATTAACGTGAATCCATAAAAGAAGCACAACTTGACCCGATCAATGGAACGACTGATATTTATTAATATAAAGTAAAGTATAAATGTAAAATAAGTATTTTCTTCTATTTACTGGACGATGGTCATCGTTGTGAATAATAACCTCTCTATGAATCACCATTTAAATACAGTCGTATGTTAGATCGAACAAAAAATATAAGTAACAGTAACGATAAATGAATATGTTATTATTATATAAACAATACTTTTTTCCTCTTGCTACGTAGCGCCGGGTGCAATAATACCTAGAAATGCTTTAAATATTCATATTTGTATTATTAGTAATATATATAAATATTTTTTATTAGTAGATCACTAAATAGAACCAACATAATAAATTTTATGAAATTCACAAATGATCAAGAATTTCTCTATAGACACTCCTACAGTTGAAGTAAAACATTCACTGGTGATTAATGGCTATTTAAAAAAACTCGCTTATTAAATAAAAATGAGAGAATTATCTTTTAAGTATTATTTATATCCAGGAACTGCCCCAATAGGATGATAATACTGAAAAGGAATTAAATAAAATTTTAAATTAAAAAAGAAACACAAAACGGCGGTTTATCAAAATGGAAATTATATCATCAATAATTTATAGTCAAATAAATCTGACAGGATTAAGTTTTATTTAATTTGCATATATGTATACATCTACATAAATATAAGAAAAAGATATCTTTATTCACAAACAACCAGAAATCAATTAACACTATATTAGAACACATCGAGATTAATAATGTAATCCAACTTCAGTGGGTTTATTTAAAGTAATTCTAAATACAATTTGTGGTGATGTGAAAACAGTATAATTACATATGTCGGTTATTAATTAGCTTATTACTAAAATAAATCCAACAATTTATAATAATCATTATTGTTAGTAAATAATTAAGAAGTGCTTGAATTTAAATAACTGTATTATAAAATGTAATTTGCAAAATAATTGTTAAATATTTAATGCGTAAAACTATGTAAGTAATAATTAAATTAAATGATTTACATAAAACATATTTATATTAGATTTTGAAAATATCGGCAACGTTTTATAAGATTCAGGAATAAAAATATAATAATAAACCACCAGTGAATAAAAGCTTATCTATATTACTTTGACCCAACACCAAATATGAACTCGTAGTATAAAGGTTCTTGTAATGCACATTGTAGCTTACTATTAGCATGTTTGCGATAAAGATAAGAAGTGCTGTAAAATATATACATATTTTAAGAACAATATTCTCCCAAAGAACTTAGTTTTGAATTACTGAGTATTTTCATTTAAAAATGAGAAAGTTTTAACTTTCAAAGCCATTTTAAGATTACGTTCAAATGAAATTCCGATATTATTCAAAAACATTTTCAATTTATCTTCGATGATGTGATTTGTCTATTTGTTATGTGTATGTATGTGTATGTCCAAATAAGTTTAAAGAAATTGATTAGATACATCTCATTATGTCGCTAATAAAATTGGTATGAAACAATTGACACAGTAGATAATGAGACAATAATAACTAAAGTTCTCTATATATTTATTTATACTTCTTTCTTTTTTCTACATTTCTTTCGACTTTCTACTAAAAACTGCATATTCACAACTATTTATAACACATTTGAATGCGAATGTTTAATATTATATCTAAAATTTCTACTGTTTGTATAACTAAACGATAATGTCATATGTGTCGTGTGCAGAAAGGACGGCTTATATAAGAGTTTGAATTAAGAATTCGGCCTCTTCGTTGAAAGCTGCCCTCTGGGTCGCACAGATTTTGCCGAATGGTTGATTTTTTCATATTATATTTATTTATCTTATATTTTGAAATGAAATCTTTGTATCCTAATTCATAATTTTATTTCATTTTAGCTTTATTGTTTGATATCTTAGTGTCACTATGTTGCTATATGGGGTGAGGATAAAGATGCTAATCCTTATTACTTAAGAGCTTACACTAAGCTGTTACTGGATATATGTTAGAGTATGTTTAAACAAAAGAATTTTCTTGTTATTCTCTATTAATAATTAATAAAACATTCTAAGTGACATTGCTAATATTAATAAAAAAATTAAAGAGAAAATAACAATCACATTATGTACATCCATTCCAATTCATGTGGCACCTAGTTTTGTCACATATTTCTTCTCTATTATCGAAGTTGTAAATATCCTTTTATTGCATGTAAAAGAATCGTAAAAGAGACATTGGGTTTACTACGGATCACTGAGCTCGTATCATGAGACGTAGATCATTCAGTTAGATGTAGGTTTTATACATTTTATGGGAGGTTTTACATACATGTGCTTTGAATGTGGTTTAAATAAAAAAAATGCGATTTAAATTCGTTATGAAAAAAACTTGTCTATTTTGAAGAAGGCAAATTAAGTTGGTTTGAAAACATGATCATGATGAAACTAAAATTCGTGATTGTAATCAAAAACTATACAAGGAAAACGACTATAATATCAATATTTCTAAATACATGAAAAATATTTTATAACTCATAGTTAAATAAAGCGAAACATGTGGTCGATATTTTAAAATTAGTCTCAATGCATACTCAAATAGCCTTAACTCTTTAAATATTTAAGTAATGTAGTGCAAATTACATTTTATAATATAATTATTTAAACTCAAGCACTTCTTAATTATTAATAAACCATAAAGATTAAAATTATGGATTTATTTTAGTAATAAGCTAATTAATAACCGACATATGTAATTATACTGTTTCCACATCACCACAAATTGTATTTCGAATTACTTTAAATTAACCCCACTGAAGTTTGATTACATTATTAATCTCGATGTGTAATGAATGAATTACTGAGTAGAAAGATTAAAAAACATGAATTTGCTATTTTAGGTTAATAAAACCTGGATAATGGGGTGAGAAGAAAAAAATTACTCAACAGAATATACTGCCAGTTGTTTGTGAATAAAGATATCTTTTTTTTCTATTTGTATAGATATTTATATATATACTAATTAAATAAAACTTAATCCTTTCTGATTGTTTTGTGACTATAATTTACTGATGGTACCATTTTCATTTAGAAAAGCCACCGTTTTGTTTTCCTTATTTCATTTATATTTATTTCGTTCCTTTTCAGTTTTATCATCCTGTTGGTGCAATTAATGAATATATATAATACTTAAAAGCTGATCCACTCATTTTGAATTAATAAGCGAGTTTTTTTAATGTCTTTTAATCACCAGTGAATGTTTTTACTTCAACTGTAGGAGTGACTATAGAAATCTTTGATCACTTGTGAATTTCATAAAATGTATTATATCGGTTCTATTTAGTGATCTACTAATTAAAATTATTTATTTTACTGTTTTATGTATTACTAATAATACAATATGAATATTTAAATCAGTTTTAGGTATTATTGCACCCGGCGCTACATAGCAAGAGAATTAGAATATTGTTAATTTAATAATAACGTCTTTTATTTCTCGTTATTCTTACCTATATATTTTTTGTTCAACTGTATTTAAATGAGTGGTAGAACATCGTTGGACTCATTGAGGAGTTATTATTAGTCCAGTAAAGTAACATACTTATTATAAATTCTATATGTTACTTTATAATAATAAATATCAATCAAATCCCTGGGTCAAGTTGTGCATTATATTTTATGGATTCACGTTAACTTATACATATATACAACGAAAAATTCTGTTTGTTTCAATGATATTTTTACAGACATCAGAAACATAACAGTAACTTGAAAATTTTGTCTGTTGTTGTAAGACGGAAAAGTTCTTCGCATAGTTTAGAATGATTAATGGAACTAACAAACTTACTGGTTTTCACGATTTGTAATTAGAGATCAAAACAAGAGAAAAACGGCAATTTCATTGAAATTTATATTACTTTATAAATTAAAAGGATATTATTTAGGTACAGAATAATACCTTATATAACTTTTATTCTTCTCCTTACATTCTTATAATAGAAACTGTAATTTAAAATGCTATTTACCTTCCCTGTGACCGTTTGCAATGTCAATTCTAAAGACGACATTATTGGCGTAAATATGAAAATGGCTTCTTTGCTCCACCGAGAAATCATAGGTACGAATTTACATTATCATTTTTTTTAAAAAAACATTACTGTAGCAGATTGTTATTAGGCACTTACTTAATAAATCACCATTTAAGTAAAGTAAATCTTACAAAATATTTTATTGAGTTGAACATTAAGTTTTTAATATTTGCATACTGTTGTTTGGTATCTTATACTTCGAAGGAGTTTCTCATTATTTAACACATTCATTGCCAAGTCAAAATGCTCAACTTACCTTCGAGTAAAAAATGTAGTATAGCTCGTATATATTTGTATTCCATCATCACGTTATGGCGTTACCGTCCATAGCATAATACTTGTGAAATATCTTCTATGTAATAAACATATCAAGCAACACCAAAATACCGATTGGGTAGCAAAATGATATAAACTGATGTTTATATTAACAGCCGAGAATAATAATCGATTTCGTTCCAATTTTGGCTACTAATGGTCCATTTAAAAAAAACCGACCTGTATGTTTAGTTAAAAGAAAGAATTCACAAAGTTGTTTTCGTTCTTGCATTATAAAAGACATTAAATTTTGTTCCTAATCCTTCAGTGCCAGTAACAATATGTTGATTGTTAGATTGCTAGGGACTTCTATCCCGTCTATGATTGATCTGTCTATTTTCAGAAATGTAAATTTACTAAATATTACTAAATATTGAATTTTTTTAAAGTAAAATAACTACACCAAATATAAATCAAATCCATCCAGCAATTTTGTTGTATTATTTTTAAGATTCAATCAAATTTTGTATTATTCCTTGAAAGGTATTAGTTGTAGTAAAAAATAACCTATATAATATTTACTATATAATCTATATCCATTAGGGTGATTCAAAAATGCATGTGAATTTTTTTTTATTTTTTTTATGGGGGCATCCTGTCATTTTGTTCTATTGGTTAAAAAACTTCCACCAAATTTTTTTTAGATTTTTAAAACAGGTTTTAGGGGTCGCTACCAGGGATGAAAAGTGTTGGGTTTTATGAACTGGTAAAAAATAAGTAATAACCTCTTTTATTACATAACTACATAAAAAATTTAAGGATAACTACTATTATACGAGTAACTAAGACTAGTAACTTAATATGTTAAGGTAGATTTGTTACAATCGGGAAATTTTCGCCTAAAGTCTTTGACCGCCAACAATAGGTACTGTTTCTGGTGCTCGTCTGTCGTATGAAGGCTATTGTACTCTTCAATCAACGATACTTCCCTCTCAGCTGTATCGTTGATAACTTTTAGACCCTTTACAACACTCACACATTTTTTAAACTCACAATCATCGTTGCAGGTCTGCACGTCCTTTTTTAAAAAATCGCAGGAGATGAAGATACTTGTAAAAAACGTTAATGTGTAAGAAGATACGAATTCCTCCAGGTTTTTTGTTGCAATAAGGTTTTGATCCAGGATGGCTCGCTTTGGAGAATCTTCTGACCCTTCTATTTGAAGAGCAACAACCATCTTTCGCTTAGTTTCCAAAGAAACTTGGTCGTCAGAGAAGGCCAAAGCTACAAGTTTTTCTGATAGGTACCAAAGGTGCCCCAACGCATGTTTCATAGCAACTTTTGAAAGTGATTCATTCACTTTATTGTAAGCTAATAAATCCTTCAAAAGTTGTAAGTCATTCCTTGGCGCAGACTACGCGCAAGGAGCTTGATACCAGTATTTGGCGTAAATTCGTACAGAAAAAATTCAAATTTCTTTGATTCCTTTAATTTCCCTCTTCGTCAGTTTTACTTGTTCCCGAAAAAGATATATTTTAAAAGATGGCCTTTGCCATCCACTTTGCCCGGTGGAGACTAACAGGTTGCTCGAAAAGATACACCTTTCTCAGGTGTTCCTCCCAAAAATATGATTATCAGGTTAAGTAGTTTCTTATAATTGTCTCGTAGTTGAAACTAGTTAAGCTGGCTTTCAGCAAATAATGTCATCTTTTCGGTAACATCTGCTACTTGTTTTAGAGTTTCAGGGTCCGCAGTAGCTGCCCTAAAGTCCTCTTTTAGTATTTTAGGCCAACGTTTTTGCAGTCTTTTGAAGATTTGTATATCTGGCCTACTAGAAGCATTAGTTGCTGAAACTACGATGGCTTCAAGCACAATCTCCAAAATGTGATGCCTGCATGGAAGCTATAGTAATTTTTTCTCCAGCTTTTGCTCTAGTAAGATACAAGCTCCATTGAATCGACCTGTGTTTGAAGCTGTGGTATCAAAACACATCGATTTTACTTTTTCATCCAAGCCCCAGGACAATAACATTTCATAAACAGCTGAGGCCATCGCCTGCCCTCTTCCATTCGGAAGTTTTGGAACACCCAAAAGTTGTTCCACTCCCTTTCCTGATACTATAACAGGCAAGCGATCCACAATCTCATGACCCGTTATGTCCTCGAGCATTTTACACATTCCAATGAACAGTAAGCGGAACCTCTGGCTTAGACTCGCTTTTTAGAGATTCTGCCATTTTTTTTCGTCGCTGGATTTGCTGACGCCTCAGCATCACAGCCAGCGCTCTTGAGAGTCGATGTTAATACCACAGCAGCTTTTCGATCGCTTCACTTAGCAACATCAAGACCTACAGCCAAACGGTCATCGATTAATTCTTTCCTCCCTTGTTTTCGCTGTGGCTTCGAGGTAGACGGTCCTGACAAAAGAGTAGCCGGCCGACTGTCTAAAGAGGTCGAAGACGACGACGTTAAAAAAAGGTTGGCTATATTACTACTTACTTAAAAACTAGCTCACACTCTATTGCGAAATTACAACTTTAATCTTTAAACCCTTTCTGTAGCTTAATAACCTGAAGACTAAAGAGGTTAAAAAACGTGGATAGAGGATATGTACCAGGTACCTAACGTACCTTGTTTACACTCAGGTACAAAAATACACAAAGGCACCGACATTTTGGTTCCCAAGGGGTGCAACCCCATTACCGTATGTAACGCATTTTTCAAAAACTTTAATGGATGGTAGCAACCCCTAAAGTTGAATAAATTAAAAAAAAAATATGGGTATATTTTTTTTCATATTGGAACCATATAACGGACGGTGTCCCTATAAAAATTTTAAACTAGGATTTTTTGAATCACCCTAATATCCATACAAAAATACCTCAAATAAATAATAGAAAAATAAGAATTACCTAAAAATTAAACGAAAAACAAAACAATTCTATGTACATATTTTTTGCCCCGTTTCTATTACTAATTTTCTAATACTTAAAAACATTTCGACACTATAGTTTCATGGAGTGTTACGAGTACTTTGATAGTGTTGCTGATAAGAATATAATTTACGTTTTACATAAGATAACTATTCGAGCAATTTATAATCTGGACGAAAATGTTATTAACCTCTGATTGTAATTTACTTTCTCCAAGTTCTTTTAAAGATAAGTTTCGGAAAATATACTGACGGTCGATGATCAATATTCTTACGAAAAATATTTACGGTATTCATAACAATATTAATAAATTTATTAAACATTGTAATATATATAATATAAATACGAGAAACAAATACAAGTTCGTGTTACCAGTTAGCACATCCCAATAAAGTGGAAAACTCTTTAAATAAGTAAATTGAAGTATAATAAATCTAAATGTAGTCTTAAAGACTTATTGTAAATAAAATTTTCATACTATAAAAATGTTTTTATAACATTTACTTTAACTTTGTTTTAATAAAGATGACCGAGTTCGTGTCCGTGAATTATTATCTCCAGTATAATTAAAGTCAATCTTAACCAGCTACTATGAAGAATTTCAACAATAAAAGCCACCTGTCATCTTTGACGCATTTTTCAATAAGGCCTTTGGGCATTCCTCTAATTTATTACAACATTTGGTCAGAAATGAGACGAAGCTTCTTAGCATTCCATGGATTCACCGTGCGGGTGCCGGGCCCATCGCGTTGTATACATGTTAAGTATAATTTTGTGCTTTTTCTTTGTAGTTTGTATGCGCCAACATTTATATTTAGGTAAGTCTTATTATTTAATGCAAGATTTTTTATCCAGATCTTATTATTAATTAATTTTTAGGAAATAAATACGGCATTCTGAATAAAGATTTTTTGCTTATCTGTATTAAAATAATTAACTTAAGAAATTATTTAAATTTAATTCCAGACACTGACTGGCAAGTTTTCAAAATAATATTGTTTGATAAACCAATCTACTAATCATTTTATTGTAAAATACTAATAGATATTTTATGAAGAAACAATTTTTATTAATTAAAGCTAAATTTTACTTTAAATAAAGGTCGTACATCTTTATAAAACATTTACCTTGCCAGTGAAATTAGAGGATGCAATTTCATTTTCAGATATTATTTTGTTACAAACGTGGTGCCGCTCCTGAGGAGACTAGATCAAAACATATTCTTCGATATATGTTTTACACTTCTGAATCACTAATTCACCCTACGAGACATAACTGTAATACCAACTGCATCTTTGGTTTCGGTATGATTGCTGCTCCATAGTTATGAATGGTTACTGTCACTTACATTATATCCTTACGAAACTTTTATATATTTGTTTATTTATGTATAACTCATAACATATCTCATTTTATACTATAAAATATAAATATTGTTAAATAAAATAAGGCAATTTTCAAATTGTAGCACAATATTTAAAGCATGGTTAAGAAATATGTAACAAATAGTATCTTAGCTGGCTTAGTTGCTACCATGAAAGTGGACTAATAAGCAGTTTAACTTTAAAAGTCACGTACGGTTCCACAATTATTCCGATTACATATTTTCATTTGTACCAACATTTGCTGGTTAAATTATTATTCTTAACATTTGATATATTTGTGTCTTTAACTCACTAACACTTATTTCATAAATATATATTTTTTCATTAAAGTTTTAATTTAAAAATAAACTTTGCCTTTAAAAGTTTATTGTTGATATATTTACCACTATACAAATATACTCGTAGTTTAACAATAAAAAGTGCAATAGTTTTTATATAAAAAACACGAATGGTTTTAAGTATTGACTGATTAAGACTGTAAAATATGAATACCTTTTTTAAATTTTTGAAAAAGCTTTATTAAATTCCTTTTATATTTTTATTCTAGTCCATAAAAGTTTTTATAAATTTATTTGTATAGAAATCATCAATAAAACTAAAGATGCGTTTGTGATTGTGAATATTTGTGAATATTTTTTTTTTATAAAGAACTTACTTTCAATAATGAATTTTAACTTTGACACGATTGTGACACACCTTGTGCATATGGAGACTTAAGTTTTTAAAAAATTTGAAATGTACATATTTCGTAATTATAATTTACTTATATGCATATTATATACATAGCCAAACTTTTTAGCCAAAATTAATGCGGTACTTGTCCTGTTATAATACAGATTTTGATTTTTGTACATAAAACACATATTGTTTTATGCACACATGCACATGCACATTGCAGATTGCATGCACATTGCAGAATACCTTAAAAGTATTTATTTACTTTATTTTCATCGTATTATTAAAAGAGCTGAACCCCTATAACAAAAGAAATGTCTTTATATTTGGAAATTGACGAATATAAACATTTCATAATATCGTTACCATATATTTATACAGGATTCTGTCGATCAAGTATTCTGATCAAGCGTTGACGTCTCGTAAATTGTAATTTGAGATAAAAGCCTTTTACTCAGTCCCGTGTCTTCAATATGATTAGATGTCGTTCAGTAATAGCTTAAGATTCGTTTAATAATATAAAAGAGCGTTTTATATTTCCTCAAATGTCATCTAAATAATCTAGTATATCAGTAACTTGCTTATAATGCTTGAGGTTAAAATGAGCCAGTTGTAATTGAGAGGTTCTATACTCGGATTAGATTTCAGCCAATGGATTTGTGTGTAGTTTGGTTTCGAAAATGTTGTGAGCAACATTTGTAACGAACATTGCGATAGGTCTAAATGTATTTCATACAGTATCTCGTATAGACTCTTTAAACTTTCAAAGCGTAAAACGTTACTAACCTTTTACGTAAGCTAATTAGGAATTAAATTAATTAATTAATACATCATTTTATTCTTTTAATATCATTAGTTAAAATTTATCTGGATGTAAAATTTGCATATAAATATAGTCGCAATAGTTATAAAAATAGCTGTAAGAACAATAACTTACCCCATACTCTTACCGTTTGTGGAGTGTGTGATTGTGTATAAAGCATAAAATGATTGCGTGACGTGACGTAGATTAAGGAAAGAGGTGATTTATTAATATGTAAGAATGCCGGCACTTCCGATAAAAGTAGAATAAAAATGATCATCTCAAGATTTATAATTTAAATAACTCCCCAGTGATAACATCTAATAATAAGGAAACAATCTATATGTAGATTTTTTAGGTTGATATAAATTGCTTTGACCGGGAATATTACAAAATTTCTTTTTATTAACATAGAACCATTATAACGAGGATTGTATGGACTGGTGCTGTTATATATTTTGTACTAGTTTCGAATAGAATTATAATTCAAGACATATAGTTAAAAAACTTATATTACGAAACACTTGTTTTTATATTTTAAATAAAAAAGCAAGTATTTATGTTATAAATTAAGATTTTAATAACACCGCTTTTTGTGATTTTGTAGCAAACAAGTAAACGATCTAACTGATTGTAAATGATGACCTTAAGATATATATTTTTTACTATAAAGAATAAATTATGAAGGAGACAAGCAATTAAAGTGATAAAGAATGGTTTAAGGTCACTCACTTAGGAAATTAAACTTAGATATGACAGCTATTGATGATATACATACAGAAACGGTAGGGTAGATACTTTGGACAGTCAGGAATCACCAGCAGCAGTCAAACCATTACTGCTAAACATTATTTATAATTATAGAATACCAGATAACAGTGAAATACATTTAGTGTATGGCTTACATTATTAGACTTGATAAAAATTTTAAAAACTTTAAACAAATACTACGGTATTACCCATCCGTGCATTCTTAGTGAGGTTAAGATATCAAATATTAGCAGTATTACACATTTTAGCTCCCAGCTTTTAAGAACAAGCTTATATGTTAGCTTAAGCATAAGTACACTATTATATATTAATAGAGGCTAGAACTTATTCCTTTACTATATTTTTGAATTTCTGCCATTTTTCTGCATGAAATAAAACAGGTTTAGAATGTAATGTATTGTCTTCGCTTATCAATTACTAATTTTATACAATAACATAATTATGCCTAAAATTAATACTTTTAGAAGCAATTTAATCACCACGATACTAATTTTATAATAATATGTCTCGGTGTCGTCAGTGTCATTTTATCGTATCAAGCAAGTAAAGATAGTAAATTATCTTTTAAATATTAACTACTTAGACGCGTTTGTTTTGGTTGTGTCCACTATATTAACGAGTTAGAGAAATTATTTATATATTTGTAAATAAAAATAAATGTTCGTCTTAGTAAATCATAAATCTTTTAATGTTAAAGTCTAAACAATGGCTTAAACTTTGGCTCAAACAATGTTTTAAATTTTATTTGTTAACGTGTCAAACAAGTAAAGTTGAGACAATACGCCGCCTTTCTCCAATAATAAAACAAAATTACGCAGTAAACAGACAAAGGCTGAAACCAAACTGGTGAACTTTTCATTATAAATTAATTATTTAGACGATAGACTGACAGTGATGGAACTTTAATATTAAATAGTTATTAAATATTATTAGTAATATTATTTTACTTTAACGTATATATTCGTGCATAAATGTAATTGTGCGTCTGTGTTATGACGCCATAGTTCCCAAGCTGATTCAATGAATCGCTACTGGTGCTAATCGACTTGGAAGCGATTTCGTTCATCACAATTCTCTTCTGTCAAGATGGTTTTTGTAATGTTTCGTGGAAATAATAACATTCTTTAAGATATTCAGCTTTCATTTTAAACAGACACAGGTTTTTGTATAGTATATTATTTTGCTTATTTTGTATTACTTCAAGTACGTAATATATTATAAAATATTTGTAGTTGTAGCAAAATCATAATATGCCAGCATGTATATGTTTGTTGTGTCTATTTGTTGTTGTACGCTATAATATAACGGATATAAATATGTATAAATTATTGTATTTTATTCATTATTATAGGTTGGAATGCCTGTCTTGAGGCATGAGGTAAACTTTAATTGGTCTAGGTATAAGTTGGCATAGAGCTCAATTAAAGCTTTTAAAAGTTATAGTACCTGAGGGCTATAAAGTTAACAAAGTAAAGAATACGCTTTTTGTAAGAACTATCTTTTTTATATAAGTTTATTTGTTTTGTATATTATCTTATTAAAATCATCGTTAATTTATATAATATTAATTGCATAAATTACAATCTTAAATCCTTTTTATAGACTAGGTTAACATAGGTTAATAGATATGGGGGGCCATCGTTGGAAATCTCCTCGTGTGCCCGTCCGATATCTATTGATAATATTTTACTCGGATATGTATTGTGGGATTGGAAACGGTGTGGGCCAGTGCTCCCTGGGAGATGGTTAATTTGGTCTTTCGGGATCGCATTAACCGTCTGCTAATATCCAGCGCTGGGGTATCAGCCATGAGGTCGCGTCTGGCTCATGGCTAACTGGTGGGGTTTGCGTTACGCTCCAGTCCCCTATGGGATCGTTGTCGTGACGTGTGTAGTGTGTATGAGTGTAATCATATATTTAAATAGAACTTCAATTAATATGTACGAATTTACATTCTTGCCTATTAGACATGTTGTGAAATCAGCTAACCAATAATGACGAATATTTGCCCTACGATGATTTTTACATTTAGTTCCTGAAACATATCAACTAATGAGACTTCAATAAAAATTTTAGTTTCAATAATATGTTCGTGTTAGTTTTTTTTATATTTTTTTTAATGAACAAATATCTGTGTCACAAGGCATTTCACAAATAAATAGCAGAAATAAAATAGACTCAGACTCGGAACAAGAAACTGTGGATTATCCGTATGAGAATCGAACCCACACCCTTTTGCTCAGTTATCAAAGTCACTAAATATTTCACCAACGCGTCATCGAAACTAATCTCCTCATACGAGTAAAAATGGAAAAATTTGTTTCATATACTTATGTACACAAAAAATAAAAGAATCCAATTGAGAAAAACAAGACTAATAGAAAAATATTTTCCATAACTATGTTTGAGAAGAAATTTTCCAAAATTATATTTTTAGCGCTAATTAATAAAAGTTTTACCGAAAAGACTACCGTTGAATATTACCCAGAACAGGGGATTGTAATTCTAAAGACGGTCATTTATTCTAGTCTTTGGCATTTTGGCAATCTTTTCTCACATAAATTTTATGTAAAGACGTAGTAAAATATGTAAAAGTTATTGAGGTTGCTTATAATCTTAAAGAAATTGCTTTTGTTAACAAATTAGAAGAATCTTATTAAATATGTCGTTTCGTTGCAATATAATTCCTTTAAATGTAAACATTGTTCAAAACATTTTTCATGAAAAACAATGTAATAGATTTATATACTTTATATAGAATGCATGAACGTAGAGGCCATTTTGTAGAGCGAAATAGAAGGTAATGAGCACTAAGATTCGAAGAGCGAATTTCACAAAAGAAAATTTATTAAAATATAGTACATTTTTAAATAACAATAATACAGGGTTAATTGGTATGAAATTCTATTACTGAACTCTATGTTCAATTTAATATGAACCTAAGTAGTTTAAATGCTAAATATATTATTCGTTTTTTTAGCTCATTCAATATTATTATCCTAGAATGGCAAATAAATAAAAAAAATGCTTATCGTTGAATGTTATTATATTTTGACAGATCTTTTTATTTTTTTTCAGAACGAGAAATTATTAACGGCGCATAATGTATTTATCGGTTTATCTTTTAATCATCCCATACCCGCGCATTGATCTGTGAGATCGACATAACGTTGTAGGTTTAGACAGTATGGTACAAAAACCTGTTGAAATGTTTTACACCTCCAATATGGAAGTTTACATATGGAAGCAACCAGACGGCGCTTATACAGTCGTTGATAATTGTGGCATTGGTTCTACAACCGAGCAAAGGGATTAACAATATAGGCCGTAACATCATATGTGATAATTTTTTCACTAGTATTCCATTGTTGAATAAACTTGAATCCGAACACCAGCTGACTATTTTGAGGACAATATCCAATAATAAAAATCCAGTTTTTTCGGGCACCTAGGTAACTGCAATATTGTTTCCCACGTGCCAGAAAAAGGAAAAATTGTGCTTGACAAGGTAATTAAGTTTCATTGCACAATCTACCTCTTGCTCACTAAAAATTTTAACTTTCTACATTTTGTCACAAAGAAGGTTTGAAAATGGCCCGAATCGCTTAAAGTAAAGGTTCTTCTTTTCTCTAAGTGAAACGACCGTGTCTTTTTGCTCGTCTTGGCGGGGGAAATTCCGATCGCAGATCACAAGTACATACATATCCAACTACAAAGGTTTGCTTTTATTTGGAATTAAGAAATTAGACTAAGCTCTAATACACTTGTATAAATAACCCTGCCTATGATTACTTAATATCGAGTTACTTATTATTATTTAACAATTTTGCACCTTTTACTTTATGAAAATAATGGTAAAGAAGAAGTTATTTTAGTAATCTACTCCACAAAATTTTCCAATCAGGTTTTTAAATGAAATCTTTTGACGATATTTAATCGTAACTTGCTTAATGATTGTGTGATATCGGTATTCTTAATCTTTTTATGAAGTCAATAAAGGTGGTATTATTCTTTAAATAACGGTTTACTTCTTTTTTAATGTGAAATAACGTAAAAACTTACAAAGATAATAATTCTAAACTATAAATAATATAGACGGTTATTTATTTTCTTTTAGTGCATAAGAAATCTGATTAAACTTAAAGCTTGAAAAGCGGAGTATAAGACTACATTTACCTATTAAGATTATCATTATTCTCGTTGTTAATATTTTGCTCGTAAACGCTTATCAAGATATTTTAGCAAAGCGGCTATTATAATATATTGACATCCTTCTTAAGCAAATTTAAAAAACTGCTATGTTTCAAAGAAATATACCTATAAAATAAATAACAACAGCAACTTATCGAACTAATTAATTAATAAAAAGAACTAATTTGTTTGGCTTTATTTTCGCAAACAAACAAGCAGTCAAGCGGCATACAATGATGGTACACATGGTGGGCCACCTGGTAAGTGGTGCTGTCGGCTATGGAAATTTACAAATACAAACTCATAATTATACTTACTTACTCATTTAATAAAACCAGAACTTAAACAAGTTATCTTTTCCTTTCTTAAGAGACCTTGAAAGCTCTATCTATGTACATAACATTTTCCTGTACAATTATGTAATTATTTAAAAGAAATAAAAACCGTAGCTGTTGTATAGAAAATTAGATAGTTTAAATTATATTTTATTTTCATACTGTTTAAAAGGTTTATAAAGATATTTTTTATTGAACCATAAAATATTAAAAAGTATTTAAGTTCTTCAGAAATAAAAGTAATTGAATTGTTTATAAGAAATAGCATTATTACTTATGTCTACATAAGTAATAATGCTTTTTGGTATAAAAATATTATAATAAGTTCTGTACCTACAAATGTTCCGTTTGTAATACTGAAGTGTAATTAATTTTTAAAAGTGTCAGTCATTCGAATTCTAGACGTCTTCCAATATTTGAATGAATTTTCTACTTTTGCCGCTATAAACTGCTTCAATAAATTTAACCTTAAATTTTGTATAAGTTATGTGAGAAAGATATAATAAAAAAACTGTTTTCGTCAAAATAGTAAAACAGAAACTATTTTAAATATCCCACGCCAAAAAATGTTTATATATGATATTAGTTTCGAGATCAATAAATATTTTTGTTAACGACATTTTATAAACAAGTCATATAAAAGTCAAAGTTGAGAAGAAGAGAGGCGCGTATATCGTCCACTATATTACAGAAAACATTTAGTTCCTTCTGAAATCAATGATAAATATCTATTTCAAATAAGTATTTAACTTTTAGTTATTGGTTTTTGAATATTAATAATGGAATCCATTTATTTTAAAAACTTAGCAAATATTCAATTGAGACGAAGCTTCTTAGCACTCCATGAATTCACCGTGCGAGTGCCGGGCCCATCGCGTTGCAAGAAGAGGAGCGCAAACAATGCCTGGGACTTGCGACCCAGATGTAGGTTTAAGGGGCCCCTTTACTATGCGCATACACGCTTACCTTCACTGTTTACGCTCCTCTCCCTACCTAACCAAATATCGTAAGAACCTACTAAAGCCGCCTTTGAAATACGTTCCAGAAATGAACTGATGATCGTTCTAGAAAGGCCGAGGTCCTTAAATAAGTTGTAGAGAGAATTTGCTGTTATACCTCTCGCTCCTACTTCTACAGCGTACAAATTAACTATAAATTTATTCCTGATCAGTTCGTTACATAGTTCGTAATACTTGTTAAGCTTAAATGTATGATCTTTGGGTATGTTTGTTTCCCAGGGTACAGTCAGCTCCACAAGTATAACGCGCCTTAGTTGTTTTGAGTACAGGAATAAGTCCAGCCTAGATGACGAAACACAAACATCCCCGGGGATTTTGTATTGCTTTTCATACGAGTCCATCATGAGAGTCCAATCAGGAGACGCGGCCAAGATGGAATAAGGTTTTAGTTTTCGTTTTTTGGACGAACCTGCCTTTACAAACTCTAGTGATATTTTGGTGGTTGTTATACCCTTCTGCGCTCTTGCTACAGAGAGACTAACCGCTTCTCGTACGATTTCTAATACTTTATCGTGACGACGCGAGTATTTACCTCTATTTAGAAGTACTCTACACCCTACTAGTAAGTGTTTCGCGGTTCCTACTGCCTCCCCACAGATGTTGCAAGATTTTTCGGTGGCTTTGCCCCATCTCACTAAGTTACTTTGATCTGGGAAAGTCATTTGGAATGCATTAAGATAAAATTTTAATAATGCTGGGGACCAATCATGAAGCAGGGTGCGCCATCGCAAAGCTAATGGAATACAAAAATCACCCATTCGTTTTGCAATTCTAGGCTCATCGCGTGCAACCGGTAATTATCATTTTCATCGTGCTGAATAAAGGATTTTATTATTTCTATGTCTGGTTCTTTCCTACTTGATCCTAGCCCTGCTTTATTTGTTTGAGCACCTATCATAAATTGTTTATGGAATTGAAGTCGTGACTCCAGATCTGCGGAAATTTTATCTTTTGGGAGAGATGTTACAGTATCATCATTCGACTTTGAGATGATATGTCTCTTGGTCACTCTTAGATGTTTATAGAGTTCCGATGGTTTCTTTAATTTTAACCCAAAATTGTGTCGGTCTCTAAATAAGGTAGAAGAGTCCGCTGGATGCGCTAACCCGAGCCACGACTTCAATGTCCTTATGACGCTTGCATCTAACTTTAACAAAAGGGTCTTATTAATATCGTAAACGAGGAAAGGCCAATTTAAACGTGATGTTAAATAATTATCATATATCCAAGCCTTTTTGATGTTACTTATTGGCTGATTGTCTACCTTTTTAAGATCATTCAAAAAGCTATCGACTATTATATCTAAAGATGGAGTACGCCCTTGGTAATCGATTTTTTTACCTAAGAATTTGAACGGAGCTGCGTCGGTAATAGTAGTAACGCACTTACCGCCTATTATAAGACCCGGATCGTAAGAGGTATATCTGGTGTTCCGCCTACCCAGACACAGACTGTAGCATTTATTGGGTTTTGTCCTCAATCCGTCCGTCCAAGCACAGAAATCCTCCACAACATTTAAAAGTAGCTGACATTGTTTTGGATTACGTGTAAGTATCGCGAGATCGTCTGCGAATGGTAGTATGGATTCTGTGTATTTATTGTTAAACTTAAACCGATAACCCCATTTCTTTTCGTTTTTAATTAATTTATCTATTAAAATATTGATCACTAAGTTAAATATAATTGGAGAAATACAACAACCTTGAAATAAACCTATGTTGTAATTTAATGGTTTGGAATGATTTTCATTTGTAATTATGGAAAATTTTAATTTTGAATAATATGATGCAATCATGTCACTTACTAACGTTGGAAAGTTATACCACCTTAGCGCGAACATCATCAGTTCATGTCGTATCGACCCGAAAGCGTTCTCTAAGTCTATCCAACATACCGTTATTTTTCTTTCGCTATTTCTGGCATCTTTAAGGCTTTCCAATAGTAACGTGTTATGTTCGAGGCATCCAGAAATGCCAGGCAAAAACCCTTTCTGGTGATAAGGCCCGAAATATTTATTATTTATCATGAATGGCGTCATTTTTGTTTGTAAAAAAGAAAAAAATATTTTTGATATTGTATTTGTTAGAGCTATCGGTCTAGTTTCCCTAGGATCCGAGACATTATCGCTTTTGGGAATGAGGACAAAAAGAGCATTTCCGAATGTTACCGGTGTTTGTCCTCTTGACCAGATTTTATCGAATATATTCAATAGATGTTTATGAATCGACGGGCATTTTTTATAAACTATATAAGGGATACCATCCGGACCTGGTGCTGACTTAGATGGTTTCTTTTTAATTATTTTATTGAATTCCTCCAAAGTTGGTGGGTTGGCATGAAAATCTATGGATGGACTCTCAGGTTTTCGATCGTTGGGATCCCCATACAGCCTTCGATTTTTAGGCACTTCGTATGTGCTTTTATAATAATCAAAAATTTGCTCGTTGTTCAAGAGGAGTTTACTTTTTTCGTTTTTAAAAATGTTTTTAGAGTACTTAAAAGGATTTAGAAGGAGGAAGCAACTAAGGTATTTGTTGTATATATATTTGTTCTTAAACATGTTTTAAATATTTTGCAATTGGCAATTTAATAATTTGTAAATTAGGCAATTTAATATTATTTTACACGATACGTTCATGATAAACTAGTTGACAAGGTATGTTATAATGTATTAAAGATATAAATAATAATATCATAACTATATACTCGTAAGTTAAGTGTGTAGAAGTAATTAGATATAATTATAAACCTGCAGTACTTTTTTTCTTCTTCTTTAACTCTTTATGAGTACACACTGCATTTCAGGGGAAAGGAAGGCAACGGTTATGTGGGACTCCCACCCAATAAACCAGACGGTCAACACATCACCGTATAGAGGAGCGCCACGGAAACGCTTGCCTATAGGAGTACATCCGCGTTTCTCCAATGACAGGCCAAGCCACGTGAGCGGCCACCATCCCCCCAATGGAGCGGCGCAAACTGATGATCGGGATGCGTCCCACTCTGAAGGTCGGCTTGTTTTATCGCGGGGAGCTCCCCTGCCCCCCGCCCAAGCCGAAGACCTGCAGTACTAACCTAACCTAACCTACGCTACATTAAACCTCGTATAGCGTTAGATCAACCGGGGTAATATCGTCTTATCAAAGATCGGTCTGAATTAGCTACTACAGTTACGTGTCGTAAGATGAATGTGTTAGCCGGAAGTCCAAACATACACTCTTTTTCTTTTAACACTTTCACTGCCAGCTCCGTAGCGTGTACGGAGACGCAATTTTCACCCCGTGTTTCACCCCAGGGCCGTAGCATGTACGGAGCAATTGAAAGTCAATTTTTTATAATATTTAATTGGCTCAACATTTTTTTTACTATTTTTCCGTTTATTTAAATGCCTTTATGCAAACGTTTATATGAAAAATTGAAACATCACACAGGGCTCAATTTCTGAAAATCTGGTGGCAGCGAAAGTGTTAACTTAGTCGCAACGCTGTTGCAAAAAATATCCTCTTTTGATGGCATTACTTACCACCAGATGTACTATCTACTGTTTTGCTATCCTGTCATATTAAAAATGAAAGACGTATACGTACAAACCTAAAATCACCAAGTAGTTGAACATATCTATACATGACCTAGGAGAAATGACATGACGAATACATGATAAAATTATCTAAAATAGACATATTTTTTAAAACTAATTTAAATCAACCAAGTATTATTTTACGTTACTTAATGAGCTAAGCCTAAGCTGTACTTATTTCAATATTACTTCATAATATTTATCAAGCAAGTGGTATTGCAGGTGGTCAATAAATTAACCGTGCATTTAGAATAAAATTAATAAAGAATTTAGGAACCAAAGCAATCGTATATTTAAAATGAAGTTTAACAAAATCAAAGTCGTTCTCGCTACATGAAATTATTGATTTCTAAATGTAAATAACCTAATTCAAAAGCATTAATTAAAGTAAGTAACTTTTTCCTAGGACCTTAAGCTAAGTCTATTTTAATCCTCAATGTGGTCATCAGAAGAATTGATGTAAAATAAAGTTACTAATAAATACAACCAGAATAAGTAATAAAGGCTTTCTTGCCTAAAAGGTTGAGAAAGGTTGAAAGGTTAACAATACCGTAAATGTAAAAGATTGTATTTATTTGTATTTATCATTTATAGATGAATATTAGTTACTTATTAGTTAGTTACAATAATAGAAACTTACTTCTGTTATTGTAACTAACTAAACAGAGCTTTCACGATTATATTATAAAAATAAAAATTTAAGTCTGAAAGGTTTACCAAGTCACTATAATCACTAAGATTTTAAAAAGTTAACATTGATACAGTTACAATAAAATGTTGTTAGTAAACTAATAAAATACAATTGATATTTTATTAGCTGTTGCAGTTTACAAAGTGGTTGGAGAGCTGCCAGAGGGGGGTGTACTGGACTACCGACTTGTTTTAGATTGGATTTCATAATGTTTAACGGCATTGCGCGACTTGGGTATTTTTCTACATGTTATGTTTTTCCTGGGATTATTTATATATTTCTGGTTTAAAATTTAGAATTAGCGTTTTTTTATTATGTTGATTTTCTAATTTTAAACAGAATAAATTATCTATGTGGATTTGTTTTTCATATTTTAGATCTGAATTGGATAGCAAATTTATTTTTTGGGGCCAAACTTAATTAAGATATTTGTTGTCCAAAATTCTAATGTTCCAATCCGCTTATGAAGCTTGATGTTCAAACAGATAATTTAAAATGTACTAAAAATACTGAATAACCGTATAGATTTTTAATGTATGCAGTTTATGAGGTATTTTATATCATTAGAGAAAGCATATTTATCTTAAAGTTAGTTGAGTCACATCGCTGTTATTTGATTTCCAAGAATTTTAAGTAAAATAATTATGTAATATAAACTTCTCGAGTCGATGCTAGGAAAATGACACTTCGTCAATAATTTATTATTCAAATTTTATGCTGTCATTTATCTTAGTTGAAATTAATGACTTGCCTGACTGACAAAGTTTGATTATAATAGTACATGATTAAATAATTTTCATACTTACAATTCCATCGACTTTAAAAACTATGATTAATTAATAAAAATAATTGATAAAAAATATTATGACAGGAATATAAAAGTTTTTTAAATCACATTGAAAGACATTTTCGACAACGATAATAAAATAATATAGAAATTGAACTTGAATGCCAAACGGACACTTGTTAGAAAATCTAATTTTATTCTGCAGTTTGGAATCTGAATTTAAATCCAGAAATCTAGAATTTTTCAAATATTCCTTAAATTGACGGTTGACTTTTGAGTAAAATAACGTTTGTTTCTTGTAATATGATCATTTAAATAAAAAAGAAAGAAACTTAAAAAATTTAAGAAATTATTGTAAATCTTTTTCTTTACCTCTATTTACGGACAGTCCAAGTTTCAACTTTGTTATAGGATAGTTCGTTTGTAGAATACAAACGAACTATCCTATAACAAAGTTGAAACTAAAGTAACTAAATAATAAGTATAATTACTGTAATAGAAATAGGTAAGTAATCATCTATGTAGGTATATCAGATCTTAGCTTTAGTAATTTAGAAGTTTTTGTAAATAAAAACGCATTATTTAGAGGTCCATTTACAGAAGGCATAACGTTAGCTGAGCTGACATCATGCTCGCGGTTATTGTTATTAGAGCTACGTATCACAAAATTAATATTCTTATGAAATAATTGAAACTACTTAAGTTCAAAACCAACGAACTAAATTATGAATAAGTGGCTCACCCCAGCGCTTTTCATTTGCTCGTATGTTAACCACAATCGAAGTTCGTTGGTGTAGATGGCGCCTTACAATGATACATTTAATTACACCTTAATATTTAACTATTTTATACGTGTAAAATCCTTACATAAATAAACAAAGATATTTCAATTAAAGTCATTAATTATAAGCTTAATAACTTTAAAGATTTATTTTATTATTTTACTTATAGATTTAAAGAAGTAATATATGTTTGCTTTATAAAAGTAAAACTAAATAAGAATGACTTCATTCTATAGATGTAATAAATAAATAAAGCTGCAAAATCTGTAGAGTAATATTTATTATTTAAAACTCTAAAACCATATTTTTTAGAATATTGTATCAATAAATATATATTCTACAGCGCTTCTTATCTCACCGCACCCTTTCTATTGTAAGAGTAAGTTGAATTATTGTCCATCGTATCGTTATCTTTACTACCTACGAGTATGTAGGAAGTAAAGATCAGGCTTCAGGTCAAAGTATGAATATAACGCCGAGATTATTGTGATGTTTAATTTTCTACAATATGAAGATATTAATCAAAGTGATTTTGAATTTTTGTGAGTTTCTATTACAGATTGAAGGACAACTACTCTGATTGGGCTTCAGTTTCAGTTATGGGGCTCACCTATTGTTAAATTGCTATTTTATTTAAAGCTAACAATTTCCAGTGACTTTGTCTGCTCTCTTACACTCGACACGCCATCTCTCAACACTTGATATTTATGCACATCTATAAATTTTAAGATATAATGATATCCAGGATTTGTAATCCAAACCGACTTGTATTGTGTACATAAATCTAAATGTTGCTATAATTAAAATTTCCCTAAAATTACATATTTAAAGAAAATTTTAACGAAATTGGTCTCCTTTTTGTCTTTTTTTGTGTTATTAAAAAGAAATCATATAAATTATAGTCATTTCACGTGAATGTGCCACCGTGTAAATCTATTATGCAAAGATTACAATAAATTTTAATTAACATTTTGATTTTGAGATATTTTTGTAATTATTTTTTATAATTAAAATTATTTAGCAAATTGTCAGGGGATAACCGTATATTAAATTGTTTTACTTATAGTCATATTGGAATTTAAAAATAAGTGAAAACGCTTTTATTTTATATTTTATTAATTTAATCTATAGCTCTAAATTATAACAATATCGCAACAAAGGAAGTATTGTAATTAAATGTTGATTATGGTACCTCGGAGCAGCGTTATTGAGGTCAGGACAATTGTGTAATTTATGAGACACTAACGACACAATCAAGGATAAAAATGTGTTGTTCATTATGTTCATGTTATCTTTCTTTGTCACTGCCTTTTATTTTAAGGCATTATGTGTAAGATGTAAGTCCATTTGTCACAAAATCACGTCATACATTGTCGATTGGTTTTGATAATTCAAATTTATATTTGTATTTTTTTCTTTGATAATTCTTGGAGGATAAACAAAAGTTTAATATTTAGTTATATTATTTTTTAGTATTACAAAATTACCACCTGTCTTATATGAATTACCTACACATATATATATGACATGATGTATTTTTAGTGAGTTTTTTTATAATTCTTTTAAAGTAGATTTGAACTGGCAGAGGTTGCCTAAAGTGTCTTGTAAGATCGGTATGAAGTAGCTACTATAAGTATAAAGCCATCAAAGGCTTTATACTTATAGTAGTATGATTTAAATATCTAACTTTCTATTAAGTATGAAAAAGAAATGTATCATTTTTCATTGGTGATAGCAATTCATCTGCAATTGAACATATCCATACCGTAAATGAAACTATGAGTTTTTGGTACTAAAATGTACTAAATTGCCTTTTTTAACAAAAACATACTATTTAATACTATTTCCTACTTTATGTATAATATTTGCAGAGATTTTTCACAAATAATATAATATGCAAATAGATAAAAATTACACGCAACGAATACTTTCTGTTAGGTTTACAAAAGTAAACATCGGCTCGACAAAAGTTACTCGTATATTGTCTAGAAAAAAACACTGGAATTAGCATTAACTATTATGTTTTTAAATCCGGGTTAACTATAGGAGTCACGATTACTATCTCCAACTCAGATATAATTAAAAATATCAAAAACGGTTTTGGAATGCCCGACATAATAATTTCTGCGAATTATTATGTCGGGCATTTATAAATGTATTAGAAAATTGTATATCGCGAATATGTTCCACTTTACATGGGCATAAAAATCTTATTCGAGGTTGCCCCAATGATATATAAAATGAAACTTCCAGCTGCATCGAGTAGAAAGTAACGATATATTACATAACGCGATCGTATATTTCATAACACATATGCAGTGCCTAAGAACCCAATCAAATATTATCCAAAAACACCTACATATGTCCCAGAAATTAATTTAATATGAACACTAATAATATGTAGTGCAAATTTTATTTTCAATATAATATTAAGTGAAAACCCCTTCCTGCAGAAAACATCTTTATTAACTGAACACAATGATTCATTTTAAACGTCCGTTGTCGCTCGCTCGCTGCTTGAAAATAATTTTGTCCCCTTATTTTAATACTTAGTTATAATAAGATTCTTAATACAAAATTTATGAACTGTAATCTGTTGCACTGAAGTATTCAATTTAGGTATTTAAAAAATATAAATATTTCATGCATCAATAATCGTTTCTGCTTTTGAAAATATTTAAATAAATTTAAAAGCGAATTTATATATTTTCAGTTATTATGAGGTTCAATATTAAGCAAAAATTGAACGAATATTTTTTCATTTAACATATATATAATATATGCTATCAATAACATATGATAAAAAAGGAGTATTTATTTGGTTATTTAGACTTCTTATGTTCCTGTTATTTGACATAAGTTAATAGAATAACTGTCATTTTTATACCAACTAACCATCAAACTATGCGAAAAAATAAACATCTTTGTATCATATATCATAATAGCTTACACACAAGTTAGTTCTTTTATTTGAACATGTAAATGTAGTTTGTGAACTACCCGGATATGACTCGAATGTGCGTGTTGGGATATCATTTGTAGCGCTGTACAAGGTGATGTACGTTCGTTAATTATTTATAAAATCTTCTATTACATATCTTTAGATAAAGCGCTCATATAAAATGGATTATATATTAAAGAAACAAACCGTATTACTTGATTAAATTTTTATAATTGCGAAACAAGCGTTATTTTTTTATAATACCAACGCCACTATCTTTTGCATAATGTTACTAGGTCCTTACACAGAATTTATATGAGAAAAGGTTCACGTAATAAATTCCGGAGGCTAGGATAAATGACAGTCTTTAGAATTACATTCCGCTGTTCTCGGTAACATATGACCAAAGGTTTTACCGTAAAACTTTATTTATTATGCGCTAAAGATATAAGTAGGCACCTATTTTGGAAAACATTTTCTTTTCAAACATGTTTATGGAAACCAGTTTTCAGCATTTTTTTTTGTTTTTTAATTCGATTATTTAATTGTTTGCGTGCATGAGCATTTGTTTATTGTTTTCACTAAGACAATTAGATTCAATTCCATTGTCTGTTGGTGAAGTGGTTAGTGAAATTGATTACTGAGTCAAGGGCGTGGGTTGAGACCATACTTTGTGTCATACACAGGATTTTGTTCCGAATATCAGAGTATTTTATTTTTCTTATTTATTCGTGAGACTCTCTGCGATATGTAAATTTATTTCAAAGACAACAGTTGGTAACAAAGCTAAGCAACATGCTACGGCTTTTTAGAGCTGTTCTAATTGACAGAAAGTCAGTTTGGAACTACAGTTTGATAAATAGATTCTACTTGAATATAATATACATCCATCAAATTACCAAAACCTGTTTCTACAAAGAATGAACTAACACAGAACCATTCATACAGAAGAGGATTAACATGACAGACACTGCTTTTAAATCAATGTATGGAATCCGTAGCGGTTCGTTGAAACGGCTTAGATAATGTGACGTCACAACACAGACCTACAGATACATTTATACACCAACACACATGCTACACTAAAAAAAATCGTCAATAATGAAATTAAATAAATTTATTATTAATGTTCAATTGTTGTCAATTTATTGCCTAAATAGTTAACTTGTAATGAAAACTAGCATAGTTTCGATATTTGTATATTATCTGGTTAATTTTGTTTTATTATTGGAGAAAGGCGGCCTATTATCTCAACTTTACTCGTTTGACACTTTATCAAGTAAATTTTGATATCTCAATGCCAAGCTCTTAGACTCGAATATTGATTTATGATTGACTAAAATGATTACTTTATATTTCACACACATTTAACATAAATAACTGTTTAACATTTCTAATGTATTTTAATGTTGGAGATACATTCAAAATAAATGCTCCTATGTTTTGATATATATATGGCTTGTTTGACAAAAAAGTGAAGCTTATATACTCCGATAGTTTCCTCGTGCTTGACTAGCCACTATAAGTTATTATAATTTTAGGTGTAATATTTGTGTTTGAAACGAGTGGTAAATATTTTACATCCCAAAACTATGCTACTTTATCCAGAAAAACATCAGAGGTTCTAAAATGTAATAAAGAAATAAGTTCTAGCCTGTTAATATATGATACTATACGTATTAAACACCATCTTATTCTATAAATTTCATTAGTTTTAATGTACTTCTATCTATAAATTGCTTTTATAAACCTGTAAATACAGCGGTAATATTTATAAAATGACTGTAAGCACTCCGACTTACTCCATACTCTCTTTCATACTCTCTTTTGTGGTTTTCTTGTTATGTATTTGTGTAAAAAGTTAATGATTTCGTAGTATTTAGTAGTAGAATAGGGAAACTGAACCGCCATTAAAAAAACAGTTGTATTAAAATAAACATTTGAAGATCGTCATAAATTACAAAGCACTCCGTATATCAATATTGTAGGTGGACAAAATGACTTTGAGAGAAACTATTTAGAGACATTATTTTTTTTAATTAACAATAATTTATAAAGAACTTTGTATGAACCGGTGCTGTTACTTATTTTATACTAGTTTGGTATACAAATATAATAGTAAACAAACAGGTTTTTTATTCTCTAATATTTATATAATGTTAACGTTTGAAATTATAATGCTTTTTGTGGTAGCTGACGATATACGGTCCAATTGGTTGTAAGTTGGAACGTTGCAGAATAATATAAAAAAAAATGAAGAAAGATGGAGGAATTGAGGACATAAAATATTAAAGAGAGGTTTAAAGTCAGTACCTTACTGAGTGAAACTTAGCTCTAACAATGACTTGACGCTGATATTTGATGTATGTATTATACTTATGATACTTCGGTCAACACAGCATCAAATCACTAGTAGTAGTGAATCACCTACAATATCTGCAACGAATACAAATATATACCAGATAAGAGCAAAATACGTTTAATATATGGCTTACATTAAACTTAATGAAAAATTTATAAACTTTTAAGAAATGTTACGGTAATGTCCGTTCTCGTATTCTTAGCGAGCTTAAGATATCAATTATTAGCAATATTACCTTCTAGTTTAAGGCTTTTAAGAATCTACGTGGACTTTGGCTTAAGTATAATTTATTTAATTCCTCAATAGCTCGTATATGAGCTTAGTAGGTTACAATACTTAAAATAAGTGATTTTTAACAAAAAACAATTTTGATCGGTAGTCGTTCGAAATTGGAATGTTTAAAAAGAAAAAACATACGTACCACCACGCTTATTGACCTTGAAGAGTGCACTGTCAACTGCATTTAGTTCTACAGCAATACAATGTTAAAATTTAGTTCTACAATGGTACACAACCTCATTTTGAAACCAAAATTCAACTCAACTAGAAGTACTATATTATTTAGAAGTATTTTTTATATTTACTTCATAGTCCAGTATGGACTATGAAGTAAATATAAAAAAATACTTTAACATAATTAAACGAATTCTGAGCTATTACTCAACGATGTTTTATCTCATGAAAGACACGAGAATACGTAAAAGGCTATTATCTCAAATTACAATTTACGAGACATCAACTTTAGATCACTAGATTGACTGAAACGTATATAAATTTATCGTAATGATATTACGACATGATTGTCGACTCCAAAAATGTAAAGAAAAATATCATTTTTTTATTTTATCTTTTTTAATCATATAATAATTAAAAATAGGCATAGTAGTAAATATTTTAACAAATGCAATGTTATATTTTTTTACTAAACCTTGAATAAAGTTATATTTAAGTAATTAAGTAAATAACTTCTTAAGTTAGTGATATTGCGGGTTACCGCAAAAACTACTTGTGGACCAAAAATTTAATTAAATCTAATTTAACGCAGATACAAATGAAAATATGCAATCTGAGTACGTACGTGACTTTTAATGTAAAACCGCTTATTAGTCCACTTTAATGAGAGCAACTAAACCAGCAGAGGTTTTTGTTATATATTGCCTAAACATGCTTTAAATATTTTGCAAAAATAAATAAATCGACCTTTTTAATCTAAAGTAAATTTTGACTTTAATTAATAAAAGTTGTTTACTTTGTTGGAAAAAAGAAATATCTACAAAACTAAAAATTTATTAAAGATTGGTTTATTAAAGTATGGTATTTAATAAGTTAAATTTAAATTAATGTATAAGTTAATACTTTTAATATGCGTAATCAAAATTAATGTCATTGACATCAGGATGCCATAACAATATTTATTTCTCCCGAATTAATTCATGATAAGAACTGGACTTAAACACTTTACTTTTTGCTTTAAAGAATACGATTTATGTACATATAGAAAAACTTATTACTTTTACAAATAACATTGTAGCAAACGAACTATAAAAAAAAGTGAGAAACACACAAAATGATCCTTATCATATCTCTAACCGAATGTTATATAATAAATTGCAGAAATTCCCAAAAGCGCTTTTGAAAAATGCGGCAGGTGCGCTGGACATCTGTTAAAGTTGTTATAGCCTTTTGTTAAGGAAATCATATTAGATTACTTGAGTCTAAAGAAACTGAAAATAATTATTTGCTAATTGCAGTGTATACGGTACATCTCGATCATCACAGACTAGGTTACCTTTATTTAAATCATTTTGATATCTAATATCTGAATATTGACGATACTTCAGTTACAACTCTGGCAAAAGGGTCGGTTAAACGGATATGATAATCAGGATCTAAAAGAGGGTAATGGTTGGTTTTTCTGGACGCCCTGGTATATAATAATAACAAATTAGTAATTATTTTTGCAATCTTGTCTATACAACTTATAATGTTTTCAATTTGGTAAACATTTAAGTATTGATTTTAAGTGTTTAGTCGTTTTTGGATCCTCTAAGAAATAAATATTTAATATTAATTCATGCAAATTATACCTTACCTCGTCCTTATATTCCTTTCAATGATTTATATGTCTATCTCCTATTCAAATTAATTGTTGTAAGCACATATTTGTATTAGTTACTTAAATCTAAATGAATCTACAATTAGTAAAATCCACTCTGAGAAACAAGGGCCAAATTAATAAAGTACCAGGTTAAGGGAACATATTAAACCCATTCGTGTTTTTTTATAATACTATTAATTAAAAATTATATGAATCTGTTCTGAAACGAATATTTGGGGAAGCGTTACGTTCTGTTACTTAATAAATCATAAATAATTACAGTGGAGGAAAAACAAACTGAACTCGAAAGTCCAATCCAGAACTTGTTATCAACAACGCTGCTTGTTTGTTTTCCTAAACAAAACAATTTCCTAAACAAAACAATTCCGAATAAAACTAAAGAACTATAATATCATTTTATTACCTTTGTTATTTTTTATCTATTTATGAATGTTGACCTCATTAAAGTTTACTATTATTATTACTTTTATTGAGCGAAAGTTGTCTTTATTTTCCTACATAATGAACATTAAAGATACTTCTGAATAAATAAGAATTCAAGTTCCAAAAACCTTAAAATGAGTATC
Source organism: Melinaea menophilus ssp. n. AW-2005 (assembly GCA_918358695.1). NCBI lineage: Eukaryota > Metazoa > Arthropoda > Insecta > Lepidoptera > Nymphalidae > Melinaea > Melinaea menophilus. The sequence continues at coordinate 11,816,534 of OU911056.1, forward strand.
GTTAGTTCCATAACACTTTCAAAGTCAATGTGAATGTCATCGTTGTACTAAAGTGCAATAAACTTTTATGGAATACCAATCAATTGACACGTGATTACAATTATAGTCTGTGTGAAATATCATATATTTTTCTTATATAATTCCCCTTTCGGACGAGAAATCAATAACAATTATAAATATTCTCAACCTATGAAAATGTTCTACAATTAAATTTCAAAATAACGCTGTTTATTTATTGCATTCGTTAAACATAGCGATAACAACTTGTCGTTCTCGAATAATAATTTGTACATTTTATAAAAATAAAAAGAACACTAAATTTAATGAAACACTATAGATAAAAATTAATTGTACAATTGGAACTGAAAGTCCAACGCTTTCGCTCCTCATTTCGATTTTCATCTATTTTAATTATTACTTAATATCATCCAATAAAAACATTAAAACCATATCCAATGCCTACATTATTTGCCTTTAAATAAAATGAATTATTAATTCGTTTGCAATTATATTCATTTTCTATGCAAAATAAGGAAAATATATCTTGTTTTTAATTTATTGTTTATTGTATTCTACAAGTGATTGATTGATTTCGAGAACATCTGAGATGACAGGACGCTCGTAGCTTTTCAGACAAATAAAGAACAGATTTTCTTCAGCCATTATTGTCTTATGTTTTATAATGATGTCATAAAAATTTAACAAAATAGTATACTTCTATCATTCTTCATAATTCTTTTAAAATATCGTTACGATCGACGTCGACGATGTAATTTTTTTGTGAGTTATTAGTCTACACGCCAAATCTGCTGTAGTTTAAGGGAGATGAAAATCAAGCGTTTGATATGACTCATACTTTGTTTAATTTATGAAATGTCAACAAGCAAGATTAGATAATTAGTGTATAAGTAAGTGTTAGTATATTTTATTAAACTAATATGTAATGCTAATTTTATTTTAGTAGGTAAAAATTAAATGGGAACGTACTTATACATCTTATATACATGGATTATCTACGTTTGTTTGATGTCCACTAATGACTTGTTTTGTTAGGATTGTAAACGTTTTGATGACAAATCCCAGGGGCTGGTCGACCAGGATTACGTCATGTATCCAAGTTGTCAGTTAGCGGATGAACGTTCAAAACTAAATGTAATTCCTTTGATTATCTTAAATTAACACTGAATACATAGTCTCTTTCTATATCTTAGCCTATTATAATAACTTATTCAAATAAGGATAATAATAAAAAACTCTGCAGATATTTAAGATTTCAATATAATCCTTAAAACCAAATAAACATTAAAATAATTATATTTTATAATTTAGATAACGTAACTACATTAACTCTAAAATCTAACTTTAAAGGTTAAAAAAGGCGTAAGGCTAAAGTAATTTTAAAGCAAATTGATACATAGAGGAATAAAAAATTTCCACTTGATCTGAATAATGTTGGGTTGATATCACGTTCACGAACCAAGTACTTAATCATTAACTATTAGTATTATAATAAAATAATGATTTTAGGATTGATGATTAATTATGATTTAATACTGTATAGTATGAAACAATATCAAAATCAAATGTTCAAAATCAGTAACGTTCGATTTCGATATTGTTTCATAGCTTTAAAATTATAGCTCTATTTTACTACTTTATATATTTTTAAGATGTTTTAATTATACGAAATGTATCCCCACTAAAGCCACTTTCTTATTTTCCGCCAATATGTAGTAATGTCCTTTATAGAATCGGAATCGCAAACGGTCATGGAGCAGAAAATAAAAATGTTTTACAATTCTACTACAACAACGTACATACATTAATATACATATACAAACTGCAAAGAAATATCTAAGTTACTTGAAGTTAATTGCGTTGTGTTTAACAAAATAAATAAATTTTCCTTAAAAAGTTTTGGTTCGATGGTATTGAATGAACGTTTTTCATTTTTATTATTAGCCTAAGATGTAGGCTATAATATGTATATATGTTGTATACTTAGCATGAATGCATCGTCTGATAGATAGAAAATAGCACAACAAATCCATAACACCAACCGGGGTGGAAAGAAAAAATTAAATAGCACATCTTAGTTATGGGCTAGCTCTGTGCAAAATTTGGATGCTTAACTCCTAGGCCTTCAGGAGGATACAGACGGAGAGACGGACAGACGGATAGAGGGACAGACAAACAGACGAACAGATAGACGGACACCTGGACAGACAGACGTACAAACATCCCTGACGATTCTACAAAGCTGATTGTGCAACTGAATAAAATACTACCTAGTTAAATAGGCAGAGAATACAGGATACAATGATATTGCATTGCATTATCTATTCAATTTAACATTCCCTAAATTTCCAAACACCATTATTTATAAAAATTTTACACAGAAATAAATAAATAATTTCCTTAAAAGCTAATTTACTACGTAATGCTTTCTTGCTTGCGTAAAGTAATCGTTTCTTAGGTGGTCAATAAATTAGTAGTTTAGTCTATTAAGTTGAGAATAAAATTAACAAAGGATTAAGAATCTAAAGCAATCCTATCTTAGAAATGAGGTTGAACAAAACAAAAGCGCTTCTCGTTCATTGAATTTATCAATTTGTTAAAGTAGGTCACAGAATTCAAAAGCATTAATTAAAAGTATATATACCTGTCTCAAAACCTTAGATTAAATTTATTTAAATTATTGTTATTTACCAACATCTGAAGAATTGATGAAAAATAAATACAACCACAACAATGAAGTCTGTTTTGTTTAAAATGTTAAAAGTGTAACGATAAAAGAATATCGTATAAGTCAGTTTGTTTATTTATCAGTCCTGTATTAAAGCATATTACAAACAACAATTAAATTTAAAACAAAATAAACAAATATTTTTAGAACAAAGTTTCAGAACTCATATGACTTGCCGGTACTTCTATGTAGAATTTGTATGTTTAATTATTCAATCAATCAATATCTTTTAGATAAAAACAATTAATTTCAAATGTATTACATTTTACTAATTATATAATAAAGTCTTGCTTTAGTTGCGTGTAATTAACATTTATTATAGTATCTAATCAATACTCTTCTCAAATGTGATATAATATCTTTATAAAATCAATTACTTGAAGGACTTAGACTGAGATTTATTGAATATTATAATATCTATAATAAAATTGTTCAACTAATTTTATACTAACATTTAAAACATGGATATATTTAAAACAGTTTAATTTTAATAGTTTAATAACTGGTATGTTTCAAAATTTTTAATGTAGCAAATGGAAAAAACCGAGGAAGAAAATTCAATTGCTTAATACGATATTGGAAGACGTTCTCTTACTTACTGTCAAAAGCTAGACGTCTAAAATACGAATGGCTGACACTTTTTAAAACTAATTATATTTCAGTTTCACAAACTGAATAATTGTATGCGCAGAACTTATTGTTAAATTTTAATTTCAATTTGCCTTATTACTTATGGGTGTATAAACAGTACTAGAATCGGTGTTTGGTTTATATCAAAAATATTTTTATTATAATACTTAAATATTTTTAATTCTGATAAATTTTAATTCATTTTGATTATTTTAAGGCAAAGTATTAAATTGTTTATTCAATAAACACTTTCTTTACAAAACTTTTAAACAGTCCTAAAATAATTAAAGCTGTCTGAAACCTCTATACAAAAATAATATATTAGTTTTAATTATTATTAAACAATTAGATGATTTATCTAGAAAATGTTATCTATTTAGATATAACTTCCAAGATTCGAATAGTACAGGTCTTTTAACAAAGGAACAAAGGATGTAATTAGATTCTGGTTTTAGTAAGAGAAGATAATTGTATTTTCTTTGAAATATTTATTAAAAAAACAAAATTATAATAATTATAAATTCTATCAATAATTATTGACAATAACGATATATTATTATAGATACGTTAGACTTTCATAATCATAATCCATATATCTATTTTAAATATTAACATACCTCTTGCTAATCGGACTACAACCCATGCTAACAACACCATTTTCGAAACCAAAATATACACAAAGATATTGGCCAACCTTTAATTCAACCAAAGAATCTTTTAATTACAACTTACTCATCATAACCTCAAATAGTGGTTACATATTATTTGGAATATTGGATTATTATTACCAATCCTAAGCTATTACTGTACGACGTCTTATCCCAATAAAGGCACGAGAGCGAGTAATGGGCTTTTATCTCAAATTACAATTTACGAGATGTCATCACTGGAACACTTGATTGACAGAATCCTTTATAAATATATTGTAAGGATATGATTGTATTCGTCGAATCCGAAAAAATAAAGAAAAGTATCATTTTGTGACAGGGTTCCATCTCTTTACATAATACGATGAAAGTAAATATTATTATTGTAATCTAAAATGATACCTTATTATTATTTTTTATGTACAATCAATCTGTATTGAAAACATTTTAGGAAAAGTATTAGTTTCATTTAAAGGAAGATGTATGGTTTTTCTAAAATATTTTGCATTTTACTATTCGTAACCTATAATAAATAATGTAATGAGGCAAAATATGTCCATTTAATATTTTTAAATCTTACTGCTACGTGTTTTCAAATACAATGTCACTATTAAAAGTATGTTTTATAACAGGTTTTTTTTAATCACTACTGAAAAACACTTTCACCTGTAGTCCTATTGAAAATTAAAATACAATACAAATTATTAAATCTTTATCGGATAAAATAAAAATATGAAAGTAAATTTAGCACCGATTTTGCACAAATTAATATATTATTTTTTTTGGACATGTGTGTGTATATATTTTGCGAATTTAATAATTAAAAACTGTTTGTATTTTTATATAAATAAAGTATTTATTTATTTTTACTATACAACCACATATAGCAGTAAATATTTAAACAAATACACTGTAATATTTATTTTTATTAAAACGTGTGAATATACGTATCTAATGAAATAAATTATTTATTACATTATTGCGAGTGCAGAAACGTACAAAAGTTACTGGTGCACCACACATAAGAAGTTAGTTATGAAAATAAGTGATCTCACTCTCAAAGAAATATTTACAATACATGAAAATATGCAATCTGAGTAATTGTAGGAACGTGATTTTTAAAGTTAAACTGCTTATTAGGTCTACTTTAATGGGAGCAACTAAACCAACTAGGATATTTGTTGTATATCTCATAAATATGCTTTAAATATTTGGATAAAATTTGGCAGAATCATATTATTTAACGTTATATTATTTCATAAGATTTCTCATAATGAAATAAATATATAAATAATAATGTCATAATGTAAAATAAGTAATACTACTACATGTTAATGAGTTAACGAATGAGACGAAAGACCAAACATATATCTTTCCTTTTCTGACCTAGTATCTTTTCCCAACAATGGCAACACTATCGCAACGAAATAATAGCTGAAAATATCCTTGAATGTTGGCACTACTTTTCAACAGGTATGTCGTCCTTTTTGTCATCGTGTAATATAAAAATGAAAGATGTACACATACCAACTTAAACTCACAAATTAATTAAATTAGATTAAAATGACGTTTCATTATCACGAATATTAAATAACTTACGGAAAACATAAGCTTAGGTCCAACGGCGACTTTACCAATTATTAATTTAGATATATAATAATTAATTCGTGTATATAAATTCAATAATAACTTTTTAACTAGTATTCGTATAGCAATGGGAGCCATTTTTTTATTACTCTTTTATTTGTGACTATTATAGTGTATCTAATATATGATAGGTAATAAACTCGATATCCCCTTCCCTAATTAATATATTGACGGTGTTTTTGCGAACATTAAAACATGACAGTTACGTACTTACTTATAGATATAAATAGATAGTAGTAGTAGTAGTAGTAGTAGTAGTAGCAGTAGCAGTAGCAGTAGCAGTAGCAGTAGCAGTAGCAGTAGCAGTAGCAGTAGCAGTAGCAGTAGCAGTAGCAGTAGCAGTAGCAGTAGCAGTAGCAGTAGCAGTAGCAGTAGCAGTAGCAGTAGCAGTAGCAGTAGCAGTAGCAGTAGCAGTAGCAGTAGCAGTAGCAGTAGCAGTAGCAGTAGCAGTAGCAGTAGCAGTAGCAGTAGCAGTAGCAGTAGCAGTAGCAGTAGCAGTAGCAGTAGCAGTAGCAGTAGCAGTAGAAGTAGCAGTAGCAGTAGCAGTAGCAGTAGCAGTAGCAGTAGCAGTAGCAGTAGCAGTAGCAGTAGCAGTAGCAGTAGCAGTAGCAGTAGCAGTAGAAGTAGCAGTAGCAGTAGCAGTAGCAGTAGCAGTAGCAGTAGCAGTAGCAGTAGCAGTAGCAGTAGCAGTAGCAGTAGCAGTAGCAGTAGCAGTAGCAGTAGCAGTAGCAGTAGCAGTAGCAGTAGCAGTAGCAGTAGCAGTAGCTAATCCACTGTAGAGAAACTGTATTCTATTTTTGTACAAATACGGATAATCAATTCGTATTGTCTACAATTGCCTTAAGCTACACATCTGGTACTGGCTCTGTGAAACTACAATAGCCACTCGTAGATTAATGCTTTACCTAATTTATTCAAATTATAGATATTTAGATACAAATGGTATTCTAAAACACTTTTCCATGTGTATTATTTATATAGCAGTAACAATAATGTGCCGCCGAATTTTTTCTTAGTTATGATGCAATTTGATAATTATTTATTCTGTAAGAGAATGCGCTTACAGGAACTTAAAGTTCGTTAATACATTCATTCATTCCTTCAAGTAGTATATAACGAAACTGAATAATGATATAAGCAAGAGATAAAGTACTTACCAAAGGTGTTAAAAATATATATCAATTTCGTTTAATAAATAATTATAAATATTATGATAAATGAAAATGTTATTTTATTATAATAATATAATATAATAAAATTAAATTGTAAAAGCTTATCCAACGTCCATTCAAATTAAACAGACGTATTAAATATATGTCAATTTCCAGTTTATTGACCAAAATACAGAATAATTATTGACACACATTTTTACGACATTAAATAATTTCGTATTTATTGCAAACTTTGTTTACTAATTAGTAATAATTAATGAACTTACAACTACATTATATTTATTTATTTATTTAGCTTCACGCCATATCCCTTGCGGGGTAGCAAGAGACGACGGAGCGCCAAACGCTACGTCCCTGCATACCTCTTTAGCCTCGGCCACAGGCATCAATCTCTTCATACATGCCCTCCAGGGGGTCCTCATGCTTTTTACGTAACCTTCCTCAAGTATCATAGATACTGTTTTCGAAGGTCACTCGAGGCCTCCCCCTGTCTCTCTTACCGCTCACTTTTCCTACATAAATCTTTTTTACCATACTTTCATCACTCATTCGTTCGACGTGCCCAAACCACCTGAGTACGTTCTTTCATTCTCACCGTGACATCTTCGCTAGTACCTGCCATTCTGTGGGTCTCTTCATTGCGGATTCGATCAGCTAGACTGACTCCGCATATTCTGCGAAGAGATCGCATCTCCACAGCATTCATCTTTCTTACATTCTTAATACAAATACAAATTTTGTGACACAACATCTTGCCTAAAGTATTGTACACAAAGCATCAAAGCTAAAAGCAATTTCTAAACTATGATTGTTATAAAATTAATGTACAATAAACATACCTTAATATATATCCGAAACAAACCTCGAAAGATAAATATTGTGCTATATATATAAGACATTAATATAATTTAGACACATTCTATTTTAGTACTTTTCATTATAAATTAAATTATTTTTAAAGATTTTTTCTTATTTGCTCAATGCATTCTTGTTCATGATTTTCCTAAAATAATATTTTTTATTGAGCTGAGCGAAGCGAAGCTCTTTACTGGTCAGATCGCAAAAAATGCGAACTCTCTGTTAAAAACTATTCGAGCTACTTTAACGAAACTCGCCACAACGATTGCGAGCATAAGGCGCTAAGCATATATTTTTTTTTTTTAAATCATAATTCTAAATTCAGTATAATTTACTAATTCAGTTTAGGACAATTTACGTGCTATCTCATAAACTACGCAAACCACAGTTTCGAAACTCGGCATGGTGTTTGATGCCACATTGTTTTATGACTGTGCAATGTTTCGGATCATTTCGATCGACAGATCTTAAACAATTTACAAAACTAATTTAGTTCGATTAGTGACCTGTCAGCGCGCGCCTGCTCGATGCACGAGTTACGAGTGGATTGAAATCTAAGAAAGTTTGTAATAACTCTTATACATAGCAGAACTGACTACAAAATCGTCAGAATGCAGTTTACATTGAGCTCGAAGCACACTAAAAAAATGATAAGTTTTCGAATTACAGAAAAAAAGCTTCAATTCACCAGAAAATTGTCCATAGACTTATCATGTGGAACGTCTCATACCGACGCGCGCCTCTAGTAGTAAAATAGAAGGAACAACTGAACGAACGCTTCAGTTACGTATGAGGCTTCGAACAGACAAGGCTTCTTTCACTTTTATTTATCATTTTGCTATCCCAATTTAATATTTTATATCCACTCGCTATACATTTCATCGAGTTTCATCAAGCTTCCATTTAATTATTGCTCAATCTTATTATATCATCCCATTATCATAAAATGGAACGTGGACGAGGCAGAGGAAGAGGCAAACGGCGTGTAAGTGGCAAATCGCGATACACAGCAACTTCTGTCCGTTCACAACAGTATCGAGATAGTGCAGCCACACATACCACGCTTCCTAATATCGCAGCAAATAAGCGTCGATTCAATGAAAAATTAGAAAAATTGGCATATGTTTCCTGTTCTAAATGTTCAAGAACCGATTTAAAAGAAGCAGGAGTTCCCTATACTTGCTCTGCATGCTGTTCCATTCGAACAACAGGAATGTTGGGGCAGTGCCACCATGATTACAAGGGCTGACACAGATCGAAACTATGCTCATTGCACGTACACAACCGATTATGCGAGTGTATCGGCTCAGGGCAAGCGGTGGGCCTGGACAGTTTCGTTATGCAGGACATATTTTAAACGTCGAACAAGATCACAAGGTCGACAATTCAAACGATGGCAACTGAAGTTCCTTAACGATTTGCAGATTTCCAAATAATCATTGTACAATGCGAAGCAGCAACAAACTTTCAAGACTTTCCTGTAAGACGTCAGAAAGTGCTCGGCGCTCTCCGGTGGCTGAAACAAAATAACGAATTCTATCAAGACATTCCGAATAATTTGAGAGAACTGGACAGGCTAGCGTCTGATGATAAAGATGTAACAAGCCTCCTTACATATGCAGAATAAGGAAACAGCAGAATGGACGATGTTACCGAATATGATGACGTAGTTGAAACTGCAGCTAATAATTTGCCTTTTGTTACAACTGATCAACAAGTAACGAATCGCTTAGTGTGGCCATCATCAACTACTCAGCCGATTAACGAATACAGACAGGAAGGCTACATTGCAAAAAGGTTTCTACGCCTGTTCCCGATCGGCAAGCTATTTTAGCTTACTTACTTTTAACGAGTTTCAAACCTTATTCCGTTTTACACAGATAATGCGTCAAACTGGACCAGATATCATCATAATAATTCGTTTAATCCCCAAGGAGGTCGAATGCTTTCTACTGTATCAATAGTATTGCAGTGGACCTGATTATTTCAGCGTGATGCCATTACGAAAAGAAGGGTGTAATGAGCAATTCTGTAGAAAATTTTCCATTTAAAGACCTGAAATGAATATCAAGCTTGACATGTTTGGCAAATGATTTATTGATATTTCCATTTAACTCTCGTAGCGTTTGTACGGACTAAGCTAAAGAACATCGTAGTAAATTGCCTGCCGTGCACAGAGCAAAAGTTAGCTCAGCTCACGACCCCGTGACCTAATATAAAATAACTAACACAAATATACATAAGATGGACGAATATTTTAGAATATTATATTTCTCTTGCTTGAATACACTTATCTCATGTACTATTCCTCTTGCTCGATCCAAGAATAACTTCTTTGTTTGTAACAAAGTTGTGCATTTGGTTGAGAAATCATACTCAAAATATTATTTAAGATGTCTTTGTTTCCCAGGATCGTATTATTCGAAGTCCCATACAAAATATTTTTATTTAAAAAGTGCAATCAATTATCATGCTAATATTTAAATGCATTTTACACAAAGAAATAAATTCAACAAGAATATATCTTTTTTAAAGTCATAAAATTAAGAAACTATAGAAGTACAGATACACGTTGCAAAAAAATATCATTTATGTTAAAAATATAAAACTTGTGCATTTAACTGTATGAAATGAAGGTTGGGAAGGAAATGTTAAGTTTGTTTGATTTAAAGTCATCATTCATTATTAACTCAATATCCATATTGCAAATTTGAGTAAAAAACTGGTTCCTACTATTTTTATTGCTTCACAACTACGATTTATTATATGAATAAGATGTAGAGGACATAAAATCTGTAATAATTTTCTCATATATTTATAGGAGAGATGAAAAAGACATGTGCATATACATATTACTTTTAGGATAATTTGGACATCTAATCTCCGAATATTTACGATATCTCAGTTACGACTCCAACAAGAAGGTCGGTTAAACGATTATCTTTATCCGGATCTGGATGAATAATGATTTATGGACTGGGAGACTTTAAATTTAATATTAATACATTGCATTTCTTTTGCAATTTTGAACGTATATTTATAGGTAATTATAAAAAAATTCTTAACATTAAAGATAAAGCATAAAGAGTGAACATCAAAGATACTTTATGTGACCTAAAAAAGGTTTAAAAAAGGTTTAGATTAAAAATATTTTTGTTTCCTATTTACATTTATAAATTTAATATATCTTTTTAAATATATTGTATTCGCATTTTAATATAGATCGTCAAAAAAATAGTTTTATTTCATAATTTGAGAATAGTTAATTAATTTTCGTGATGTTTTTAAACTAAGGCCGAGCCCGAACCCGAACCCGAACCTGAACCTGAATTTGAATAACCAACTGCGCCACTACTAGTTCTATGATGTTTCCAAATTTTACAAGGCATTGAAACATTGTTGTAAAATTTTAATAAAACTAGTTTTACGAGTATATAGTCTTATTTATGAACTAATACTAATATATTTTATTTACTAATAGTAATTTAAAAGATAAAATGGTAAGTAGCTAACTACTCTTTATCGCATTGTTAACTCATAAATCATTTAAAAAAATAGTTAGTTAATAACTCAATATCATATCTTCGATGTACAACTACATAAGACGTTAAGAAAACAAAATTGGGAAAAGTTTATCGCCTATTTCTATTTTTCGAATTTTAACTAAAGACTGTATTTTTTGTTATCAGGTTGAAAAGAGGCAAATATTTCCTTGAGTAATTTTAAAACCAAATCTATATTCGTCTTCTTAAACTTGATAACTAATAATTATTATATTATTATTATTATTATTAATCATTTATGAATAACCTTAAAGTTTATTAAGAAAAAATATAAAATGTTTATTAATATTAATTTGTAATAATTATTTCTAAAAGATAAATAGGTCACTTATATAGAAAGTTAATTAAAGAATTATTGATTACAGTTGCTTTAATTTTATATAAATAGCATCAAATTGGATCAAAGGGCCACAGATGCTCCCGACAGTTCGCCAGGGAATTGCAGTTTCTAATTAAATGGATAGTGCTTTACAAACCAGGTACGTGCACATGCCCTCCTTAATACTATTATAATATCTATAAAATATGAACTTACGCTTTTAAATACGACATTAAATTGTCAAGGTTATGTAATTTTTAAATAATACTGTTATTACAGTTACTCAAAAATAATAAATTAATCTTAACTGCAATTGAATGCATCGTTTTAAAAAGTATGTTAGTTACCCATATAAAATACAAAATCAATTGTTTTATAATAATGTCGTCAATATCAGATATAAATGTCGTTTTAGCAAATAGAATTCCCTTCCGATTGCCAAATATTAAATGACACATCAAGTTTATTGACAGGTAAATTAAATGGATAAATTATATAATTTTATAATTATTTTTTCTTTTTTTTACATGACATACTTGTGTATGTGTGTGTGTTTGAGAAAATCGTTATTAGTAGCTCAGTATCAATAGTCAGAATATTTGCTATTTAATATTAAATTTTTTGCGATGTAAAAGTTACTATTTAAGAAGAATAATATATTATATTTAATGATTAAAAATCAACAATTCGTCAAAAAATACATTGAAAACTTCCTATTTTTTGCATAAAAAAATAAATATATGAAAAAAATATGAAATCCGTCTAAATACTTAGAGGTAAGTAAGTGTACACCCCATATAAATAAATATATGCGAGTAGTAACTTATAAAAATATGATTAGGTTTGATTGTACACAAAATTTCGATATATTCTTGTTCAATATTTAATGTAATCGAACTAATGCACTCTGAGACGATAACAAAATGTTTAACCTTTCTGTCAAGACTATATTATTTTCTGTCTGCAGTTCCTTATACCATTGTCACTCATAAGATTTCAATATAATAATAATAATAGCAAAAAATATTATATATATAAAAGATCCTTCCCATATCTCAGACAACTGCACAACTACAGTTGTACAACCATTACCCGTTTTGATAATTATAGCATTCTGTATATCAAGTTTTTATGAAAAGGTTGTATTAAATTTATTAAATCCTAACTTATTTTTTATCACACATTACTACTCGTAATTACAATTTATTAATACATTATAAATAAAAATCAATCAATTCATAAATAACAAGTAAGAATTATATGAAACAAAGTTTTTATTATCCTTTGTTTTAATAGTTCCATGTTTATGTCAGCCCTTTATTTCACGGATGTCGTATATTTAAATATCCTATCACAGTATGTAAAAAAGATCGTAAAAATGAAAATACTTACGGCTTTCTAAGCGGGCATAAAAAAGTGGAACTTATTTATTCATACATTATATAAATCTTAATAATACTCGTATATTAAATCGAAATATTGATTAAAAATTGTATATCGTAGTTAAAAAATATAATATAATTCTTCTACAAATTCTGATACAAGATATATTAATGTTTATGTTTCAAGAACAAAAGCTTCAGAACTTTTATTATATACTCGTATATACAAAAATATTTCAATTACTTAAAATAATTGTGTTATATTTAACGGACTAAATAAAAACTCTCCAGCGTGGGCCCTATCTCTATGTTTCGATGGTATTAACTGAATCTTGTATTACAATAAAGTTATAGTGCGGTTGTTTTATAACATAATTTTTATTAAAATCATTTGTGAACCAAATAAATTATAAGTATCGTTAAATAAGGTTATACTTGATGATAAAACAATATAGCATTGAATCCCGCCGTTTAATTTAAAATATGGTCTAATTTTCTAAACAATTATAAGAAAATACTTAAAATATAAATAAAAATTTCCCTTCAAAGCTACATATCTTAATATTTTTAAGTTATATAATCATGTAAGTTGTGTGTTATTTCAATATTACTATGTAATACTTATGAAAATAGACGTTTCTTAAGTGGTGAATAAATTAGTCGTTTTATCTATATAGTTGAGAATAAAATTAGCAGAGGATTTAGGAATCAAAGTCATATTATCTTACAAATGAATCAAAACGTAGATAATCTAATTGAAAAGCAATTATCTATACGTAAGTAAACTTTTTCTTAAATTATTAAACTAAATCTAATGTAAGTCTCAATGTGGCCATTTACCGACATTTAAAGAATTTATGACAAAATATACTAATAAATAAAACGACAATAGGCTCTCTTGCCCAAAAGTTTGAGAAAGGTTGAAAGGCTAACAATAAAAGAATACCGTAAAAGTAAAGTTACTTTATACTTTACCTTTTGTTGAGGCATATTACAATTATTTTATTAATTATATGATATTATGTTATATTATTAATTACTATTATTATTATATATAATATCGAACGTAACTTGATTTATATAAATAAGTAATTTCAATAGTTTGAATAAACTATTACATTTTAATTTTTTTTCTAGAAAATAAGTAATATTTTAAGGATAAATTTAATGTAACAGGTTGAAATGATAGCAGTAGAAAATTCAAGCACTACATGAGATATTGGAAAACGTTTTCTTCCTTACCTGCACATATACTTTTTTATTCTGAATTTTAATTTAAAAGTATTTACTTTTTTTCATGTAAAAGAATTCAGTTGTTAAATTAAATATATTACGTATACATATATATTGATGTTTTAAAATAAATAACAAAATAGGTAATTTTTTTATTGCCATTAAATAATTCAATCCAGCATTTGTAAGATGTTATCTAGATTTAGATAGAACACTCAAGATTCGATTAGTGAAGATTTCTAACGAAAAGAACAGAAGTTTTAAATACGTTTTCTTTTGAGTAAGAAAGTGGATTAAAATAATAATGAATAAATAAAAGAATAACCCTTCAAAAATTACATTCAGAAATTGAAAATTTATTAATCAATATATTTTTATAAGTATGTTAGGTTTTCGAAAATTGTCATATTTATCTTTGTTTTATTCCTTTGTACATATTATTTCCTATAATATTAGAAGGTAATCCGAAACTACTTTACAAGTTTATTAGCGTCCTTAAGAAGAAATAATTGAATGAACACCTTGAAGTTGATTTAAATTTTATTTAAGATCTCAATTATAGATTCTCGATTTTATTACTTTATTTTTTTTTACTTTATTGCGACTTAACTTTTAGATCAGTTACTCTAAGAAGGGTGCATCCTAGCTTCCTTCCTCCGTTCCGTTCCATTCAATTTGCCAATGTCTTTCTCACAGATGATTTACTAACCAATTAGAAACTTATCACTAAATTGTTGTTATTTTTGTATGTCGCTAATTAATATGTTTATTATAACACCACTAGATCCTAAGTAAAATATTTTAAATATATACATAAAGATATGAATAATAATTAATCTTTTTTCATTTCGTAAAAAGTATTTTGAATAAGATATTGTTTAAATTTTCACATTATTATTTTTAGTTTACGTCAATGTTATTAGACAAAAAAGTCTTATTCTTCTTTGGATATGTCTCAATATTATTTTTTTTAGTCAGAACGCTATTATTTGATATCTTAGAATTTAAAGTCATTCATACAATTGAAACAATCATTAAACAAATTAATTAATTAAATCAAGTCAGAATATAGCGTTATCAATTTGAGCTGAAAGTTTCATTAAAGTAACTAATAATTTAAGAAATTAATTTCATGCTAACAATTTAATTGAATTTCAAAATGACGATGTTAAAATTTTGTCATAGCGATTTGAATTTTAAAATATAGAAGATTGAAGCAACATGAATATAGAAGTTTTTTAAATCGCGTTGAAAGACATTTTCTGACTACCCGATACTAAAATAATATAGAAATTTAACTTGAATGGCAAACGGACAGTTGTTAGAAAATCTAATTTTATTCTGCAGTTTTACAATCTGAATATATTCTCAGAAGTCCTTTCAAATATTTCTTAAAATAACTGTTAGCTAAAATTACCGGATTAGTAAATAACTGAAAAAAATACTATTTTTGAAGTACAGGTTACAAAAATGTTACGTGATAATAAAAAAAATAATTTGATAGTGAGTTTTATAAACAAATTCAATTAGATAAGTATATTAGTGTTTGGACTGATTTCTTAATTACATATATATAATAGCGTGCCAAAATAGTTAAATCAGTATATAATTGTTGTGTTACACTTAGACAATTGATATTGTTGTAATAACAATATGGTATAACTGGTTTTGTAATAGCGTTACATGTAATATTAGATTGTTTTAATGAATATATCTATAGGTAAAAGAGCCTAGCTGTATTCATTTGACTGCAGCTCGTGTTGGGCTGGCTTGACCGGGGAAGGACCACCCTCTCACGGCAGATCGAAGTGTAGTAACCAAATTAATTTGATTATATTTCGTCGATGAATGAGAAAATCCTGAACGCTAAAGTCCATCCAAGCATGGAATAATGTTTAATGCCTTTCGACCGCGTATAACAGAAAGCCATTAGGATTGTTAGGGTCCCGATGTTCTGTGAACGGCTGGACTCTCTGGCATTGCATATGGCTGGCCTCTTTATGCGTCTTCTATCGCATTCACAACGGGGAGTGTTCCGTCGATCTATTTGCACTGATACCCGCGGCCGAATTTTATCACCACACAGTACACACACACACACACACAGTAGACGATACAGATGATAAACCTACCACTGTGTAGTTTTCAA
This sequence comes from Melinaea menophilus ssp. n. AW-2005, assembly GCA_918358695.1. Classification (NCBI taxonomy): domain Eukaryota; kingdom Metazoa; phylum Arthropoda; class Insecta; order Lepidoptera; family Nymphalidae; genus Melinaea; species Melinaea menophilus. The sequence goes on from OU911056.1 coordinate 11,832,880, forward strand.
GGACCTTTCTTTCACATATAATTAAACTGTGACAAACTTTCTTCGGCGATGTTTCCAGATTGATACGACATGACTGCCTTCAAGAAAGGCGTATATTCCCACCTCCAAGGCCGACAACGCTCCTGTGATTTCCCGGATGGCGCAAGTGTTCATAGGCACCTGTGAACACCTGTCATCGGTGACCCGCATGTTCGTTTGCCTCTTACATAAAAAGAAATTGAATAGCACGTATAAACTTTTTTTTTTGTAGAATGAAAGGGGTGCTTTGGATGAACGGTGAAATCTTAACAGAGCAAGCACACGTTTTGCAGCGGTGGGCGGAATTCTACAAGACGTATGAATGTGAGGACACCTCAGCCTTGAGTACCAGCGAAATGCTGAGTCCGGATGTAGCCGATGGTGAAATCAGTATGGAAGAAGTGGAGAGCGTGATTCGAAGTCTGAAATGTGGTAAGGCTGCGGGAGCAGATGAAGTTACTGCCGAGATGATCAAATATGGTGGGCCACGCGTCTGGGACTTGTTCTGGTTTTTATGCAATTTATGCTGGAAATCAGGGGAGGTCCCAGGCGATTGGCAAGGTGGAGTCATCTTACCTTTGTATAAAGGCAAAGGTTCACAGATAAACTGTGCAAGCTATAGGGCTATCAGTTTGATTAGCTTGGGCGGTAAAGTTTGGGCTAAAATATTAGCGAGAAGAATGCAAGAGAGATCTGAAAGGCTGTTGTGGGAAGCCCAAGGAGGTTTTAGCCCTGAAAGAGGGTGTATAGATCAGATCTTTTCCCTCTGCATGATCACGGGAATGTGATAATATTATAAATCTTAACTAAAACAAATTCGTAAGTTGGTTTCAAATCAATAAAAATGTTTTTGTTAACATACATTTATGTTTTATTTGGTAAAAGCTTAACACCAGTTCAACTGTATAGTGTCATTTTAATTCAAATCTTTGATGAGCGGAGTTAGTGGACTTACTTATAACGTATTATTTTAGATTAGTAGTAGATATCTACTATTACTAAATAATATTAATTTTAGAACATATCTTAATCTGTTCAATATTTTTTTAATTAAAATTGGAATATTCACAAAATATATAAACTGCTCACCCGTAAAAGCTACATATTACTGCTATATAGGTATTGCAATATATGGCAAGCAAAATGTTAATACCTCCTATTCGTACATCGTGGGTGTTATTAATATTGAACGAGCCACAAGTGCTGGTTGTGAATAGTTTAAGTATCATAATCTTCATATCAATAGCAGCCAGGCACGTCGGCCGTTATTTGTTAATCTTACCAACGCTGAGGATTCAAAATATTCTAGGTGAATAGTACTCGTTAACATAAATAAATATCAACAACATTAAGCAAATATATTGATTTTTAACTTTTTGTATATATACAAATATATACATATATTGATAAATAAAGCTTCTTCTAAGCTTATAAAATAATGTAATATTTAGCAAGAATATAGGAAGTAATTTTGCATATATAATATTTTCACCAATATATCTTAATGTTGGGATAGTGTCATAATAAATGTTTACAAGCTTCATTAATGTAAAAACTTTTATTTTTTATTAAATTAGGTTAATGTATAGCGCTGCGAATCTAAAAACAGCGTTTTTAGCTTTACTTTATCCAAATCTCTTTATTAAATCTTTTAATAAAAAAGTAACGGAAACAAAGTAACAGGAACTATAAAACTAGAGTCTTTTTATCATTGTGTTTTGTGATCTACAAAAATTACCAGATGCTTGTTTGAAATTATCGTAAAACTTGTTTAGTCATCTTAAACTTATTATTATTTGAAATAAATATAAAATGATAAAACATTAACGCAAGCAGAAGATTCTTTTTACTTTTAATAAATTAATAAAAATATTTGTGTTAAAAATTTGGTATTGGCCTCAACAAACTATATGATGATGTAAGAAATTCTTCAGTATATTCAATTTGTATTTGATATTTAATTAAGTGAATTTATAGCACAATGTTATTAAAATATCTCACGAAAGGAAGTATTATAATTATCTTGATTATTGTAACCTCAGCGCGCGTTATTGAGGTCGGGTCAATTGTGTACTTTATGAAACACTAACGACGTAATCAAGGATAAATAAGTGTTGTTCATTATGTTCATGTTATATTCATGAATGTTCTGTGTGTTTTATTTTAAGGAATCTTATGCATGATATAAGTTCGACGACGTAATGTTATATATTTTTAACATATGAAATCTTATCGTACATTGAAAATATATCAAATACACTTTTTGGAACTTAGTATATCTAAAACTATAAATAAAAATTGTTTAAGATATGTTCCGAAACTTTTTACTAATAATAAAAAAGCGCAACGAATACTTTATTTTATAAATACAATAGCTGAACTCGACATTAGCTATCCTCTCTAAAAAATGCTACCCACCAACTAAAGGATTTGTAAATTCCAATTCTATGGGTTGCAATTGTACGTACAAGCTAGCAATTTTTTTTGATACTAACTGCTGTGTAATCTGCTATAGATTTATGAAAACCTAGATGGCAAAAAAATATCTATTTTTTTTCAGTCTATTGGATTTAAATAAGAAGTTTAAATAAAATGCTAGAAATATAAAAATCTTAGAAACTTATCTTAATAACTTATAAGTTATAAATATATAAATAGAATTTTAATAGTGTAGTAGTGCAAAAGATATTTTATTTATAATATTAAAAGAGAATTGAAACCAACAGAGAACATCTTTAATAACTAAACATAATTATCAATTTAAAACATCCGCCGCTCGCTCGCTCGCTCGTTGAAAAATAATTTTATCCTCAGATTATACTTAGTAATAATAATTTACTTACTATGAAATTTATGAATATTTTATCCAGTGCACTGAAGTATTTAATTTAGTGAAATGAAAAACTAATAAATATCTCAAATAGTTTCTGAAAATATTAAAATATCTGTAAAGCGAGCTTTAGAGAGAATAAAGATTTAAAAATATTTATTTTTATTTTGAATATCCCTGTTTTATATTCTATGGTATTCAGGGTTCCGTAGCCCACTAAAATTCTTTTAGTTTAGTCACGTTAATCCGTCCATCCGTCCGTCTGTCCTGTCCGCAATATATCTCAGAAGCTCTTCGTACTAGAAAGCTGTATTTCGGCATGAACGTACCATAAGTGGTAAATTAAAATTTTGAATTTTTAAATTTTCAAGTGTCTGAAATTTAATTAACATTATTTCATAAATTAATATTTTTAAAATAGCGATAAAAAAAAACTTTACTCACCTCACGATGCTTATTTACTTAATGTCCTAAGGCCCCCATGTGGGGCAGAGGGCGTCCACAGTGCTCCGCCATCGCGTTCGGTTCTGGGCTATTCGCTTGGCCTCGGACCACGTCAACCCGATCGCCACTGAACGTCTCCAAGTGTGTTTAGGACGGCCACGCTTCCTTTTACCTTGTGGTGTCCATTCCAGGACTTGCCTTGGAATGTGGTCAGGAGCTCTTCTTAGGGTGTGACCAATCCAAGTCCACTTGCGGCGTTTTATTTGGAGACCGATTGGCGTCTCCGAGCAGTGATCCCAAAGGTCGTCATTTGAGATCTTTTCGGGCCAGTAGATACCGAGGATCTGCCTGAGGCATCGGTTGACGAAAACCTGGACGCGTTGCGTGATGTTCTTTGTAACCCTCCACGTCTCGCACCCGTACAGCAAAACAGACTTTACGTTGGAGCGAAATATTTTCAATTTAACTCTCCGAGTCAGTTTTCGGGACTGCCCTACGGGTCGTAGTTGCGCGAAGGTCGTCCGGGCCTTGGCTATCCTGGAAGTGATGTCCTCTTCCGTTCCCCCCGTCTCCGACACGACGCTTCCAAGGTAGGTGAACTGTTGCACTCACTCAATAGGGTCCGAGCCGAGTAGCAGTGGCGTCGAGTTCCTTTGCTCGGTACGTATTTCTTGAGTCTGCCGCATGTTAACCTCACGATGCTACATCTATATTTATATTTCCCAAATTTATTCATGAACTTAAGTTTTTGTTTCTGCTTTAAAGTATATTATTTAGCTCTATATAAAAATCTTATTACTACCGAAATTAATGTTGTAGAATACAAGCTATAAAGAAAAAAAGTAAGAAACACAAAATGATCCTCATCATATCTCTGATCGAATGTTATAATAAATTACACAAATGCCCAAAGGAATCCGTTTATTGAAAAATACCTCGAAGACGGCAGTTGCGTTTGACAGCCTCTAAGGTAACTATAGCCATTTATAGTTAAAATCATTTGTGATAACTAGATAAGATTATTTGACTTTATAGATTCTGAATATAATATTTGACTAATTGTCAATGCATACTGTCAATCTCGATCATAACAAACTTGACCTTCTTTATTGAAAATAAGTTTTATAGAAACATACTTTATTTTAAAAGCTAAAAATGGCCTTAAAATTTTTTTCCAGACATGTGAAGTGAGAGCATTATATAAAAATCTAGTGGGTTTATATAATGTTATTTTTTTTAAAATAACTTTTACATTTATAATTTAAAAGCCACTATATCAGAAAAATATATATCTATGGCCGCTGTTGTAAAATCTATGGCTAATAATAATAATTAAAAGCTACTTAACGCTTCTCAGGTTAGCAAGTTTTTGTAATATAATAGTTTTTAAAGAAAATATGAGTTCGTACAATTATATTTATTTTACCTGATTGTAACTGATTTTAATTTCTAATTTAATTCTATTATATTTGAAAATTATTGTTCGATTAAATATAAATTGTAGCCAGACTAATTGTGATATAAAAATATATATATTCTAATATATATATATATTAACATATTATTTGTTTTAAAAACAGAGCACAGAATCAGTAAAATATCACTCTATATATAGGTTTGAAAAGACTTTTATATGTAACTTAATAAATAAAGAAGATAACACAGGCACACAAAAAAAAAAAAAACGTCATGAACCAGAGGGGAGACCCCATTATTCCTAGGTTTTTGGGATTGCTGAAACCGAATATGACAATAAAAACTAATTTTAAATGCCAGTTTTCCCGCTAGCACCCCCTTACTACCTCTTAAGGGGTGAAAATTGAAATTTTTGTAAAAAATCAAGATAGATGTGTCTTTCTATGTTTTTTGGGATGCTGAAACTGAAAATGATAACTAAAAATAAATTCATGACCACTATCACCCCCTACCATCCCTTACAGGGGGTGAAAATTTCATTTTTTTCTATAAAATCAAGACAGATGTGTATTTCTACGTTTTTTGGGATGCTGAAACCGAATATGATAACTAAAAATAAATTTATGACCACTATCACCCCCTAATACCCCTTACAGGGGGTGAAAATTTCAATTTTTTTATAAAATCAAGATAGATGTATATTTCTACGTTTTTTGGGATGCTGGAACCGAAAATGATAACTAAAAATAAATTCATGACCACTATCACTCCCTAATACCCCTTACAGGGGGTGAAAATTTCAATTTTTCTATAAAACCAAGATAGATGTATATTTCTACATTTTTTGGGATGCTGGAACCGAAAATGATAACTAAAAATAAATTCATGACCACTATCACCCCCTTACTACCCCTTAAAGGGGGTGATAGATGTGTATTTCTACGTTTTTTAGGATGCTGGAACCGAAAATATGTGAATTTCTATGTTTTTCAAGATGCTGAGAGAAAAAATGATTATAAAGTATATGGTAACCTTATTGTATGCATATATTTGTTATTATGATACTAAGACTGAATCATGATTTTTGTCCTTTTCTTAACAAGTTGTTTCATTTTTTGTTTTTTTTTTGCTTTCTATTTAATTCTGTTTATACTGTTATCCATCCGGCAGTCTTGTAAAACGCTTAAAAGATGCTGAACTTAATTCTATGCCTCCGAAATAGAAAGGTTACTATTTTTCGGCCAATTTAGGAGACTACAGTGAGGAGCAAGGTGAAAGGTTCCATCAGACAGGATCTTAAGACAATGGAACAGCGCTATCAGGGTAAATGGGATGTCAATATGTTAGCAGACTACTGTTGGAATTTAAAAAGAGATTTGCCAGAACAGAAAAGAACCAATAAAAGGAAACCACTTAGAAGAACTTTTGACAACAAGAGTTCGTTATCGTAGAAACAGGTAGACGCTGGATAGTGAGAGGCAAGGGGACTCACTTTAATCCAGCACTCCAAAAGGGAACAGAAATCTACTACGTCCACGCCGTTGTTCCTGGGTTACGCTAAGAATAGAATTAAATCATGAATATATATCAGATACTTCTGATCGGTAAAGCATTTGAATTTCTAATATAAGAGCTAAGAGTAACTTCAAACTAGTTTGATAAACATGTCATTTACTGTAAATCGTCAAAATTTCTTCATACATCTTGATTTTATACAAAATTGAAACTACCACCACCCCCTCCCCCCCGTTAGGGGTAGTTAGGGGGTGGTATTGAGTAAAAGAGGTATCAAATTCACTTTTGGTTGTCATTTTCGGTTTCATTATACCAAAAAACGTAGAAATACACATCTGTCTTGATTTTATAGAAAAAAATGAAATTTTCACCCCCTGTAAGGGATGGTAGGGGGTGATAGTGGTCATGAATTTATTTTTAGTTATCATTTTCGGTTTCAGCATCTCAAAAAACGTAGAAAGACACATCTATCTTGATTTTTTACAAAAATTTCAATTTTCACCCCTTAAGAGGTAGTAAGGGGGTGCTAGCGGCAAAACGGGCATTTAAAATTAGTTTTTATTGTCATATTCGGTTTTAGCGATCCCAAAAACCTAGGAATAATGGGGTCTCCCCTCTGGTTCATGACGTTTTTTTTTTTTTGTGTGCCTGTGTAATTAATATAAAATTCCTATAATAGACATAGATATAAAAAACTCCCATACTACTACCCTCACTGATATTTTAATCCTTGTTATAATGAGTATATGTATATAGATATATTGTAGATGCATTGAAAAATTGTTTAGAAATTTAAATAATTTTCCCTTTTGCTAAATTAACAAGATGTCCATACGAGTACATATAAAGCTAAATTATACTTTTTACGTATGAGTCATATTCAAAATACACATACGTATCAGTAATAATATTAAAACCCATAAAATGAATAAAACCTAGATCTAACTGAATGATCTACGTTCCACGATACGAGCCTACTGGACCGCAGTAATCCCGATGTCACTTTTACGATTCTTTTACATACATATACATAAAGGATATTTACAACTTCGATAATAGAAAAGCAATATTGTGAAAAAATGTGATCCTACATCAGTTAGAATGGATTAAATTAAATAAAATTGTCCATCAATTATTTCATACAGATTCAATTATAAATTGGCAAACATAAATGAAAGATTGTCGAAACCTACCAAAGAGAATAAATTTAAAAAGTATTTGACTTAAATCATAATTTTAATAAAAAGTAATCTTATAATGTAAAAAAGTAAAACCTTTCTGAATTTGAGATTAGTGGTTTTATACTTTGTAAATAAATGATAATACTCCGAAATTCAAAACAAAGTTCTTCGAGACAATATTGTTCATACAATATGTATGTATTTTACAGCGCTCCTTATCTTTATCGTACTCCTTCTATTGTAAGAGTAAGCTGAATTGTGCATAGCAAGAATCTCTAGTGCATACTTGGTGTTAGGTCAAAGTACAAATACAATATGACAAGATCTTATTCACTGGTGGTTTATTACATTTTTCATTACTGAATCCTGTAATTTAATTCGCAAATATTTTCAGTTTCGTATTTTTCTTTGTGTTTTATAAACCTAAATTAAACTAACTACTCAAATTAATGGGTTTATTATATTAATAAGCTAATTAATAACAAGTGCAATTATATTATTTTTGAGTGACAACAGATTGTGTTTCGAATTAGTTTAAATTCACTCAACTGGAGTTTGAATATATTATTAATTATGTTATTTTTTACGTGTATTGCTTATTATAAAGATGTAATATAACTTTAATATTTGGTTGAGAAAAATAAGTCCGTAGAGTATAATGTTACTCGATTATCGTTTGTTTTTATTTATTTGATTTGGACAAAGTTTTCCATTAGCAAACCTAAGAGAAATTAAATAAACATTTTATACATAGAAGAAATTAAAGATACTTACATTTCAAAGTTCCTTTTATCTAATAATATAAATATATCGTATGTGTATGTTACATTCAATGTTATTATGTAATTTATGAAGTGATATTTGTACAATTACGAAATCAAATAAAAACGAACAGTAAGAAAACGAATATTTTAGTTGATGATAACTATTAATTTTCTTTAGACGCAGCCCGTTTGAAGTTCTTTGATTCTAGAAGTTTAATTTCGTCATAAAATGATTGTTATATGGTTATAAGAAACAATATGGCGGCAACAATAACAAAGAAATCTATATATTATAATAATATATGAATTGTCTTGTTTTAAAGTATTGTTACTTTATGTATTAAAAAATATCAAGCACTAGAGATGATTATTATTTTTTTATAATATAACCAGAATTTAATTAATTCCTTTGGCGGTGCTTGAAAGGTTTTACTTAGACAAATATTCTGTATACCTAAGAGAGTGTTAACAATGTAGTTGGTTATGTAATAATATTTTATCTCAAAAAAATTGAGTTTTACCTCAGCTTTAAGTTAAATATTTTATTAGGCACTACTTGGTAATGTACAGCTGGTACATAAAGACACACAAGGTATGTATTGTATATGCAAATAACTGCATGTCATGATATCATAAATTTAGTGTATAATAACGTAAGTACATAGTATATAATATGTTGATAAATGCAGAGATCCCCTACGCTTAACGTTAGTCCATTTAGGATATATTTTCTTAATTTTGATCGGGATGATAATCTGCTCTATTATGATATTTTAATCACGGTATTAAAGATTGTGAACCTTCTCAATAAAAAGTAATAAAAAAAAGTATTTATCTTAAAAATATACAGATAGTAAAATTGCTGATAAAATTTAATTTTCTATCGAGTCACTTTTAGCCGTTCATGACATAATTTTATAGCAGTTAAGAAAACGATTTCCAATATCTTGTTAAGTAAGAATCTGTCTTTTCTATTCAAATCGTTAAAACCTGCTGTACTAGACGAAATTTCAAGTCAAGAATTCAATTGTAAGAAAAAAATTATTTCTATTTCAGTTCCAAGTTATAAAAAATATTATCAATTATATAATTTGATAATTATTATCACGTTTGAGACCATAGTTTTTGTTATTCTTAAATATTTGAGTCGTACGTTTTTAATTATTTGATGTATAACATTTATTTTTATGGCCATGGATTATATTAATTTACTAAGTGATTACCGCCCGCTCCGCTGGGAAAACTATTAATTTGGATGTGAAATTAGACTTCTTGTATTAACAAAATGTTTAATTTCTAATTTTGTATTTAGTTTTACATAGAGAAACTTAATGCCAGTCAGTGAATACAGATTTCCACATCACCTATGAGGTACTGTGTATTGGGATGCGTTCCCGTCATGTAAATGTACATTTTTTAATTTTTTTTAATTTCTTTATAAGTCAGTGAGTGGTAAATCGCTTATTTATATATAAATTAAGGGTAATAGCGAACATAATAGCGGAAAAGTAATGTTTTAAATATAAATTTGCCACAAACACAACACAACACAAATGAAAAAGATGACGTAAATTTAAAAAGGATCTTGACCTGACCTAATTCTGTACGTCTATTTGATTCGATTTTGATTTGCATTTTATTTGATGTCATGCAATATTCATGTATAAATATTTATTCCATGTCCAATTTAAGTCCAGTTATTTCTATAACTTTTGTCTTTTGATAAAGGCTACTAATATACAATATTTTGGACGTTTGAAATATTACAGTTGTAATCTTTTTCTAAAGATATTTTTAATATGATAAATTATCGTCGCAACTGTCGTTGACATCTGACCTCATTTTTGACCTCTTAGTATTTTTATAAATAAATATTATTAATATTGCTGCAATTAAGTGTTATTTAAGACTATTAGTAAATTGCTGTCACCATCGGTACTGTGCAATATAATCTGACGAATAATTAGTACTATTAAGTCTGTTTTAGTGCTGTTAATTTATTGACTATCAGTTGTGAGATACAATATAATTACACATAATTTTATGACATTGTTCTCGGCTTATGTGAGTGTTTAGTGACAATAATATTAATAATAATGATAATGATATTTTATTTGACTTCTTCAAATATTTTTTTTTACAAACGAACTACATTAAAATAAAGTTAAACCTTTTATTAACGTTATAATTATAATCATATAAAGATTGTGAATAGCCCCATCTAGTTCCCATCTTCAGTAATCGTCTATTATATATTATACGGTACAATTACTTATCAAAGACTGCACTGATTGTTTCTCGGAAATTGAATCGGACGACGAACTACGGCTGGTTGTAGTCAAAACCAACAGAAGTGGATATCGACGTAGAACAATACAAAACAATGGTTTTAAAATTGTCATCTGAATCCTATTCAAGATTGTCAACATCACAGAAGAGGTCACTTTATCTATTGACAATTTTTCATAAATTTTGGAGAACCATATTAACAAGCAAGAGAACAAGAGATTAATTGGAAATAACTTAAAGGCCGTAAGAGAAATGGGAAAGAAGAAAGTTTTTCATGAAAGACAATTTGAAGGTCTAAATTTCGTTTATAACAAAATAAATTAAAATAATATTTACTAAATTCTCTATGTATCGAAATCATTTTTGATATTATTAAAACCTCAATATTAATTTTAATTATTATTATTGAATTGAATATATTGTAATATTTGTATATATATATATATTATTTTTTTTCTTTGGTAATTGTTATTTGCATCCTTTGTAATTGTTTAATTGTTATTAATTAATATATTGAAAATATTTAATTTATTGTTGTTATTACTGTTCTTTAATTTTTTGGAATTGTTATGTTATTTATGTTATATATTTTTTTGTAATTTAATTTAATAATTTTTCCCAAGGACAGTTGGCGTCAGGCAGGCGGCCGGCCGTAAAACAAAGCCAAATATCCAAATCAGTATGGTAATACTGGTGCCACGCGAGAAGCTAGCCCGGGAACAAAGGGATGTAAAACTAAGATTTGGAAGTTGGAATGTTGGTACGATGACTGCATGAGGAAGAGAAATTGCGGATGTGTTGAAGAGAAGACGAATAAATGTAGCATGTTTACAGGAAACAAAATGGAAGGGATCAAAAGCGAGAGAGATTGGTGAGGGTTACAAGTTTTATTATTGCGGGAATGATGGAAAAAGGAATGGTGTTGGAATTATGCTTGATGAGAAATTAAAAGAGTGTGTGACAGGGGTGAACAGGGTGAGTGATAGAATCATTGCTGTGAAAATTATTTTTGAAGGTTTAATCATTAATGTGTTAAGTGTGTATGCTCTTCAAATCGGATGTGAGGATAGGATGAAAGAGAAGTTTTGGTGAGATTTTGATTCTGTGATGATGGATGTTCCGGACAATGAGCAGATACATGTAGGGGGTGATGTTAATGGGCATGTGGGATGTATCAATGATGGTTATAAACGAGTACATGGTGGTTGAGGTTTCGATCACCGTAATGACGAGGATGAGGATTTGCTGGAGGCCGCGCTAGCCTTCGATTTGGCTATATCCAACACTTGGGTCCAAAAGAGGGCAGAACACTTATCTTCCAGAAAGTGGACCATATAAAAAATTATGTGAACAAATCTGGTGTAAGTACAATTACTTAAGTAATTGCGTAGTCTTAAGATATAAACAATATTATTTCAAACGTCTAAAACTATGTTAAGCTTATTTAAATTGCGAAGCGTAATAAATGTTGACTCCGTCCCGATAAAGACGATTGAAAATAGATTGCTTCGTTTATCTAAGCAAATAGCAACATTGACACTTAATTGGAGCCAAAGGACGGTTTACCAGAGGTCGCAAATTCAAGTTCCTACTGGTGTCAATGATATATACATTATGTTTTTATACAGTCTCTGTCTGAATGATGATGTACTAGTATGAGATTATTATAATAAGAAACTATACATATATATATAGTCACTTTAGAGAATACTTATCGTTCGATATATTTGGATATTTAAATGCTAACATGTGACTCCAATGACTCACGTTATCCTGATGGACTAGTTCTTTGAAAATTGTCATCAAAAAATTTTCAATCCAATCTTAATAATTCTTTAGACACACATCAAACAGGTATCAATAGGAAAATACTTTAAAACATACATGACATTTGTGACATCATATTCAGGCCAAAGAAAACGATACTCTGTTTAAAACAAATATTGGACGGTCAACGGTCTTTTAATGTAAATAAAAAAAGTGTCGTCTTTTTTTAACTAGCTATTAATTTTAAACTAGAAAAAATATTACAACAGTGCGTAGTTATAAATAATCGGCACAATAATATTAGACTAAGATCTATAAATGCTACGCGTGCCTGAAAGAATATGAGCCGAAGTAGTCGTGACTTGTGATGCTCATGTCGGTCGGTTACCTCCTCTAGGGTGCCTTCGGTAGCCTTTATCATCCCCCCCGCCCCTCGATCAGTTCTTGGAATGAAGTCGACTCTAATAGTATAATATTTACATATGATCATATTATTAACTATGATTCAAAATTTATCGGTAATAGAAAAATATGTGAAGCAATATAAAGGAGAAAGATTTAAGTACCAACAAAGTAACTAAAGTCCTTATTGGTTATGATCAAATATCTTTGCATCACATTTAATGTATGTAATTATGTACTAACTTAACGTATTTCTAATACATTTATTCAAAGAGTATTCTACACTCTTTCTAAATGTAAACTTCAACTAAAACTCTGAAAAAAGAACTCTAAGATTTTGCAGATTGTTGAAAAATAATTACTAAATCTAATATACAAATATATATACAGTGCTTAAAGGGAAGCTGCTTTTTTCTGTAAAGCATAAAGAGAGTCAAATCATCTGAGATTGCATTACTTCAATTACATTTGGCATTCAGCACCACTCAAACCCTTGTGGAATACAATAAATACCAATTAGAAAGCAAATTTGTTGTTCATTATATTGAATAGAAAATGATCGGAAAGATAAACGAATTTATTAATTAATATAGATGTCATTTGTACATCCGGCGCAGTCAATTATAATAATAAACTTATAAATGATTAAAAAAAAAAATTAAATATATATTAATAAAAAATGAAAAAATATATAAACGATAGTATTTTATTCTTCATTTAATTAATTATCCTATTTTTATTTTTAGTATTCATTTGTCTTATTTGAGTTCTTTATATTTATAGCCAAGTAAGGAACTTAAAGTTGTTAGCGAGCATCTTACAATATGAGTAACATTTGTTATATAATATATTATTTACATTAATATTATGGTATTGTCGAAGCTTTTGCTATTGATGTAAATATTAATATTGCGAGAATTTAAGATTCCTATTGCCACGTTGATGAAGACATTTAAAATACATAAATAAACATATTTTAAACTAAATTTGAGGTGATGTTCGATTGACTTTTTTGTCTCATGAATAATGAGGTTTTTTGTTAAAGATGGATTTAAAATATTTTTAAATCAATAGTAAATTTCAGGAGTAAGGAAATGTCCATTAATATCGATACTACTTACTCCAAAAATTTAAGAGATTAAATTTCTGTCTATTGTCTAGAGCAGATCGTGCATTGAAATATATATTTGTTTTTCAAAAAATAATGTACACATTTGGTCTGATATATTATTAAAGGAAAAATATCCTCATGAGGAGTATTGTAGAGAGTTACCTTGAAGCGTTTTAGCGTATAGTTTTCAGTTGTCTCAACGTTTTGTACTTTTGAAAAGAATCATATTGTCTTGTGGCAAAACTATTTCACGTTATGAAGGTTTTGCTGTAAAATTTTAAGCAATTTTAGCAAACTTAAGGTAAGTAGATGTAGGAATATTAGTAAGTAGATGGAGGAATATTTTTCAGGTAAAAAGCATGAGGACCCCCCGGAGGGCATGTATGAAGAGGTTAATGTCTGTGGTCGAGGCGAAAGAGGTATGCAGGGACCGTAGTATTTGGCGCTCCGTCATCTCTGGCTACCCAACAAGGGATATGGCGTGAAGTTAAATAATAAAAATAATATTTTTCACGATATTGTGATACCGATTTCTAATTCATTAAAAGTTTATTACACATTTATTTTAATTTAACTCAAATCAGTAGTCAATTACATTTACATTTTATTTGAATTTCTTCTCTGTTTATTTCACAGACTACGAAGTACAAAAATCAACTTCTCCACATAAGGCTTGCGCATAAAACATAAGAGTCCACTCACACGGGAGCAAAATTTACGATTCGTTTGACACTGTCGAGAACTATGAAATATTAATGTCGTGATTTATAACGTGGAAGCAATACTGCCAACTGACTCACTATTTCGTATCACTTATAAAGAGTGTAATTTATAAAAGTAGTGAATGTTTTCCAGTATAATCAAGTGATGTAGTAAAAACAAACAACTGTAACATTTTTTATTTATTTATTGCTGTTTCTTTTACTCGATTAACAAGTTCCAGTTTTGTCTTAAATTTGTATTCAATTTATGTGAAGAGCACGTATAAAAAGGGTTGTAAGTTAATTGGCAATCTCTTGGATTACATTCTACTCTTTGTCGTATATATTAACTATACGAGTTTATATGCCGGCGGATAAGAATATGTTTCAATAATAACAATAAGTGAACATTTATTTCTTTGAAATACACTGATATTCCTGAGCTTACATTATTTAGTAAAGATATAAAGTATCTCATATTATTTAACATAATCGATTTTTTATAATTACTTTCTCCTCTTAATTACATTCAAGGTTTATTTGAAAGAATATTTGAATCAAACGTAAAAATTAGAAGGAGATCTCATTACATTATTAAGTATTTTTGCTGAATAGTTAAAAGTATCTATCATTCGTTTCAGTTGTATAGATGCTGCCTACGTTGTCTTTTTGAAATATTTTGTATTATATTAATAATGTCTTATTTGTATCCAAAAAAATTCAGTCCTTTAGTTTAATATTACTAATATACATTTTTTTTCTTTAATTTACTGATCAACCCACATTTAGTTTGACGCTCAGCCTATGTAGCAACATTATTTGCTTCTTTACTTATTTGCACATTTTAAATTTTGAATTCGATATCATAATCTTTCTAGTTATTTCTGTCGGAAGCACTTAAAAAGAAAGTCCTTTTTGTCCTAGTCCTAATGAGTGTTGTTGCAATGAATTTTCTTAATAACGCTTATAAGGTGTTGATCCTTATAATCATTCAAGTGTATTATTGCAGGAGTAATTAAATATTATAGATTATCTATAATTTGTATTGCCGGCCCGTCCAGGGCAGTTTGAAAGTTCAAATGAACGATATATCGTAGATGATTTTAATTCTTACATAGATTAGGAGGTATTCTTTAATTTTCATTTTTTTTCAATATTTGTCCTGTTTCGACAATTGGACACAGGCTATTTTATTGCTTGTGAGGGAGATAAAAAGTATTACTAGGGGCGCCAACAGACCCTCAATTTCGACTCACTGCGCTCGCGAAGTTTCGGTTGCCGTTTACATATTGAGCGAAGCGAGCCCAGTGTAATGACTCATCGTTTCCCATTGACTTCAATGGAATATCAGATTTTGGCGATTATTCCTCAAGGACATAAAGTTTTTAATTTTTTTTGTAAACCATCATCTAATGTATTTCTTTTTGATTATAAAATTTCATAATTTTCCATCAAGTAGTTTTCGAGCCTATTCGTGACAAAGAATATGATAAAGTCTCCACTAGAACGCTCCGCTCGCTACGCTCACTTCGCTCAATAATATGTTAATACTGAAATTTATTACGGTATAAGTAGTACTATTTTGTAGATTAGTTTGTAAATTATTTATTACAGAACTTTTTTTCTATTAAGGGGAATATATTTCACGCTAATATATTTTAATCGCGGGTGAATACCCGAATGTAAAACTTCGGGGCGTCGACTTGGATGTCCAGTTTGATCTGTAGCTGAAGCTAAGTGTGAAGCCTGCTCATAAATACCTAATGCTCGATTAAATACCAAGAAGTTAACTCGTAAAATAAAAGTTTATATGTATTTGTTCAATACTTAATATTAATATGAAAAGAATAAGCGTTTGACTGCAGTCTTCTTGTACTGAGAAACAAGGATGTACGTTATGTATATGTTTTTAATTTAAGAGACCATAATATTAAGAATCTTGTGCATTAAACTTATTTAAGCTATTTATATACCTCAAGTAACCCACCTCTGAGTCTAGTTGTCATATTTTGCTGTTGTATTTATCTTAAGACTTAAATAAATTGGTTCCTAAATATTAAATGTAAAATTTGAATTAGAGCGACCCACTAGTTACACAAACACAAAATTAAGAAATTACTGTACTAAAGTGTAAAGAATAATTACATTTACAACTAGTAAATGTTGTAATAATATGAAAATAACATGATTTATATCAACATTTTAGGTTACACTTGTTGTTGATAAGTGGAGATAACGAAAAGAAGCATCGATCATGTAAGTACCTTCACTTCTGCCTTATGAATAATAGTGATGTAATATTTATTCACACGATAAATTTTTATAAAAATACGCATAACATGATTAGTCGGAGAGATTTGGTTTCCGTATTATATGAAGAAGCATGACAGTTAGTATTCACGGTATGTAAATGTACTAAATATCATTGTTTTTTTTAATTATATACAAAAACCATAATTGCTAAATCCTTCCTGTCTTAAGTATTTTTTTCTAAATAAATATTAGAATGTTATTGTTTTTTTTTAATTATAAATACAATTAAACAAAACCATACTAATATAATATTTAGCATCCTTGATAATTAAATTCTATCAGAGTAGAAGGACTCAACCTTTACAGATAAAATTCAAGGGGTCAATCTTCATCTCCTATTAACTGTTATGGCCTTACAAGTAGGTCAAAGATGCAGTTAAATTGAGTAGAAAACGAAATGAGATAAGTTTTTCTATTTCATCGGCTAGTTGTTTGTAAATATATCGAATTGGATAAATATTTTTATAAGTCAGTGGAAATAAAAATAATAGGTACTAATTATTTACTACATATTCAAAAAATTAAAAATATAGCGTATGCTTTCGTCACACGAAATGAAACTAAATATGGAATAAAATTATTTTTCTTTTAAGAACAATCATCGCAATCTTCATATTCTCAGAGCAATGGCAGCTGTTTTCTCTTTTCTATCTTATTCTCAACAGTAAATAAATGCTCTTGAATTTTGATACTGTAAAAGCAGAATTGAAGACAAATCTCATAAATAAATTGAGATCAGACTTATTTTAAGAATCACAAAAATATAATATTATTAAAAATATGTTCATATTTATTGAAGTATCAACAAAAACATAAAAATATATTCGAAATGATTACTTAATACGTTTTATGCCCTAAATGGATTTACGCACTATGTTTATAGGAAATTTAGCCATGTCCCACCCCAAGAGATTAAAATATGAACTATCGTTGAGAATAGGTCCTGATAATAATTAAATGAAAAATATAATTTATTCCGTCCTATTTTATAAGAGTAGGCAACTTTCTTTGGAGAAAGATGCCATAGTGCGATTTAATATACAGTTCTTAGTTGTCTCGACATCTTAGTCTATGGAAACAAAGTTTAGCTTTAGGTTGAGAAACCATATTGTCTGATAGACAATTATCTCAGGATTGAGAAAGTTTTGCTGTGAAACTTAAAGCGATTTTGTGAAACTAATTTTGCTGGACTAAGAATTCTATTCACACGTATTTGATTATTATTTCGCAAAAGACAACAAAGTCTTCAAACCGTTTAATTGAAAATAGAATGTTTAAAAAACAATAAAAACTGTACACAAACACAAAACCCATCATTGCATTCTATTGACATGACGCTACTTTTTGTCATAAATACAATATATAAACTTAATAATTACATACCTTAAGTTAAGTACTGTTACTATTTAGAACTTAAAAGTTTTAAAGAAAGAAATAAGTTCAAGTCAGCAAGTATTTTATAAATTCAAGGGATGTTTTTGGAATCTCGGAATCATTTCGGAAGTAATATATTTGATTGGAGAACTTTCAAATGAAATTACTTTAAACATCTACAAGCGCATCGAACTTATTAGAATTTAACTTTGAGCAATATTTGTATTACTTTTATTCATATTCATTCATTTTGCATACACTCAAACAGTATATATCATTTTTAAGGTGGACTAAAATTAGGCTTTGATTTAGAACTACATATTTTACTTAACATTACTATAAATTATATTTTCTATTTATACCCAGTTGAAACACTGAAATATTTTGAAAATTATCTAAGTGTTCGTCTATTAATCACGTGATATTCTTTGAGCATTTTTTAACCGCTTGGTGATATTTGGTGACATTGAGAATTAGCAGATACTTATAAAAACACCTGTTTACTCATTATTATATGCATACATTTTTACTATGGATAACGGAAATTACGTCGGTCACAACAGGAGGATTCAAAAGAATACAAATTTATTGACTTAAAATTTAATAATTATATGTAAATTACAAACTACGTGATCCTTACTCAAAGTAGGAGACGAAAAAGAATATAATAAAATAAAATTATAATTAAAAGAATATAAAGAAACAAATGTAACAAACAAAGGTTTCGGATATTACATTCTGGGATTTTAACATGATACAATGACCTGAGTCTAATCAGCGTCTCCACGGTTCGTGAGAATATAACAAATGCGAATTTAACAATTTTATAATAAATAAGAAAATAAGATATATTTAATTAATAATCACAATTATATAGGAATATAACACGCTATACAATTTAGCTTCATTATTAATTTAACACTAAACAAAATAAGGATTAAAACTTCACAAATAATAGTAACAAATAAAACTTTGCCTCCTATAATCAGTTTATGACAGCTAGTACTGAGACTTTGTAACAATGTCATTAAACTGAATAGAAATCAAAAGAAGAAACTTGTAGTAAACTATATTATTTGAATATATTGCCGTTATATAAATAACTAAGCTTCATTTAAAAGACTAATGTTTTTAATCCAGTTTTAATCTATTAAGTATATAAATTATAGGAAAAAAGTATTGAATGCATCCATTTATATAAAGTAAGATATTTATAATGTAAAGTCAAAGGTGCCATTTTCTTCTATCTTATTTGCACACTTCTACGATTTGAACCACCGAATAGAAAATAATACTATATTACCTTTTCAAACTAAATTTTTCATCTCACTCTATAATTTGAGACAAGGAAAAATTTTGTTTCAGAATTTCTGTTGCCTATTTGTTATTTTATGTATATGTTGTATTTTAATAAAAGCAATTATGTTCATAATTAAAATGAGCAACTTTTAAATTTATTATATTAATTATAAAACATTGTAGCGACTGTAGTTAAGTTATTATAATTATATTATATTTATAAGATATGATATTTATTTTCTTTTCTTTTCAAACGCATTTTATTATATTAATAATTATAATAAATATCATTTACAATCAAATAATGTTTTCAATTTCATCTTTTTTATAAATAACATGTAACAAGCTTATTAACACAATTTAAAACATACCAAATTATATGTTTTACATTAAAATAATAATAATGTAACCTCAATATCTTGAGAGCTTTTGGAAAATATCTTTGGAATATTTTATCTTATCACATTTTAACACTAAACCTACCAAGTACCGGTCAAATTGACCGTTCTTAAACTTTTGTAAAACTTACACATTTTTAAACGTTATAATATCGTTATCAAACTACGTGAAAATTCTTAGAATATGCATATAATATTTTCTACACTCTTTACTTTTAGTTATTTCCATTATTATCTGCGTTATATAATAAAATTACTTTTAATTACCGGTCAATTTGACGGCATGCGGTAGAAACAGGTATACAAGAATTGTCGGTAGGTTTAGTGTTAAAGTCTGTTACATTATAAACAAATTACTAATACAATATCTTTGATATATATGTCATATAATTCTCAGCTCAGTCTCTACCGCGAGTCATCAAAGCTGAAAGTAAATTCACATTCTAAGTGTTGTATAAGCTTCTAGTAACAAATCATCCTGAAATATTTGTTGAAATCTTTAAACATTGCACATTAAACATGCTCCAATATTTTAAAAGGAATGAAATATTAATATATATATATATATATATATATATATATATATATATATATATAATTATACTATTAAAAATACTTAACTAAAACGAGCTTCAGCTAATTTTATTTATGAGCTATTTTTAAGCCCTATATTATTTATTTAATCATCTTTAAAGATAATACTCAATAACACTCGGTTATTAAATAATCTAATAAAATCAGACAATAAATAAATAGGCATTATATAAATAAGTTAATAAAGTAAAAAATATTATTTACTTAAAACAAAGAAGGCTTCTAAAATAATCTATCGATATTTATAACTAACACAGCCACAAACATAAGAAATATCATAAGATATGCTATAATTCTTGAATATTGAAAAATCTATCTCAGAACTGCTCCCCTTGCTGGATACGAGAATAACTCCTTTGTAACAAAGTTGCGCATTTGCTTGAGAAATCATATTGCGAACATGATTTAAATTGTCTATGACCGGGATCAGAATATTAAAAGTTGGTTAAAATATGTTTTATTTTTCTAATATGTTTGCATTTTGACCATATTCTTTTCTATTTGTATCAGCTAATGTAAATGAGTTTAACAAATCTGGTGACGGTCAAAAATACATACAAAACTTGGCGCTAGACACTAAATAACTTTGAAAAATATCTAATACCAAAGCGATCTATTCACAAAACTTAACGTTTATACACTATTAATTTTAAGATCATAATGTATATATGGTATGTATGATATATTCGTATATCAAATATTACATATTGCCTGCGTATGCATTCCGTATACATACAAACCATATTTTTTTAGATGTTCTTAAAAGTTAACTTTTATATACAGACCCGATGTGTATATTACATATGTGAAAATTAAATCAATAATATATTTATATTAAAATTACTTACATAATAGAAGGTAAGTACTGTTTGTAAGTCTAGATGTCTAAAATGCTGTTGTTTGTGTAAAGTTTGCATAATAAGTTCACAACACGTTGATAAATTTATGAATTTTAAATATTCAAGATTAAGACTTTCTCGTATCGTTATTATTAATAATTAAAATACAATATTATTTATATAGATATAAGATTATATATTATATTAAATGTCCAATAAAGCCTCAATAAATTATTTAATATATTTTACTTTTCAAGATTTTAGTATTTAAATAAACTAATAATATTTTAAAAAAACGTTTGTCATTAAAGAATACCTAAAGTAAATAATTTTGAAAGCTGTAGTATCTTTAATAATTCTTATTTCGCGTTTTAAGATTATATATTATTTCGAGTTGTAACCAATTTAATAATGTATTTTTGTCTCTAAATCATAATATATTTAGTATATCACTCTAACGTAAAATTTATTTTAAGTTTTAACTATGATATTGTATGGCGTTACTGTTAATTAATCCAACCTCACTCCCATGGCGCGTCGCATGCATCACATTATTTGCAAAATGAAATATTTAAAACGGACACACCAACCCCCGCACCGGGTCGTGAAGTAACGAACAGTCTCACAAGAGAGAGCTATCTACTAATTACTTTTTGGCTACATCATTGTTTAAACAGCTAAATGATATAAAATGTAAGTTGAAATGTGAATTAAAATAAATAATATTTACATAAAAAACATATTACTTAAAAGTATTTTATCGAGAATGGTTTTAATTATTTGTATGTTCTATATTAACAGGACGTGGCTCAAAATTCTTTACACAAACTTAATTAAGAAATCTTCGCTAGTATAACCTATATAGAGCGGAGCATTGAAACAAAATGATCATATGTGTTGCATACAAACAAGACTCATTGTTACTCTTATCAAGGACATATTTAATGTGGTTTCATTTTCCGTTATTACTATTAAAGCTCAACTTTGTTCAGATTAAATGTAATAATTTAATAAGTGTAATAATTAGATTTCCATTTCTAAAATAACATAAAAAGTCTTTGTACTGTATGGTAAATGTAGGGGGTAAAAATATATAAATGGCTAATGTAAAAGCTGTTGCTTTACTTTAGCATGAGTGAAGCAGCCTTTCGCCTCTATAAAAACCAAATAATGAAGATTAAATAAATGTTAAGGCAGTAAATTAAAAATATCCAAACAAAATCTGATCTCTTAGTTTCAAGATAATTTATTAAATTAAAAAGCCGTACTGAGCTCTTCTTCTCTCCTACAAAATAAGCTTAATTAAAGACCAGAGAAGCTGCATTCAACTTCTTGTAACTATTCATGTTACTTGTTACTGAAATAAAAAAGTCGCTTTTGCCCGCGACTTCGTCCGCGTTTCCGTCGTTTTTCGAAAAAAAATTAGCAGATGTCCTCCCTCATAGTTTTGACGTAACAGGCAGATTCACTTTCGTATTTTAGAAGGGCAATAGTAATATAATATGCCAATCCACAAAACTGTTGAAAAATATAAGTAACCGCAGAATATTATAATATACCCACGCTATACCCACGACTCGGTCAGCGTGTAACTCCTTGTTTTTTATTAAGATAATATATTGCTAATATTTTTAGATCAAATTAAAATGTTTCAGCGCAAAGCTTCTGGGTAGACTATGTTAAGAGTCGACCCGTCCGGCACGTGAACGTAAAGATTCCTAGAATTGCTAACCCGGGAAAGAGCGACGTATAATTGACCATGCGAGAAACAGCTAACACCGAGATCTACTCCAGCAACACGAAAAGTCTGCCCTTGAGCTTTATTGATAGTCATGGCATAGCACACCGATACTGGGAATTGCGTTCTTTTAAATTGGAATGGAAAATTATTTGGTATTATGGGAATTCTGGGAATAAAGACAGTTTCTCCTGCACCGCAACCTGTTAAAATTTGAGCCTCGATTACATTTTGTTGCAACTGGGTTACTTTTAGCCGAGTTCCATTGCAAAGTTGAGGTGGTCTTAAATTTCGGAGCAGAATTATCGGTATGCCAATTTTTAAACAAATTATATGAGAAGGTAGTCCAGGCATACTTAAAGAATTTAAAAATTCTATCGGGTAATTAGTGGCTTCTTGTTCATCAACCATTCTATTTATTGAACTATAAACTTTGCTTTCTCCCTGTATATTAGACAGTATTTTATTATTAATTTCAGATGCCTGGTCATTGCGAGGAGTCAAAATGGACCTTTCGCAAAGCCAAGAATTGTCCCTATTTAATATAATTGTTATGTCACCGTAAACCGAAGATATAAGATGTTGTTGGGATTGCACTATACAACATAACTCAGGTGTCAGAATAAGTTTTCCTTGGTGTAGTTGTGGATAGGTACCTTCACCAATCTTCAATAATGTATCAGAAAATTCACGATTATCTGCGTTGTCTCCAGTTCTCACTCGCATATTTATAGTCAAATGCACCGATTGTATATCACGCCACAAATAAGAGCTTTTCAGGCAAGCCCTAATCTCATCAGCTCGGGTTCCCTGTGGTATTACCGGTAAGGTTTGTCGGAAATCACCACAAAATAAAACCGTAATACCGCCCATTGGTATGGCCGCATACGTACGAATTAACCTGATGTAACATGTTCTGAAGTTGTGAAATGAGTTCAGTATTTAAATTCGGAAAATATTGATTTCTTATATTCGACTGTTCGTTGTAATCGGATACAAAATATATTTGAAGAAATTTAGGTTGTTCTTCAGGCAAAAGGGACCCTATCAAATGGTAAACCTGACCTTGTACCTTAAAAGTAGGCATGAAAGGGCCTTCTGAGATTTGTTTAGCACCAAAGGATGTCATTTGGAATGCACTATTATAAGTGCGAATATTATCTAAAAACTGTTTGGATTGCAAATGTTCCCCTAAAAGTAGTGATTTTAAAGGTTCCGGTGGGTCTTCGAACGAAGGCAAATTTATTTTACCTCCAGAACAACAGAAACCAGCAGACTCCTTCCTCCACTTCGAAGCATTACAAAAGGAACATACTACGTTCATATCGCCTATTTCAGAAGATGATCTGTAATCAATTGTGAGGTTATAAGCAAACCCACTTTTATATTTATCGGACCACGCCACCGAATTTGTAGATTGATCTACCACGTGTATATCTAAGTCATTAAGACCATGTCGAAATCTATCTGCAGTAAGACGGGCCTCTCGCTGTTCTTCTGTTTCAAGCGACCGAATATTTTCAATTCTTAATCTTTCATTAGATAAAGTAATCAATTGTTCTTGTCTCAAAGAATTGTAATAATCGCGTCCCGACTCTAGTCGTTGTTCATGCTCATGTTCATCTTCAAGAGATCGAATCATGTTATGGTGCGCCCTATCATTTGTCAAACGGTCTTGATATTGAGTAAAAGTTTCAGATTCTCGAGACAAAATATGACGTTCGCGATCAGCTGTAAGCCGTAATTCCCTCTCAGTGAAGGTTTCGGACTCGCGAGATAAAATATGACGTTCGCGGTCAGCTGTAAGCCGTAATTCCCTCTCAGTGAAGGTTTCAGACTCGCGAGATAATGTATGCCGTTCGCGGTCAGCTGTGAGTCGCAATTCTCGTTGTAAAGCAGTTTCAGCTTCTCGGGATAACGCATGTTGTTCCCGGTCAATGGAACGCCTTAGCTCTCGTTGAGAAGAGCTTTGAGAAGCCCGTGTTGTAGCTCGTCTCGCTCTTTCAGCTGCTAATCGCATCTCTCTTTCTGGAGAGCTTTCATTAGCTCGAGATGTTGAGGCACTAACTCTCATAGAGTTTAACCGATGTGCTCTTTCCTCTTCCGATTCTTGAGAACGCGTCATTCTCATTCTCCTAGCTTGACTCGAAGTTCGAGATAAAGATGGTCGTTTTTTAGGTGGCATCGTTTATTTTATTTTTAATCGACGGTAACTTAAATTCTATTTAGTTACCCAACAAAAAACTTACGTCAGAGGTCCTAACTATAGCTAAGTATATAATAAATAGAATATAAATCTAAGTGCCTATTAAAACTAAAATAATATTCTAATCGAATTATAAATATGTACGTAGGTACCTACAAATTACAAAAGAATAAAAAATGAAAATAAAGCTATACTTAATGCGTGTGCAATACTATCTACACTTACCTACTTCACTTAAAAATGAATAATAAGAAATACCTACAACTACTGTAATTAATCAAAGTACCTATGCTAATACAAAAAAAACCTTAGATGTTCTAAGTACAGCTGCTATATAATAAAAAAATATAAATCTAAGTGCCTATTTAAACTTAAATACCTAATATTCTAATAGAATTAAACTAAGAAATATGTACCTACCTACCTACAACTTAGGTACAAAAAAAAAAGAAATGAAAATAAAGCTAAAACACGTGTGCAGTATAGGTAGATAGTAGGCAATATCTACCTATACCTACTTCACTTAAAAATAAATAAAAAATACCTATGAATACTATAATTAATAAAAGTACCTACCTACGCTTTTATCTACTCAATACAAAAAAAACTAAACATAAAATGCCCAAAACTAACCTATCAGTAACTAAAAATCTAACAATAATCTAATCTATCTATCTATTATCTAATCTAAAAATCGAATCTAAATCTACTTAAAAAGAAATAAAATAGGAACTATTAATAGTTAAGAATTTAAACAAAACTAAAACTAATTTAGAAAATAACAACAAAAGAAATTAAAATAAACTATTTAAAGACAAAAAGTCGCGCTGATAAGCACGGTTTATAAAATAACAATTATTGTCTGTCAATAAAGTTCAACACTCTGAACGCATCAACAGCCAAATATTGAATGACGCTTGCGCTCGCCTCCCGCCCCTTTTATACTCTGCCGCCGCGAGCCCCGTCGAGCGCGGCAACCGTTACGCAAAAATAATCCTTATAGCTTGATTCACTATTCACGCGCGATGTCTTGTTGGCGTATTTCATGTAAGTAAGTATAAGTTTGGTGTTTCTATACCGATTTCAATGATTCTTTTTTTATTGAATTGGTGCTAATGTTTATTTTTTTTTTAATTAGGAATGATGGTGAGCATTATTGGTTTTATAAACGTAAAAGTAAACAAATATAATAAGAAATCTCCGAACTGCTAAGCTATCGAGAGTTATGCGTGTTATTGTGAGTTAACTATAAAAGGTAGATATATGCTGTCTTGGAATATTTTTCGTGTATTTTTATGTAGAATATTTCCGTTATACATAGCTCTAACCATTAAGGCTGCACACGCGACGGAAGCTTAAAAAATCAAGCAACTTCTCCCATTTTCTCAACATTTCCTTTCACTGCTCTGCTCCTATTCATTGTAGTGTGATGAAAAGTATACTATTACCTGCCCAGGAGTATAAAGAATAATTGTACTAAGTTTCGTTAAAATCCGTCGAGTAGTTTTTTTTTCTATAAATAAAATACAAACAGACAGACAGACAGACAGACAGACAAAAATTTTTTTAACTGCATTTTTGGCATCAGTATCGAACACTAATCACCCCCTGCTACTTATTTTGTAAATATATTTAACATAACATGTACAGAATTGACCTCTCTACAGATTTATTATAAGTATAGATTAAAATACAATATTATTTATATAGATATAAGATTAAATTTTATATTAAATATCCAATAAAGCCTTAATAAATTATTAAATATATTTTACTTTTCAAGATTTTAGTATTTAAATAAACAAATAATATTTAAAAAAAACGTTTGTCATTAAAGAATACCTAAAGTAAATAATTTTGAAAGCTGTAGTATCTTTAATAATTCTTATTTCGCGTTTTAAGATTATATATTATTTCGAGTTGTAACCAATTTAATAATGTATTTTTGTCTCTAAATCATAATATATTTAGTATATCACTCTAACGTAAAATATATTTTAAGTTTTAACTATGATATTGTATGGCGTTACTGTTAATTAATCCAACCTCACTCCCATGGCGCGTCGCATGCATCACATTATTTGCAAAATGAAATATTTAAAACGGACACACCAACCCCCGTACCAGGTCGTGAAATAACGAACAGTCTCACAAGAGAGAGTTATCCACTAATTACTTTTTGGCTACATCATTGTTTAAACAGCTAAATGATATAAAATGTAAGTTGAAATGTGAATTAAAATAAATAATATTTACATAAAAAACATACTACTTAGAAGTATTTTATCGAGAATGGTTTTAATTATTTGTATGTTCTATATTAACAGGACGTGGCTCAAAATTCTTTACACAAACTTAATTAAGAAATCTTCGCTAGTATAACCTATATAGAGCGGAGCATTGAAACAAAATGATCATATGTGCTGCATACAAACAAGACTCATTGTTACTCTTATCAAGGACATATTAAATGGGGTTTCATTTTCCGTTATTATTATTAAAGCTCAACTTTGTTCAGATTAAATGTAATAATTTAATAAGTGTAATAATTAGATTTCCATTTCTGAAATAACATAAAAAGTCTTTGTACTGTATGGTAAATGTAGGGGGTAAAAATATATAAATGGCTAATGTAAAAGCTGTTGCTTTACTTTAGCATGAGTGAAGCAGCCTTTCGCCTCTATAAAAACCAAATAATATATATTAAATAAATGTTAAGGCGGTAAATTAAAAATCTCCAAACAAAATCTGATCTCTTAGTTTCAAGATAATTTATTAAATTAAAAAGATGAACCGAACTCTCCTCCTTTCCTACAAAAT
Organism: Melinaea menophilus ssp. n. AW-2005; assembly: GCA_918358695.1. Taxonomy (NCBI): domain Eukaryota; kingdom Metazoa; phylum Arthropoda; class Insecta; order Lepidoptera; family Nymphalidae; genus Melinaea; species Melinaea menophilus. The sequence goes on from OU911056.1 coordinate 11,860,899, forward strand.
AAGTTTAATTAAAGACCAGAGAAGCTTCATTCAGTTTCTTGTAACTATTCTAGTTAATTGTTACTGAAATAAAAATGCTACAACAATTTGAATACATTATTATTATTAGTAACTTATAAGTTGTTTGCACATATGTTTATTTTTGCACCCGCGGATATGACATTTGTAATTAATTCACTAACATTAGTTTATATTATACCTAATATTATTTTTACATATTAATATTTATTTATTTCAAAATTAACTTTTTTAAATGTTGTAAAAGTTTGTAACCACTTAAGTATTTAAGGGATTAAATATCTCATAGATGTACTCAATAATTCATGAACAATTCTTTGAAATCCATTTCTTTGCAGAAACATATTTCCTTTCAATATCAGAAAATCAAAAAATCTAAAAATATTGTTTTCAATACTGATTTATTATTTTAAATAGAAGTTCTTGAAGAATTCCGAGTATCGAGCTGCATAATCTTTTAAAAATCTTATTCGCAAGTACTTCCTTGAATCTTCCTAATACACATTTCATTCAGATAAATATGCTATTTATTATATGTAAGTATACTTAATTAGATATTATACATATATATATATATATTATATTTTATTTATTATTATTATTATTATTATTAATAGTATATTTTTTTTTTAAATTTCACTCAGTACTAGTTTTTTTTTTTTTTTTTTTATTTTTGCTTTTGTTACGCCTACCGCAATTTCTCACCATCCACAAAGGTTAGCTGGTAGAGAATGCCAACAGGCATTAAGTTCGCCTTTTGTAATTTACAATAAAGGGTAAATAAATAAATAAATAATAATAAAAAAAATTAAACTTTGTTGCTTGGACTCGTTATGATGTTGTCCAAAGTTAAAAAAATCTAACACTAGAACTTGGACCGTGTTGGTTGAAGTTATCTCTTACTAAAAGGACTCAAACTAAATGTTTAAATAGTTTTATTACTGAACATATAATTTATAATAATTTGTATACATAATGCGTAACATATTAAAATTATAATAATGTCAGATATTGATTTTAACGGTTTAATTTAGTTTATAATTGATTTTTATTCAGAGTCACGCAGTACCTGTAAGATGGGTGGTAACTGGGTGTGGAGAATTTACTCATTAAATAGACAAAGAATTAACATACAAAAAAAAAAATTGTGATTTTGAAATAAATATTAATTATATTGTATATTCTTGATTTTTATTTACTCTATTGTGTTTGTTTATTCCCAATAGAAGTGTTTATAAATATTTATAACGTTAAATGGTTTATATGCTAACAGCTAACATTGATTCGAAAGTTGTGATGAAGCTGAATTTATGAAACCTAACACGCTATGTTCAACATTTAAGAGCTCGCGTTTTTATGTTTAATATTTTATAAAATTTTTCTCTATTAACTTTTAAACTACACGCTGACTAGCCATGTTTTTTAATGTCTTTTTTTATATCTTAACCTATCTGAAGCTACCTCACAACACATATACCTTATAAATAACTTTATAAATTAAAAGAACTTATTTAATTAATACTCTAATATTAAAGTAATATTTTAAACCATAATAAGGACATTAACGCTAAGAAGAAAGTTTTTATTCTTCATAAAATCCCATTTTGCAGTGAAAAACTTAAAACACCGCATCCCAAACTACTTCTTTCAAAAGCTAAAAAAAACTGATTATTATGATAATTACTCGAAATCCAAGTAGAAGTATACCCAATGTCTTGGTAAGTTCATTTTTATCGTTTTGACAATACAGCTCAGACGCTCCTCGTGCCAAGCTTAATTTTAATGCCACCACGTTCGTGTTCTTAGTAAAACTCTTCCTTTGTTATACTTGGTCGTTTTCGCTACTTTTATTAGCTAATTACTGTAATAATAACAAAGTGTTTTTTATTGTAAGTTTATTATAATTTTTTTAAAGTTCCTGTAAAAATAAATATTTAAAATACACACATCAACCTGTACCGGGTCCTTAAATAACGAATAGTCTGACAAGAGAGCTATCTACTTATTACTTTTTTGACTATATTTTTAAACAGTTACATGTTATAAAATTTAAGTCAAAATATGAACTAGAAGATTTTTTTTAATTGTTAAGATGTAGTTCTTAAAAGCATTTTATTTAGAACTGGTTTTAACAATTTTTTTGTTCCATATTAACAAATTTATGTTTTTCAGAAATTTCTGTTACTGACATCTTTTTTAATATGGTTAATGATTTGATTTTGAAATTTTACAATGACTACAAAGACAACGACACAATTTGAGAAATTTACTCGTGACGATCAAAGTTGGATAAACTACTAGTGTACAATATTAGAAACCGTTGTCATCTTGTAAACTATAATACATTCACATGGATCCCAATTTCTTTTGCTAGGTTTTATCTACAATAAAACGTTCCCAGTGTAAGTAATTGTGTTGTCAATTGTCAAATACGCGAAAGTACAGTTATGTATTTTTATTGACGCATACGTTGTATAACACATTTCGAGATTTTATATAGTATATTAGTGATTTAGTTTCATCTTTATTATGAGTATATAGACATTTGTAGCAATTATTTGTTGTGTTTTATTTTTATTGGATAAACCAAGTTGAAATATATTTTTAACTACATTGTCTAAATATTATCTATTGTAATACAATATTAAAATAATATAATAAAAATAGTAGTATAATAATAAAACAGTAGCATTAAGTTAAAAATTTGAACTAAAAATCGTAAGTCTTAATTCATATTTAGTTCTTTGACAATAATTAATTACACTAGTGCTGAGCTCTCCTTCTGCCATACAAAATAAGTTTAATTAAAGGTCAAAAGGACTGCCCATTTATGTAATATTCACTTGTTACTAAAATAAAATGTTACTAAAATATTAATAATATTTTAAGAACAAAAAAAAATAATATCAGAATTTAAAAAGTTGTATGACATTTTCACTCACGAACAGTCTTAATTTAACTAACGTAATTTATGTTACACTTAATATGACATTTTACATTTTGTAACTAATTGATATATTATAGACATTTGTGTTTATTTAAATATTTTAGGCAAACATTTAATAATATGTTCTTTAAAATCGATTTTATTGCAGAAATCCTTTGTAAAAATAATAATAATAATAATCCTTTGGAGTAACAAAAATGGGAAAATACAGTTTTCAACAATGATTTCTTATCTTATTTTAATTGGAAATTCTTGAAGAATACTGCAAAAATTATTGTAGTTGTATTATATTCCGAGCTTTATAATAATAAATAAATCTAAAAGCCAAACATTGTTACTTGGACTCGTTATAGTGTCGACAAGATGTTCAAAAAAACTAACACTGGAAAACTTGAACCATGTTAAGTGAAGTTGTCTAACTAAAACTTGTCGAACTTTTGTAGCGAATAAAAAAGTTATTTAAACAATTTTCTTCTTTTTATAATCATTTGTATGATACTTAGTATATTCAATTAATTAATTAAAATTATGTCCGAATTTCTGCTATGCGTAATATAACAAATTTAAATCAAACCAAGAATAGCCCGGCCTAATATTTAAAGTTAACCTGAAGGATATTAATATTACCTCAGTCTTACAATATTACATAGCATTATGTATTATATAACATATATAATACATAATATAGCAGTACCTGTAGTATTAATTCCATGTGGGACTTATTTATTTTTATCTTATAACTTTTAGTCCCTACTGTAATGATTTTTAATATTTAAACTCTAAGAAACTGCGTATATCAGACTATATAAACATACAAATATTATATTACAAAAAAAATATTGAATAGCCTAGTAATTTGTTATGAAATAATTAAACGTCGGATTAAAATAATTGTTTAAGTCCGTAATAAGCATTATTTTTCAATATAATAGCTTTATTTGCTTGTCAGCTTTATTTATGATGTAAACCTCATCTTAAAGTAATGTAAATAAATGTAGCTTTTTGTATCGTTTTTATCTTTACTTTAATTTGAATTTAGAATATCGGTTAAAGTTCCGTATAATAGTTGCCATTTTCATCCGAAAACTTTTCCTGAGAAAATTCTGTGGAAAATTGCTTTAATAAGATATCTCATAATCCTAAAAAAATATTTTTTTGTTTTACGCAACCTACTTCTCATTAGACTAAGTTTTAAAGTTATAAATATTAAGTAGTAAAGTGGCCTGCGAGTCCATGTACATAGACTGGAGAAGATCGTACGGAACGCATATATAACACTCATTGTTGTATTTTAATTGTAATTGAACAAAACAATGAACCCGGAATAAAATTTTTCGCCTATGGATTTGTTAATTATTATATCCATTTATATTACCTATAACATCGATTGCCGATCACAGTCCTAGAACTATCAGTATACTATTTATATTTATATATCGAGAAACGGAGTTACTAGGTATTCATTTTAAATTAATAACTAATTAGGATAATACTCCAGTTGGTGTATATCAATAACTAATCATCTATATAAGCTTGCATTATTAAAGAGTCATTACCTAGAGACAATACTGTATTAAATGCTGTATAATGCTGTAAAATACTGTATTATGTGAGATATTAAGGATTCACTGGAACTTAATTCTTACCATTGAAGTTATGATGCTTTGTACTCTCTTGGTATCACTACATGAAATTCCTGGACAAATATTGGTTTAAAGGATAGTAGTATGATGTCACATAGCTCTTGGCTGACCAGCGGAAATAGTATTATAATTATAAATAACTTTTTTAATAGGTGTTTTAGTTTCGGAGATAACCATGTACATAATCATGCAGAGATAAACCTACGTATTTTAACTTTCATACATATTATCTTGCACGTTTTGGGTTAGCTGGTTAGTTAGGTGAAAATGATTTAGCGTTGCGCCTACCCTTGTTGTGCAATAAAGAATATGAATAAATAAATAAATAATAAATATGGGTTATTGCTCTAAGAATATATAAACAAACAGTAGTTATATCCTAAATAATTTCTAAAATGTATTGAAAAACTCATGTTATCTTAACATTTCTATATAACCGAAATTCCGTCAGTTACAATAGTTTATTAGTTTTATAATGTTATGTATGAATTTTTTTTATTTTATTGTACCAAAAACATACACATCTTACACGTAACTGCTCCAAGTGCCACTGGCACATACGTATAATTATTCTAAACTTACAGATTTTTGAAAATGTAGTAACAGATGTGAATAAAACACCTATGATAAATAAGAGTAAATCAAATTTCTTTAACAATTTTGTGCTTATAGTATTTAACTAATGCTAAAATTATATACATAAAAAATACTTATATATTATGTCTTATGATATTAAATTGAGGTGTGCAATAAAATATTATATATAAGGATAATATATGCTAAGTAACTGGTTAAGTTTTTTTGAGCATATTCAAGAAGGCTATTTTGAAAAGTATATCGTAGTATATATCCATAATAAGTATAATATAACAAAGCAAAAAGGATATAAAATTAATAAGTTGATGTATGTGTTGTGCATATATGTTATGGTTTTTAAACTCATTAGTCCTGAGTGGAATGAGATTGACATTTTGTGACCTCCAGTCTCCGTCTGCGTTACGTAATTTGCAAAATATTTAAGTCATTATTTATTATATACACATCAAGCCCTCTCCTTCCCATCTCCGTGCGTCCAATAACCAGTTATCACACAAGAGACAGCTATCTGTTAATTACTTTTCCGTCTACCAAATATTATATACGCAGTATTATGTTGCAAAAATCTTACAAAAACGTGAAATGTTACGTTGTAAAATCAATAAGTGGTTGAATATAAATTTAAGTCATTTAAAAGAATAGTTTGAAAATTCTTCTTACCAACTATCTTAATGAGAAAATCTTAGAAAATGTGACTCGCATACAGTAGAGTATTGAAACAGAATTATCAGCCGTGCTGCATACAAACAAGTTTTTGCTACTTCTATCATTAACTCTAATATTGAAGTGGTAACCATATTTATTACAAAAAAAGTAAAACATAAGTTATGTATTGGCAGACAACGAAGTTATTAAAAAATATTTATTAAAAAAAATATATTTTTAATGGATTAAATCTACTACAAGATAATATGTTATATGTTATAAGATAAATGCCAACTCAGGAGATCGAAGCCTTTCGCGTAAGCGGGAATCACAGCTTATGCAGTAATAACTCTGAACTTTTTGTTATACGTATATAATAAATGTTTGCTGAAAGTACCATATATAAAAAAACATTTTCACAAAATTTTCGAAAAGTATGGTAAGTTGTTTTTAAAAATGTATTGTTCTTGTAGTAGATAATTTAAAGCTACAACTTTGTTTCTATATAGTTAATATAAAACTAAACAATCAGTTATTCAATCTAAATTCTGAAACTACATAAATTATATTCAAAACCTACAAGCCTCAGTCCATTAGTTACAGCTAACCAGAACAAGATTTATATATAATGCCAGGAGTACAACATCTAAATAGAGTACTAAGTAACTAGAGTAATTTGTTGATAACAAACGAACGTTTATTCTATTTTAGATTACTTAGATAATTATAATAATGATATTTACATAAAAAGCTTTTATTGTATGCATTTAAAATTGAATTGAAATCGAATTTCCTATAGGTGCAGTCTCAGTCAAATTTAAACTACAACACTACACTACAGGAACTAATGTAAGGAATAACGAGCTAACTTTCTACAATACAAATACAAAACTTGGATACTTACAATTTAAGTTGTAAACTTAACGTTGAAAATATTTTGTAGGTTAAATGTTTCAAAATTATAGTATCTTATACTTAATATTTACTAATAATAGCATAACGAGGCTTTCTAAACACCCATTCATAAATATAAGGGGAGACAAGCTGCAACCTAAGCTGTATATCACCTGTAATATATAAAATCTGATAAGTATGGTAGGAACCATCAAGTATCAAATACTACTGGCGCTTTTAGAAAAATGTAACATAGGATTGGTTAGGCTGAACTATTAAAGTAGACATTGTGCCTTATCGACGAATTATAATAGATTTGTATTCATTTTTGAGAGAGACTTTGTAAATTAATTTTAGGACTATATTTAAACTAGGATCCGCCGCCGTGCGCTGCGGGAGTTGAGCTGAGCCCCCTCAGTTTTTTGAGCATCATTTATGAACGGAATAAAATATTTTAATTCTGTTTATTTTAAAACATCTCCAATCCCAAGCTCTACAGCTCTGTTAATTTTCATTCAAATCGGTTAAGTAGTTTTTCTGTGATGTTGCTTCAAAAAGAAATTTCCTAAACGGTTAAAAGCTTCGTTTACGCTCAGTTTAATAACTTATTTTATATACTTTGTCTATTGTCTTTGTAAATGCCAAAGTATGATTTTTTGTAATTCTGGACCACAAAGGTCCAGAATTATTTTTTCACATCAACTACCTCTAACTGTATTATTACTATGCTATAGACTTATATTATTAAATATTTATTAGATGTGCTAATTAAACTTTATTAGTTTAACATCAATATTGTACTAAATATAGAAAAAAATAAATATACCAAATATTTTTGTAATATAAAAATATGTAACAGGTCTTATCTAATTGACTTTTACTAAGCATTAAAGTTATTCTATTAGTCAATGTCAATTCAACGCAATGTAAGTTTAATTAACAAATAATTGGTTTTCGAGTAATTATAAGTTTTAGCGTACATTGTTGTTGTTTAGGATTTTCGTTTTGTTGACCTCTTGATTTAGGTAGGTATGAAAATATATTATATATTGAATAATATAATATAGAAAGAGAAAAAAATGTATGAAAAAAATGTTGTTGATTGTAAAAAAAATAATTATGTAATAAAATATTACATTACAAACAGTAATAAAATATCTTAATTATAGTATAAGAACTTTGTATAACTTATTTAAGATATGAAGTGCATTATTGAATAAAATGAATTATTAAATTCTGAAGACGTGACAAATAATGTCTGGCTTACATTCGAAATGCAATGTGCCAACGAGTTTTTTCATCTCCTCCTTTTTTAAAGTTGGACTTAAATTTGAAACCTGAATGCCTTGTTCATGCTAAAAACTTAAAATTTATATAAGAAATAAAAATAAAACAACACAATATACAAATTCAGAGAATCTATTATTTTATAATGTTGTTACTTCTCGGCTTTGGGTATAACTTAGTATCACAGTAAAATTTAAATAATAGTCAGATTCACTGAAAGGTCATTTATTCATAGCAGAGCATTTTATATAGGTTGTTCGAGTGATTAACATAAAATTTGTGCAAATACATTTTAAAAATATTTTTACCACTAAAATACAGATTTCATTTTATAGAAGAAGAAGAAGATGATGATGATGATAATGATGAAGATGAAGTAGAACTTAGACTATGTATGCAAGAACACATACTTGCTTATTAGCATTTTCACACTGTATATGTGAAATGTGAATGTTCTCGATTATGAAAATATATTTATTAAAATTCAAAGCATTTAGAAAATTTACGCTACAATGTGATATCAAGTTTAATTATTCATTATCTTGAATAAGAAAATAACTGAGTAGAGAAAATTTATTTAGATGCAACAAAATTATTAAATTGTAATAGTTAAAAGTTGTATATAAATTAAGACTTAATAAATTCTTAACATAATCCAAATCCTTTTATAGTGGACAAATACAGAATTTTAAATACATAGAATTATATATTTGGAATGTTTCCAATCAACTGTATTGATTCTTTGATTCGAATACATATCAGCGTTATACGAAGGACAAACTTATTACCAATGTCGCTGTTTCTTTATTTTGCTTTGAATTTAGAAGAGTTATATGAATTTTAAATATTTAATTTTTTTTTATGATTATATTCACTTTGTTAACATTTTTATACCGAACGATTCAGAGAAAAACTGTTTCAACAAAGGAGAGATAATAATAATAATGTTATGAAATTTCATATAAGTATAGACAATGGCTTTATTTAAAACAAAATAGACCTTTGTTTATTTATATCTGGTGATTTATTTCTAATCATTTTAAGATGGTATAGTAAAAATATGTATGTGAACCTATTTTAACAGTATTCATAAAAACCTTTATAAAACCTGTTAATAAAATTCATTTAATACACAATCTTCTTATTAAACACTCTTAAACCAAATTTCAAATATTATTTAGGCTGTAGTTTTTAGATTTTAATATTATCACTTTTCTTATATACCAAACTAATATCGAATAAATCAGTTTGCCCATCACTGATTACTTTATAGCAGCATCTCAACAGTGACAAGAAGTGTTATAATGTAATAAACAGTATTTTTTAAAAAATCATAATTAAAGATGAGTTGCCATCTTTAAATAATGAGGAATAAAAAAATGAAAATTGAGGAAATTGGGCTTCCGAATTTTTTGAAATCATACACCCACTGTTTGAAACCCGTCTAACTAGAATAGTGAAACCCTAGCTTACTCTAAGCCAGGATGGCACTGCTCTGAACTAGGCATTCCGTACAAGTTGTATTCATTTAGTTTCAACTACGTTCTACTATACCTTCATATAAAGGTATTTGGTTTGCAATTTATGAAGGTATTTATAGCATAACTATATTAAGGGAATATAAAAATAATTAAATATTTAGATGGAATTTTTGTGTACAGATTTGTAAATAGAACACTAAGGTTTTGAGGCGAGGTAACTTAAACTTTTAATTATCAGATCGTACAAGGCTTTGTTGTCTTTTGCAGACATGAATTAAAACTATGGTTTGAATAATCAAGAAAACTAATTTGAACTTAAAATCCTAACTAACTCTAGAAAACCTTAGAATCTTATATATATTTCTATTACTAAAGAAAAGATAATCAAAGTGTAATAGATAATTAATTCAGTAATTTCTAACTTGCCTTGATCAATCTAATAAAATAAAATCAAAAATGCAATTTGTGCAACGTTTCGAGCACATTCACATTTTTTTTTGTTTGTTTGTTTGTTTGGCAACGTTCCGAACACATTCACATTTTTTGTGTTTGTTTACGTTTGTGAATAAAAATGTTCGTGGTTTTTTTCGTCGCAAAATTCATATCAGGAGTTTTGTCAGTGGATTCGCTTTCGTCACTCGGTATTTACTTCGTTGAGAAGTTTTTGTTTTGATATCAAAAGTTTTGTAAAAGGATTGGAAACAAAATGCTGTGCGATTATTTTTCATGCAAATATATACTCATTTATTTGACCAACACATGGAACTATCTATAATGACATGAGGGACTCTCGTAGGGCCTTTAAAAACAAACTTAAATGGTGCCAAGACAATTCAGAACAGATTAAAATGGACATACTGGCTACGTCATATAGAAACAAACATTTTGGAAAATTCTGGCAACAAACAGACAAACTGAATACAAGATCGAATATTCCGGCTGAAGTAGGGGGAGTGAGCGGTTGCCGTAACATAGCAAATATGTTTAAAAGCGAGCATCTGCGACACGCTGGTGTGCACCTTCCTAGAGTCCTAGTTTTGTTGTACAATATTTGTATAAGCCACGGCTTTCTGCCGGACTCGATGACAAGGACAATAGTCGTGCCTATAATCAAGAATAGGGCGGGGGATGCGGCGGACAGAACCAACTACAGACCGATATCTCTTGCTACCATCATAGCCAAAGTGCTTGACGGCTTGCTTGATACTCAACTTAGCAGAACAATTAACATACACGCTGCGCAGTTCGGTTTTTAGATCAGAGCTGTCAACTGAGAGCGCAGTATTGTGTCTCAAGCAAGCTGTAAGGTACTACACGGATAGAAAGACCCATGTGTTTGCGTGTTTTTGGATCTGTCGAAGGCATTTGACCTCGTATCCTATAAAATTTTATGGCAGAAGCTTGAAAAGGATAGCAGTTTAAGACCGGAGTTGATATCACTATTAAAGTACTGGTATGGTGCCCAAAGTAATGTGGTAAGATGGGGTGATGCACTTAGTGAACCATATAAATTAGGGTGTGGAGTAAGACAGGGGGGCCTGACGTCACCCAGATTGTTCAATCTTTACATAAACGGGCTCATAGAGAGGCTTAGCGGGGCAGGCTAGGCAGGCTTTGTTCGATAGATGGCGTAATGATGAACAATTTTAGTTACGCAGACGATATGGTTCTGTTGAGCCCGTCGGTCAGTGGTCTTCGAAGACTGATAAAAATCTGTGAGGAATATGCAAAGGAGAATGGACTGAGGTATAACGCTAAAAAGAGCGAAATTTTAATTTTTCGAAGAATAAACAAACAGTTAAATTTCATTCCTAAAATACATCTGTGTGGAACTTCTCTGAAACTAGTATCTGAATTTAAATACCTTGGTCATATTGTGAATAAATGCCTGGGTGATGATAGTGATATCGAGCGGGAGCGCAGGGCACTGTCGGTTAGAGGCAATATGTTGGCCCGTAGGTTTGCACGGTGTTCGACACAGGTAAAATTAATATTATTTAAAACCTATATTGCCAGTCCTTTTACACGTGCAGCCTATGGGAGAACTATACGCTGCGGACATATAGCGCACTGCGTGTTCAGTACAACAATGTGCTGAGGGCTTTGTTGAGGAAGCCTCGATACTGCAGTGCATCGGCAATGTTTGCGGAGGCTCGTGTAGACGACTTCTATGCGATAATACGAAAGTAGACCGCGTCCGCAATGACAAGATTACTGAACAGCTCCAACAGTCTTCTCAGCATATTGGCGTTAAGCTAGACGCTCCCCTCTGGAGGTCCTGGGATAGTGTACACGTAGCATCGAAGCGTAGCGTATACTGACTGTAGGAGTATAGCGTTGAGTTATTTGTAGAATAAAAAAAAAATTAATTAGAACAATGATTTCCATGAATTTTATTTTATTTAATTTCTTTAATAGTATTTTATGATTTTAATTATATTTGATTTGAATTTAATTTATATTTATTTGAATTGAATTTATATTTAATTTTAATAATTTTATGAATTTTGTGCATTTTATTAATTTTATTTTTCTGTATAATTTGAGATTGTTATGTTGAATACTAACTACGAATACTATTATAACATTAGTTACTTAAGTTAAAATGTTACTAACACTTATGGATGAATTATCTGAAATAAATTGATTTATCATTATTATTATTATTATTTGGAATAGTTGCCTCTGACAAAATGAGAGTGTTTTGGCTCAGAGGATGAGCGTTGTAATGTCAAAGACGAGACCTCGAGTTCGATTCCCACAGGTGCTCGATTTTTTTTTCATTTGATTTTTTCAGTTTCCATTTATTTTTTTAATTCATTGCTTCAAAACAGAATTTCTTCAGTATTCGGATTTTTTTCTGTAAATTTTGTTTTATTGTTACAGACGGCAATGCGTTAGTGAGTTTATTCACTGTGCAACTAGCATTGAATTTTAACCGTGTTGTGAGTACGATTCTGGCTTTAAAAGTCATTTTTTGGCCATTTTTGGTCATTTTTCATGATTTTTTGAACTTCTCACGGCCATATCTCGAAATAACGAGTTTTCCCAGATATATGCTATATACCAAATTTTAGCTCTAATTTGGGGCTACGAATGAGGAAATTTTCGAAAAAATCGACCAAAAATGTCACGCCAACAAATGTTTTTGCCATTAAAATGGTCATTACTCAAAAGATGAGCTTGAGACCTTTCCAATGATGCCCAATTTGCCAATGTACGTCAACTGGTTTGGCCACAGTCCCTGTACGAAAAATGGCCATTTTTGGCCTTTCGAGGGCTGGCCACGGCCAACATGGCGGCCAAATCGAAATGTCGTAGAACAAAAAAGTCTTAGTTTTTGATGTACTTCAATCCCTGAAAGTTTGAACAAAATCAGTTGAAACTACGAATATACCCACAAACAGACAAAGTAATCATCGATGGAGGCGCCAGTCAAAATTTTCAAAATGTCATATCTCATCAACAGGTGGTCGGATTTTGGCGTTTTTGGGCTTGTTGAAAAGATCTCGACAAGGACCTTTAGGAAAATTTCAAGGTGGAAATAAGTGATTTTATACTGGTGCGGAGCCAAAAACTAAATTTTAGTCTCATTTTTCAAACGGCCGTAGAGGTGAGGCGGTAGGTATATTGCTAAGTGTAAATGCATTTTCTGGGTCTATGGGCCAAAGGCTCTCTAAAAATACCAGAAGGTCTCCTGTATAAAAAAATCGATATTGCGCGTATATATATAGAGTTAGACTTTCAGCACTATGGGTGCTTTCGTCACTCTGAGCTAGCTAACGCCCACTTTGATATTTAGTATATATATGAGATATTTTATAGGCTTATAATTTTATATAGAGGATATTTGAAAGGTGTCGTAATTGCAACGTTTAGTTAGGACATATAATAGGATAGGATAGTTTATTGAAAATTAATTCTGGTAATACAGAATACTTCATTTATACTAACAAATTTCACTGAAATAAGTAACAAACATAAAGTACTGATATTGCATAATTTCGTAGATTTCACAGTGTGAGAATGAGAGATATGGGAGTTGAACCAACATCCTTAATTTATCTTACCAACAGATCATATTTAGCTGAAAAAAAATGTTTTTAAGAAAAATTATTAGTTGATTATTGAAACAAAAGTTTCATTTCTTAGAAATATTTGTTGGATACGATAACGCGTCTTACCTTTTGTACACTTTTGCATGATTAAATGGAATTTTCCTTAATAATATCTTATTTCTTTGACAAAATAAGTGTATAAAAACTGATAAGAGATAATAGCAATTATAGTATAAAAGTATAACCTAATTAAAGTGATTGTTAAGATCGAGAAAGGGTATTGTTTGTATTCAGTACAGCTGTTTATTCTGTTCAGTTTCTCTGCTCTATCTATGTAGGTCGTACTTCGAGAGATTACATAATTAGTATAGTTAATACAAAGAATCTTGGAGGGTCGAATAGACGTGGGAATTATAATAGAATTATCATGTTATGTCATCATTATATCATCATCATTTATGTCAGTTTATTTAACAAAGTACTGTATGAATAGAAACTGTGTTGAATTAATTGGTTAGATTATTTGTAGTTTATGTATTTTCAAGGATTTTTTCAAATAAGAATGAAGTATTATTAAATATTATTAGTGTACTATTATCATATTTACAATTTATTTTTTGTATATATATTATAAGCTAAATTACTTGCGAGTAATGTAAATATATGTTTTTTTATCATATATTTAGATTATTTGCAATCAAGACAAATTATCAATATCTTCGTTTGTACAAATTTTATAGTTTTTGGGATACAGTATGGATTTAAAATAAACATAAAATAATCTTACGTCACTTATTTACTATCAAATAATACGATGTTTATTTAAAAATTCCTAAAATATAGTATTTATTTGCTTTACTCAATTAGCTCTGTGATTAATACTTCAATAGATATCGATTTGATTATGATATATATAGCTTACAAAATAATGTTGCAACCCTCATCTCTAATTAGTATATTAGTATAAGACATCTTTCATTTTATTATTTTAAATAAAATTATCAAAATTAACATAATATTTCTTTGAAAATAAAAAGATTTAGAAAACTAAAACTTGAATGATCACTGAAACGAAATACTCCTTTAACAGTTTTAATAAATTGTAGATCTATATATTGTAAAATCATTTCTATTGTGATTTAAAAATTTTAGAAATGCTGTTTTGTGCGTTTAACTATCGGGAGACTACAAACGTTGTGCTTAATTTATATAATTTGATATTAACATTATTATTTATATTAAACTATTAGGTGAATAATGCTAAATTATATTTATGTGAGCTCGTTGATCTTGAAGCGAATCAAAAAGTCAAAAATTCTATTTCCTCACGGGGTTTTTCTTATATGATTTACAGATTGTAGGTACGATTGACTGAAACAGAGATATTTAATAAATATAATTTGTAACTGTAAATAAATATAAAGTTATAAAGATTCATCTCTGACCAAGAAAACCTTGTTACTTTAATTTTAAATTGAAAAGTATCTTTACAGAAAGGCTTATTTCCATAAGCATAGAATCAACATATTCCTTCTGATACTTCTCTTTGACGTGAAAAAGTGATCCCTGGTCAATACCAGAACCAATGATTCTAAGTGCAAAAGTAATAAATAAATAAATAAAACTAACATCTGCAATAAAAATATCCGCATAGTATCAAAATAGTAAATAAATATTTAACACAAATATTTAACAGTAGCTTATTCAGCAATAATATTTATTTTGTGAAACGTACTATTTGGAATTGTAACACGTTAATTTAATTTTGTACTAAATACACTAAAGGCTTATTTGAAAAGTCATTTAACAAATATTTAGTTTACGGAGAGATAAATAACAATTTGTTGACCACAAATAACTTTTATTTTTAGTTTTATTTTCTAATTATAATTTTCACTTAAATATTAGTTATATCATATAACTATAAACAAATGTAATAAGTTTATAATAATTCTTAAAAGTTAAGATTAAATTAACTTAAGGCCATTTTCAAAACTAGATGAAATTTTTATGATATGAAGTGTCCTAAATAATATATTATTTTATCAAATAACTTAAAGTAATAATTCTTGATGGTATAATTTATAATGGAACATTAAGTGACATCGTTATTTCCACAGCACTCTCTCGCTAACACTGCATATACTAGTTTGTCCTTAGCCTTGACTTTATTAATTGGTCATAAATATAAACAACACGTGTAAGATATTTATTACAAAAGTACCATAAATCTTAAAGAAAATGGAAAATAAGTGTTACAAAATCTTAAAAACCTAAAACATTTTAAGTTCTATAATTTTACAACTTTTGCAAAACAACGTTGAAAATTGATCGTTGTCGTTCATTGCCGTCTAGATAATATTGCGTTCAAATACAACTTTTGTGCTTCATTATATTATTATGGACATTACTCTTTGTTTCCCTGGTTAGGACATTAGTTCTGAATTAATATTCCGAATTTGTAACATTTGTATAGACGTAGCCGGTATCGTTGGTGACATTTGGAATGATATTCTGAATGTAACTTAAAATAAAAAAAGATTTCACAACAAGTCAAAATACAACATACTCGTATAAGAAAAAAAACAATTGAATACCCAAATCAACAAGGCTAATTAAATTTGCATTACTGTGCTTAAACAGCAAAATAAATTTTAATGGTATATCAAACATAACCTTTCAGTTTTAACATCTAAAATAAGTGTATGCTAAATAGCTGCAAGTTTTTTTTTAACCTTTTAGTTTTATTCCAACGTAACTTTATATATATAGCCTATTTATGATACGTTATAAGACAAAATGAAACCTTTATAATCAGTATTAATAAGTATCTTTAAATATTGGAATAGTATTCTTCATTAATATATATTTTTTTTTCTAACTCATACATGTAGTCTTTTGTCTGCGTTATAAAGAGATGCCGGGAATAGCTTTAACAACAATATTACAATAATAGCAGTGTTTGAAGCAGCATTGTTAAGGGGAACCTTTGACAAGTTAATTAAATATTTAATTTTATCTTAATTACTACAATATCAATAGGGTGTGAACTACAAAGAGAAAGCTTGATTAATCTTTTACCTAAAATGTCTTCATTAATCTATATTTACAATGAAAACAACCAACATTTCTAGATATACTAGATCCAGTGCAAGTAGATATATTAAATAAATAAAAAAAAACTATTAACCAATCAACGAATTTGATTTTTGGCATCTCGAATATTTATTAAAATTTTTAATATAAATATCTTTTACATATAATATGTATATCCTACTACCATATAGCTAATGACTTTTGTATGCAGAACGATTTGGAGGGTAACCTTAAACATTCGCGGTTTCTTAAATCTAATGGGCTATTTGGTAATATTGTTAGTATTTATTTATTTATTTAACCTTAAAACTTAAATCTAACATTACAGTTATTACCAATTCGTTAGATAAGTTAACATAAAACAGTAAATACAACAATTCTGACATGAATTATACAAAACTAAATACAATAATAAAAATATATAATTATTCCACGTTTAAAAAAAATTTAATAATAATAAAAATAAAAATAAAATAAAAACATCCATATAACAAAATTCAACACAAATTCAATGATTTACAAATAATTATTTAACATTTAAATATGTCATGTTAAACAAAGTCAAAAATACCTAATATTAAAAAAATAAAAATAATAACAATAACAACAATAATATTATGTACACTACGAACACAGCTTGTAACCTATTCTAATGAATAGGTTACAAGCTGTGTATATCTAAATGTATTCGATACTTAAAACTTTTGTTTTCTTCAAAATTATTAGTTTTTGCTAAACAAGGAGATGAAATACGACTCAATTGGACTTGTTGGTAAGTTTAGCAATTTATTTAATATTTCTTTTTTTTTTATGGAAGAGGAGGGCAAACGAGCTGGCGGGTCACAGATGACTTGTGATCACCGCCGCCCATGAACTCTTGCAACATCCGAGGATTTACAAGAGTGTTGCCGGCCTTCTAGGTAGGAATAGACCAATTTAGGTTTTCCATATTGACTATATTTTAAATATATATATCTACGAGTATATATAAAAAAATATGAAATAAAATATATTTCTTAATGGGGGGCAGAGACGGGATAGCATTTGTACATCCGGCACTGTCACTCATCATAATAAATACATACAATACATTAGTCATTTTTGCAGATGTTTGTCGTTTTTAAATAAAGCTCTAATAGTATGTATGAAGGTAAGATATTAATTATGTTTTAACTTAACTAATTGTAAGACTATATTTTCAGATTTTAGATTAATAATATATTGGCATATAAGGATTTAATTTTATTAAAAAATTGCTAAATAAAATAATGTCATCTAAGTACTATCTCTCCGTAAGTTGCGCTAACCGTAAGAAATATACAAAAATAATTTATGATGACTGTAAATCTTTAATATTTATAATACTTAGTGGTATTTGGTATTAATAAACAACTTATCATGAATATAGCTAGTAGGGAAGTCTGTTAGTGAGAAATAATGAGAAAAAATATTCATAACCTGTAACTTATACCTGTATAGTAAACGCAGCAATAATTAAATGAAAATACTTAATCGGTCAAAGTCATCATGATAAAGTTAGTAATGTATTAGTAATAATAAGCTAAACGTATATTAATACTGTATATTTTGGTGTATACATCTAATTTTTTTTTATAGCTATAAAAGTCCATTGCATAAAATTCTCTATCTAATACTGAAAAAAAAATGTTGTTTGTGGCTTTTTTATATCAAAATTTCATTAACAAACACGTTCTCTTTCAAATTAAACAAGTCTTCATTATTAATCAAAACTTACAAAAATTTAACAAGAAACAATTTTTTTTTTAAATTACAAAACAAAATAATAAAAACCAATCGGATAACGTGAATTTCGTCAAATTTGTAAGTCAAATCTAGATATAATACTCTTTAATAAATACATGATTGATTCAATCGTGCATATAATTAAAAGGTAAGGTATTATTATTCAGGCAAGTTCAGTATTAATTAGTTCAGTTTTCACTCGTAGGATACTACTATTACTAAACTCTTTAAAGCTTATCATATAAATACTGTTTGTTTTTCATATAAATAAAATGACAATATAAGATTATTCAATATATAAAACTGGATTTTATTATCGAATAAAAGTAACCGCAGTAATTATATAAATGTTTTTAGTCTTTTGGTAAGATAATCAATACTTTTATAAGTTACACTTCTTATAATTGGTGATAGCAAATAGTGAGTTGCCGGTGGTCGCTTCCACGCTATAAATAACGATATCAATATTTCATAGTTTCAGTCAGCGTCAAACGCGTCGTAAAATTTGTTCCTGTTTATGCGGTCCCTTGTTTTTTGTTATCCCAAATCGTCGTCTCTGAAATAAATAGAAAATAAATTCAAATTAAAATTACAAGATTATTTTATTTTAAAAGATTCTATTTATATTTTATATATAATATAAAATTTTGTAAGGTACATCACATTACCTGTCTTTAAGTTTTATCAGAGCGGTAGAAAAAAGTAGAGCTTTATATAAGTGTCATGTCTATCGTTATTTTAACAATTATTTATAACGTTATTTTATGATTAAATGTTTATATTATTTAATAACATTGTAAAATATTAAAAAAATATATCCATATGTGAATAGCATTTGCAACCAAATTAGGCTTGACAGGGTTGCTTTAAGTTTCACAGCAAAACTTTCTCAATTGGAGACAATTTGCGACAAGACAATTTGATTTCTCAACTTAAAGCTTCGCTTCAAAGACAAAACGTTGAAACGTTTGAAAACTATCCTCTAAGGCGGTTTAAGGAAACTTTACAACTCTACAATGCTCCATATGAAGATATTTACTCTTTAATAACAGGGAAGAAAATGAGTACAATATTTCAGTTATACTTCTATAATTCAACACATGACCTGTTATAGACGACACGTGGACATTGAATTTCTTAAGAAATCTTTGGAGAAAGAAATGTCTAAAATTCCAATAAATTCATGGCATGTTAAGGATTAAAGAACAAAGAAATCAATTCGAAATGGTTACAAAATTATGTTTAAAAAATTAATTCATAAAATATATTGTTGTTGTAAAATATATTTTTGTCTTAATTATTTATATACGGACAAAACCGCAATCAAAAACCGTTCATATATTATGTCATCGAAATCAAAATACAATATTTTTCAACAAATCGCCCTTTATTGTGTCAAAAGCCATAAGCACTTGTTGTTGGAATTAGAGAGAAATCAGAAAACAGCTTCCGTGGCTCTGGGAATACCAGCGACGAATATAAATGTTATAATGGTAACATATGTTTTTTTGATATCGTAATTATTTATTTAGTAACTATTTTATTTAACGTAACTATAAAATATGTAGTTTATATTTATACACTTTAAATATTTGCGAAGAGGCAAATGTTTTAGAATATTATACTACGTGATCATTTAAAAAATATTTTTATTATAAAATTTTATTTATTATGAAATTGTTCATTTATTACTCATTGTACCATATTAAAATCATAGAATGTAATATCCGAAAACTTTGTTTTATTACACTTGTTTTTATATTCATTATTCTCTTCAACTTTGGGCAAGGGACACACATATTTTGGTAAATTAATATAAATATTAATTTCTATGTTAACAAATGTGTATTTTTTTGGATACTCAGGTTGTGACTGACGTAATTAATATATAAATATAATATATTGTTACCTTGATTTGATCTATTTGCAAACAACTAGTCCATGAAATAGAAAAACTTATCTTATTTCGTTTTCTACTCCATTTAACTGCATCGTTTGACCTACTTGTAAGCCTATAACAGCTTACAAGAGACAAAGATTGACTTTATCTGTGAACATTGATTCCCCCTATTCTCTCAGTTCACTTATCAAGGACGATAAGTAGTCCCAAATCTGCTAGAAATTAATATCTTAGTGGATTACTCATATAATATTTATATTTTCGCAGGGATATTAATTAAAAAATAGAATACGTTTTTATTTAAAAATTATTTAATTTTCTTGCCAGTGAGATTTAAAAAAAAATATTTATATCGTGTTAGAAATGCTGCAGTGATATATAGTGATATTATATTTTAATTAAAATAACATTTATAGGCTTTTTTTTGCACTTTATAAGTACAATTGTTCATAATTTGTTGTCAAGTCTGCACACTTAATGCAAAGCTTGTCAAACTTAATTTTGAACACTAAATATTAATAATTCAGCAGTGTTCAGTATTTACTATGGCATAGTGACGACGAAATTAACTTATTTCATATTTTGATGCAAATATAACAAAATAAGCATTATGCCTTTATGTTATTTTACCACATTCAATGAATTTGTAGAAATTTAATAAATTGTTAATATAAAAAGGAAAACTAATAAGAGGTAACAAAGATTGTTATCCTCATTATACTATTAATTTAATTAAATACAAGAGTTTTTATTTCAGCACTATGCTCTGTAAATATCAGTTGAGTTAGAAGAAATAATTTGTCAATTGATAGTACATTCCCTGAGGAAGGTGATATAACAGATATAATACTCAAATTACTTCCTTGTTTTGGTTCTTCATATTTATAGCCAATTAAGAAAATTCAAGGCTATTAGGGAGACGTCTTATACAAGCAGCGTTAATTGGCAAAAGAATGACATTTATATGAAATGCCAAGTGATACAATAAAGTATTAGAATTAGAAACACATTAAGTTGATAAGGCAAATTAATATTAAAAATAATGGAAATCGTACGATGTCTCGTAATACAAGTTGTCACTTGTTATAAAAATTGTTTTCACCATTTATATTTATATTTATATTGTAACTTCCTCAATATCCCCTATTACAATCTTCTGTTGTTCCGTATATCTGCAATTATACTATTAACAATATAATAGTACTTGTAACTGTTTTGATTCTGATTTATAGTAACCAGTAGCGGGCTAGGGGACTTGTAAGACATAGTGTCTTACAATTAGTTTGATTGGTTTCTTATCTGGATTATCTTGACAGTTATTTAAAATACTTTTATTCATACTGTTAAAATATTTTGATGTTAATATTTCTCAAAACGCAATTTTAAAACGATTAGTAATAAATCTTAACAATCAGTAAATAAAAATATATGATTAATAAGAATATGTATTCTTATTAATATATATACTTATATTTTTTAAAATAAAACCATCAATATGTCAGTGGATATTAAATAATTAGAATGAAATAAAAATTAAACCTCTCATTTCATGACACCGTTTATTTCTGAGTCATAAGTTATAAAGATGTAAAAATACCAATATATCAAGTAGAAACTATTAAATATATTTTTAATTTAAAAATAGTAACAACATCATAATAAATTTAAAATAAATCTTCTAAATTCTAAGCAAAATAAAGAAACAGCGACACTGCCATTAAGTTTCTCCGCTTCCATACAGCTAAAAGATGTATTGGTATTAAAGAAGCAATGCATTAGATTGGAAGGATTCCAAATATAAAATTCTATGTACATAATATTTCCAGAAGTCTTAGTCAAACTTTAAAGGATTTGTATTATGTAAAGAATTTATTAAACATCAGTTTACATTAATCGACTTTTCAAATAATTCAGGTTCAATATTGATGTTTATTCTTTTGTGCTTAATGAGCTATATTTTCAATGTTTTAAATTTTCAATAATCGATCCCAGAAGACGCGAGTTCGATTATCATCAGTATTGATAAATTTTGATGTCGTCATTTTATATTTCTTTAAACAGACAATTTTAAATCTACTTAATACGTTGTTTTATATCGCCTATAAATCAGTGTCATAGAATATCTAAATTAAATAATATTCATAATTTATAACTAAATAAAAATAATAATTATGTTGTATCTGAATTGTTTTTCATAGCTATTTTCATGTTCGAGACGCTGTTCAATAAAATTAGATATCAAAAAATAGTCTCTAATTTCTAAATACTCAGAAGTTTATAGTTATAATAATATTTACCTAGACAAGAATGTGATTATGTTACAGACTCTTTCATTTGTTTATGAAAGAAAAAGTGTTAATAATGTATCACCCCTTTTTCTTAAACATATGCAGTGTGAAAATGCTAATAAGCAAGTTCGTGTTCTTGCATACATAGCCTAAGTTCTACTTAGCCTCTTTCAAACCACTGAGACTTCATCTTTATTGAAATTAAATCTGTATTTTAGTTGAAATAATATTGGTATATTGTATTTTAATTAACCGTTTGAAAAACCTATTTGAAAACTTAAAAGTTTAATGGTCCAATTAGGTTCAAATTGCAGTTCGTTAAAAATGCTCTTCTTTCAGAAAAACCTCTCAGTTAATCTGGGTATTTTAACTTTACTTTTCGTTATAAAATATGAGAATTTCTGAATTTTTACTCAATCTTTGTGTTTTATATTTATATTTAAATTGAAATTTTATGCGTTTTTAATATTCTTCCATAAAGACAAGTTGACTTAAGTATTTAGGTTCATTTAAGAGACCATTATTATATAATTTAATTTTGTGATTGTATATCCAACTTTAAAAAGGGGTTTTTACTAGTTCGGCACATTTATTGTACAAAAGGCAACAATGAACAATTAGTGTTCATAACGTTTTAAAATTAAACAATTCATTTTAAAGGAAATAAAGCACTACATCTCTTATATATATGACATCTTTTGTAATTATGAAATCTGGAGAATCTTTATATTTCATCTCTATCGATTTGTATGTTTACTCAACTAAATGAATTATAAACTTTAATTTTTAATTTTTCTGCAGATATGACTATCATTTATCAGAAATACTAAATATTACAATTTCAAATTAGTGCTTATAATTTAATATTTTAATACGTAAAGTTAGTTTTTAGAATGAATTTAAAACATTTTTTACTTACAGCATTAATGATTATTATATTCTTTTAATTATATTATATCATTATCAGTATTATCAGTAAATAAATTGAAATCTTTTCGGAGACTTAGCAAACTGAAAAGGTCAACAAAACAAATATCCTAGTTGAGAACAAAGGTTCATAATACTTATAAACAGTAGTAAACCAATCGATTGTTAATAAAAGTTACGGTAACTTATATTATAACTTTAATGTTGTATATAAGTGATGGATATCTATACTTATAATAAATCTGTAGAGAGGTCAATTCTGTACATGAAATATATTTACAAAATAAGTAGCAGGGGGTGATTAGTGTTCGATACTGATGCCAAAAATGCAGTTAAAAAAATTTTTGTCTGTCTGTCTGTCTGTCTGTCTGTTTGTATGTTATTTATAGAAAAAAAAAACTACTCGACGGATTTTAACGAAACTTAGTACAATTATTCTTTATACTCCTGGGCAGGTAATAGTATACTTTTCATCACACTACAATGAATAGGAGCAGAGCAGTGAAAGGAAATGTTGAGAAAATGGGAGAAGTTGCTTGATTTTTTAAGCTTCCGTCGCGTGTGCAGCCTTAATGGTTAGAGCTACATAGAAACTATGTATAACGGAAATATTCTACATAAAAATACACGAAAAATATTCCAAGACAGCATATATCTACCTTTTATAGTTAACTCACAATAACACGCATAACTCTCGATAGCTTAGCAGTTCGGAGATTTCTTATTATATTTGTTTACTTTTACGTTTATAAAACCAATAATGCTCACCATCATTCCTAATTAAAAAAAAAATAAACATTAGCACCAATTCAATAAAAAAAGAATCATTGAAATCGGTATAGAAACACCAAACTTATACTTACTTACATGAAATACGCAAACAAGACATCGCGCGTGAATAGTGAATCAAGCTATAAGGATTATTTTTGCGTAACGGTTGCCGCGCTCGACGGGGCTCGCGGCGGCAGAGTATAAAAGGGGCGGGAGGCGAGCGCAAGCGTCATTCAATATTTGGCTGTTAATGCGTTCAGAGTGTTGAACTTTATTGACAGACAATAATTGTTATTTTATAAACCGTGCTTATCAGCGCGACTTTTTGTCTTTAAATAGTTTATTTTAATTTCTTTTGTTGTTATTTTCTAAATTAGTTTTAGTTTTGTTTAAATTCTTAACTATTAATAGTTCCTATTTTATTTCTTTTTAAGTAGATTTAGATTCGATTTTTAGATTAGATAATAGATAGATAGATTAGATTATTGTTAGATTTTTAGTTACTGATAGGTTAGTTTTGGGCATTTTATGTTTAGTTTTTTTTGTATTGAGTAGATAAAAGCGTAGGTAGGTACTTTTATTAATTATAGTATTCATAGGTATTTTTTATTTATTTTTAAGTGAAGTAGGTATAGGTAGATATTGCCTACTATCTACCTATACTGCACACGTGTTTTAGCTTTATTTTCATTTCTTTTTTTTTTGTACCTAAGTTGTAGGTAGGTAGGTACATATTTCTTAGTTTAATTCTATTAGAATATTAGGTATTTAAGTTTAAATAGGCACTTAGATTTATATTTTTTTATTATATAGCAGCTGTACTTAGAACATCTAAGGTTTTTTTTGTATTAGCATAGGTACTTTGATTAATTACAGTAGTTGTAGGTATTTCTTATTATTCATTTTTAAGTGAAGTAGGTAAGTGTAGATAGTATTGCACACGCATTAAGTATAGCTTTATTTTCATTTTTTATTCTTTTGTAATTTGTAGGTACCTACGTACATATTTATAATTCGATTAGAATATTATTTTAGTTTTAATAGGCACTTAGATTTATATTCTATTTATTATATACTTAGCTATAGTTAGGACCTCTGACGTAAGTTTTTTGTTGGGTAACTAAATAGAATTTAAGTTACCGTCGATTAAAAATAAAATAAACGATGCCACCTAAAAAACGACCATCTTTATCTCGAACTTCGAGTCAAGCTAGGAGAATGAGAATGACGCGTTCTCAAGAATCGGAAGAGGAAAGAGCACATCGGTTAAACTCTATGAGAGTTAGTGCCTCAACATCTCGAGCTAATGAAAGCTCTCCAGAAAGAGAGATGCGATTAGCAGCTGAAAGAGCGAGACGAGCTACAACACGGGCTTCTCAAAGCTCTTCTCAACGAGAGCTAAGGCGTTCCATTGACCGGGAACAACATGCGTTATCCCGAGAAGCTGAAACTGCTTTACAACGAGAATTGCGACTCACAGCTGACCGCGAACGGCATACATTATCTCGCGAGTCCGAAACCTTCACTGAGAGGGAATTACGGCTTACAGCTGACCACGAACGTCATATTTTATCTCGCGAGTCCGAAACCTTCACTGAGAGGGAATTACGGCTTACAGCTGATCGCGAACGTCATATTTTGTCTCGAGAATCTGAAACTTTTACTCAATATCAAGACCGTTTGACAAATGATAGGGCGCACCATAACATGATTCGATCTCTTGAAGATGAACATGAGCATGAACAACGACTAGAGTCGGGACGCGATTATTACAATTCTTTGAGACAAGAACAATTGATTACTTTATCTAATGAAAGATTAAGAATTGAAAATATTCGGTCGCTTGAAACAGAAGAACAGCGAGAGGCCCGTCTTACTGCAGATAGATTTCGACATGGTCTTAATGACTTAGAAATACACGTGGTAGATCAATCTACAAATTCGGTGGCGTGGTCCGATAAATATAAAAGTGGGTTTGCTTATAACCTCACAATTGATTACAGATCATCTTCTGAAATAGGCGATATGAACGTAGTATGTTCCTTTTGTAATGCTTCGAAGTGGAGGAAGGAGTCTGCTGGTTTCTGTTGTTCTGGAGGTAAAATAAATTTGCCTTCGTTCGAAGACCCACCGGAACCTTTAAAATCACTACTTTTAGGGGAACATTTTGCAATCCAAACAGTTTTTAGATAATATTCGCACTTATAATAGTGCATTCCAAATGACATCCTTTGGTGCTAAACAAATCTCAGAAGGCCCTTTCATGCCTACTTTTAAGGTACAAGGTCAGGTTTACCATTTGATAGGGTCCCTTTTGCCTGAAGAACAACCTAAATTTCTTCAAATATATTTTGTATCCGATTACAACGAACAGTCAAATATAAGAAATCAATATTTTCCGAATTTAAATACTGAACTCATTTCACAACTTCAGAACATGTTACATCAGGTTAATTCGTACGTATGCAGTTTTAAATCGGCATTAGAAGCCCTTTCTCAAGATGGTAATAACAATTATAAAATTGTTATAAATGCCGATAAGCGTCCAACTCAGGAACACCCTGGGCGTCATAACGTTCCATCCACGAATGAAGTTGCTGTAGTACTGGTCGACCAGGAATGTGATAGGCGTGATATCGTTATACGTTCCAGAGACAATCGTTTGCAACGTATTTTCGAAACCCACAGGGCTTACGACAGTTTGCAATATCCTATGATATACTGTCGAGGGGAAGATGGTTATAATTTCGCTGTATACCAAACCGATCCGCGCACAGGCGCACCTAATTATAATAAAAAGGTGTCATGCCTTCAATTTTATTGTTACCACCTGCAAGTGAGACGGAATAGATTGGTATACTTTCAACGTTTTCGTGGCTTATTTAATCAGTTTATTGTTGACATGTACGCAAAAATTGAAACCGAAAGATTAGTTTATATACGATCTAATCAAAGGCAGCTGCGCGCTGAAGAATACGTGCACCTTCGCGATGCCATGCAGCAAGATAACGATACTGTGAATATGGGTCGTTTAGTTATTTTACCCTCTTCTTTTACTGGTGGTCCACGCTACATGCATGAACGTACTCAAGACGCTTTTTGTTACGTAAGAAAATATGGACGTCCCGACTTATTTGTTACTGTAACTACCAATCCCAAGTGGGATGAAATCACTCGGGAGCTTCTTGAGGGTCAGGCACCGCATGACCGCCATGATATTATTGGAAGAGTGTTTCATTTAAAATTAAAATCAATGATAGATCTTCTTACCAAAAATAACATTTTTGGAGAAGTATTGTGTTATATGTTTAGTGTTGAGTGGCAAAAACGCGGCTTACCTCACGCACATATCTTGCTTTGGTTAAAAGATAAGGTTCGACCTAATGATGTAGACAGATTAATCAGTGCTGAAATTCCAGATCCGACTGCAGATCCCCTGTTATACGACATTGTTAAAACTCATATGATACATGGTCCATGTGGTGCATTTAACGCAAATGCTCCTTGCATGCAAGACGGTCGTTGCACTAAAAGGTATCCAAAAGCATTAGTGGATGAAACTGTAACAGGACATGATGGATACCCATTATATCGTCGCCGTTCAAGAGACAATGGTGGTTTTACTGTTGAAAAGCGAATGTCTGGACAACAGGTTACTTTAGATAATAGGTGGGTCGTTCCGTATTCGCCTGTATTGTCCAGAGCATTTCAAGCTCACATAAATGTAGAAATGTGTAATAGTGTAGAGTCAATTAAATATATTTGTAAGTACATTAACAAGGGCAGTGACCAAGCTACGTTTGCGTTAAGAAATGAACATGATGAAGTTACTAGATTTCAGTCAGGCAGATATATCAGCTCTTCAGAAGCTGTGTGGCGGATCTTAAGTTTTAATATTCACGAAAGATATCCACCTGTGACCCATCTGGATGTTCATCTGGAAGGCGGTCAACGTATATATTTTAACGCCGAAAATGTTACAGAACGATTAGAGAACCCTAGACAAACAACTTTATTGGCATTCTTTCGACTTTGCCAAACTGATAATTTCGCAAAGTCTCTTTTGTATGAAGAAGTTCCATCGTATTATACCTACGATAAACAACGAGGTGTCTTTAACCGTAGACGCCGAGGCAGGCCTGTAGATGGCGAGACAGGTATTTTCAAAGAACATGTTCTTGGTAGAGTGTATACTGTTCATCCTAACAACGCAGAGTGTTTTTATTTGAGATTATTATTACATACAGTGCGAGGACCAACATCATTTATAGATTTGAGAAAAGTAGACGATGTTGTTTATCCAACTTATCATGCAGCTTGCCAAGCGCGTCATTTGCTTGAAAATGATCAACATTGGGATGACGCTTTAGCAGAATCCTGTGTTAGTGATAATCCACGACGGTTACGCCATTTATTTGTAACATTACTCACATTTTGTAATTTATCTGATCCTGTCCAATTATGGGAAAAATATAAAGAAAAATTTGCAGAAGACTTTCTTCGGAATTTATCTCACAATAATGAAGGCGCAACTAATGATAATTTTCGAGATCTGGCTATAAATCAGTGCTTATTAGCTCTTCAGGAAGACTTAACAGCAGTAGGCGGTAAATCACTTTGTGAATATGGTTTGCCAACGCCAACCTCAGTCGGAGAGGTTACCAATAGGGAATATTCCGCAGAGATTGGTTACAACCCAATGGAACTGCTGGTAACATTAGAAAACGGTGTCCCAATGATGACTGCAGAACAACGCTTAGTCTATGATCGCGTGTGCGAGAGTGTGCAGAATAATTTAGGAACAATATGGTTTTTAGATGCACCTGGAGGAACTGGGAAAACTTTTTTGACTAAATTAATATTAGCTTATGTTCGAAATCAGCGTAAAATCGCTCTTGCCGTGGCTTCATCAGGTATAGCTGCAACATTGCTACCAGGAGGTAAGACTGCTCACACTATGTTTAAAATACCAATTAATTTAGATCGCACGGAAAGTCCAACCTGTAGTATTTCAAGAAATAGCGACAAAGCTAAGGTATTGCGTGAGTGTAATTTAATCGTATGGGATGAATGTACGATGGCCCATCGAAAAGGAGTAGAAGCAGTAGACAGAACTCTAAGGGACATAAGACAAAATGATCGACCAATGGGCGGTATTACGGTTTTATTTTGTGGTGATTTCCGACAAACCTTACCGGTAATACCACGGGGAACCCGAGCTGATGAGATTAGGGCTTGCCTGAAAAGCTCTTATTTGTGGCGTGATATACAATCGGTGCATTTGACTATAAATATGCGAGTGAGAACTGGAGACAACGCAGATAATCGTGAATTTTCTGATACATTATTGAAGATTGGTGAAGGTACCTATCCACAACTACACCAAGGAAAACTTATTCTGACACCTGAGTTATGTTGTATAGTGCAATCCCAACAACATCTTATATCTTCGGTTTACGGTGACATAACAATTATATTAAATAGGGACAATTCTTGGCTTTGCGAAAGGTCCATTTTGACTCCTCGCAATGACCAGGCATCTGAAATTAATAATAAAATACTGTCTAATATACAGGGAGAAAGCAAAGTTTATAGTTCAATAAATAGAATGGTTGATGAACAAGAAGCCACTAATTACCCGATAGAATTTTTAAATTCTTTAAGTATGCCTGGACTACCTTCTCATATAATTTGTTTAAAAATTGGCATACCGATAATTCTGCTCCGAAATTTAAGACCACCTCAACTTTGCAATGGAACTCGGCTAAAAGTAACCCAGTTGCAACAAAATGTAATCGAGGCTCAAATTTTAACAGGTTGCGGTGCAGGAGAAACTGTCTTTACTCCCAGAATTCCCATAATACCAAATAATTTTCCATTCCAATTTAAAAGAACGCAATTCCCAGTATCGGTGTGCTATGCCATGACTATCAATAAAGCTCAAGGGCAGACTTTTCGTGTTGCTGGAGTAGATCTCGGTGTTAGCTGTTTCTCGCATGGTCAATTATACGTCGCTCTTTCCCGGGTTAGCAATTCTAGGAATCTTTACGTTCACGTGCCGGACGGGTCGACTCTTAACATAGTCTACCCAGAAGCTTTGCGCTGAAACATTTTAATTTGATCTAAAAATATTAGCAATATATTATCTTAATAAAAAACAAGGAGTTACACGCTGACCGAGTCGTGGGTATAGCGTGGGTATATTATAATATTCTGCGGTTACTTATATTTTTCAACAGTTTTGTGGATTGGCATATTATATTACTATTGCCCTTCTAAAATACGAAAGTGAATCTGCCTGTTACGTCAAAACTATGAGGGAGGACATCTGCTAATTTTTTTTCGAAAAACGACGGAAACGCGGACGAAGTCGCGGGCAAAAGCTAGTTGTTAATAAGATTATTCACTAAATTGTAAAAAAATTTGTATAAAAACATTATATATTTGTTTATATTGTGTACAAGGTTTTATAGTTTACTGAAAAGACTGTAAATGTTTACAATACTTATTCTAAACTAACATAATTTTTTGAGCACATCTAGTAAATATGTGTATATAAATCTAAGTCAATAGCACAGTAATAATACAGAAAGTTGATGATGAGAAGTATTCATACTAAATCACAAAGTTACGAAATCACAGAAACTTATTTATTGTGTCACAAAAATCATGCTATGGACCTTTGTAATTAATTGAGAAACAGACAAAGTTTAAAAATAAACTATTACAATATATCCTTTTAAATTAATGCAAAGGTCATAAAATTCGTCGAGAACATACAATGTCTAGTTGCCAAGGGCAGGTTTTGAGTGAAGCTGTGGAAATTATCAATAAATTACAGCTGAGATACGTTGCAATTATTAAAATGTCTATTAAAAAGTATTTAATTAGTCCTTGTTTTGATATTGTTACTAAATATTTCTAATGAGATAAAAACTTTAAAACATTTAAGGTGTATAATTATTTCCTATGTTAAATTTTAAGCTCAAATTGTAAATATCCAAGTTATGTAGCTGAATTGTTTAAAGTTAGCTCGTTATTCCTTAGATAAGTTCCCGCAGATAAACTAGGTGTTTAAATTCGAATTTTGTGTAGTTTATGTCCGAAGTCACTTACTTGAACTGGAGCAATAATTTTATTAAACACCTCTACTGGAAACTAGAACAACTCGATTAAATTTTATACACAATACAAGCTAATTAATACCATTATTATAATTATCTAAATAATCTAGTAAAGAAAATATACTTTGAAAATAGAGATGATATTAACTTTAGCTTAAATAACAATTTGACTACATTGCCGTCTTTTCGATTTTTTTCAACGAATTCCTTCTGTAATATATAAATAGAGTGCTCTATGTAAATTTTCTTCTGATTAGCTATAACTAATGGACTGAGCAATCGTAAGAGATTTTTATGATATCTTACAATATTGCTTAAAAATTTATTTAATTTATTTGTATACTTTTTATAAACATTTCAAATACAATAAAAGTTTTAAAGC
The DNA here is from genome assembly GCA_918358695.1 of Melinaea menophilus ssp. n. AW-2005. Classification (NCBI taxonomy): domain Eukaryota; kingdom Metazoa; phylum Arthropoda; class Insecta; order Lepidoptera; family Nymphalidae; genus Melinaea; species Melinaea menophilus. Next base: position 11,892,721 of record OU911056.1, read on the forward strand.
CATTCTTATTAGACTTAGTTTTATATTAAAACTTATTATTATTTTTACGTATTCTAAGACTTTTTTCAATTTAAATTAAAATTTCCTTTTTAACTGCATTGGTAATAAAAAAATTTGCTAGACGAAAAGTAATTAGTAGATAGCTCTCTGCTGTGCGCAATCTCGTTATTTCACGACGGAGGAGGGAGAAGAGGAGGCTTCATGGGTACGTTTTAAATATTTTATTTTGCAAATACTGTGGTACATGTAAAACGTCGAGGGAGTGACATGGGATTAATTAACAGCCTCGACTCGGGAGTTACAAGATTTTTAAATACCATATCATATATTTGTAATTATGGTATGAACTTGGTAGTTTTTTATTGCAAATAAATAATATAAATTTAAAATAATTTTCTTATTTCAAAGTCGTGTTATAGAACATATTCAATTATTATTATAATTGACACAGTTTCTGTCAGATAGGTCGAAAATTAAATAAAATAATTTATGCCCTCAAATTTTTGTTTATATTAAAGCTTTCCTTAAAACCACTATTATATGCGCCTGTAAACAATACTCAATAGTTCTTAACTAATATTTCGAAGTACGCGGGCAACACAAGATATAAATAATCTTTAGCGCCAATTTAATATGAAATCAATATATCATTACACTATTTAAGTTTACGTTATATTATTTTATTCCCTTAAAAGTTAACTCTGAATAAATCTCGACATTTTATTTAGAAGTTATTTATTTTTAAAAGTGGTGTTGACATAAATTGGACGTAATAATATATTTTGTAATCTCATATTTATTTGCCATTCCATGGCTCGAGTGCAGCCACACAATTAAATAAAATACACCTACAGAGTGAAAAAAAAAACATATTTTGACTACTACTACTACAATAGAAAATAAAAATATATATATTAACATTGTTAAAAAGTACAAAAATTTACCAGACAATACAATATTACTGAAAATGTATTTTATTTGTAATAGAACATTGATTTTGACAATAATATTTAATTTAGTGTAATAATAATAATAATAATAATAATAAATCTAAATTTGTTTTAACTGATAACAGTCATGAAAAAAAAAATCGAATTATAAATATTAAAGACTAAATTAAACTTTAAACGATAAACGTACAATCTGATTACGTATAAGTATAAGTTTATTAGAGAAGGCCCAAACTAAATCTACCTAAATACTCCTATACAAGTATTCCTTAAAATAAATTATATGTACATTGAATTTGATGTTTCAGCTGTGACTACACCTCACTGTCAGTTACGTTCTGTTCTATAATATCAATACATTATTTTTTTTAATGTTATAAAATATTACTTTTGTATCCCATACGAGTTTTCTGTGTTTTTATTCGATGTCATATATAATGTTTGCCTTATTGAAAAAAATAAAGATGATAAGTGTAATATTATTAAACTAAATATTTTATATCTATTTACAAATTTAACCGAGCCGAGAATAACATAAAAGAAAAAATATATATGATATATATGCTCTTGTTATTACAAATTTCAAAATTATTAATTTTAACAAAACACCAGAACATTCATAAAAGTTATTAAAAGTTTCTTGAGCGGGCAACGAAAAAATAACACTTACTCAATCGATAAACTTTCCGAGCGTTTCAATAGTCTGATTATTCTCAAGAAGTATTTTAGAGGTCTGCTAGTTAGCGCTTTAACAATAACTTAACCTGCGGGTATCAGTGAGAGATATTATGAGGTAACTTACTTTTCAAATTACTTATCCCATCTAAAACTCAAAGGGAATACACTGCAACTCAATCCTCAAATCTGAATATTAGTATTTCTATTCTATATACTTCATCATATTTCACTATACAAATATAAAATAATTAGCCAGTAGCCAAGAAATTCTCACGAGATTATGGTTCATATTAGACTATTTGATTTGTAAATATTAAGTAGATTTTGTGTCTTGCAATCTGGACAAAATAATCTTTAACTAGCATTTACATCTAATTATAATAATATTAGTAAGTATCAAAACATGACCTTATTAAACCCTGATTTCACCTAAACCCGCGCGCCATATATAAATATAATTTATAACAACATACCCTTGCGGTCCCAAGTCAAAACAAAACAAACAACTTCCTCTCTTTTAATGATTATAACTATACAACTTTATAACAACCTATTATATTTCATCATTACACTATATAAGATGATTAAAACCAGTTTATGATTTGAGTTAATTTTCAAGTGTTATTTATGATTGTTGTTTCTTTTTCAGGAACCTCTTCAATGACAAGCAAGGGCAAAAAAAATGTAATTATCTCCTCTTATCTTTCATTAAATATTAATTAGTCGTTCAATTATTCAATTAATTCGGTTCCATATAATTTTAATGTGAAAACGATTTGTTTTCATTAAATTATTTTATTTGAAGGCTGCTTTTAAATAGATTAATTATAATTTACTTAATTATTTAAAGTAAAAAACCGACTGACTCTTTTTATAATCGTTGTTGAATTTACAAATAATATTAATACATACGACTATTTTTCGTAAAGACTTTCACTATAATTCCAAAGCTTCAAAGCTTAAGAAGTGGTGAATAACGAGGGATTCAAATTAATAATGACATCAGAGAGGATATTATTACGACCATTTCTCGTTACTGCTTTCTTCAAAGAAATAAATGATAATGAAAAAATATATCCAAATTCACTTCATTTAGAAGTAATTTAAATCATTTTCATATCCTACATTTACACGAAGTACTTAAAAATTCTTTATACCAAGTATCCTAATTAAGAAATCTTAGTTAGTATGACCTATATAGAGTAGAGCATTGAAACAAAATTTGTAGCTGTGCTGAATACAAATAAGACTCATTGTAACTCTTAACATAAATATTATCATCATCATCATCATTATCAACTGTCGTGCGTCCACTGCTGGACGTAAGCCTTCCCCATTGACTTCCACCGCGATCGGTCCAAAGCGGCCCGCATCCATTGGTTCCAACCAATATTATAACATTAAATTTTGCGCAGCTTTTTTAGGTTGTATAATAATAATTTATTTAGTGTAATAATGATAAACTTCAAAAATAAACTTCAAAAGTCTTTATACTAGGTGGTAACTGTTGGTGGAAAATAATGTAAAGGTTAAATATAAAAGCTGGTGCATTATTTGAGCAAAATTGAAACTGTAAACAATAGTATAGCCAAGTTCACTTGCATGAAATGTCAAATATTTTACGAGACATTTATATGAAATATTTTAAGGTTTATTTTAGTTTATGTAATAAAAACTGTTTAAATGCTTCAACTCGATATTTTTTGGATTGATTATATTATTACTTGTTTTTTATATATTTCGTCATATTTTACTCCATAAATACAAAATTAAACTAATAGTATATACTAATGAAAAACCTCAAATATATTACGAAAGGAAAGTAAAAGAGCTGTGTACTTTGGACATACTTAATAATTTATTTCAGATAAGTAAAAGTAAAGATATTTTTTAAAGTAAAATCTCACAGTTCAATGATGGGTCTTGGCAACTATGATATCAAGTTTACTCTATAGAAAAAGAACCTATCAAACATGCGAGGTTTTATTTACAATATGCCAACAATCTATAAACTAGCGTTTGTAATGTTGTCCCTCCATGGAATTCCAAAACTTCAAAGCTTAAGAAATAGCAAATAACGAGTGATCCAAACTAACAATGAGATCAGAGAAGATATTATTACGACCTTTTCTCGTTTTTCTTTCGTCAAAGAAATAAATGACAATCAATAATACGAGTATATACGCATTCACTCAGATTTTTTAAATAGTTATAAAAATTATAATTTTTAAGGGCACATCTTGTTATTATTAATAAAAGTACAATGAGAAAAAATTTGGTTACGGGTTCCTTATTTTGCTCAAATTCAATTAAAATACAATAAAAAGTTAAAAAAATTAACTTATATTATATTTTTATTAATAATAATACCGGCATAGTGGATGCGTTTCGTACGATTATCTCTAGTCAATGTCGACAGAATCGCGGGTAACAAATTTACTCCTTAATATAAATGAAATTAAATCTAATTATAAGTAAGTTGAATTAAATGAAAAACAAAATTTTAAGATTATAAAATATATTAATACCTCAGTTGTCCGCACCATCTTCTGCTGAGTAATAAATAATCCTATCGTGACAAAATATTTATATTATTTTCTATTAATAGATACTTTTCGTATTCTCAAGAGCGTATTATACATATTGAAAATATTTAAAGCGATTTGTCTGTGTCGAAGCGAAAGGCTACTCCAATTTTGATAAAATAATGCAACAGCTTTTATATTTGCCATTTCTAAATATTTAAAATAAGCTTTTCAAATTTATTTAAAAAATGTCTAATTATTACACTTATTAATTTATTATTATATAATCTTAGAAAAAATACGCTTTATTTTAACAACAAAAAATGAAACCAAATTAAATGTCCATGCTATGAATAATAATAAGTCTGTATAACGGTCACACTAACAAAGATTTCTTAATAAGTATAGTTGGTGTAGAGAATTTTTAGTGACTTTCTGCAAATACTCGTAAAGGAAAAAAATAATAATAATACTATTTAAATGTAACATATTTATTGACATAGTATTATTATTATTATTATTTATTTATTTTTTAATGTAAAGTACGAGTATATTACTATGTCAAATATTTTTATGTAGTATATTTTAATAAACTAACTTGGAACTTAAGTTGTTGAATCATTTGCAGGATTTATATTATATTATAATATACATCACCTATTGTTATATTTCTTTTGAAAAGAGCAACTGTTGAGTTTCTGGCCGGCTCTTCTCAACAGAGCAGCATTCCGAGCCGGTGGTAATTTACTTACGGACTGACTACACTGACTTTTTTTGTATTGTAGTAATTGACGATTCAAAAGTGCGTGTAAATGCCTACTTGAATAAAGATATTTTGAATTTTGAATTTTGAATAATTTTAATAAAAATGTTGTTTCAGTTCCTATGTCGTCTTAAAGTTTATGTCATGTAGTTACTTAAAAATAATGCAGTCTAAAAATCTATTAGTAGATAACTCTCCCTTGTGAGTCTACCTGGTCATTTCACAACTCCATACGGGTGTTGATGTATTGGTTTTAAATATTTTATTTTGCATATAAAGTGATGCATGTCATGAGAGTGAGACGAGATTAATTAATAGCATCGACACCATGGGATATGACCCTTATGAAATTGCATATTAAAAATCATGAAAAAAGAAACTTTATTAATTTTACTTTGTCCTTGCTTACTAAAATAAAAATAAATAAACTCGATATAAATATTAAATAAAAATATGAAATAATATATAAGAAAAGAAAGTTTACAATAACTATGTATGCATCCATATTATCAATATATATAATATAGTAAATATACGTCAAATAACATGAGACTGTATTCATCTATTTATCACAATATTATCTGTAAAAATATTTTGATGCAGTGACTTTAATTATTCGGGAGCTTTATAAAGTGGCAAGTAAACCTATTAACGATAAACCTATAAAAAGTGTTTGCTAATTTTATATATTAGCAAACATATCAACTTATGTTAGCAAACAATTTTTTAACGTCACTATTTTTAACGTCATTACGTTACATTGTATAAAAAATGGAATTGAATGCGAATGCGATGGCAATATATATCTTGTTTTGCATTTAAAAAAAGAATCTTTTTTGGACCATATATTTTAACTATTAGGCCAGATAATTAGAAAAGTAATCTTAATTTCTAGTGTTAAATCATTTTTATAAATCACTTTTGCTTTTCGAATCTTAAAAGTATTAGTAGAAATTAGAAAAAGGAATCCATTGCTTTACAAGTAATAAGCGTCTTGCTTTATTCTATTGAATGCATTCTAATACTTCTTGCATATAATAATACAGTTCATGCCTTAAGACATCAGTCTTGTGAATGAAAATCAGTTAATGGAACTAACTATATGAAGAAAGTATTTTCAAATGATTTAATTTACTATAAGTTTCCCAATGTATATGAAATAGTAATCTCATCCTTTGTTTTCTACTAAATTTAATGTCTTTGTTTGTAATAGTTTTAATACTAGCTGTCATAAACTGTTTCTAGGAGGCAAAGTTTAATCTGTTGATTATTGTTTGTAAAGTTTTAACCCTCGCTTTGTTTTGTGATAATTTAATAATGACGCTGAATTTTATCGACTTAAAAGTTATATTATACTGCTCAAGTGTATGCACGTACATTAAATAAATAAAAGCTAAAAGATAAATATTGTTAAACGTAAAATTCTGATAAGTTCAATAAGCTTTGAGATGTTAAAAGTAATTTTTCATTTGGAAGTTCTCCAATATAATATATTGCTTCCGAAATGATTCCGAGATGCCGAATACATCTCTTGACTTTATAAAATACTTGCCAACTTCGATTTATTTATTCCTTTGAAAATTTATGAGTTTTAAGTAGTAACTGTAAATAACTTAAGGTTTTTTACCTTATTATTAAAGAAATAAATTGTATTTATGTATAAAAATAGAGTAATTTTAATATAATGCATACATGAGTTTTGTATGTAAATTATGCAAAGACACTTAAGCGTGATTTTGTAAGTATAAAAAACTAAAAATGGTTTAAACACATCTTTAAAAACTTTTTTTTGTCATGTGTATACAAAATTTATTATATAAAATACAAAACAGGATTTTTCTTAAATGAATATACAGTCATGTTAGTAACATTTCAGTGATATATTGTGATTATATTTTAATCAATATTACATTTAACAGATTTTAGTTAAAGCTTCTATTTCAAAAATGTTAAGCTTGAATAAATAACAGTACTCTATAAGTATAATTGTTCATAATTTGTTGACAAATTTGCATATTTAGTTCAAAATTTATTAAGCTTTAATTTCAAGCACTACACATGAATAATTAATAATTGTTGTCTGTTCACTGTGTCATAGTAACGAACAACCATTTCAGATAATTTGATGCAAATGTACTAAAAAATAATGATTAAAACGAGATTGATAATTATTTTTAGCATATTTGCATTATTTATCATGATTAAATTAATTTATCGTATATATCATCGTGAAAACGAACATCAATCAATAGAATCTATTTACAAATTAAATTATTCAAAATAGTAAATAGTGTAATAGTTAAATAGTGTATTTATATGTAAATGTTTTGGTGTCACATGTCACAATGGTTGGCATTTTTGAAAAACTAAATTACAGTTTTAAGGTTGTACGTTTAAAAAGAATGTTATATTACATGGTGTTTAGTAATTATTTATTCAGGCGGAGAGGCTAAATGGCGAATATAACGAAACAATATTGTGAATGAGTAGATAGTGACAAAAAGTGAAATATACTGAGGCAATCCTCTGGAAAGATTTTATGCTTTAAAATCCTAATAATGATTTATGTAGATGATACTTCTAAATAAAACTAAATCTTTGACTTAGATTAGACTAGAGTTATTTCCTTTTGCAATTTCATCTCGTTTGAACAAAATCTTGATGACAAAAATTGATAGGCGATTCTTCTGCATAAAATATTAATATAACTATATATAAGATACCTATACAATACTAGATTAAGAAAAAATGGTTAAAAACAATAAAAATGTTTCATTGTAAGGCAGTTAATTCAGATAAAGTTCCTGTTTGTGAATTCTTTTTTCATGTATCTTTCACATTATATATTTCTCCTTAACTTTTTGCCCCACTACAACTTAAACAACCTATAGAACTTTTTAAAAATATGTATGTATATAAATTTCAAATTTAAAACCGTTATATTTGGTATTCATAATTCTTAAATAAGAAATATTTACGATTCTTCTAATTACAATGAAAATTCTGCGAAGAAATAAAATCAATACTTGAAATTGTTCCATTGCGGTTTAGTTGTAGGTATCAAAGAGATATACGTCAATTAGGTACTCAATAGTCGCTTTGATGTTTGACGCACTGAAGACTAATTCAATAGTACCCCAGTTTGATGTCCAATTAAAGAGAGTGGGAAAGTTAAAGTTCCTATCTTAAGGATAATTTCGCCTTATATAATAGAACTAAGATACTTAACAATATAAAAATGTAAATATATTTATCCTTAAATCTAGTTCACTCAAATTTATCTTCATGCTTAGCAACAGCTAATAATTTGGAAGAAGATATACACTAAAGTATCGAATAGATTTAGATATACTAACATTAATCCCAAATATGGGCTTATTTTGAACATAGATTTTCCAAACGACTTCAAATATATCCGGGTAGATTCAGAATTCCACGAAATATTTAACTTAAGCTCCGAAACGTTTCGCATACAGAAAGCATTAGGTTCACGACCATATGTTTGTGGAAATGCCAATTACTTTAATATAGTGTGCTGTTTTAAACGTGTTTTTGTTAGAATAATTTTAAAGATATTTATAATTTCAGTAAATTATTTTAATCATCAAATTTCAATTAAATTGAAGTTAATAAGTTATTTAAAATATCAAAACCCACGGTTAGTAATAATCCTGTGATCTAGGTCATATTATATAAAAAAAACTGCTACAATTGTGATAAAGTTTTGTGATTTAACACTGTTATCTTTACAACCACTTTTATATACGCCTGAAGGTTATAAAAAATACTTAATAATTCATAACTAGTATAGAAGTACGCAGGCAACATATAAAATATAAATAATCTTTAGCGTATTTAATACAAAATCAATATATATATATATATACGAGTAATATATAACACTATGTAAATTTAGGTCAATTTTTTTTCAATTAAAAGTAAACTCAATGAATATCGACATCTCATTTAAGAATTATGTATTTTTAAAAGAAGCGTTGGCATTTAAACGTTATACTATCTTTTGTAATCTCATATTTATTTGCCATGCCATGGCTCGTGTGCAACCACACAATTAAATAAAATACACCTAAAGAGTGAAATAAAATCATATTTGTAGTACCTACCTACGTACAATAGAAACTAAATATATGTATATATACATTAATATATATATTAATATTGTTAATAAGTACAAAAATGTACCAGACAATGCAATAGTCCTCGAAATGCATTATATTTGTAATAGAACATTGATTTGATAATAATATCGAATTTAGTGTCATAAATCTGTTTTAACTGATAACATTCATGAAAAAATTAAAATTGACTTGTAAATATTTAAAACTAAATTAAACTTTAAAATATGACCGTACAATCTGATCACGTAGAAGTATAAGTTTATTAGATAAGTCCCTAACTAATTTTACCTAAATAGTCCTATACAAGTATTCCTTAAAATAAATTATATGCACATATACATACATATAAAGTGAATTTGATATTTCGACTGTGACTAAATCTCACTGCCACAGTTACGTTCTATTCTATCGTATCAATATATTATTTTTGTAAATATTATAAAATGTTATTTTTGTATCCCATAGAAGTTTTCTATTTTTTTATTCCATGTCATATATCGTTTTTGCCTTACTTAAAAAAAAGGAAGGTAAGTGTAATATTATTAATTACTTACTTACTTACTTACCTTCACGCCATATCCCTTGCGGGGGAGCCAGAGACGACGGAGCGCCAAACGCTACGGTCCTTGTATACCTCTTTCGCCTCGGCCACAGACATCAACCTCTTCATACATGCCCTCAGGGGGGTCCTTTTTACGTGACCTTCCTCCAGTATCATAGATACAGTGTTTTCGAAGGTCACTCGAGGCCTCCCCCTTTCTCTTTTACCACTCACTTTTCCTGTATAAATCTTTTTTACCATTCTTTCATCACTCATTCGTTCGACGTGCCCAAACCACCTGAGCATGTTCTTCTTCATTCTCACTGTAACATCTTCACTAGTACGTGCCATTCTGTGGATCTCTTCATTGCGGATTCGGTCAGCTAGGCTGAATCCGCATATTCTGCGAAGAGATCGTATCTCCACAGCATTCATCTTTCTTACATTCTTCTTCTGTGTTACCCACGTTTGGCTGCCGTATAACAACGTCGGTAGCAAAACTGTATTGTGTACACCCAAACGTGCTATGCTGACGTTTCGCCGTCTCAACAATGCAGCCAGGGCACCGTTGACTCTGTTACCGGCAGCAATACGCCTTTCCACATCCATTTTGTATCTTCCGTCTCTGCTAAACATACTTCCCAAATATAAAACTTCATTCACTTGTTCTATTATCTTACCATTCACGTTGATCTTACATTCTGTTCTTTCTTCATTTCTTTCTCAAATATCAGAACCTTCGTCTTATCTGCATTCAGGTTTAGACCATTATTTTCACACCCATCTTTCAGAGTGGTGACCAATGCCTGCAGATCGCATTATGATGATGCAATGAGTACTGCATCATCTGCGTATAGCAAGCAATTGACTTTAAGGTCACCTACTTTCACTCCCATGTCACTGTCTTTCACGCCTTGGAGACAACTATCCAAATACAAATTGAACAACCAAGCTGACATACCGCAACCTTGTTTAACAGCCGATTGTATGTCAAACCAGGGCGACATGTCAACTCCTACTCTAACACAGGCTGAGTGATCTCTGTAAAGAGACTTTACAGCCTGTAGCAACGGTCCGTTCACGTTGTATCGGGGCAGTATCTCCCATAACTGTTTTTTCACAACCCTGTCAAACGCCTTTTCCAAATCCACAAAAACACAGAAAACCTTTTGGTTTAGGGCCAAAAACTTTTCCGTGATCTGATCTATACACCCTCTTCCAGGTCTAAAACCTCCTTGGGCCTCCCACAACAGCCTTTCAGATCTCTCTTGCATTCTTCTCGCTAATATTTTTGCATAAACTTTACCGCCCAAGTTAATCAAACTGATAGCCCTATAGCTTGCACAGTCTATCTGTGAACTTTTGCCTTTATACAAAGATACGATGACTGCACCTCGCCAATCGTCTGTGACCTCCCCCGATTTCCAGCATAAATTTCACAAAAGCCAGAGCAAGTCCAAGACGCGTGGCCCACCATATTTGATCATCTCGGCAGTAACTTCATCTGCTCTCGCAGCCTTACCACATTTCAGACTTCGAATCGCGCTTTCCACTCCTTCCAAACTTATTTCACCATCGGCTACATCGGGTTCTTTCTTCATTTCTTTAAAATATCAGAACCTTGGTCTTATCTACATTCAGGTTTAGACCATTAACTTCACACCCATCTTGATAATCAATGATATATAGAAAACAAGAGGAATTTTTTGACGAACTTATGTTTAAGTCAATGTGAATCCATTAAAGATAATGCGCAACTTGACCCAAGGGTTTGATTGACATTTATTATTATAAAGTAACGTATAGAAGATAAAATAAGTATGTTACTTTACTGGACGATGGTCATTGTTGTGAATAATAACTTCTCTATGAATTACACCGATGTGCTACCACTCATTTATACAGTCGAATAAAAATTATATAGGTAAGAATAACGAGAAATAAAAGACATTATTATATTGACAATACTCTAATATCCCTGCTATTTAGCGCAGCGTACAATAATGCCTAAAATTGCTTTAAATATTTATATTCGTATTATTAGTAATATATATAAAACATTAAAATAAAAAGTTTTATTTAGTAAATCACTAAATAGAACCGTGATAATACATTTTATGAAATTCACAAGTGATCAAAGACTTCTATAGACACTCCTAGAGTTGAAATAAAACATTCACTGGTGATATACATTTAAAAAACTCGCTTATTAATTCAAAATGAGAGGATCGGCTTTTAAGTATTATATATATCCATTAATTGCACCAACAGGATGATAAAACTGAAAAGGAACGAAATAAATATAAATGAAATAAATAAAACAAAACGGCGGCATTTGTAAATGAAAATGGTACCATCAGTAAATAATAGTCACAAAACAATCTGAAAGTATATATTTAGTTATTAAGTTATTAAGTTGTATATATATTAATATCTATACAAATAGATGAAAAAGATATCTTTATTCACAAAAAACTGGCAGTATATTCTATTGAGTTATTTTTTTCCTCTCACCTCATTATCCAGGTTTTATTAATTTAAAATAGCAAATTCATGTTTTTGAATCTTTCTACTAAGCAATTCATTCATTAGACATCGAGATTAATAATGTAATTCAACTTCAGTGGGGTTAATTTAAAGTAATTCGAAATACAATTTGTGGTGATGTGAAAACAGTATAATTACATATGTCGGTTATTAATTAGCTTATTACTAAAATAAATCCAACAATTTTAATAATCTTTATGGTTAATTAATAATTAAGAAGTGCTTGAATTTAAATAATTATATTATAAAATGTAATTTGCAATACATTACTCAAATATGTAAAGAGTTAACGCTATTTGAGTATGCCTTGAGACTAATTTTAAAATATCGACCACATGTTTCGCTTTATTTAACTATGGGTTACAAATTATTTTTCATGTATTTAGAAATATTGATATTATAGTCCTTTTCCTTGTATAGTTTTTGATTGCAATCACGAATTTTAGTTTCATCATGATCATGTTTTCAAAACTTAACTTAATTTGCCTTCTTCAAAATAGACAAGTTTTTTCATAACGAAATTAAATCGATTTTATTTTATTAAAACCACATTCAAAGCACATGTATGTAAAACCTCCCATAAAATGTATAAAACCTACATCTAACTGAATGATCTACGTCCCATGATACGAGCTCAGTGATCCGTAGTAAACCCAATGTCTCTTTAACGATTCTTTTACATACAATAAAAGGATATTTACAACTTCGATAATAGAGAAGAAATATGTGGCAAAAGTAGTTGCCACATGAATTGGAATGGATGTATATAATGTGATTGTTATTTTCTTTTTAAAATGTTTGTTAATAATAAAAACAGCAATGTCACTTAGAATGTTTTATTAATTATTGATAAAAAAGCACAAGGACATTCCCCTGTTTAAACAAACTCTAACATATATCCAGTAACAGCTTAGTGTAAGTTCTTAATAGATAAGGACAATCATTTTTATCCTTACCCTATAAAGTGACACTAAGATGTAAAAAAATAATGCTAAATTGAAATTAAATTATGAATTTGGATAACAGTGTTAGATAAATATTATATAAAAAAACTCATTCATCCGGAGAAAACTGTGCGATCAAGAGGGCAGCTTTCGTCGAAGAGGCAGAATTCTTAATTCTTATTTCCTTTCTGCACACGACACATATGTATTATCGTTTAATTATATAAACAGTAGAAATTTTAGATATAAAATTAAAAACTTGTATTCGAATGTGCTATAAAAGTCGAGTAAGTCGAGAGAAATATAAAGAGTAGGATAAATATGTCGATATCACTATAGAGAACTTTAGATATTATTGTACTCATTATCTACTGTGTCAATTGTTTCATACCCATTTTATTAGCGATATAATGAGATGTATCTAATTAATTTCTTTTAACTAATTTGGACATACATATACATACAAATGACAAATAGACAAATCACATCATCGAAGATAAATTGAAAATGTTTTTGAATAATATCGGAATTTCATAATGAAAATAATCTTAAAATGGCTTTGAAAGTAAAAACTTTTTCATTTTTAAATATTTGAATAAATGAAAATACTCAAAATTCAAAACTAAGTTCTTTGAGAGAATATTGTTCTTAAAATATGTATATATTTTACGGTGCTTCTTATCTTTATCGCAAATATTCTAAAGTAAGCTGAATAGCATAGCATAGCAAGAACCTTTATACTACGAGTACATACTTGGTGTTGGGTCAAAGTACAAATACAATATAGATAAGATCTTAGTCACTGGTGGTTTATTATTATATTTTTATTCCTCAATCTCATTAAACGTTGACGATATTTATCAAAAGATAAAACATCTTGTAATATACTTTGTAAATACTTACATAGTTTTACGCCTTAAATATTTAAGTATAGTTATTAAATTAAACTACTTCTTAGTTATTTATTAACAATAATGATTATTATAAATTATTTTATTAATTTTAGTAATAAGCTACTTGATAACCGACATATGTAATTATACTGTTTTCACATCACCACAAATTGTATTTCAAATTACTTTAAATCAACACCACTGAAATTGTTAGTAGTAAAAAAAATTGTTGAGTAGAAAGATTAAAAAACATGATTTTGACATTTTAGATTAATAAAACCTGGATGGTGAGGAGGAAAAAATAAATCAATATAATAAACTGCCAGTTGCTTGTGAATAAAGAAATATTTTTCTAATAGTTGTATTTTATTTAATTTGCATATATTATATATGCAAATTAAATAAAACTTAATCCTTTGAGATTGTTTTGTGGCTATAATTTATTGATGCTACCATTTCCATTTAGATATACTGCCGTTTCGTTTTTTATTTATATTTATTTCGTTTCCTGTGTATAAATAATACTTAAAAACGAATTCACTCATTTTGAATTAATAAGCGAGTTTTTTTTAATAGCTATTAATCACCAGTGAATGTTTTACTACACCTAGGGGTGCTATAGAAATCTTTGATCACTTGTGACTTTCATAAAATTTATTATGTTGGTTCTATTTAGCGATCTACTAATTAAAATTATTTATATATATTACTAATAATACAAATATGAATATTTAAAGCAGTTTTAGGTATTATTGCACCCGATGCTATATAGTAAGAGATTAAGAGTGTTGTTAATATAATAATAACATTTATTTCTCGTTACTGTTACTTATATTTTTTGTTACATCTAACATACAACTATATTTAACTGCATGGTAAGACATCGGTATGAATCATACAGAGGTTATTATTCACAACGATAACCATACTTATAATAACTTCTTAATGTTACTTTATATTAGTAAATATCAACCGTTCCATGAATCGGGTCAAGTTATGCACTATCTTTTATGGATTCACTTTAATCTAAACATAAACATATAAACACCTATTTATTACTATTTCATGGAATATACAAATTACCGTTGTAATCATGTTATTTACAATTTATTTCTTGATATAGGAGAATTGTCATTTATTTTTATTGTTTCTCCTGTAACCATCTGCCATTACATTTCTAGAGAGGATATTACTATTTATCGGTGGCAAATAAGAAAGTAGCTTCCGTACTTTAACAATTGTATTATATCGTATCAAGAAATAGTTTATACGAAACACTTATTACGAATTTGTATTTTTTGTAACTGCAATATCATTTCTCATTATTTCTATTAACCAATCTTACTATTATGTATTCTATTATCATCAAAATATGTTGAGTCCACTTGTGTTATATTTATTTTAAAATAAATTATTTTATTTACTTATTATAATATAGTAAATAATAAGTTTAAATGAATGTTGTAATACTGATGACCTAAAAATACTTATTTAAAATTGGACAATTACATTTCTATCTCCAAATTTCACAATTTGCAATGGAGATTAACTGGTTACTTGACTATGTTCTCGTCGAGTTTAAATTATTGATTCAAACGCTATCAAAGGAAGGCGTTGTGTTGAAGCTTCCAGTTCAATTTACTCAGGGAATTTTATGGGCTATCGTGTATTATTTTTGACATTTTGTCATTAAACGTACCTAAAATTGTAGCCTTTTATGTAGCAGTATTTTATTTATAAGCTGGTCAAAATATTAGTACAATTGTTTTAGTGCCGTAATGCATAAAACGAAACAATATATTAAATAATTAAATATTCAAAAATGGAAGATATCATATTAATTTTTAAATATTACACTTAACTTTTGAGTAGATAGATTTATAAAATTTGAAAAAAAAAATCCATTTTTTTTCGTGTTTAATTTATAATTGTCATTTATTGTATAAATGTATAAATGTAATAAAAATAACAAAGAAATAACAATAGTATGTGTCACCCATATATACTAGTAAAGCATATCATATTAATAGAACGTATAAAAGTTCACGAATGATATAAAAATTGTAATACCCGGAGCGAATCGAATATGACCTATCTTCATGTTTGAATACATTCTATCTATCTATTATATCACTAGGTCATTGTGGTTCCGATGTCATTTTTACGATGCTTTTTACATGTTCGGATAGTTACGACTAACTTGGTTACGAGTTTAGTAATAGGGTACGATGACTGAGATCACTTTGGTTCTATTAGAATTATGATGCCTTCTACATAAAGAACGAGTTTTTATTCAGATACACATCATAAACAGTATAAACAAAGCAATATTATATATTGCTGGCGATAAAATTGTTATCGTAAAAGTATTTCGTTTGTAATGGTCAGCTTATAAACATATCGTTATTTTGAAAGTAAATAAAATTATGATCTCGTTTTTAATAACCTTACAATAAAAAAAATACATTTAAATACTTTATTGTATACCGTGTTTAAGCAGGATGGTTGACATCAAAGGTCTAATGTTCTTGAAGCCGGATATTAGTTTATCAACAGGAGAGCCTTTGTAAAAAGAATTCAGGAATTTTCCTTAGTACTCAATTTTTTTCTTATTAATTATTCTGTATTAATTTTTATTATTATTTCATAGTTGTCAAGAAAAAGTATTAATAGATTTTTTTTATAAAGCTAATTAATATATAGGCAATGTGTGTCATATTTTTGTATGAAAGTATTCAGAAGTATGTAAGGTTCAGGTTAAACATTTTTTGGACACCTTTTAAGATTTATTAAATTTTATATTTGGTAAACGCACTTCTTATTTTCTTTTATAATAAATTAATTCAAATAGTAGCTTTTGTATGATATTAACAATGGCTTATTTATTTACTAGTAAAACATTAATATATTAGTATTTTTTAGTACCGGCAAGTTTAATATGAAAAAGTATATTTAATAATTACCCTATAATATTATTACTTGTGTATTAAAATATATTATTCGTTTCAACTCACTTTTATTAATAACAAAATGGAATATTCAATAATAACCTTGCGACTTCAATGGGTTTCTATAAACTTCAATAAATAGGTGTTTAATAAAAATAGAATGATTATAAATGATAATAAAATATTGTATAGGATCAAAATTCCAAATATGTTTTATATTATATGATACATTAATGTGTGCCCCTTATGTAGATCGTACTATAGTCATGTTTAAAACCCCATTTGTAACCTCAGTAAATATCACCACATTTAAAAAGTTGCTATAAAACATCGCGGTATTAATAGATGTCTTCTTATATACAATACAATATACAATATATTTTATATACAATATAAATCTATTGCTTCTTTATCTGTACAATTGTTTCTTCCAAAATTTTGTGTTACTATACTGATTAAAACAACACCATTCCTTTATTTTTATCTGTCTTTATCTATCTAAACAAATGAACTTCAATTACTTTTCTCTAAATTTATTAACGAATATATTTTTTAAAAGTAATGAAAGCAGCTTAATCCCAAAAGTTACATAAATCTCATCAGAGATAAATTTTGAGGAGAAGAATATAGTTCAAGGGTTCAGGATTAGTAAATTATATTTCCACTACTTTCAACATGAATTTAGATATTCCATATTTTTGGTAAAAGAATATATGTTATTTCGAAAACAATATATAATGTCTTAAATTTCCAAAGCTTTACATTCATATAATGCATAACAAAATAATTTGATACTAAGAAATTAGGTTTTCTAGAGATTGATGAACAAATAAATAAATTTTGCAAAAGTTATGGCGTAAATCTGATATGAAATGTAAAACGAAATCTTGAATACCGGCACTAGTCTTCAATAGATGAAACGTGTAACAGTTCCTAGTAGAGTAGTACAAGTACTACTCTACTAGGAACTGTTACCTAACTGTACCTGTACCTGTTAGTTGTAACCTAAGACTAGTCTTCGAAGGCCCATTCTTTAGTATCCCTATACTAGGTACGCTACATCGCAGTATGAAATATTCATATGATAACAATATTGATAGTATTGTCACCTCTTGGACAACGTGGTGCATCTCGTTTAGTTTAGTACTTAGAACAGTCATATTGTTTCAAACAATAAAACTAATAAAACCAACTAAATCATCTTAATGCAATTGTTTTTTTTATCTCTTTATAAAAAAAATCCTTTTTCATCTTTACCATTATTAGTGTTATTAGCCGGTGGTTTTACATTACACCTTTTACACATGAGGCTTATACATATTCTTTTGTTACCGTGTATAACTATATGTAACTTAGGGTTGGGAATCAAAGGTATTGTTAGAAAATCTAAATAAAAACTCGATAACTAGGTGAAAGTACATTTAATTGATTATTCTAGATGATCTTAAAAATTAATTTTTTGTTTAAATGGTAAGTAATATTCATTTTCGTGACTAATATTTGTTAAAGTTAATTTTTTTATAACTTAAAAAAAACTAGCTACTTCATTCAATGTCTATAAAAATAATAAAAAATCAACTGGTATTGTATTCCACAGGAGGTCGAGTGGTCCCGCATAACAAATGTAATTTAACTAATTCAATCTGAGATGACATGATTCTCATTTGGCTTTTAATAACAAAAAAAGCAGCTTTTATTAAGCCATCGCGTGTTTATGTATTAAATATATGGAATAATTTAACTTAATATAATAAAGGACAACATTGAATAAAAACTTTAAATTATAAAAGAAAAACATCACACACACTACTGTATGTACAGTAGTGTATGTGATGTTTGTAACATTGAAATAACAATCAAAGAGTAAAAGTGTTTACTTTTAATCCAATCACTCTATAACATGGAAACTTTGAATTAATATTGAATTTCGGTAACTTGGCAACCACTAGTTTAAATGAAATCGATTATGACATTCTTTTTAAAAAAAATTATAAATATAAACTTATGTTAAGCTGTATTGGAATTTATTTTGTAATTCATTTTGTAGTTAAAGCTGGTTAAAATTATATTTAAATTGTATATGTAATTAAAATAAAGTCTGTTTGACGTATACTAATGACTTGTTTTGGTAGGATTGAAAACGTTTTGATGACAAATCTCAAAGCGCTGGTCGATCAGGATTACGTCATGTATCGTTGTCAGCTAGTGGATGGATATTCGAAATTATCAACAGTTATTCCAAAACGTTACTTTAGATCTTTACATATTACAATAACGTTTACACATATTGTAAAAAAAAATACCAGGTTTTTTTGATTTCAAGTTAATTAATCCAGAAAAAAAAACAAAAAAAATGTAAATTGAAATAAATATAAATTAAAAGAATTATCGTAACGACCATCGCTCCTTGTCGCATCCTAACATCACATCTTGAAATCTATTTTTAACCATCTTTATCGTCTCAACATTTATTAGGTCTCTTAATTCAGTCATGACTAAATATGTTTTATAGATTATTTCAAAAAATACTTCACAGTATTATAATATATCTTCATTAAATCTGAGTTAATTTAGTTAGCCAAACGATGCAAGCCGTATACAATAACTAAAACCAGATTTATTCGCGCTATCATTTATATGGTCCCTTTTGCTAGAAGATCTTATCTAGATTTAAATTAAATTCAAGATTAGATTGCTAAAAATCTTTTTGTGAATTGAAAATCAGATTCTTGTTTTCATGATAAATGGACACAAAAATACTAGATTATTTAACATGTTTTTTACTTAAGTACTAGGTGAAAATTTTGAAAAAATAAACAATAATTTATATAACTCAGACCCTGCTGCTAACATAAAATCGTGGATGCAATTAATATATTGTGTCGATACTAAGGTACTGATGATGATGATATTTTTTCTTACATATTACTTATACTCATTTTATTATGCTTGTATTTTACAAAGTGTTGAAACTGAAAACGCTTTGAGATCTTCCTTAAGTTTCCTTAAGACGAATCATTTGTGTAAGATATGATGAAAGTAACTGAATGACAATTAAAATAATAAAAAATATATAAAGAAGGGGTAATAACATAAACTTAAAAAAACACAATATTTTGAATTGATTTCGATTTGAAGATTCAGTTTTTTAAAAACTTTATTATTTATTCTCCCTTTTGGTTTATTTACCAAATAATCTAATTTAAGCATAGATATTCAGCGTTTCTGGTATTTAAATAAATTCATTTTATTAACTATCAATAATGCTAACCTCAAATCTAAATTTCAAAGGAAAAAATGAACTCAGAAGAGCGGTATCGATAAAGTGATTTGAAAGCAAATTGAAAGGTAAAGGGATGAAAAACTTTTCACTTGATCTGAATAATGATGATGTGAGCTGTATAAGCTGAGGGCTAAACCTTTAAATACTATTATTATAATAACATTATAATTAAGTCGTTAATTTCAGTAGCACCCTTTTGTACCACGTCCTACTTTGAAAATGATTGACTTTTAAAAAAAACTTCCAGCCTTAGTTCTTTCTGTAACCTGTTCGTTAGCAGACCCGTTAGAACATAATGAAATACTCAAACAACTATTAAATCTAGAATTCTAGTGTAATTGTAGATATTATATTATTGATTGACAATTTAGTTGCTTTCTCACATAAAAGTAAAAGTAAATGAATTTTATTACTACTCTGGGCAGATTAGGCTTTTGAAACGAAAGATTCTAGTTGCACCGTCCCATGAAAGTGAACGCCAAGATACTTGATACTGTTTTAACTTAATATAAATTTTAATTTTGTATAATTTGAGTTTTATTAGCGATATATCAATATTATAATTTTGCTCGGTCTCTAAAAAGTTCCCTTTCTTGTATTAATTTTTAAATAATATACTAATAATAATAAGTTTAGGTAACTGAATATTTTATTACAAATATTAATTTGTCCCAATAAATAAAAAAAAAACAACCTGTTTTGGCAGCACTGCCAGGATCTAACTTAAATATTTTTATAACACATAATTTATATATATATATATAAGATAAATGTCATGGAAAAAGTATTTAAATTTTATTTTTGTTATGTCATCATATACACAAATTTGAAAAAATTGTTCTAATGACGCCTTGTCCGTGTTGACAATATGGGTAGTTTGTTAAATTAATAAAAAAAAACCGGCACCCCAGTTCCTCTCTGTGCCCATCTATAGTTATTAAATGAACGAAACTTTTGCCCGAGTATTTATTATTCAATATTAATTGTTTTGTGATGTAATAATTACTGTTTAAGGGAAATAATAATTACAAAATCTTGTTCCACATCAATTCATTGCAAATAATACAATTTAAACATATCATTCTGTTAAAAAAAAAAAAAGGATGAAAAAAAATTATAAGATTAATATATATAATTAATTAATTAATTAATTATTATATATGTATAAAATATATATTTATATATATTATAAATACCGCACTGCAGTCAGAAATAATATAATAAATCACTTAGAGCTCTGAAATACAAATATAAGATAGAGTTAAGTAAGTTTCCGATATGTATGTAATGCTTTGTATTCATTGTACACGGAAGGTCGATGTGTCGCTTCTTATTCAATATGTAATGTAATCAAACTAATGCACTCTAAGACGTTGTCAAAATGTTTAACGTTTACGTCAAGATTATATATTATTATGTCCGCTGTCTCTCATAAATATTAGAATTCTTAACATTTAAACATAACAATAGTAATGATTATAAGTAACCTGCTACCTTTTTGGTTATCCCCTTTTATATATCATGTTTTTAGAAACAAGGTTCTTTAAGATAGTTTTGAAAATCATGACTCATTTTTCTTACACTACATACAAACAAGATACTATCTTTTAATACTATCATGTTTATTTCTATTTGAGTTAATTTAACTCATTTTAAATTAAAGCTAGTAAGTAAGTAAGTAAAGTAAAAACAAAATAAATTCTTTTTTATTTTCTTATATTTTAATATTCTATCTTCATTTATTATACAAATATATATATATATATATATATATATATATATATATATATATATATATATATATATATATATATATATATATATATATATAAAACTATACATTTTATAGCTGCAAAGTTAAATTTAAAAAAAAATGTAATAATATAATGGCCGAAGATGTCTCAATGGATCACGGAAGCTCTTTTCTTATTTGCCGCCAATATGTAGTAATGTATTTTCTAGAATTGGAATCGAACGGTCACGAAGCAGAAAATAAAAAATATATTTCAATTCTATTACCAGAACGTTCTACAAATAAATAGGTATTTTATATGAACAAAAGGTATTATACATATACATAATGTAAAATATATCTTAATTACTTAAAATTGATAATATATTTTCAAAGTGAATAAAACCTCACCGAAATAGGACTTAAAAATTCGGTGTTTCAATGGTATTAACTAAATGACTTTATGTTACATAATCATATATTAAAAATTTTAATAAAATGCATACACACTTTTTAGCACACATATATATATATTTTTTTAATTAGCTACACTTCTTAATATTTTTAAGTTATATAATCGTCTAAACTGTGTTTCATTTCAATATTACTCTGTAATGCTTACGTAACTAGTCGTTTCTTAGGTGGTCTATAAAGTAGTAGTTTTATTTATTTAGTTGAGAATTCAATTAAGAAAGGATTTAGTTCAAAGGAATCGTATCTTTAGAAAATGTCGCTTTTAGTTAATTGAAATTATCGATTTCTAAACCTAAACAATCAAATTCAAAAAAAAAAAGTAAAAATAAGTCATTTTTTTCTTAAAACCTATTTTAATTCTTAATACGGTTGTTACCAACGAGTGAGGAATTGAATTATTTTTCAATTAAATATCACAAAATATATGTCTGTCTGTCTTACGTAATATATTGAAAAATATTGGAAGGTTCATAATAAAGTTATATGTGTATAGAGAATACTATATAACACACAATTTAATATATGTAACTGCGTAAATTAATATATAAGTATAATAGTACCCATAGATTTTCTTGCCGCTTCTTCTATGTAACGAGAATCTAGCGTTTAATATTGGAGTTTAAAATAGTATTCCAAATTACTGCTGTCTGTAGAATCTTTTAACTCTAAATGATTTATTTCAAATGTACCTCATTACACTAATTAGGACACAGTGGCTTTCATTAGCTGCGCGTAATTAACGTTTACTATTCCATTTGATCGATACTTGATTGACTTAAACGAAATATCTATAATAAAAATATTTATTGAATTGGAAATAATGAAATGCGTTTAATTTCAATCGTTTTAATAATCTATGTTACATATTTCTCTCAAAAGTAATTAATATTTTAGGGATAGATATAATGCAGCAAGTTGAAGTGAAAGAAATAGAAATTTCAAGCGCTTAATAAGATATTGGAAGACGTTTTCTTAGTTACTGCCAGCAGCAAGACTCAAGAACTTATTTCAATCAGTATTTAGCGTGAAATCTTTGTTACAGAGTTTGGGAAATTATTTAAAAATAGAGAAAAAAGTATAAATGCGGAAAAGCAATTTAAATATAGTAAAAAATTTAGTTGTGATTTAAAAAAAAATACAAAATTCTAAATCATTTTGTATAAGTAGGAAAATACGAAATAACAATAATAAAATAAAAACAATTGTAATAAAATAGTAGTGTTAGGAATATTAAAATAAATGTAAGATTTGTTATATTTACCAATCTTAAAAAATATTTGATACTTTAATGTGTAATAATTTCATTCTATAAAGCTTTTATATTATGTTAAAAACTTACCTCAATTAACATTTTTACAAAAGTATCAACGCCATCTCTCGTTAGTTTAAGAATTTAACAATAGATGGCATCATAACAGCAATGTGTAATATGTTTTCTATCTCATTCTCTCCTATACATTTATGTGTTTGTTTTTTTACCGTGACGTATTTTTCGTTGCATATAGTTTCAAATTACAACGATTCTAAAGAAGTTTTACTTCAAAAGTATAATAAATATATGGATATAGGATCCAGGTTATACAAGCACTATAATAAGGTGTATGTAAAAAAATCTCTTTTAATAAATTAGGCAAACATATATGTCAATGATCGTCGAAAACCATGCAACATTAAGTAAAAAACTTTAAGAATAATGTCGGTATTTAAATAAAAATTAATCTTCAAATACCTTTAAAAATCCAACCTTTCTGCTATTGAGATATTTGACTTTATACTTTGTTAATAAATGATAAGACTCAGAAATTCAAAATAAAGGTTTTCGAGAGAATATTTTTCTTAAAATATGCATATATTTCACAGCGCTTCCTATCTTTATCGCACCCCTTCTATTGTAAGAGTAAACTGAAATTGTGCAAAGCAAGAATCTCTACTACATATCTGGTGTAAGGGCAACGTACCAATTCAATAGAAACAAGATTTTATTCACTAGTGGTTTATTATTATATTTTTTTGCTGAATCGCATAAACAGTCAAGTTTTTAAAGGATAATACAAATATGTATAATGTAGATCTTTAATTCATTTCACAAAAATGTTCATAGTTGTACACATTAAATTATAAAATTTTATATATTAATTATAATCATTAATTTTAATTATTGTGTTTATTTTACTAATAAGTTAATTTACAACCGACAAATGTAATTATACTGTTTCTGAATTTCAACATATTGTATTTCGAATAACTTTTAATTAATTCTACTGAAATTGGAGTACATTATTAATCATGTTGTAGTAAATGTATTGCTATTGATAAATTTAAAAATATTCATTTGGCATTTTAGATGTTTTAAAACCTCTATGGATTTGTATTCATTTAAGATGTATTAAAAATGGGAGGAGCAGAATATAATCGTGAATCGATTGTCCATGGTTTGTGAGTAATGTTTTTTTCTAATATTTGAGCAAAAATTCACACATACAATTTTAACAAAAAAATATGAAATTTTAATATAAAATCTTGTTTTGTGACTATATTGTTTTGCTTTCTGGTTTTTGTTTATATTTTAATTTCGTTCTTTTTCAGTTTTATTGTCAATTGTTTGACAAATCCTGGGTGTAAATTTTTAATGCAGGTTCACTCATTTTTATTTGATACCTATTGATTTAATACCTATTAATTATCAGTGAATGTTTTACTTCAACTGTAGGAGAGTCGAAAATAATCACTTCATTCAAATTATTATGTTATTATCAAATGATAACTAAATAGTTATCTATAAATTAAAACTATTCCCTTCATTATATTATGTTATAGTGGTTTTATATTTTATTGTAGCCGGTGCTACATATATAAAGAATTAAAGTACTGTTTATATAATAAATATTTTTTTATTACTTTTACTTGTATGTATAAAGTGTGTTTGATCTAACATGCGACTGTATTTAAATGAATGATAAAACATCGGCTTAATAAGTGAGTTATCATTTACACCGATGACAATCATGCAGTAAATAGAATATAATATTTATTTAAACTCTTACAATTTTCATACCCATGAAAAATTAAAGAAAAGATGTAAAAATAAATTTTCGTCATGATTTTTAGTTGTATGTATGTGTCTTTATATATTAATATTGTACAATCACGAGATCTAATCAATTTAAATGATTAAGCAAAAAATCTACTAATATTAGAAATTTCGCATAAAGAATACGGGAGGAAAAAGGAAAATTTCGGTTGATGATTTATTGGCTTTTAATTTTCTTTTGACGCAGCCGGTTTGAAGTTCTTTGATTCAACAATTGTTGAACCAGAAGTTTTATTTCGTCACAAATTAGATGTTATACGTTTGTAGGTTAACAATATGGCGGAGACAAAAACAAAGATAATTTATAAATTATAATAATATATGAATTCTCTCATTTTTAAATATTGTTACTTTATGTATAAAAAGATACTAGGTATCTAGCACTAGAGACAATAATTCTTATTCTTTCTATAGTGTAATTAATGGCCTTGTCGGTGGCTTGAAACCTCTTCGGAAATCGACTCGAAGTTCTATTTGAATCTAGGTAACATTTTCGAGACATTAGACCATCTGATTCCTTTACGGAAATAAATCTTAACAATTCTTGAGAAACTGGATAAGTCTCGAATTATTTTATTATGATACACAATAAAACATAAAACCTATGTTTAGACACATTGAAATCTAACATCATCATCATCATATATAACACTATAAGCTGGTCCACTCCAATTTAACTAGGCGGGGAATTTTCAAATTTTGGAACATAGTAAAACAATTATTTATTATATTTTTAATTTTATGTGTAAAAGCTCACACAAAATATTTCAGGAATAAGGATAACGATATTTTGGCTATTAAATAAAACTATTTAATTTTTATTTCACTAATTTATCTCTTTTTTTCTATTTCATTCTTAACATCGTTTATCAGTTTAGTTTATATGGAAGCTTGTGTGTCTTTGACAAACACATTTTTAATTTGTTTTAAACAACATACATTTAATTATAATATCTATAATTGCACGTTCAGTTCCTACTGATTTGATTGTTTAAAAAAAAAAGTATAACTAAACAAATTGTTTCATTGAATGAAGTATTTTGACCAACAACCTCTTTATGCTCAGGTCGAACAACTTAGCCAAGCTTCAACACAATTGTAGTAATAGGTAAAAATGCAATCTTTAGATATTTTTGCACCTTGAGAACAAAAACATACTAGCCGTATATTGGCATAAAAATATTAAAATTGCTCTATACGTTTAAAAGAAATTTAGTGACAAATACCATGTACCGGAAGCATTTATATATTAGAAGCCTTTATAGACACATATATAACGATTTTCTATTACTTTTTATTATTTTTAGGTCATAATTACGTTATCATTCAATTTATTTCCTCATACGTTCTCGTAGTAGAATATAATTTATTTTTATTGTTGCCTCCGTAACCATCTGCCATTACAATTCTAGAGAAGACATTACTATATATTGGCGGAAAATAAGAGAGTGGCTTCCGTGTTATAACAATTATATTATTTCGTATCAAGAAATAATATTAATTTTTTAAGATACTTATTATTACGAATTATTTTTTTTATTTTTTTTTTTATACTTTCTAGGTTAATGCTTGACTACATTCCATCTGATAGAAAGTGAAAATGTCATCTAAGACTACATAAAGCGCATTAACTTAGTAACCTATGCACTCTTCTCTTGAAGATGCCCACATTTTATTCGGACGGAAAAACCGACGCAGGCAAGCTGTTCCAGTCCTTCGCTGTGCGAATTAAAAAGATGAAGCAAAGCGCTTTGTTCGGACAAGGGGAATGTCCACAACGTAAGGATGGATACCTGCCGTGCGTCGGGATGTCCTGTGATGCTTTCATCACAGGACATCCCGACGGGGGACGGAGGAATTAAGTCGAAATTGCATTTTTTGTTATGTGTCAGTCCATTTTATAAATGTGTATTTCTATAATTATTTTCAGAAAAAATATCAATATTAGTGTAATTAGCAGAGTATTAGTGTTTATAAATTATTATCAGCTGCGATTAGTAAATTATTTGAGTAATATCCCATTGTCATTTAAATCTACTTTGAGTAACAGCTAGTGAGATCTGAAAAGCTGTTTTGGGAGGCCGAAGGAGGTTTTAGACCTGGAAGAGGGTGTATAGATCAGATCTTTTCCCACCGCATGACCACGGAAAAGTTTTTGGTCATAAATCAAAAGGTTTTCTGTGCTTTTGTGGATTTGGAAAAGGCGTTTGACAGGGTTGTGAGAAGGAAATTATGTGAGATACTGCAGGAGCTGGCATGTCGCCCTGGTTTGACATTTAATCGGGTGTTAAACAAGGTTGCGCTATGTCAGCTTGGTAGTTCAATTTCTATTTGGATAGTTGTCTCCAAGGCGTGAAAGACAGTGACATGGGAGTGAAAGTAGGTAACCTTAAGGTCAATTGCTTGCTATATGCAGATAATGCAGTGCTCATTGCATCATCAGAATGCAAATTACAAGCATTTGTCACCACTCTGAAAGATGAATGTGAAAATAATGGTCTAAACCTGAATGTAGATAAGACGAAGTTTCTGATATTTGAAAGAAATGAAGAAAGAACAGACTGTAAGATCAACGTGAATGATAGAATAGAATAGAACAAGTGAATGAAGTGGTATACTTGGGAAGTATGTTTAGCAGAGACGGAAGATACGAAATGGATGTGCCGGTAACAGAGTTGAAGATGCTTTGGCTGCATTGTTGAGACGGCAAAACATCAGCATAGCACGTTTGGCTGTACACAAAGCAGTTTTGCTACCGACGCTGTTATACGGCAGCCAAACGTGGGTAACATAGAAGAAGAATGTAAGAAAGATGAATGCTGTGGAGATGCGATCTCTTCGCAGAATATGCGGAGTCAGCCAAGCTGATCGAATCCGCAATGAAGAGATCCACAGAATGGCAGGTACTAGCGAGGATATCACGGTAAGAATGAAAAAGAACGTGCTCAGGTGGTTTGGGCACGTCGAACGAATGAGTGATGAAAGAATAGTAAAAAAGATTTATATAGGAAAAGGGAGCGGTAAGAGAGACAGAGGGAGGCCTCGAGTGACCTTCGAAATCACAGTATCTAAGATACTGGAGGAAGGTCACGTAAAAAGCATGAGGACTCCCCGGAGGGCATGTATGAAGAGGTTAATGTCTGTGGCCTAGGCGAAGGAGGTATGCAGGGACCGTAGCGTTTGGCGCTCCGTCGTCTCTGGCTATCCCCCGCAAGGGATATGGCGTGAAGCTTAATAAATAAATAAATAATAAATATAAATATAACAGCTAAAAGTATTATGATTGTAATCCTATTATAAAAAATCAAATCACAGTAAAGTAAAATGTTGTTAACTTAAAATATATATTGGACAATTAAATTCCAATGTTCCAATTGCATGAATTTGCAATTGAGATTAACTAGAACTGTTCTCGTGGAGTTTGATTTATTGACTCAAACGTCATCAAAGGAAGGGGAAGTGCTTCCAGTTCAGTTAACTCAGGAAATGTTATAAATTCTTTGATATTTTTGTATTAAACGTGTATAAAATAGTGACAGTTGTAGGATGTAATATTGGGCATTTGGTTCTTGGTCAAAATATTAATTAATGTATTTGTTTTTCAGAGCTAGAATGCATTATGTAACACAATATATTTAATAATTACCCCAAAATATTATTTCTTGTGTATTTACAGAATTGCAATATATGTTAGTAACTTCAACTTATTTTAGATTAGATTTAGATTTTTAATAATAATAGGATGGTTATAAATAATAAAAAAATATTATTTACATTCAAAATCACAAGCATTTAAATTGATGACACATTAGAAATCGTACACTAATCACATGACACTGTAGGTGTTAAATCACTGTTGTAAAATATCACGTGATTGATGGACGACCAATTATGTTTTATATATTCTATATGAATCTAATTTTCATATCTCTACTTTTGTCTCTTTATCTTTTTATCTATTTATTATTCTTTAAAAGCAATTATTCAGATAAAAGTTTGAATGCTTAAATTTGGTATATTCCAATTTTGCTGAATATTTGTACTCATTTATTACTTTCATAGTAATTAACGAGTATGAAGAGTATGCTTTGGTATTATTCAGAACTAAATGTTGACAAATTGATATTTTATATATTTTAACTGATAAGTGATGAAGCAAAGTTTAATTAGGTTTTAAATAATTTATTGAGACGGTATTTCGTTATACAAACTAATGCAGATGTGAAACATTCAGTCAATATTTGTAAATTCAATTTTGTTTTTCAATACTTAATAATCTTTTTTTAAAAAAGCCTTCTTTAAGCTGTTTTAAAATTAAATGCGTAGTCAAAAAATAAAAGAGTATTCGTATTTTGAAACCGACCTCCACAACTTTACGAGCTTTGCTCTTCATTTTGAACGAATACAGTTTAATACTTTCTTTACATAATTTATAAATTTGATACAGTCCTTGACTTAAAAGCATCAGTTTTATGAATGAATTTTATTTCTATCGGGAATACAGACAGTTATTTATGTCACGGAAATATTATTCAAATAATGTAATTCACTATGACTTTCTCATTGTGTATGAAATGAGAAAGTTCTTCCTTTGTTTTCTATTCATTTTAATATCATTGTTTATAGTTAGTACTAGCTGTCATAAACGAGGAAGTTTAATCGGATGACCTTTGTTACGTTCTGTCCAAGATTAATTAATAATGAAGTTAAATGTTATCGCATAATCCATAAAATATTAACCTAAAACAAGTTGTTTGAAAATAACAATTGTATTTGAATATTAAATTTTAAAGTTCGGATTTCACGATTTTGCAATGGAGATTATTAAGTTAGTTGGCAAGTTTTCGTCGAATTTAATTTATTGATTCAAACACGACAACATCTGAATCAATAAATTAGACGTCAAAAACGTGATAGGGAGGGTTAGTGTTAAAGCTTCTAGATCAGATAATTTAGGACATATTATATGCTGTCTTGTCTTATCTGCAATGTCGTATTGGAGAACCTAGAATGATAATATATGAAAAAAATGCTGATAGAATTTTTTTAGTTATATTATTGAAATAAGAATTTGTATCTCCAGTAATAATCTCGATATAATATACCATCTTTGTCAGTCTATCGCCTAAATAATTAATTTATAAGGAAACTTCGCCAGTTTGGTTTCAGCCTTTGTCTGTTTACTGCTTAATTTTGTTTAACCATTAGTAAAAGACGGCGTATTGTTTCAACGTTACTCGTTTGACATGTTAACAAATAAAATTATAAAATTGTTTAAGCCGAAGTTTAAGCCATTGTTTAGTCATTGTAATTGTAAGACTAAAAATTCCTTTTTTTTGGCATTAGGTGCAAAATAGTTAACTTATCTAGTTTTATCTTTGTCCTAGTTTTATAGTACTTAATTATATAGGAACTATTCTCCTATATTAGTGATAAGTGTTATATTATTCATTAATACCTTAGATGTGCTGTGTCTTTTTAAATTGCACTAACCTGCTGGCTCTACAATTATCTCTCATCACTTAAACACACAACATAAAGGTAAAAATGGGAGATATTGTTGAAATTCACAAAAAACATTGCTGAATCACTGGGTAAGCGTATGACTTTGTGTGAATGTTTTATAACTATAGCTATAAAACATTTTGGCATGACAAATTGCTGGACACGCAATGGTGCTTTATTTATTACGATGCCAAATATCGAAAGACTGCGTGTCGCCAACTTGGGACATCTGGACTATTTAGTTTCAAAGCACCCGATTTCTCCATCGTCTTCTACTTCGAATTCGCTACCACCTACATCCAAAACCAATGTTTGATATTAACGGCAAAAACGGCGCGAAAACGGAATTGAAATGCCTTACGTGCGGGACAATTTACAAAAGACGAGCCAGGTTTATTAAACATCTCAAAACACACAATGGTGCTGAAGCGCGGCAATTGCCGGTAATGTCTTCAGTTTTCACTTCGGATAGAGCTTACCCTCATATATTCTATGGTGAGCCATTGAATGCGAATCGCCAGGAGTCCATAACCATCCGGATGCGTCTCAGCATTCCCAATATTAAACAATCGACATAGAAAATACACAATGAAATATAGCGGACCTGTTAGAGCATCCGGGCTCAAACCAGGTACTCGCAGGTAGAGAATAATACTATTTTTTAATACTATTTTAAATACTATTTTTGACTACTTCAATGAGCACTATCCACCTTCGAATCGTTATGCTCACAAGTATAAAAAAACGGGTTTAAATTGAAAATGAGAAGAAAAAAAAGAGACCTCATAAAGAAACTTCGCAGGGCTAAAGCCATGGGCGACAACCAACTTAGCCACCAACTGTCTAGGGCATTAAGGTCAATTCTTAAATTAATACAAGGCATATGACAACAAACAACAAAAAACCTTGATAGCCTTGACCGGGCAAAACACGAAGTAGACTTTAATAAAGATCCCAGTAAGTACTCTTAAAACATTTTCAAAGACGAAAAAGGTTTTTCTATAGTTTGAAAATTTTATTTACAATAAATCTTTAAGACTACATATAGGTTTATTATACTTAAATATACTTATTTAAGGACTTTTCCACTTTATTGGGATGTGCTACCTGGTAACACGTGCGTGTGTTTGATTCTCGCATTTATATTATAAGTAATTCTATGTTTAATAAATTTATTAGTATTGTTATGAATACCGTTATTTTTTTTCGTAACAATATTGATCAGCGATAGTCAGTATATTTTCCGGATAAAGTAAATTACAATCAGAGCTTAATAACATTTTAGTCCAGGTTATAAATTACTCGGATAGTTCTCATATATAAAACGGAAATTATATTCTTATCAGCAATATTGTAGAAGTAACTTTCCATGATGCTATACCATGAAAATTTTTTTTACGTCTAATAAAATAGAAACGGGCCAAAAAAAAAATATAATACGAAAAAAATTTAATGTCTTTTATATTAGATTAACAACGAAATCAAAAACAGACAAAATTTTCAAGTTACTGTTAACTTTCTGATGTCTGTATAATCAATGATGTAAAGAAACCAAGAGGAATTTTTTGACGAACTTATGTATAAGTCAACGTGAATCCATAAAAGATAATGCGCAACTTGACCCAAGTGTTTTATTAACATTTATTAATATAATGTAACGTATAGAAGATGAAATAAGTATGTTACTTTACTGGACGATGGTCATTGTTGTGAATAATAACTTCTCTATGAATCCCACCGATGTGCTACCACTCATTTATACAGGCGAATAAAAATTATATAGATAAGAATAACGAGAAATAAAAAACATTATTATATTAACAATACTCTAATATCCCTGTTATTTAGCGCTGGGGCAATAATGCCTAAAACTGCTTCAAATATAATTATTTGTATTATTAGTAATATATATAAAACATTAAAATAAAAAGTTTTAATTAGTAAATCACTAAATAGAACCGTAATAATACATTTTATAAAATACACAAATGATCAAAGATTTCTATAGACACCCCTACAGTTGAAATAAAACATTCACTGGTGATATACATTTAAAAAACTCGCTTATTAATTCAAAATGAGAGGATCGGCTTTTAAGTATTATATATATCCATTAATTGCACCAACAGGATGATAAAACTGAAAAGAAACGAAATAAATATAAATGAAATAAATAAAACAAAACGGCGGCATTTCTAAATGAAAATGGTACCATCAGTAAATAATAGTCACAAAACAATCTGAAAGTATATATTTAGTTATTAAGGTTTTAAGTTGTATATATATAAATATCTATACAAATAGAAGAAAAAGATATCTTTATTCACAAAAAACTGGCAGTATATTCTATTGAGTTATTTTTTTCCTCTTACCTCATTATCCAGGTTTTATTAATTTAAAATAGCAAATTCATGTTTTTGAATCTTTCTAATAAGCAATTCATTCATTAGATATCGAGATTAATAATATAATTCAACTTCAGTGGGGTTAATTTAAAGTAATTCGAAATACAATTCGTGGTGATGTGAAAACAGTATAATTACATATGTCGGTTATTAATAAGCTTATTACTAAAATAAATCCAACAATTTTAATAATCTTTATGGTTAATTAATAATTAAGAAGTGCTTGAATTTAAATAATTTTATTATAAAATGTAATTTGCAATACATTACTTAAATATGTAAAGAGTTAAGGCTATTTGAGTATGCATTGAGACTAATTTTAAAATATCGACCACATGTTTCGCTTTATTTAACTATGGGTTACAAATTATTTTTCATGTATTTAGAAATATTGATATTATAGTCGTTTTCCTTGTATAGTTTTTGATTGCAATCACGAATTTTAGTTTCATCATGATCATGTTTTCAAAACTTAACTTAATTTGCCTTCTTCAAAATAGACAAGTTTTTTTCATAACGAAATTAAATCGATTTTTTTTTATTAAAACCACATTCAAAGCACATGTATGTAAAACCTCCCATAAAACGTATAAAACCTACATCTAACTGAATGATCTACGTCCCATGATACGAGCTCAGTGATCCGTAGTAAACCCAATATCTCTTTTACGATTCTTTTACATACAATAAAAGGATATTTACAACTTCGATAATAGAGAAGAAATATGTGACAAAACTAGGTGCCACATGAATTGGAATGGATGTATATCATGTGATTGCTATTTTATTTTTAAAATTTTTGTTAATAATAAAAAACGGCAATGTCACTTAGAATGTTTTATTAATTATTGATAAAGCATCACAAGGGCATGCCTCTGTTTAAACAAACTCTAACATATATCCAGTAACAGCTTAGTGTAAATTCTTAAAAGATAAGGACAAGCATCTTTATCCTTACCCTATAAAGTGACACTAAGATGTAAAAAAATAATGCTAAAGTGAAATTAAATTATGAATTTGGATAATAGTGTTAGATAAATATTATATAAAAAACTCATACATCCGGAGAAAACTGTGCGATCAAGAGGGCAGCTTTCATCGAAGAGGCAGAATTCTCAATTCAAGCTCTTATTTCCTTTCCGCACACGACACATATGATATTATCGTTTAGTTATATAAATAGTAGAAATTTTACATATAAAATTAAACACTTGTATTTGAATGTGCTATAAACAGTTGTGGATATGCATTTTTAAGCAGAAAGTCGAGAGAAATATAAAGAGTAGGATAAATATATCGATATCACTATAGAGAACTTCAGTTATTATTGTCTCCTTATCTACTGTGTCAATTGTTTCATACCCATTTTATTAGCGACATAATGAGATGTATCTAATCAATTTCTTTAAACTAATGTGGACATACACATACATATGACAAATAGTCAAATCACATCATCGAAGATAAATTGAAAATGTTTTTGAATAATATCGGAATTTTATATGAAAATAATCTTAAAATGGCATTGAAAGTAAAAACTTTCTCATTTTTAAATATTTGAATATATGAAAATACTCTATAAATGAAATTCAAAACTAAGTTCTTTGAGAGAACATTGTTCTTAAAATATGTATATATTTTACGGTGCTTCTTATCTTTATCGCAAATATTCTAAAGTAAGCTGAAAAGCATAGCATAGCAAGAACCTTTATACTACGAGTACATTCTTGGTGTTGGGTCAAAGTACAAATACAATATAGATAAGATCTTATTCACTGGTGGTTTATTATTATATTTTTATTCCTCAATCTCATTAAACGTTGACGATATTTATCAAAAGATAAAACATCTTGTAATATACTTTGTAAATACTTACATAGTTTTACGCCTTAAATATTTAAGTATAGTATTGCAAAATAAATTTTATAATTCTGTATATTAAATTAAACTACTTCTTAGTTATTTATTAACAATAATGATTATTATAAATTATTTTAATAATTTTAGTAATAAGCTACTTAATAACCGACATGTGTAATTATACTGTTTTCACATCACTACAAATTGTATTTCAAATTAATTTAAATCAACACCACTGAAGTTGAATTACATTATTAATCTCGATGTGTAATGAATGAATTTCTGAGTAGAAAGATTAAAAAACATGATTTTGACATTTTAAATTAATAAAACCTGGATGGTGAGAAGGAACAATAACTCAATAGAATAAACTGCCAGTTGTTTGTGAATAAAGATATCTTTTTCTTATATTTGTGTAGATATTTACATATATGCAAATTAATGAAAACTTAATTCTTTCAGATTGTTTTGTGACTATTATTTATTGATTGTATTTCCTTTTATTGTTTTTTTATTTATATCCATTTAGTTCCTTTTCAGTTTTATCATTCTATTGGGGCAGTTCCTGGATATAAATAATACTTAAAAGGTAATTCACTCATTTTCAATTAATAAGCGAGTTTTTTTAATATCTATTAATAAGCAGTGAATGTTTTACTTCAACTGTAGGAGTGTCTATAGAAATCTTTGATCACTTGTGAATTTCATAAAATTTATTATGTTGGTTCTATTTAGTAATCTACTAATTAAAATTAGTTATATATAATACTAATAATACAAATATGAATATTTAAAGCAGTTTTAGGTATTATTGCACCCGACGCTACATAGTAAGAGTTTAATAGTGTTGTTAATATAATAATAATATTTCATTGTCGTTACTGTTACTTATATTTTTTGTTACATCTAATGTATCCATACCATTGTATTTAAATGCATGGTAACACATCGGTGTGATTCATAGAGAGGTTATTATTCACAACGATAACCATACTTATAATAACTTCTTAATGTTACTTTATATTAGTAAATATCAACCGTTCCATGAATCGGGTCAAGTTGTGCACTATTTTTTTATGGATTCACTTTAACCTATACATAAATACAAACACCTATTTATTACTATTTCAAGGAATATATAAATTACCGTTTTAATCATGTTATTTTACAATTTATTTCTTGATATAGGACAATTGTCATTTATTTTTATTCTTTCTTCTGTAACCATCTGCCATTACAATTCTAGAGAGGATATTACTATGTATTGGCGGAAAATAAGAAAGTAGCTTCCGTACTTTAACAATTGTATTATATCGAATCAAGAAAAAGTTTAGAGAATATTACAAAACATTGCTACGAAATTGTGTTTTTTGTTACTGCAATATCATTTCTTAATATTTGTTTTATCCAATATTACTAGTATGTATCACTGTAATTAATTTAAACAAAAAAATATGTTAATGCGATTAGTAGTTTGAGTTTTTATTTGCTTGGCGTTTTCTCTTAAATTAAGATATAAATTATTATCAGTTGAGATTATTAAGTAAATAGAGTGAAATCTTTTGTCATTATCAAAATATGTTAAGTCCACTTGTCTTATATTTATTTTAAAATAAATTATTATATTTATTTATTATAATAAAGAAAACAACAAGTTTCAATAATTGTTGTTGTAATATTGATGTCTTAAAAATAGTCATTTAAAACATTGGACAATTACATTTCTATCTCCAAATTTCACATTTTGCAATGGAGATTAACCAGTTACTTCACTTTGTTCTCGTTGAATTTAATTTATTGATTCAAACGCTATCAAAGGAAGGCGTCGTGTTGAAGCTTCCAGTTCTATTTACTCAGGGAATTTTATGGGCTATCGTTTATTATTTTTGACATTTTGTCATTAAACGTACATAAAATTGTAGCCTTTTATGTAGCAGTGTTTTATTTATAAGCTGGTTAAAATATTAGTATAATTGTTTTAATGCCGTAACGCACAATACGAAACAGTATATTAAATAATTAAAATATTCAAAAATGGAAGATATCATATTATTTTTTAAATATTACACTTAACTTTTGAGTAGATAGATTTATAAAATTGGAAAAAAAAAACAATTTATTGTATCAATGTAATAAAAATAACAAAGAAATATATATTTATTACAATAGTATGTGTCACACATATATACCTACTAGTAAAGCATATCATATTAATAGAACGTATAAAATTTCCCAAATGATATAAAAATTGTAATACCCGGAGCGAATCGCATATGACCTATCTTCATGTTTGAATACATCCTATCTATCTTTTATATCACTAGGTCATTGTGATTCCGATGTCATTTTTACGATGCTTTTTACATGTTCGGATAGTTACGACTAACTTGGTTACGAGTTTAGTAATAGGGTACGATGACTGAGATCACTTTGGTACTATTAGAATTATGATGCCTACTACATAGAGAACGAGTTTTTATTCAGATACACATCATAAACAGTATAAACAAAGCAAATATTATATATTGCTGGCGATAAAATTGTTATCGTAAAAGTATTTCGTTTGTAATGGTCAGCTTATAAACATATCGTTATTTTGAAAGTAAATAAAATTATGATCTCGTTTTTAATAACCTTACAATATAAAAAAATACATTTAAATACTTTAGTAAATACCGTGTTTAAGCAAGATGGTTGATATCAAAGGTCTTATGTTCTTGAAGCCGGATATTAGGTTATCAACAGGAGAGCTTTTGTAATTCAGGAATTTTCCTTAGTACTCAATTTATTTCTTGTTAATTATTCTGTATTAATTTTTATTATTATTTCATAATTGTCAAGAATTAGTATTAATAGAATTTTTTTTATAAAGCTAATTTATACATAGGCAATGTGTGTCATATTTTTGCATGAAAGTATTTAGAAATATGTAACGTTCAGGTTAAACATTCTTTGGACACCTTTTAAGATTTATTAAATTTTATATTTGGTAAACGCACTTCTTATTTTCTTTATTAATAAATTAATTCAAATAGTAGCCTTTGTATGATATTAACAATGACTTATTTATTTACTAGTAAAACATTAATATATATATTTTTTTTGGTACCGGCATGTATAGTCTGAAAAAGTATATGTAATAATTACCCTATAAAATATATTATTCGTTTCAACTTACTTTGATTAATAACAAAATGGTATATTCAATAATAACCTTGCGACTTCAATGGGTTTCTATAAACTTCAATAAATAGGTGTTTAATAAAAATAGAATGATTATTAATGTTAATAAAATATTATCTTCTATTATATAAAAATGAATCGCAAAATGTGTTGGTAAGCGCACAACTCAACAACGCATGGACCAATCTTAACAATTCTTTTTTTAAATATTCCTTGAAGCCCAAAGATGGTTCTTACGGCGAGAAAAAATCGAATAATTTCCAGGAAAACCCTAAAAGAGCCCTTTTCTTTTTCCTATACAAATATTTTCTAACTAAATTTAGAGTCAATTTGAACTGTATTGCTATACAATAAAGTTCATATTAAATTACAAGCACTCATTTTTGTCTAAGTAATGGTGTAATATAGGTGTGTTGCTAACATCGAAGAGTCAATTCGCACTTTATTGTCTCTGCACAAAGTTCAAATTCAATCAAATATATGTGTGTGCAGGTTCACGCAAAAGTGATAATATCGTGAACCCGACCAATTTGAAAAGTCAAAAAATTTAATAGCTATAGATTTTATTGGCCTTGGAATATTCTTTCTTTTGTTTTAGTTTTGGAATGCGACATAAATTGTCATCAGTTTTCACGTCATGGCATCTGTCAAACAAACCGCGTTAAAAAGCGTTTATAATATTCAATAATTAATTTTGATTGTTTCATATCGTGTTTTGTGCAAAGTGTTTTAATACCTGTGATTATTAATTATTGCATGTGACATAATTTGGTTGAGTATATTCGATATGCCTCCTATAAGACGAAGTAATTTAGGTAGAAGAACCCGAAATGCTACAAACCAAACTAATTGCCGTAAGGTAAGTATTATAGCAGTTAATCATTATAATTTTAGTGAACAAAATTTCCTGTTAATTAAGTAAAGGTGTGTCATTAACCTTCAGTTCCTTAATCCCCAAGAAATATATTACTTAGTCATAATATTATTTGGTGATTCAGTATTAGCAATACTTTTATTATTTTGAAACACAATATAATTATTTGATGCTGGATATTAGTTACAACTAATTATTACATATTGACATACCTAAGCATATCAATTATAAATTGGGGATTCAAATTAGGAGACACATGTACTTTTTACGAACAAATATTATTTATATTTGACAAAAATCATTTTTTTAATTTACAGATACAAGGCTAACTATATCATAGCGCAGGTTCACTGTTACCAGTGTCAGATAGCAATTACAAATTCCTGCAAATTTATTTCATTGGCAATTCACCACAAGAAATTGATATGCGTTGTTCAAATAACAATTCAGTAAAGAGGTCTATTGTAGAAAAAGTACAAACTTTATTTCATGAGTACAATCAATTGATTATGTTGTTTAAAACTGCACTGGATCTGATGCCATCTGATAATCACAAAATTGTAATCAGAGCTGATAAAACACCTGTTGGCCAACATGCAAGACGTTTTAATGCACCAACTATTGATGAAGTTACCATCGTTGTAGTTGGAGAAAACTTGGAATCCCGTGATATTTTTTTACATCGTCGGAATGATCAATTACAACGTATAAAGGAAACACACAGCTCATATGACGCATTGCAATATCCCATTATATTTTGGCAAGGTGAAGATGGCTATGATTTCTCAAACAAGATGATAAATCCCAGTACAGGTAATAAAAAATATTAGTTTAGCAAGGAGATATATTATCAGTCACTACATTATTTTTTTTTATTTTCAATGTTATGAAAACAAAAATCTATTTTCAGGTTCTTAAACCAACAAAAAAGTCAGTTCAATGAACTATTATTCCTACCGCCTAATGATTCGTGAAAATGAAGACAATCACATACTCAAACGTCGGCGATTATATCACAAGTATGTTGTAGACATGCATGTTAAAATTTAAACGGAGAGATTAACATTCATCTGGTTGAATCAGACAAAACTCAGATCTGAAGAGTATATTCACCTTCGAGAGGCGATTAATACTGATGGTAACGCACAGAATCTTAGTCGAATAACTATTCTTCCAGCAACATACATCGTAAGCCCTCGACATATGCATGAATATGCTCAAAATGCCATGTCATATGTTCGTCATTATGGTACAGCAGATTTGATCATCACATTTACATGCAATCCTCACTGGATAGAAATAGACACAGCCAGAGTCTTTATACAAAAGTTGAAATCTTTAATGGATTTCATTGTGAAACATTATGTGTTTGGAGAGACATGCCGCTGGATGCATTCTGTGGAGTGGCAGAAACGGGGATTGCCACATGCACATATTTTGATTTGGTTAGTTGACAAGATAAAGTCAAATGAAGTTGATGCAGTAATATCAGCTGAAATCCCTAATGTAGAAGTAGATCCTGGATTGCAAGAGGTGGTTAAAGGTTAAAGGTGGTCAAAAACATGGTACATGGTCCCTGTGGAACTCTTTATCAAAATTTACCATGTATGGTGGATGGTAAATGTTCAATACGATATCCACGGATATACATCGTATCGTTCCATATTCACCCATTTTATCAAAGCGCACATCAACGTTGAATCTTGCCATTCAGTAAAATCTATTAAATACATTTGCAAACATGTAACCAAAGGTGTGTGAGGGATATGGCTGTGATTGGTATTAATGCAGAGAATTCCAATGATGAAGTTACCCAATACCAAATGGGTCGCTATGTTAGTAGTAATGAAGCAGTTTGGCGATTATTTTTTTGTCCTATTCATGAGAGACACCCTACTGTTGTTTATTTAGCTGTGCATTTAGAAAATGGACAAAGAGTATATTTTACAGCACAGAACGCAGTACAAAGAGCTGTACAGCCACCATCTATTACATTAAACAGTTTTTTTGACATGCCAAAACGATGCTTTTGCTCTAACATTGTTATATTCTGAAATGCCAAAATATTATACTTGGAATCAATCCTTAAGGAGATTTATACCACGGAATCAAGGAAAACCAGTTTCAGGATACCCAGATGTATATTCTACCGATGCGATTGGTCGAATTTATTCAGTACATCAAAGCAATGATGAAAGTTTTTATTCACGACTGCTATTAGACAATGTACGTGGCCCAACATCATTCCAACATGTACGAACTATTGATGGTGATTTGTGTGGATCATACAAAAAAGCTTGCCAACGTTTGCGATTGCTAGAAAAATGCTCATTGGGATCAAACTCTCAATGATGCTGTAATATCATCACAAGCTCATCAAATACGAACATTGTTTTCTATAATCATATCTACATGCTTCCCATCAAACCCAAAGGATTTGTGGATCAAGTACAAAGATAATATGTGTGATGATATTTTGGATCAATTACGGATTAGAAGGGGAAATTCAAATATACAAATAAGCGAAGAAATTTACAATGAAGTATTGATTTCAATTGAGGACATGTGCTTGATGATGTCAAACAAACTATTATTTCAATTAGGCCTGGTCGCGCCCAATCCTCCAATGCATGATGCTTTTAGCCAAGAGTTGCACCGAGAAAAACTGTATGATCTCAACACTGAAAGAATTAATTCAAACAAATCTTCCACTATTGAATGAACAACAGAAGTATGTATTTGATACACTTATGAAAGTAATAAATGTTAAAAGAGGAGGGATTTACTTCTTAGATGCACCTGGTGGTACAGGAAAAACTTTTTTGATTTCATTGATATTAGCAAGAATTCGCTCACAAAACAAAAATGCACTTGCACTCGCTTCGTCGGGAATCGCAGCAACTTTGCTTGAAGGTGGTAGAACAGCTCATTCAGCACTAAAATTGCCATTAAACATGCAAAGCAACGAAACTCCAACCTACAACATTTCGAAGAACTCTGCAATAGCAAAGGTTTTGCAGCAATGTGAATTGATTGTTTGGGATGAACGCACGATGGCACATAAAAAATCTATGGAGGCTTTAGGTTCTATACCTTACAAGATCTACGGAGCAATCATAACCCATTTGGTGGTGCAATGATTTTATTAGCAGGAGATTTTTGTCAAATATTGCCAGTGATTCTACGATCAACGCCAGCTGATGAACTTAATTTAAAGTCCTCCAATTTGTGGAAGCATGTGAAGGTATTACATTTAAGCAAGAATATGCGTGTCAAGTTGCAAAATGACCAATCTGGAGACATATTCTCTAAACA
Organism: Melinaea menophilus ssp. n. AW-2005; assembly: GCA_918358695.1. Lineage (NCBI taxonomy): Eukaryota > Metazoa > Arthropoda > Insecta > Lepidoptera > Nymphalidae > Melinaea > Melinaea menophilus. The sequence continues at coordinate 11,935,371 of OU911056.1, forward strand.
ACTCATTGACATTGGTAATGGCAAATTTCCTATAGACACCTTGACTGGTTGCATTAACTTTCCTCAAAGTTTTTGTCAGTTAACTAAATGAAAAGATGAACTTATTCAAAAGGTGTTGCCAGATGTTGCTCAAAATTACAGAAACCATGATTGGTTGAGGTTGAGGTAAATGAATTAAATTTCAAAATTCAAGAAAAAATTACAGGCGAATTGAGGATATATCAGTTGATTCGGCTACTAACCAAGATGAACGTCAACTATCCACCTGAATTTTTAAATTCGCTGGATTTACCAGGATTGCCACCTCACAATCTTCAATTAAACCTTAAATTATCGTTAGTTATAATGTTGAGAAATATCAACCAATCACGTCTTTGCAACGGCACACGGTTAGCGATAAAAAAATTATTGAACAACGTGATAGAAGCAACTATACTGAAAGAAAAGTATAAAGGAGAAGACGTGTTGATACCACGCATCGCAATGATTCCGACTGACAGTTTCCAGTGCGGCTTGCTTTTGCTATGACCATAAATAAGTTCCAGGGGTCAATTGTATGTTGCCTGTTCCCATGTTGGAAAACCATCAAATTTGTTTGTATTCACCACGTAATCAAACAAAAAACATTGTGTATCATAAAGCACTACAATAAAAATAAAACAGATTTTTGTTATTAATACGAGTACTGAAAATACTTATATACGTTTTATTTCATTATTCTTTAATTTATCTTATTAAAATGATAAAGTAACATATTTAAAAAAATATAATTTTACGATTTATTTATCATATTATTTAAAATATTAAATGATAAAAAAGATCCACCAGAAATCTTAATATGTATAAATCACGTGTCACGTTGTTTGTCCGCGATGGACTCCTAAACTACTTAACCGATTTTAATAAATTTACACACCACGTACAGTTTGACCTAACTTAAAAGATATATAATAATTTTCAACTCAATTCATAGTCGCAATATTATTTTATTTGTTTATTATTTTGCAGTTAGCTCCTAACAATTCTAAAATATGGTGGTATCTGTTGACTTGATTGAATAATTACGAATGATGTATCTACCCTACCTACCTCATTCGTAAGTTTAGTGTTCCAAGTTATTTACTAAAAACTTTGTAATTTACAAATAGTGTTATAAATTTGGATTAAATTTGAAAAATAATTTTGTTTCTATTTTTGCTTAATATCGACTAAGAAAACATTATGATTTTCATGACAGAAGTACTCTGAACGTTACCCCTTAAATAGTTTACTACAATGTAATATATCAAAAACAATAGTCACAGCAACGCGTGACCGGGTCTGCTAGTATAAGATTAAAATTCCAAATATGTTTTATATTATATGATACATTAATTTGTGCCCCTTATGTAGATCGTACTATAGTCATGTTTAAAACCCCATTTGTAACCTCAGTAAATATCACCAGATTTAAAAAGTTCCTATAAAACATCGCGGTATTTATAGATGTCTTCTTATATACAATACAATATACAATATATTTTATATACAATATAAATCTATTGCTTGTTTAACTGTACAATTGTTACTTCTAATATTTTGTGTTATTATACTGATTAATACAACACCATTTCTTTATTTTTATCTGTCTTTATGTTGTGCGTCTTTTTATAACTTGAGAACCATCTAATCGATCTTATCTATCTAAACAAATGAACTTCAATTATATATTTTTTAAAAGTAATGAAAGCAGCTTAATCCCAAAAGTTACATAAATTTCATCAGAGATAAATTTTGAGGAGAAGAATATAGTTCAAGGGTTCAGGATTAGTAAATTATATTTCCACTACTTTCAACTTGAATTTAGATATTCCATATTTTTGGTAAAAGAATATATGTTATTTCGAAAAACAATATACAATGTTTTAAATTTCCAAAGCTTTAAATTCATATAATGCATAACAAAATAATTTTATACTAACAAATTAGGTTTTCTAGAGATAAATAAATAAATTTTGCAAAAGTTATGGCGTAAAGCTGATATGAAATATAAAACGAAATCTTGAATACCGGCACTAGTCTGCAGTAGATGAAACGTGTAACAGTTCTTAGTAAAGTATTACTAGTACTACTCAACTAGGAACTGTTACACCTAAGACTAGTCTTCGAAGGCCCATTCTTTAGGTAAGCTACATCGCAGTATGATATATTCATATGATAACAATATTGATAGTATTGTCACCTCTTGGACAACGTGGTGCATCTCGTTTAGTTTAGTACTTAGGACAGTCATATTGTTTCAAACAATAAAACTAAAAAAACCAACTAAATCATCTTATTGCAATTGGTTTTTATCTATTATAAAAATTTACCTTTTTAATCTTTACTATTATTAGTGTTATTAGGCGGTGGTTTACTGCGGCAGATAGCATTATACATTACACCTTTTATATATAAAAAAATACTCTTTTCATCTTTACCATTATGTGTATTAGCCGGTGGTTTTAAATTACACCTTTTACACATGAGTCTTATACATATTCTTTTGTACTTTAGTTACCGTTATGTAACTTAGGGTTGGGAATCAAAGGTATTGTTAGAAAATCTAAATAAAAAAGAAACTCGACAACTAGGTGAAAGTACTTTTGATTGATTATTCTAGATGGTCTTAAAAATTAAATTGTTGTTTAAATGGTAAGTAATAATCATTTATAAATATTATAGTAATCTCTCTAAAAGTTGTAACCTGGATATATTTAAAAACTACATTACCAAAGTGTTTAATTTTTTTTTTAATGTATATAAATATATCATCCTACAAAAAAACTATACAGATTCTTGAGTTAGAGAGTACAATATAATTTATATATTAATATGTCACATTAGAACGCTAAAAAAGAATTAATAAATTGTTTTTTTGTTAGCTACTTCATTCAATGTCTATATAAATAATAAAAAATCAACTGGTATTGTATTCCACAGGAGGTCGAGTGGTGCCGAATACCAAATGTAATTGAATTAATTCAATCTGAGATGACATGATTTTCTTTTGGCTTTTAATAACAAAAAAAAGCAACTTTTATTTAGCCATTGTGTGTTTATGTATTAAATATATGGAATGATTTAACTTAATATAACAAAGGACAACATTGAATAAAAACTTTAAATTATAAAAGAAACATCACAGACACTACTGTATGTACAGTTATTCCAAAACGTTACTTTAGATCTTTACACATTACAATAACGTTTACACATGTGTTAAAAAAAATAGCAGTTTTTTGTGATTTCAAGTTAATTAATTCAGAAAAAACACAAAAAAAATGTAAATTGAAATAAATATAAATTAAAAGAATTATCGTAACGACCATCGCTCAGCCTCCCTGTCGCTCCTAACATCACATCTTGAAATCTATTTTTAACCATCTTTATCGTCTCGACATTTATTAGGTCTCTTAATTCCGTCATGACTAAATATGTTTTGTAGATTATTTCAAAAAACACTTCACAGTATTATGTTATAACTTCATTTAATCCGAACTAATTTAATTACCTAAGTAATGCAAGCCGTATACAATTACTAAAACAGGATTTATTCGCGCTATCATTTATATGGTCCATTTTCTGGAAGATCTTATCTAGATTTAAATTAAATTTAAGATTAGATTGCTGAAAATCTTTTTATGAACTGAAAATCAGATTCTTGTTTTCATGATAAATGGACACAAAAATACTAGATTATTTAACATGTTTTTTAATTAAGAACTAGGCGAAAATTCAAAAAAAATACACCATAACTTATATAACTCAGACTCTGCTGCTAACATAAAATTGTGGAGCAATTAACATTTGTATTGCGCCAATACTAATGTACTCTGAATGGTTGATAATATTTTTTCTAAAAATATATTATCTATACTTATTTTATTATCCTTTATTTTACAAAGTGTTGATACTGACAACCATTTGAGATCTTATTGAAGTCCTTAAGACTATCATTAAGACGAACTGTCATTTTTGAAAGATATGATGACAGTAACTGAACAACTAACCAACAACTAACAAATAACAATTAAAGTAATAAAAAAATAATAAAGAAGGGATAAAAATGTAAATTTTAAAAAACAGAATATTAACTATATTAATTTGAAGATTCAGTTTTTGTAAAAACTTTATTATTTATTCTCGCTTTTGGTTTATTTACCAAATTATTTATTTAAATCACAGATTTTCAGCTTTAATAGAATTTAGATAAATTCATTTCATTAACTGTCAATAATGTTAACCTAAAATCTATAAAAGAAAAAATGAAACGGTAATGACAAAGTTATTTGGAACCAAATTGATAGGTAAAGGACTGAAAAACTTTTCACTTTTTTGAAAATGATTATCTCCTACATAAACTTCCAGCGACAATTCTAACTGTAACCTATGCGTTGGCAGCCCCGTTTAACATTAAAATTGTCCAAAGCCTTATTAAATTTGGAATGCTAGTACATTAGCAGAGAGACTATTTTAGAGATTCTATTATTGATTGACAATTTGGTAGTTTACTTACATAAAACTAAAAGGAAAGGAATTTCATGAATTAAATAAGTTAAGAACAAGTCCGACAGTCCAGCACCTCTCTGCCTATATACAGCTATTAAATAAAATAAACTTTTTCTTAAAAAATAAATTGTTTTGTGATGTAATAATTACTGCTTAGGGGAAATTACAATGGTCATAAAATCTTGTTACACATCAATTCTTTCCACAAAATACCATTTTTGTTTTGCCCCAAAAAAAACCAGTTAAAAATAAAAAAACTTTATATACAATTAATATCGCGCTACAGTCGGAAATAAAATATTACATCACTTAGGCCTCTGTGCAATACAAATAAAAGAGAGTTAAGTAAGTTTCCGATATGTATGTAATGATTTGTATTCATTGTACACGAAAGGTCGATGTTTCGCTTCTTATTCAATATGTAATGTAATCAAACTAATGCACTCTGAGACGCTGTCAAAATGTTTAACGTTTACGTCAAGATTATATATTATTCTGTCCGTATATTACAATTCTTAACAATAACCAATTTGCAACCTTTTTGATTACACGCTTTTATAAATTAAGTTTTTAGAATAAAGGTTTTTTAAGATTGTTTAGACAATCCTGACCTGACCTAACACTACATAACCAAGACATTATTTTATATTACTATTGTATTTATTTCTATTTAGAATATATTAATTAATCTTAAAACAAAACTAATTAATGCATAAATGACAAGTAAGAATAAAATAAAACTTTCTTCTTATTTATATCTTTCTATTATCTTTTATTTTAATAGATTCAATTTTATGTCATATGTCAAACTTTTATTCCACTGATGTCGTACGTTAAATGAGAAATTCCTAAATATCCGACCATAGTATGTAAAAAAGATCTTGAAAATTAAATCGGAATATAACGACTAAAAGTGTATAAAATAAGTAAGGCCCTTTCCGTTCTTCGTATTCTTGACGTGACCAAGTTAGCTTTTCACGCAAATTTGCATTTTCACGCAGTACGAGTCTTATGTATTCCGAGGAAAATGACTAGCCAGTCTACCAGACTATAACCTTCATAGATTAAAAATCGCAAAAAAAACAAAGGAAAGAAAATAATGAAAAGGGAAAGAGGTAAGGTGAGCTTTTGGATCTCTAATTCCCCATCACAAAGCTTACAATAAATACAAATGGAAAACTGGGTCAACGTGGTTAGCATGGTTGAGTATTGCATAACAAGGAATGCTGATAGACATTTTAGATTTAAAGTAACTGATAACATTTTTGAGGTCTACAATTGATTTGAAATACTTTCTCTTTCTCTCTTCATTTATTATACATAACTAGGATCCGCCAACCATGCGCGGCGGGTCTTGAGCTGAGACCCTCTCATTTCTTCTTTTCTTGATAACTTTTGAATGGCTAAACATTTTTTCAATCTGTTTTCGCTATAACATCCGCGTTCGGCTCAAACATACATGAGAATATTTTTAGCTAATTATCTCGTCGCATTCTGGAGACAACTAAACACAAAAAAGGGCTCCCAAACTATTAAGAGCTTTGCTTACGCTCAGTTCAAATATATATATATATATATATATATATATATATATATACTAGCAGACCCGGTCACGCGTTGCTGTGACTATTGTTTTTGATATTTTACGTTGTAGTAAACTATTTAAGGGGTAACGTTCAGAGTACTTCTGTCATGAAAATCATAATGTTTTCTTACAGTCGATATTAAGCAAAAATAGAAACAAAATAATTTTTTAAATTTTATCCAAATTTATAAACACTATTTGTAAATTACAAAGTTTTTAGTAAATAACATGGAACACTAAACTTACGAATGAGGTAGGTAGAGTAGATACATCATTCGTAATTATTCAATCCAGTCAACAGATACCGCCATCTTTTAGAATTGTTAGGAGCTAACTGCAAAATAATAAACAAATAAAATAATATTGCGACTATGAATTGAGTTGAAAATTATTATATATCTTTTAAGTTAGGTCAAACTGTACGTGGTGTGTAAATTTATTAAAATCGGTTAAGTAGTTTAGGAGTCCATCGCGGACAAACAACGTGACACGTGATTTATACATATTAAGATTTCTAGTGGATCTTTTTTATCATTTAATATTTTAAATAATATGATAAATAAATCGTAAAATTATCCTTTTTTTAATATGTTACTTTATCATTTTAATAAGATGAAATGAAAAATAATGAAATAAAACGTATATAAGTATTTTCAGTAATCGTATTAATAACTAGGGGCGCCAACAAACCCTCAATTTCGACTCGCTGCGCTCGTGAAATCTTGGGTGCCGTTTGCATATTGAGCGAAGCGAGCCCAGAGTATTGACTCATCGTTTCCCATTGATTTCAAGGGGATATCATTTTTTTTGACATAATATTAAAAAAATATATTTTTTTTTGAGAACATTTTTCAAAAATTTTTTTATAAGAACCATCACCTAAAGTGTGTCTTTTTGATTGCAAAGTTTCATAATTTTCCGTCCAGTAGTTTTTGAGCCAATTCGTGACAAAGAATGCAAAAAGTCTCCAGTAAAACGCTCCGCTCACTTCGTTCGCTTCGCTCAACAAAAATCTGTTTTATTTTTATTGTAGTCCTTTATGATACACAATGTTTTTTGTTTGATTACCTGGTGATTACAAACAAATCTGATGGTTTTCCAACATGGGAACAGGCAACATACAATTGACCCCTGGGACTTATTTATGGTCATTGCAAAAGCAAGCCGCACTGGAAACTGTCAGTCGGAATCATTGCGATGCGTGGTATCAACACGTCTTCTCTTTTATACTTTCCTTTCAGTATAGTTGCTTTGTTCTGTATCACGTTGTTCAGTAATTTTTTTATCGCTAACCGTGTGCCGTTGCAAAGACGTGATTGGTTGATATTTCTCAACATTATAACTAACGATAATTAAAGGTTTAATTGAAGATTGTGAGGTGGCAATCCTGGTAAATCCAACGAATTTAAAAATTCAGGCGGATAGTTAACGACATCATCTTGCTTAGTAGCCGAATCAACTGATATATCCTCAATTCGCCTGTAATTTGTTCTTGAATTTTGAAATTTAATTCATTTACATCTATGTTTTTTGCAGCCAATATAGCCCTTTCGCTCAACCAATCATGGTTTCTGTAATTTTGAGCAACATCTGGAAACACATTTTGAATAAGTTCATCTTTTGATCTAGTTAACTGACAAAAACTTTGAGGAAAGTTAATGCAACCAGTCAACGTGTCTATAGGAAATTTGCCATTACCAATGTCAATGAGTTGTTTAGAGAATATGTCTCCAGATTGGTCATTTTGCAACTTAACACGCATATTCTTGTTTAAATGTAATACCTTCACATGCATCCACAAATTGGAGGACTTTAAATATGCATTAAGTTCATCCGCTAGCGTTGATCGTAGAATCACTGGCAATATTTGACGAAAATCTCCTGCTAATAAAATCATTGCACCACCAAATGGGTTATGATTGCTCCGTAGATCTTGTAAGGTTCTATCTAAAGCCTCAAAAGATTTTTTATGTGCCATCGTGCATTCATCTCAAACAATCAATTCACATTGCTGCAAAACCTTTGTCATTGCAGAGTTCTTCGAAATGTTGCAGGTTGTGGTTTCGTTGCTTTGCATGTGTAATGGCAATTTTAGTGCTGAATGAGCTGTTCTACCATTTTCAAGCAAAATTCCCCACGAAGCGAGTGCAAGTGCAATTTTATTTTGTGAGCGAATTGTTGCTAATATCAATGAAATCAAAAAAAAAATTCTGTACCACCAGGTGCATCTAAGAAGTAAATCCCTTCTCTTTTATCATTTATTACTTTCATAAGTGTATCAAATACATACTTCTGTTTTTCATTCAATAGTGGAAGATTTGTTTGAATTAATTCTTTCAAAGTATTGAGATCATATAGTTTTTCTCGGTGCAACTCTTGGTTAAAAGCATCATGCATTGAACGATTGGGCGCGGCCAGGCCTAATTGAAATAATAGTTTGTTTGACATCATCAAGCACATGTCCTCAATTGAAATCAATACTTCATTGTAAATTTCTTCGCTTATTTGTATATTTGAATTTCCCCTTCTAATCCGTAATTGATCCAAAATATCATCACACATATTATCTTTGTACTTGATCCACAAATCCTTTGGGTTTGATGGGAAGCATGTAGATATGATTATAGAAAACAATGTTCGTATTTGATGAGCTTGTGATGATATTACAGCATCATTGAGAGTTTGATCCCAATGAGCATTTTTCTAGCAATCGCAAACGTTGGCAAGCTTTTTTGTATGATCCACACAAATCACCATCAATAGTTCGTACATGTTGGAATGATGTTGGGCCACGTACATTGTCTAATAGCAGTCGTGAATAAAAACTTTCATCATTGCTTTGATGTACTGAATAAATTCGACCAATCGCATCGGTAGAATATACATCTGGGTATCCTGAAACTGGTTTTCCTTGATTCCGTGGTATAAATCTCCTTAAGGATTGATTCCAAGTATAATATTTTGGCATTTCAGAATATAACAATGTTTGAGCAGAAGCATCGTTTTGGGATGTCAAAAAAAACTGGTTAATGTAATAGATGGTGGCTATACAGCTCTTTGTACTGCGTTCTGTGCTGTAAAATATAATCTTTGTCCATTTTCTAAATGCACAGCTAAATGAACAACAGTAGGGTGTCTCTCATGAATAGGAAAAGAAAATATTCGCCAAACTGCTTCATTACTACTAACATAGCGACCCATTTGGTATTGGGTAACTTCATCATTGGAATTCTCTGCATTAATACCAATCACAGCCATATCACTTCCTTTGGTTACATATTTGCAAATGTATTTAATAGATTTAACTGAATGGCAAGATTCAACGTTGATGTGCGCTTTGAAGGTCTTTGATAAAATGGGTGAATATGGAACAATCCAGCAATTATCTATTTCAATATCTTGTTGATTTAATTTGACAATTATTGATCTTCCATTTTCTGCTGTCGATCGGTGATGATACAAAGGATAACCGTCAATACCAGTGATTGTTTCAGATATTAATGTCCGTGGATAAATTTTGATTAAGAGTTCCACAGGGACCACGTACCATGTTTTTGATAACTACCTCATGCAATCCAGGATCTACTTCTACATTAGGGATTTCAGCTGATATTACTGCATCAACTTCATTTAACTTTATCTTGTCAACTAACCAAATCAAAATATGTGCATGTGGCAATCCCCGTTTCTGCCACTCCACAGAATGCATCCAGCGGCGTGTCTCTCCAAACACATAATGTTTCACAATGAAATCCATTAAAGATTTCAACTTTTGTATAAAGACTCTGGCTGTGTCTATTTCTATCCAGTGAGGATTGCATGTAAATGTGATGATCAAATCTGCTGTACCATAATGACGAACATATGACATGGCATTTTGAGCATATTCATGCATATGTCGAGGGCTTACGATGTATGTTGCTGGAAGAATAGTTATTCGACTAAGATTCTGTGCGTTACTGTATCTGTCTCCTAATTTGAATCCCTAATTTATAATTGATATGCTTAGGTATGTCAATATGTAATAATTAGTTGTAACTAATATCCATCATCAAATAATTATATTGTGTTTCAAAATAATAAAAGTATTGCTAATACTGAATCACCTAATAATATTATGACTAAGTAATATATTTCTTGGGGATTAAGGAACTGAAGGTTAATGACACACCTTTACTTAATTAACAGGAAATTTTGTTTACTAAAATAATAATGATTAACTGCTATAATACCTACCTTAAAATTTGGCATGAAATTTTCCCGAACTACGTTTGTTGCCCCAAATGACGTCATTTGAAAGCAATTGTTATATTGTTGGATATTTAACAAAAAGTGTATGGAATCTGGTTCTATTCCTGAAACCAATGAGTACAATGACTCTGGTGGTAGATCCAATGGTATCAATTTCATTTTCCCATTTGCGCAACACAATCCATTGGCTTCATTTGCCTTACAATGAGAGCAAACCAAGTTCATAGATCCAATAGTAACACATTGGTGGTTACTGTAGTCAGTTGACAAATCATAATTGAAAGCAGCTCGATTCAAACTTTATCTCGGGATTATTGGTTGAATTTCTCGCTCTCGCTTCCCGCATTCGTGATATACGAATTCTTTCACGTTCTTTTCGGTCGTCACGTTCTTGTGCAGTATGATAAGATCAGTAATTAGTTTGGTTTGTAGCATTTCGGGTTCTTCTACCTAAATTACTTCGTCTTATAGGAGGCATATCGAATATACTCACCTAAATTATGTCACATGCAATAATTATTAATCACAGGTTAATACCTGTAACACTTTGCATAAAACACAATATAAAACAATCAAAATTAATTATTACATATTATAAACGCTTTTTAACGCGGTTTGTTTGACAGATGCAATGATGTGAAAATTGATGACAATTTATGTCGCATTCCAAAACTAAAACAAAAAAAAGAATATTCCAAGGCCAATCAAATCTGTAGCTCTTAAATTTTTTGACTTTTCAATTTGGTCGGGTTCTCGATATTATCACTTTTGCGTGAACCTGCACACACATATATTTGATTGAATTTGAACTTTGTGCAGAGACAATAAAGTGCGAATTGACTCTTCGACGTTAGCAACACACCTACATTGTTTAGACAAAAATGAGTGCTTGTAATTTAATATGAACTTTATTGTATAGCAATACAGTTCAAATTGACTCTAAATTTAGTTAGAAAATATTTGTATAGGAAAAAGAAAAGGGCTCTTTTAGGGTTTTCCTGGAAATTATTCAATTTTTTCTCGCCGTAAGAACCATCCTTGGGCTTCAAGGAATATTTAAAAAAAAGAATTGTTAAGATTGGTCCATGCGTTGTTGAGTTGTGCGCTTACCAACACATTTTGCAATTCATTTTTATATAATAGATATATATTTAATCTCCACATTTTATAGGCCGAAGATGCCTCAATGGATCACGGAAGCTCTTTTCTTATTTGCCGCCTATTTCTTATATGTAGTAATGTATTTTCTAGAATCGGAATCCAACGGTCACGAAGCAGAAAATAAAAATATATTACAATTCTACTACCAGAACATTCTACAAATAAATAGGTATTTATATGAACAAAAGGTATTATACATATACATAATGTTAAATATATCTTAATTACTTAAAATTTATAATATTTGTACAAGTGAATATAATCTGTAAAAACTGAATAAAACCTCTCCGAAGTAGACCTTAAAAAATTTGGTGTGTTTCAATGGTATTAACTGAACGACTTTATATTACATAAATTTATATTAAAAATGTTTACTAAAATTATACACACTTTTTAGCTCACAAATTTATAAATATATTTTTTCTTAATAATTTAAGTTATATAATTGTCTAAGCTGTGTTTCATTTCAATATTACTCCGTAATGCTTACGTAACTAGTTGTTTCTTAGGTGGTCTATAAAGTAGTAGTTTTATTTATTTAGTTGAAAATTCAATTAAGAAAGGATTTAGTTCAAAGCACTGGTCTTAAGAAATCTCGATTTTAAACGTAAATAATGAAATTCAAAAGTATTAATTTAAAGTAAGATTTTTTTTTTCTTAAAACCTAGTCTATTTTAATTCTTAATGCGGTTGTTACCAACAACTGAGGAATTGAAAAATAAATATATTACAATGGTAATAAAGGCTGTATTGCGTAAAATATTGAAAAACATTGGAAGGTTCAAAACAAAGTTATATATGTATGGAGAATGCTATATAATGCATAAATTAATATATATAACTGCGTATATTATTACATAAGTATAAGTATCCATAGAGCTTTTTGTCGCTTCTTCTATGTTTATCTTCACCTTAGAAACAAAGTAATAAGAATCTAGCAATTAATATTGGAATTTAAAATAGTATTCCAAATTGCTGTTGCCTCTGGAACTTAATTCTAAACGATTTATTTCAAATGTACCTCATTACACTAATTAGGACACAGTGGCTTGCATTAGCTGCGCGTAATTAACTTTTACTATTGTATTTGATTGATACTTTACTGTTTTTCAAATCTGTTATGTTACCTCTATATACAAATAATTACTTGATTGACTTAAACGAAATATCTATAATAAAAATATTTATTGAATTGGAAATAATGAAATGCGTTTAATTTCAATCGTTTTAATAATCTATGTTACATATTTCTCTCAAAAGTAATTAATATTTTAGGGATAGATATAATGCAGCAAGTTGAAGTGAAAGAAATAGAAATTTCAAGCGCTTAATAAGATATTGGAAGACGTTTTCTTAGTTACTGCCAGCAGCAAGACTCAAGAACTTATTTCAATCAGTATTTAGCGTGAAATCTTTGTTACAGAGTTTGGGAAATTATTTAAAAATAGAGAAAAAAAGTATAAATGCGGAAAAGCAATTTAAATATAGTAAAAAATTTAGTTGTGATTTAAAAAAAAATACAAAATTCTAAATCATTTTGTATAAGTAGGAAAATACGAAATAACAATAATAAAATAAAAACAATTGTAATAAAATAGTAGTGTTAGGAATATTGAAATAAATGTAAGATTTGTTATATTTACCAATCTTAAAAAATATTTGATACTTTAATGTGTAATAATTTCATTCTATAAAGCTTTTATATTATGTTAAAAACTTACCTCAATTAACATTTTTACAAAAGTATCAACGCCATCTCTCGTTAGTTTAAGAATTTAACAATAGATGGCATCATAACAGCAATGTGTAATATGTTTTCTATCTCATTCTCTCCTATACATTTATGTGTTTGTTTTTTTACCGTGACGTATTTTTCGTTGCATATAGTTTCAAATTACAACGATTCTAAAGAAGTTTTACTTCAAAAGTATAATAAATATATGGATATAGGATCCAGGTTATACAAGCACTATAATAAGGTGTATGTAAAAAAATCTCTTTTAATAAATTAGGCAAACATATATGTCAATGATCGTCGAAAACCATGCAACATTAAGTAAAAAACTTTAAGAATAATGTCGGTATTTAAATAAAAATTAATCTTCAAATACCTTTAAAAATCCAACCTTTCTGCTATTGAGATATTTGACTTTATACTTTGTTAATAAATGATAAGACTCAGAAATTCAAAATAAAGGTTTTCGAGAGAATATTTTTCTTAAAATATGCATATATTTCACAGCGCTTCCTATCTTTATCGCACCCCTTCTATTGTAAGAGTAAACTGAAATTGTGCAAAGCAAGAATCTCTACTACATATCTGGTGTAAGGGCAACGTACCAATTCAATAGAAACAAGATTTTATTCACTAGTGGTTTATTATTATATTTTTTTGCTGAATCGCATAAACAGTCAAGTTTTTAAAGGATAATACAAATATGTATAATGTAGATCTTTAATTCATTTCACAAAAATGTTCATAGTTGTACACATTAAATTATAAAATTTTATATATTAATTATAATCATTAATTTTAATTATTGTGTTTATTTTACTAATAAGTTAATTTACAACCGACAAATGTAATTATACTGTTTCTGAATTTCAACATATCGTATTTCGAATAACTTTTAATTAATTCCACCGAAATTGGAGTACATTATTAATCATATTGTAGTAAATGTATTGCTATTGAGAAAGATTCAAAAATATTAATTTGGCATTTTAGATGTATTAAAACCTGGATAGCTTTGGCATTTAAGATGTATTAAAAATGGGAGGAGCAGAATATAATAACTCAATATATTATTGTGTGAATCGATTGTCCATGGTTTGTGAGTAAATATTTTTTTCTTATATCTGAGCATCTGACATACCTTTTTAATATAAAAATATGAAATTTTAATATAAAATCTTGTTTTGTGACTATATTGTTTTGCTTTCTGGTTTCTGTATATATCTTAATTTCGTTCCTTTTCACTTTTATTGTCAATTGTTTCACAAATCCTGGATATAAATAATTATTTAAAACATGTTCAATAATTTTTATTTGATACCTATTGATTTAATACCTATTAATTATCAGTGAATGTTTTACTTCAACTGTTGGAGAGTCGAAAATAATCACTTCGTTCAAATTATGATGTTATTATCATTTAGTTATCTATAAATTTAAATTATTCCTTTCATTATATATTATAGTGGTTTTATATTTTATTGTACCCGGAGCTACATATATAAAAAATTAAAGTATTGTTTATATAATATATACTTTTTATTATTTTTTACTTTTATATATAAAGTGTCTTTAGTCTAACATGCGACTTTATTTAAATGAATGATAAAACGTCGGTGTGATAAGTTAGTTATCATTTACACCGATGACAATCATGCAGTAAATAGAATAACATATTTATTTAAACTTTTACAATTTTCATACCTATGAAAAATTAAAGAAAAGATGTAAAAATAAATTTTCGTCATAACTTTCAGTTGTATGTATATGTCATTATATAAAAATATTGTACAATAACGAGATCTACTTAATTTAAATGAATAAGCAAAACATCTACTGATTTTATAAATTTCGCATAAATATTCTTATTCTTTCTATAGTGTAATTAATGGCCTTGTCGGTGGCTTGAAACCTCTTCAAAAATCCAATCGGAGTTCTATTTGAATCTAGGTAACATTTTCAATAAATTAGACCATCTGATTCCTTTACGGAAATAAATCTTAACAATTCTTGAGAAACCGGATACATCTCGAATTATTTTATTACGATACACAAAACAAAACATAAAACACTGTACATAAAAATAACTTCTTTTTAGACACATCATATACAAAATTAACTGGTCCCACTAGGTTGGGTTAAATTTAAAGGTTGAAATTTTTGAACATACTAAAACAATTATCTATTATATAAAAATGAATCGCAAAATGTGTTTGTAAGCGCATAACTCAACAACGCATGGACCAATCTTAACAATTCTTTTTTTTAAATGTTCCTTAAAGCCCAAGGATGGTTCTGACAGCGAGAAAAATTCGAATAATTTTCAGGAAAAACCTAAAAGAGCCCTTTTCTTTTTCCTATACAAATATTTTCTAACTAAATGTAGAGTCAATTTAAACTGTATTGCTATTCAATAAAGTTCATATTAAATTACAAGCATTCATTATTGTCTAAACAATGTAGGTGTGTTGCTAACGTCGAAGAGTCAATTCGCGCTTTATTGTCGCTGCACAAAGTTCAAATTCAATCAAATGTGCGTTCACGCAAAAGTGATAAAATCGTGACCCGACCAAATTGAAAAGTCAAAAAATGTAAGAGCTATGGATTTGATTGGCCTTGGAATATTCTTTCTTTTGTTTTAGTTTTGGAATGCGACATAAATTGTCATCAATTTTCACGTCATTGCATCTGTCAAACAAATTGCGTTAAAAAGCCTATATAATATTTAATAATTAATTTTAATTGTTTTATATCGTGTTTTGTGCAAAGTGTTTTAATAATGTGATTAATAATTATTGCATGTGACATTATTTAGGTAAGTATATTCGATATGCCTTCTATAAGACGAAGTAATTTAGGTAGAAGAACCCGAAATGCTACAAACCAAACTAATTACCGATCTTATCATACTGCACAAGAACGTGACGGCGGAAATAAATGTGAAAGAATTTGTATATCGAGAATGCGGGCAGCGAGGGCTAGAGATTCAACTAATAATCGCGACAGTTTGAATCGAGCTGCTTTCAATTACGATTTGTCAATTGACTACAGTAACCACCAATGTATTACTATTGGATCTATGAACTTGGTTTGCTCTCATTGTAAGGCATTTAAATACAAAAATGATGCCAATGGATTGTGTTTCGCAAATGGGAAAGTGAAATTGATACCATTGGATCCACCACCGGAGACATTGTACTCATTGGTTTCAGGAATAGAACCAGATTCCATACACTTTTTGTCAAATATCCAACAATATAATAATTGCTTTCAAATGACGTCATTTGGGGCAACAAACGTAGTTCGAGAAAATTTCATGCCAACTTTTAAGGTATGTATTATAGCAGTTATCATTATTATTTTAATGAACAAAATTTCCTGTTAACTAAGTAAATATGTGTCATTAACCTTCAGTTCCCTAGACCCCAACACATATATTACTTAGTCATAATATTATTTGGTGATTCAGTATTAGCAACACTTTTATTTTTTGAAACACAATATAAATATTTGATGATGGATATTAGTTACAAATAATTATTACATATTGACATACCTAAGCATATCAATTATTATTTGGTGATTCAAATTAGGAGACAGATATATTTTTTAGGAACAAATGTTATTTATATTTGGCAAAAATCATTTTTTTTATTTACAGATACAAGGAAAAATATATCATAGCGCAGGTTCACTGTTACCAGTGTCAGATAGCAAATAGAAATTCCTGCAAATTTATTTCATGGGCAATTCACCACAAGAAATTGATATGCGTTGTTTACATAACAATTCACTAAAGAGGTTTATTGTAGAACAATTATAAACTTTATTTCATGAGTACAATCAATTGATTATGTTGTTTAAAACTGCACTGGATCTGATGCCATCTGATAATGACAAAATTACGGAATGATCAATTACAACGTATAAAGGAAACACCCCGCTCATATGACGCACTGCAATATCTCATTATATTTTGGCAAGGTGAAGATGGCTATGATTTCTCAAACAAGATGATAAATCCCATTACAGGTAATAAAAAATATTAGTTTAGCTATGGAGATATATTATCAGTTACTATATTACCTATTATTTTTTTATTTTCAATGTTATGAAAACAAAAATCTATTTTCAGGTTCTGAAACCAACATAAAAGTCAGTTCAATGAACTATTATTCATACCGCCTAATGATTCGTGAAAATGAAGACATACTCAAATGTCGGCGATTATATCACAAGTATGTTATAGACATGTATGTTAAAATTGAAACGGAGAGATTAACAGTCATCAGGTTGAATCAGACCAAACTCAGATCTGAAGAGTATATTCACCTTCGAGATGCGATTAACTACTACTACTGACTATTCTTCTAGCACCATACATCGGAAGCCCTCTACATATGGATGAATATGCTCAAGATGCCATGTCATATGTTCGTCATTATGGTACAGCAGATTTGTTCATCACATTTACATGCAATCTACACTAGATAGAAATCAAGCAGGAGTTATTCCCTGGGCAATCACCCATTGATCGTTATGATATTACAGCCAGAGTCTTTAGACAAAGTTGAAATCTTTAATAGATTTCATTGTGAAACATTATATGTTTGGAGAGACACACTACTGGATACATTCTGTGAAGTGGCACAAACGGGGATTGCCACGTGCACACATTTTGATTTGGTTAGTTGAAAAGATAAGGCCAAATGAAGTTGATGCAGTAATATCAGCTGAAATCCCTAATGTAGAAGTAGATCCTGGATATGTAGTTATCAAAAACATGATTCATGGTCCCTGTGGAACTCTTAATCAAAATTCACCGTGTATGGTGGATGGTAAATGTTCAAAGCGATATCCACGGACATTAATATCTGAAACAATTAGTGGTAATGACGGTTATCCTTTGTATCGTCGCCGATCGACAGCAGACAATGGAAGATCAACAATTGTCAAATTAAATCAACAAGATATTGAAATAGGTAATTGCTGGATTGTTCCATATTCACCCATTTTATCAAAGACCTTCAAAGCGCACATCGACGTTGAATCTTGTAATTCATTAAAATCTATTAAATACATTTGCAAATACGTAACCAAAAGGAGTGATATGACAGTGATTGGTATTAATGCAGATAATTCCAATGATGAAGTTATCCAATACCAAATGGGTCGCTATGTTAGTAGTAATGAAGCAGTTTGGCGAATATTTTCTTTTCCAATTCATGATAGACACCCTAATGACGTTCATTTACCTGTGCATTTAGAAAATGGACAAAGAGTGTATTTTACAGCACAGAACGCAGTAGAAAGAGCTGTACAGCCACCATCTACTACATTAAACAGTTTTTTTTTAGACATGCCAAAACGATGCTTTTGCTCAAACATTGTTATATTCTGAAATACCAAAATATTATACTTGGAATCAATCCTCAAGGAGATTTATACGAAGGAAACAAGGAAAACCAGTTCCAGGATACCCAGATGTATATTCTACCGATGCGATTGGTCGAATTTATACAGTACATCCAAGCAACGATGAATGTTTTTATTTACGACTGCTATTAGTCAATGTACGTGGCCCAACATCATTCCAACATGTACGAACTGTTGGTGGTGATTTGTGTGGATCATACAGAGAAGCTTGCCAACGTTTGCGATTGCTAGAAAATGATGCTCATTGGGATCAAACTCTCAATGATGCTGTAATATCATCACAAGCTCATCAAATACGAACATTGTTTTCTATAATCATATCTACATGCTTCCCATCAAACCCAAAGGATTTGTGGATCAAGTACAAAGATAATATGTGTGATGATATTTTGGATCAATTACGGATTAGAAGGGGAAATTCAAATATACAAATAAGCGAAGAAATTTACAATGAAGTATTGATTTCAATTGAGGACATGTGCTTGATGATGTCAAACAAACTATTATTTAAATTAGGCCTGGTCGCGCCCAATCCTCCAATGCATGATGCTTTTAGCCAAGAGTTGCACCGAGAAAAACTGTATGATCTCAACACTGAAAGAATTAATTCAAACAAATCTTCCACTATTGAATGAACAACAGAAGTATGTATTTGATACACTTATGAAAGTAATAAATGTTAAAAGAGGAGGGATTTACTTCTTAGATGCACCTGGTGGTACAGGAAAAACTTTTTTGATTTCATTGATATTAGCAAGAATTCGCTCACAAAACAAAAATGCACTTGCACTCGCTTCGTCGGGAATCGCAGCAACTTTGCTTGAAGGTGGTAGAACAGCTCATTCAGCACTAAAATTGCCATTAAACATGCAAAGCAACGAAACTCCAACCTACAACATTTCGAAGAACTCTGCAATAGCAAAGGTTTTGCAGCAATGTGAATTGATTGTTTGGGATGAACGCACGATGGCACATAAAAAATCTATGGAGGCTTTAGGTTCTATACCTTACAAGATCTACGGAGCAATCATAACCCATTTGGTGGTGCAATGATTTTATTAGCAGGAGATTTTCGTCAAACATTGCCAGTGATTCCACGATCAACGCCAGCTGATGAACTTACTGCATGTTTAAAGTCCTCCAATTTGTGGAAGCATGTGTAGGTATTACACTTATGCAAGAATATGCGTGTCAAGTTGCAAAATTACCAATCTGGAGACATATTCTCTAAACAACTCATTGACATTGGTAATGGCAAATTTCTTATAGACACTGACTGGTTGCATTAAGTTTCCTCAAAGTTTTTGTCAGTTAACTTGATCAAAAGATCTTCTTATTCAAAAGGTGTTTCCAGATGTTGCTCAAAATTACAGAAACCATGAATGGTTAAGCGAACGGGCTATATTGGCTGCAAAAAACAGATGTAAATGAATTAAATTTCAAAATTCAAGAACAAATTACAGGTGAATTGAGGATATAGAAATCAGTTGATTCGGCTACTAACCAAGATGATGTCGTCAACTATCCGCCTGAATTTTTAAACTCGCTGGATTTACCAGGATTGCCACCTCACAATCTTCAATTAAAGGTTGGATCGGTAGTTATAATGTTGAGAAATATCAACCAACCGCGTCTTTGCAACGGCACACGGTTAGCGATAAAAATTTTTGAACAACGTGATAGAAGCAACTATACTGAAAGGAAAGTATAAAGGAGAAGACGTTTTGATACCACGCATCCCAATAATTCCGACTGATGTACCATTTGAATTTAAACGACTACAGTTTTCAGTGCGGCTTGCTTTTGCTATGAGTCATAATAAGTCCCAGGTGCAATCATTAGGTGTTTGTGGTATTAATCTAGAAAACCCATGCTTCTCACATGTTCAACTGTATGTTGCCTGTTCCCGTGTTGGATAACCATCAGATTTGTTTGTATATTCACCAGGTAATCAAACAAAAAACATGTGTATCATAAAGCACTACAATAAAAATCAAACAGATATTTGTTAATAATTGTGATTCACTTGATTTACAACAAAGCGATTACTGAAACTAATTATATACGTTTTATTTCATTATTCTTTATTTCATCCCTATGTTAATAATAATAGTAATAAATAATTAATTATCTCCATTTTTTGTCATTGAAACACCCACTTTATAAATATTTGTCACCTTTAGGTTCCCACTATTTTCAATCAGGTTTGAACCTTAAGTTTCCCTCTTAGTTTGAAGCCTTCTGGCAGACATCCCAGTCGGGGTTTTTAGTGGGTCTCAAAAGGGTGGCCAAAGTTCGTTTAAGTAAGTGGAAGATATTCTTTGGTCACCCGAGCTGGCCTTTTTCTTTAATTCTCCTGAACAGAACCGTCACCATGATGATAGGGCGATATGTGAGAGTCAGCAGAGTAGAAACGTCTTAAGGTCGAAATATAAACTGCCACTTTCCAATTCTATTTCACAGAACGAAGTCTGCCGAGTTGTATAAAAATTGTTGTATTTATTATAAAAATCTATTTTTTTCATTTTTCATGATTTATCTTTTAAAATTTATGTTTTGATTTTAACTTTTATTATATGCATTAGTAAAACCACCAAATATTTTTAATTATGAACTACTATAACTATATACAACTATATACAACTATATGCAACTATATACAACTATATACTACTAAACTACTTAACTGATTTTAATAAATTTACACACCACGTACGTTTTCAACTCAATTCATAGTCGCAATATTATTTTATTGCAAATTATTTGTTTATTATTTTGCAGTTAGCTCCTAATAATTCTAAAAGATGGTGGTATCTATTGACTGGATTGAGTAATTACGAATGAGGTATCTGCCCTACCTACCTCATTCGTAAGTTTAGTGTTCCAAGCTATTTACTAAAAACTTTGTAATATACAAATAGTGTTATAAACTTGGATAAAATTAAAAAAATAATTATAATTATTTTGTTTTGATTTTTGCTTAATATCGACTGTAAGAAAACATTATGGTTTTCATGACAGATGTACTCTGAACGTTACCCCTTAAATAGTTTACTATAATGTAATACATCAAAAATAATACGAGTAGTCACAGCAACGCGTGACCGGGTCTGCTAGTTTATTATATTTTTAATTTTATGTGTAAAAGCTCACACACAATATTTCAGGGATAAGGATAACGATATTTTGGCTATTAAATAAAACTATTTAATTTTTTCACTAATTGATCTCTTTTTTTCTATTTATTACTTGACATCGTTTTTCAGTTTAGTTTAAAAGAGCTTACTAGGAATATGGAAGCTTGTGTGCCTTTGGCAAACATATTTTTTATTTGTTTTAAACAACATACATTTAATTATAATATCTATAATTGCACGTTTAGTTGCTACTGATTTGATTATTTAAAAAAAAATAAGTATAACTAAACAATTTGTTTCATTAAATGAAGTATTTTGACCAACAACCTCTTTATGCTCAGATCGAACAACTTCGCCAAGCTTCAACACAATTGTAGTAATAGGTAAAAATGCAATCTTTACCTATTTTAGCACATTGAGAACAAAAACATACTAGTCCCATATTAGCATAAAAATATTAAAATTGCTCTATACGTTTAAAAGAAGTTCAGTGACAAATACCATGTACCAAAATCATTTATATATTAGAAGCCTTTATAGATACATATATAACGATTTTCAATTACTTATTATTATTTTTAGGTCTTAATTATGTTATCATTCCATTTATTTCCTCATACGTTCTTGTAGTAGAATCTAATTTATTTTTATTGTTTCCTCCGTAACCATCTGCTGTTACAATTCTAGAGAAGACATTACTATATATTGGCGGAAAATAAGAGAGTGGCTTCCTTGTTATAACAAATATATTATTTCGTATCAAGAAATAATATTTATTTTTAAAGATACTTATTATTACGAAATTGCATATTTTGTTATGTGTCAATCCATTTTATAAATGTGTATTTCTATATTTATTTACAGCAAAATATCAATAATAGTGTAATTAGCAGAGTATTAGTGTTTATAAATTATTATCAGTTGTGATTACTAAATTAATTGAGTAATATCCCATTGTCATTTAAATCTACTTTAAGTAACAGCTAGTGAGATCTGAAAAGCTGTTTTGGGAGGCCGAAGGAGGTTTTAGACCTGAAAGAGTGTGTATAGATCAGATCTTTTCCATCCGCATGACGACGGAAAAGTTTTTGGTCCTAAATCAAAACATTTGACAGGGTTGTGAGAAAGAAGTTATGGGAGATACTGCCCCGATACAATGTGAACGGACCCTTGCTACAGGCTGTAAGGTCTCTTTACCGAGATCACTCAGCCTGTGTGCGAGTAGGAGCTGGCATGTCGCCCTGGTTTGACATCCAATCGGGTGTTAAGCAAGGTTGCGCTATGTCAGCTTGGTTGTTCAATTTGTATTTGGATAGTTATCTCCAAGGAGTGAAAGATAGTGACATGGGAGTGAAAGTAGGTGACCTTAAGGTCAATTGCTTGCTATATGCAGATGATGCAGTGCTCATTGCATCATCAGAATGCAATTTGCAGGCATTGGTCATCACTCTGAAAGATGGGTGTGAAATTAATGGTCTTAACCTGAATGTAGATAAGACGATGGTTCTGGTATTTGAAAGAAATGAAGAAAGAACAGAATGTAAGATCAACGTGAATGATAAGATAATAGAACAAGTGAATGAAGTGGTATATTTGGGAAGTATGTTTAGCAGAGACGGAAGATACGAGATGGATGTGGAAAAGCGTATATCTGCAGGTAACAGAGTTAGCGGTGCTTTGGCTGCATTGTTGAGACGGCGAAACGTCAGCATAGCTGCACGTTTGGCTGTACACAATGCGGTTTTGCCACCGACGCTGTTATACGACAACCAAACGTGGGTAACACAGAAGAAGAATATAAGAAAGATGAATGCTAAGGAGATGCGATTTCTTCGCAGAATATGCGGAGTCAGTCTAGCTGATCGAATCCGCAATGAAGAGATCCACAGAATGGCAGGTACTAGCGAAGATGTCACGGTGAGAATGAAGAAGAACGTGCTCAGGAGGTTGAGGCACGTCGAACGAATGAGTGATGAAAGAATAATAAAAAAGATTTATATAGGAAAAGTGAGCGGTAAGAGAGACAGGGGGAGGCCTTGAGTGACCTTCGAAAATATAGTATCTATGATACTGGAGGAAGGTCACGTAAAAAGCATGAGGACCCCCCGGAGGGCATGTATGAAGAGGTTGATGTCTGTGGCCGAGGCGAAAGAGGTATGCTGGAACCGTAGCGTTTGGCGCTCCGTCGTCTCTGGCTACCCCGCAAGGGATATGGCGTGAAGCTAAATAAATAAATAAATAATTAATATAAATATAACATCTAAAAGTATTATAATTGAAATCCTATTATAAAAAAATCAAATCACATTAAAGTAAAATGTTATTAACTTAAAATATATTTTGGACAATTAAATTTCAATGTTCAAATTGCATGAATTTGCAATTGAGATTAACTAGTTACTGGGCTGTTCTCGTGGAGTTTGATTTATTGACTCAAACGTTATCAAAGGAAGGGGAAGTGCTTCCAGTTCAGTTAACAAAGGAGATTTTATATACTCGTATATCTTTTTAGACATTTTGAATTTAAACGTATTTAAAATAGTCTCAGTTGTAGGATGTAATATTTGGTATTTGGTTCTTAGTCAAAATATTAATGTATTAGTTTTTCAGTGCTAGAATGCATAATGTAACACAATATATTTAGTAATTATCCCAAAATATTATTTCTTGTGTATTTACAGAATTGCAATATATGTTAGTTCAACTTATTTAAGATTAGATTTAGATTTCTAGTAATAATAGAATGCTAATAAATAATAAAAAAATATTATTAAGATTCAAAATCACAAGCATATACTCATTTATCACACATTAGGAATCGTACACTAATCACATGACACTGTAGATGTTAAATCGTTGTTATAAAATATCACGTGATTAATGGACGACCGATTATATATTATATATTCTATATGAATCTAATTTTTATATCTCTACTTTTGTCTCTCGATAAAGAGAAAAAGATATTTTTATCCATTTATTATTCTTAAAAAAAAGCTGTTATTCAGATAAAAGTTTTTTTGTACAAACATATCTGTAAACTTTCACTTCAGATTCACTTTGAATGCTTAAATTGAAATATTCCAGTTTTGCTAATTATTTGTACTCATTCGTTACTAAGGATGTATGCTTTGGTATTATTCAGACCTAAATGTTGACAAATTCATATTTTATATATTTTATTAAGAAAAAAACCCCAACAACTCCTTTGCTAGAGAATAATCCCTATCACTTGAGTTTTTGTAATTATAAAATCTGAATTTTGTAAATTATTCTGTATGGGATTCATATCAACAATCTTTGGACTCAATAATTAAATATATTTTGAAATTTTAATATCATTATAACATTATAAAACTAAATCACTCAAAATTATAATATATTTTTTAATAAAACGAAGTAAATAAATACAGTTATTTTATAACTGTGGAAGCAATGTTTAACTATGTTTTAACTAATTTATTACAACGGTAATTTGTTATCCAAGCTAATACAAATGTGAAACATTATGTCAATATTTATAAATTCAATTTTGTATTTTCTTACTTAAAAATCTTTTTCTAAAAAGACTGTCTTCAAACTCTTTTAAGATTTAATGCCTAGTATAAACTAAAAGAGTATTTTGAAACCGGCCTTCACCTACCTTACGAACTGTGCTCTTCATTTTAACGATAATATTTTCTTAACATTATTTAAACATTTGATACAGTCCATGGCTTAAAGGCATCAGTGTTATGAATGAATATTATTTATATCAGGAATACAGAGAACTGTTTATTTCACGGAAATATTATTCAAATAATTTAATTCACAATGACTTTGTCGTTGTGTATTAAATGAGAAAGTTCTTCCTTTGTTTTCTATTCATTTTAATATCATTGTTTAGAGTTAGTGCTAACTGTCATAAAGGAAGTTTAATCGGTCGACCTTTGTTACGTTCTGTCCAAGATTAATTTATAATAAAGTTAAATGTTATCGCGTAATCCATAAAATATTAACCTATAACAAGTTGTTTGAAAATAACAATTGTATTTGAATATTAAATTTTAAAATTCGGATTTCAGGATTTTGCAATGGACATTATTAAGTTAGTTGGTATGTTTTCGTCGAGTTTAGTTTGTTGATTTAAATAGGACATCGTTTGAATCAATAAATTACACGTCAAAGATGTGAAAAGGGTGATCTGTGTTGAATCTTCTAGATTACATAATTTAGGACATTATATGATGTCTTGTATCTTCAATATCGTATTGGAGAACCTGGAATGATAATGTATGAAGCTAAAATAAATAATGATATTATTTGATATTCCAGGAATGTTGACATAAGGATAAACATTTATCTGAACAGATACCAGGGAGACTATCCGTAAGTTATTTGAAAATTCTAAGAAAATTCACTTTTAATATACAAATTCTATATATAAATAACACGATGAATAAGAATTATATATTAATAATAATAAAAGTATTAAGAACATGCAAGAATATTAATTTCACCGATTTATCTTTCAGTACTCATTTGTTCCACGCTGAAAACATAGTGACCCAACACTAAATCTTGGTCTTTTCTTCCAAAATTTGTAATTGTTAAACAATATTTTTACCCTCTGACGTCACGGTGAATTCACACCTACCTTCAGATATAATAAATAACGACACTCACTGAGTTATTACTACGTGTCAAGATTATTTATATAGAACAAAAAAAATATGATTTTAACTTTTACATATTGTTTAATGACTAAGGAAAGTTCGTTAAGCTCATATCATTATTAGATCTAATGGAACGAGATTATTTATTCCACATGTACCTTTATTACAACATTGCTTTTGACGATACTGGTCTTTTGAAGTTGCTTTTTGCTGAAGTAATGAAAAGCACATAGTAAGAATTATTATTTTTTTATTTGAATTTAACTTTGTTATTTTAGAATAACTGGTGTTAAAATAATAATATATTCTTACATCAGAATTAATATATGGTTTTTACGAAGTAGGTATATAAAATGACACCATACACAAAAACATATATTTAAAGGAAAAATTGGTTTAAAAAAAATAACGTATCGATCTTACGTAATATCCAGCATTTATTACATTGACCTGAAATTAATAATTTGACATATTTTTTTTTATTTGTAGTTTCCTTTTATCAGTATTCATAATAATATACAACCCTAATGGGTCGTTGGGATACGATGGAATATTTTTCAGCTCACTTTATGTAAGACATACATAATAAATATTAACAAATCATCATTTTTAATATTGAATACAATATATATTTAATTTATTTAAATATTTTTGACTATAATAAAGTACTAGCTAAATTTTACATGTTTGAAATGCATCAATTTATCAACGTATCATGAACTTAATACAAATGTTATGTGTCTAGACTGTAGTCTAGTCTGTATGTATATTATACAGAACTTACCTGTATTAATTACATGTAAACTGAAACTAAGTATATGATGTTATTGTATACAAAAATAAAGTTTCAAAGAAATGCTATCAAAAAATCGGTTCTAAGTATGAACATTTTACAATAAATATGTTAAATCTTATGAGATAACTACTACTACGTTCTAGCTATATTATTTACCTATTTAGTATTTAGTGCCAAGTATATGTCTTTTTATTCGTCATCTGATTTGTTACAACTTTTAAATGATATGTTCATTTATAATGCACGCATAAAATAACAAAAATATTAATTTTTTTTGCAGTTCTTATTTCTAATTAATTTAATCTAATCTAATCTCTAGTCTAATCTTTGTTATAAAGACAGTTTGAATCTTATTAGTAATACGATTTCTTGAACGAATGCTCAAGCTTGCTACAAACAAAGTAGATATTTTTGAGATGAGTAAGAAGAAACAATATTGACCTAAGAAAAAAATGTATGTTATGTATGTGTATATATATTTGTAGTTTGTATTAATGACATACGTGGTTTAATTTTATATTGCACACTTATTTTATATCTGATTTTCAAGTTGAGCTCCATTTAATTTAAATAATTTGTTTGTAAATATACACGGGTACATTAATTATATTTATAATAAAATATAATGTTTTGTATAAACAATGAAATTTTTTTAAAACCGCTTATACAAAAGTAATATAAAATAAAAAAATACCTGAATTATATTAATATTGCATTCCTTTTAAACATTGCCGCTAGTTTAATATGCAATGTTTATTTACTTTGAGTTAATAAAAAATTCAACAAATATAATAAATATTATTATTACGTATTTTGGACACTTATTTGGTTACAAATCGTAGTATGTAATAAGATTTGCCTCTAGGTTTGGTGGCTTGCAGATGAGTCGTCAGGCTGGGTGTTATATCATTTATCATATAACATATATCATATATCACATATCACATATCACATATCACATATCACATATCACATATCACATATCACATATCACATATCACATATCACATATCACATATCACATATCACATATCACATATCATATATCACATATAACATATCTCATATCACATATTATCACATATCACATATCACATATTATCACATATCACCACATATCATATATCACATATCACATCATATATCTTATATCATAATATATCAAAAACACTTTGTATTAAAGCCTGTTTAATACTTAACGAACGGGCTTTCAATTATAATTTTCCAAGAATTTTCACACTGTTTATATGGTAAATAAATAATAAACCAATTAAGTCAATTCCGGCTACAGTTTTTGAGTGACATCAATTAAATTGCTAATTAACTTGAGGACGGAAATTATTATAAATATTTCATATTATAATATTCGTTATATGAAGACGATTAGAACGAAAGTTACTTTGAAATACGTTTAAACAAATAATAATATTATTATTAACTAGAAGTGATGTGCTTCTAAGACTGGATTTGAAACCAAATTGCGACCATTTATGTTAAAATGAAAACCGTTTTTAAAAAGTTGCAAAGAAATCAGTTGTAAGTAGTACGAAAATCAAAAAACTACTAACTAACTATCACAAGATATCATTAGTAGTTAAATAATAGTGAAGTGCGTGGACGAAAAAATATTATCCTGTCGTAACTTAAAATCACAGAAGCTAATAGTGTCAAATGTTTATTTATCACATTTTCGAATGCAATGTGTCAGAGTGCCACCTTCTGGAAGCTGTATTAACTATCTCCTAACATTTAATTACGCCGTGATCTGCCACCTATCGGCAATTAGCGACAACACCTAACACGCTTCCGTAGGCAATAAAACTGCTAGATCAATAATAATGCTAGAAAACGTCCATAGATGGCACCACAAGTCTCAAATCAAAAAGTATGAAAGAATTAAAGAATATGAAATTTAGCATGCTGAAAGATATAAAACAACACAGTCCAGATATCTTAGAAAAGAAAGAAGACATTAAAATTTAAATAACAATTTCAATAATTATTAGGCATAAGGAAAAATTTAATATGATTTTTAATTTCCTAAACATTAGATATATTAAGTTAACAACATTTAATATTGCGTTCTATAAATAAGCATGCAATTGTTATTTTTGTCAAATACTTGTATACATGTGGCCAGGCCATGTACCAATGTTTCCTTCCTAATGTTAAATCTTCAGTCATCAGGATATTTAAACATTTTTTCACTAATATTTTTTTAATTACTGTTGATATAAATATTAATTTATTATGTATATTTCCGTACAACTATTATAAAAGATTACTTTTATATAATTACTACTACTATAAAGTAGCAATAACCTTTATTAAAATTATAATTTTAACAAATTAAACATTTCCAAGTAGGGTTGGCGTCAGGCAGGCGGCCGGCCATAAAACAAAGGTAACCCTTTAGAAGTATGGCTTTACAAAGCTCTGATCTTGAGCACGTCAAGTCAGTAAGTAATTGATGTGTTTTTCTTTTCCGCTAACAATAACGTTAAAGTTTAAATATGCGAAGGATGTGTCGAGGTAAGAACATGATGTCTTAAAAAAACAACATCATATTGAATAAAGATAATTATTTTATATCATACTATCGTATGCCAACGGCTTTGCCCAATCAGTACTCTTTAGAATCTAAGTATATTATTTATAGCCTCACTTTTTTATTTATCATTTGTTTATTCAAAGAGATAAGTCACATATGAAGTAGCAATAGTTATATACTCGTAAGTATAAACAGAATCTCTATGATTGCGACTTCAGACTTCAATATTTTTCAGTTGATTTACGATTTTAAGTAAAAATTGTTGAATACACGTTAAGCTTTATATGACTTAATAGTGTATTCTAATTGTTATCGAGATCGATGAAACTGTTTTTGAGTGAAACATAAAGATAGAAAGACAAAAATAAAGAAATAGAAAATATGGTAAGAGACTCTTATTAATTTTGTCATTATGTAATTATTTTTTTCATAAAAATGTAGTGACAGAACTTTCAGGTTTAAATGGTAAAATATTTATATTATATTTTTTATAGCTTAAAAAAAAACAATGATCACTTGTGTAAGTGGAGGTATCAGTAGGGTCTATTTTGATATCATATTAATCGAAATAAGCCCTTCTTTACGTCTATAAATAAATATATGTTCTAAATTTTAGATCATAAGACATAGAGACGGAGCTTCTTAGCATTCCATGGATTCACCGTGCGGGTGCTGGGCCCATCGCGTTGCAAGAAGAGGAGCGCAAACAATGCCTGGGACTTACTACCCAGGTGTAGGTTTAAGTGACCCCTTTCCTATGCGCATACACGCTCACCTTCACTGTTCACGCTCCTCTCATTACCTAACCAAATATCGTAAGAACCTACTAAAGCTGCCTTTGAAATACGTTCCAGAAATTAACTGATGATCGTTCTAGAAAGGCCAAGATCCTTAAATATATTGTAGAGAGATTTTGCTGTTATACCTCTCAATCCTACTTCTACAACGTACAAATTAACTATAAATTTATTCCTGATGAACGAACGATGAACGATGAACGAACTGTCGTTACATAGTTCGTAATACTTGTTATGATGATCTTTGGGTATATTTGTTTCCCAGGATGCTTGGAGAGGGTTCGAATAATTTGTCTGTTTTTCAGTGTTCTTTGTAATTCGATTTTTTTCTAAAGTGTGAAATCAAAAAGTCGAAAATGTTTTGTAGTTCAGTATAAAAACATAAGTACCATGAATGTGACTTTTTGTTACGGCCATAACGAAATAGAGATGTAAGGAAAGACGTAAGTCGGACAAGTCACTAGTAGTAAATACTATGACACCCAACCTAAGTGACCTATAAATCTTGTTCGTTTCAATAAAATAAATAAAAAATATATCATATTTGTAATTGAATAATTTTCAGATAAACTCAACGACTAATTCGACTAATACAATATTTCAAACAGAAGGACTCTTAACTGTGTTAAAATAGCAACTCATAATATTGAATGCACAGCTAAAGCTACAAACATAACAGATAAGTAATATTAATATTAAATGAAATAAGGTACTGAACATAAATAACCTAATATGTTATTTAAGATAATAAAAGAATGTATTCTAAAATGTGTATTGACTAAGATTACTTTAATTGCAGATAGTGTTATTTCTGTTCTGTTCTGTTCGAATGTGCACCGCATTTTTGTATCCAAGTATAGAATATGCATAATAATAATATAACTTATCAATAAATATTTCAACTGACTTTTATTTAGTCGATAGCTATGAAAAAGTTAGAATATATACAGTCATTAAAAAAACAACTACTAACCAATTAGTAATAGTAATTAGATTTGCTACATAATTATATAAAGTGTAATAAATGTTAAAAATATAAAACTTGACGATTCATTTCAAAATGATTAATAATACATTATATTCGTCTAACATAGATAGCATTCAAATACATTTCTTATGCCAGCCGTCTTTCGCCTGGGCTGTGGCTGTCTTCTATTCCGATTTGAATGTGTGATAAAGAAATCATATTGTAAGCTTGATACAAAGTTCTAGCAGAATTTTGTTATTTACCATTATTAATATTTATAATAATATAATTATTATAATTAATAGTAAATTCTCTTAAGAATAACATTTTAATTATTGTGTGAAGATAGGTATATACTTCAGCGGATTTAACTGTCAAACTTCTTTAACTTTAAAATTTGTAGAAAGTAAAGAAAGGAAAAATAACTATATTATAATAACGAATAAAAGTATAAATCTGTCGTTTTATTTATTACTATCTTATTTTATGAACATTGAATAGTACACACCAAAACGGTTTACTTGAACCACATACAATTACGGACACTAAATCTTTTATATTTTCTCAGAATTTTCTTAAAATAAAACTGTTTTAAACTCGCGTATAATATTTATATTATTTGCCAGTCTTTTAAAGCTCTTTGCAGCATTCGTGTTTCCGGAAAGACTAGATGCATACAGATGGAACTAATAGTCTTGAGCTCTCATAACATTGAAACTAACATTATAATATATTTTATATTTTATTCAGTTTTGTTTTGATATTGTTTTATTGAAGTAATTAATTTCTTTTATTACGTAATCAAATCATGTTTACTTAATCATGTAGATATATAAATAATACGAGTCAGGGTCAAAAGATGACAAGTGAAAAATTTCACTTTTATATTTATTGTCCATTTGGGGAAATATAATTATTAAAATCACGCATAATGTCATCTTCTATTTCTATATCTATATAAGCACAATATTAACACATCATATTTGTAAAGTTATCTAAGCTGTAACACTAAATAACTTAAAGTAAAAAGTTACAAAACAACATATCAATAAAGCTCTGTGACAACTTATAAGAATTTAATCGGTTTTGTTCTTCTAACATAATATAAAAGAGAAGAGATAATAGTGTATACAACGTTGTAACAACATTTAACGTTAAAGTTACCTTTGAAAGAAACAGTGATCTTTTATTGTGCCTAAATGTGACGTCATAGTTGACGTAAGAAATGGAACACAAAAAATGTGTGATGGGTTTAACCTTAACCTATTTTCGTTAAGCTGTCTCTATTATGTGTAGCACGTGTGTACGTTTCTCTAACGCGTGATCGAAGGTCTTGTGATAATTTTGATGTTGCTTTTTAAATGTTTATATCAATCAAATTATTGGAAAATAAAACTATTCTAGTAGATTCCAAATTTAAATTGTAAAAGGAAGCCTTAAACCGAAGTTTTGTTTTGAATATTTTCACTTGTGTATATTAAGGGACGTTTTGTAATGAACATTGTTTTTGTAACGTCATAATTTAGTATTGTGTAATCTGTTGTAGTTGATAATGGAAGTTAAAAGTAACATTACGTAATTTTCTGAAAAAGTGCGGTAACAAATTGAATACACAGCAGAGTTGAAATTATGACTATTAAGTTCAAAGCTTGCAATGTATGTATAAGTATGTTTGTGAAAGCTTATTAAATAAATTTATATTTCTGATTGATATGAAAGCTTATTAAATAAATTGATATTCAGTATTATTGGACAGATTTTCGGAAAAACTCTATAAAACCAAACATCGTATATTGTGATATAAAATTAGCCTTTATTACTATATAGATAAAGGTATATTATATAGATTTTAGAAAAATAATAGTATATTTGAATTAGCCAAAATACGAGGGGAGGTACAAAAGTTCGTGGAATGGAGAGGATGGAGCGGGGGTAGGGGCGCTCGCTTGCTGTCATACGAATCGAAAACTCATCGTTAGTATAAATACCGAGTTTCAACCCGATTGCGTCATTTGTTTACGAACAGTCGCCTGCTGAACAAGTCAATCCGGAAGAAAACTGAAACTATGGAGAAAATTTAACACCGCGCTGTGATAAAATTCCTTACCAAGCAAGGAAAGAACGCTCAAACCATTTTGAATGAAATGGGAGTCTTTTATGGGGAACAGTGCCCTATTAAATCAATGATTTACAAGTGGCATGGTCTTTATAAACGTGGTCGAGAGTCAATTGGAGACGACCCCCACTCAGGAAGGCCAGTTGAGGCCACCACATCGGACATCGTCGAAAAAGTGGAGAAAATTGTACTAGAGGATGCACGTTTGAAGAAAAAACAATTATCTGCATTAGTTGGAGTATCAAATACCACCATTTTGCAAATCCTACATGATAACCTGGGTATGACAAAAGTCAGTGCAAGATGAGTACCGAGAATGCTTACGCCGTTTCAGAAAGAGCAGCGCGTCGATGCGTCAAAGCATTTTTTGGAGTTGTGTGGAGATAAACATGCACAGATTTTGGACCGAATTGTTACGGGAGATGAAACATGGGTTCATCACTTCGAGCCTGAGTCCAAACAAGAGTCCATGCAATGGCATAAAAAGGGGACACAACCGCTAAAGAAATTCAAGGTGACGGAGTCGGCTGGAAAGATGATGGCTACTGTTTTTTAGGATTGTGAGGGGATAATCTTGATTGATTACAAAGAAAAGGGAAGGACTATAACCGGAGAATACTACGCAACGATATTAGAAAAAATAAAGGATGCCATCAAGGAAAAGCGGCGAGGAAAATTGACAAAGGGTGTGTTGCTCTTGCAAGATTCACAAGAGCAGAATTGCAATGGCTGCTCTGCACACACATGGATTCGAATCCCTAGTTCACCCACCCTACAATACAGACCTGGCCCCAAGTGACTTTTTTTTATTCCCCAATTTAAAAAAAGACTTAAGGGGAAGGAAATTTTCCGACGACAATGAGGTAAGGAAAGCAATTTCGGCTCATTTTGACGGAAGAGATAAAACATATTTTTATAGTGGTTTAGAAAAAATAATTCATAGGTCTAATAAATGTATTGAGCTTAAGGATGATTATATTGGAAAGGAAAAATAGTTTTGTTGTTATATTTTATTTAGATCCCTTTCATTCCACGAACTTTTGGACCTCCCCTCGTATATAAATAATTTCCAGTATTTATAGTTATAATTGATAAGTCGCTTTCTATAATTTAAGACTAATTTAGTAGGTACTGCATAAGAGGTTGAAGTGGTATATACAGAAAATTAAAAATTGTAATAATTGTATCTAATCTCTTTCTGTAGTAAAAGCATCCGTTCCTTATTCAAATTAAGTTATTATATCTGTAACACTACAGCAATTATATACGCACGCAGTTTACTCATGTTCATATTTCTAAATTTATCTCAGTAATAGTGCTGAACCGATTCAAACTCCTTATTTATAACCTCGATGCATGCCTTGAGGTTATGAATAAGAACAGTAACTGACAGTAACCTATTTCATGACGCTACAAGGAAACTAATTTTAATTTTCAGAAGTATAATCGAAAATGGGAAAAATCGAGACTACTACTATGCTTAAGAACTTTCAATCTGGAACATTTTGCAAAATTAACAAGCCTACATGTATAAAATAAGCATTTAAAATTTCTTTAACTTCCTAAAATGTTGAATAAATTATAATTAATATTTACTTGTAACTTGTTGTAAGTAATATTATACTTAAACATGTCATATTATTTCATTCTATGATTTTAAACTGTAAGCTTTTGTTTTCCTGATATTTTATACGAAATAATAATAACAAAAGTATCACAGTGAACTAAAAGACGATATAAGTATTGGTAATGACATAAAAATGTATTTTTATATTAGCTTTTAAAATTACTATAAAATAATATTAACTCACAAATGATAAGGAAAGGTATTTAAAGTGAATGAAATTTTCACTTATAAGAAATTATCGTCACATTTCTATGTGCTGATTTGCAATCTTGAACAGTTAATATGATTGTGAATAAAGTATACAATGTAATCTAAGATTGTAAGTTATTTTTTTATGGATTCTCCTCACGTAAAATGAACACTTAGCATAGTAATGATTTCGAGTCCATATCATATATTTTAAAATTGTGATTGTCGAGTATTCTGAGAAATTCTAACAGTGAAACACACGCAGTTATCAACTTGGTCACACTAGCGAAAAGTCACTGATACCGGATGCTACCATAAGTTCGTTGAGGCCGATTCAAACATCAATAGTCATAGTTCCGTTCAGTCCTAAACAGAGCCGCCATATTTTCTGTGTACTCATTCCAGTTAGTGTCACTGACGATACAGTGGTATATGAGCCTTTGTTATTGTCATTTTGTTAAGTTATATAATCTTTATTATGGGTCACATTTCAACAAGCGAAGCTGGATTTTCATCTAGTATTAAATAATTTGTAATTAAATAGACTAACATTCCTAATATTACGATAATGTTATGATTCTTAAAGTACTCTAATCTGCATTTATAAATGAGTTTTGTCGACAAATGGCCTTTTATAGCATCAAAAGTCAAGAGCACTTACAGTTGAGAGTAACAGAGAAATGAGAAAACAGCTTCCATTGCCTTTAGAATACAAAGATTGCGTTATATTTTAATAAAAGTAGGAAATCATTTTACATTCATTTAATATTCAATTAAGTTCTAGAAGATATTAGAATAAAAAAAAGGTTTTTGTTATATTAATAATATATTCTAATAACATATTAATTAATAATTTAATAACTATTATGTTTAAGTTAATATTTTCATATTTAATAAAACGGAATAGATGTTCATGAGAGAGATATACTCTTCTCATTTGTTTTCTGTTATATGTTTCTGTTCTACTCAGTTTAACTGCATCGTTTAATTTGTTTGTAAACCCATAACAGCGTATAGGAGGTAAAGATTGCTCCTTTGAACTTTATCTATTAAGTTTGAATCTTCCTACTCTCTCATTATTTAATTATAAAGAACGCGCTAGTATATTCAATTATTCTGTCTCAATTGTTTATAAACGAAAAAAATAAAAAATCTTGTATACTTCTGTATGAAAGATATAACATAAGCTTAATATATAATATAATATTTTTATATCAGGAATCACATTTGTTGAAAAATTTGCGTATTTTGTACTAAATTAAGTAAGTTATTAAGATGAATACTTAACACTGGACTTGACTAAATATGTGTTGATTATTCAATATAATAAAATAAATACAGTAAAATCTTCTGATTTTCTAATGCAAATATAATTAATATGTGAAATTAATATTTAAAACACTCATTATTTATATTTTTTTTTATATTCATAGATATAAAAAGTTATTAATAAGAAGAATACAAAAAACCTTGTTAATTTTGAGTGTTACACAAATAATTTGTATGATAAAGAGTAACAATATTCTACAGGCTCAGAAAATAGGGAGTGAATATATTTCCATAGCAAAGCAGAATATAAGCCAAGTCTGGTTTAACTCACCAGGATTGAACTTCTTTGTTTTTAAAATTCTCAAATTGCAAATTGACCTTTATGTCCGAGGTCTTGAAATCGCAAGTAATGTTTTTTGTATTTTAGAAAAAACTTTTGTTTTATTTCCAGCAAATACTATGAAAGGTGTAACGAGATAATTCTGCAATTTATTGCCTTAATATCGTCAGTTACGTATGATGTCTTAATCGACATATTCTCTATTAAATATAAACACCATTTTTTGATTTGTAATCATTCTATTGCAAAATTTGGATAATTTTTTTTAAAGAAAATCAGCATTGTAATATTTTAATTTTGTAATGCCAATTCTAGTAATGCCAAATTATTTGATGTTCAGGAGTGGTTTTAAAGAAAGAAAGTTTTGTGGTGGAAGATTTTATTTATAGTTTTTTTATTAGTTCTTTGTAAAAATAATGATATAAAAAAGAGGACAAAGGATATGTTTTTCTAATGAGGCCGATTCGTAAAAATACCGATCATCGTGGTGGTCTTTCGATGAAGCATAGGCCATGCAGTGGCCGTCTACAGGCTATCAAGAAAATGAAGAAAAATTATTTTAAATTTAGTCAATGTGAAAATTTGTACCAATATTAATTTTACTTTTACCAAAAATCATCTCATTAAAATTATTAATTTTATTACAACATTACACAACATTGACATCTGAGAAAACAAGAACATCTCATTACTCAAGTAGCCACATTATTTCATCATACAAAAATATCCTTAATAGCATATTTTTATATTAAGGGATAGTGTTTTGGTAAAAGATAAGTTTCAATACATACATATAGTTCATCAACTACAAATAAACAATCATTCATCTTTATAATATGATTATAGATATTATAGAAACGAGATAATTAAAAAAAAAATACTAATCTAACTTCAATTATTATTATTAAAATAACGCGAAACGACAACATCTCAATTACTTAGTGAAGCAATAATTTTATACAAGTAATATAAATTCAGAAATGTTTGTTATTTCTGGTATATGTATTATTTCTGGTATAGTATTTTATTTTGTACTTATTATATAAATAAGATGTGAATCATGTGTATGCTCATACTAAATGTCGGGTCATAAAGACTAGGAGAGCACTAGATAATGTAGGAAAGTGATTGAAAATTCTAATGTAGGTAATATAAATCTTATTCTGGTTAGCTCTAGATGCTATGTAAGATTTGCATTAAGCCGAGTGGCTTGCTAAAGAATAAAACTTAAAATGATAAGTTTTGTGGAAATAGGACATCAATGTTGAAATTTTACGTAATGTATTTAAAATACATACATTTTACTATATTTTATTTATTAACGGAATATGTTTATTTATTATCTAATTAATAAATATAGCAGCAATTATTTATATAACGTTCTTAGAGAGTGTTATAATTTTTCAACAATATTGATTTATATTGTAGTTTACTGTGTTTAAAATATTTCCAATAATTAATGACTATTAAATACAATTTAAGATTTCCGGAAAAATAAAATAATATAATAAAATAGTGAGAGGAGTGCAGTCTTCAGTATCAGCTTTAATTTATGTCGAATCTTGGAAATAATAATTTGACAATTATGAAATCTAATGTATCACTTCTACAAATCGATCGCTTCCAAATTTTTGCAACATATTGAACTAAATGCGCAAATTTACTTTAAATATTAAATTATATATAAATCGTTAATTAAGTGAATGAATAAAGTCACATTAACTATTAACATGGAAATTTATGTACGAAATAGTCGTTAATATAGTTTTGTAGATTGAAAATTCCACAAACAATCAAGTAAAGTCCGAAAAGATACTAAACAGACTTATATTTTAAAAAAATAGTTTTACACGTCATGAGGGTCTAACACTGAACACGTGGTCATTATTATTTTAATAAGTATTTTATATTAGTTTTGGTACTGTTATTGTAATAATAATTTCATTCGAAATAAGCAGTGCCTTTGTACTAATCTTGAAATAACTCTATTTTTTATATATTTTGAGTGTACATAAATGTTAAATAAATAAATAAATGTTTATTCAATTATGTTACTAATAATAATAATAATTATTTATTTATTATTTACCTTCACGCCATATCCCTTGCGGGGTAGCCAGAGACGACGGAGCGCCAAACGCTACGGTCTCTGCATACCTCTTTCGCCTCGGCCACAGACATCAACTTCTTCATACATGCCCTCCGGGGGGTCCTCATGCTTTTTACGTGACCTTCCTCCAGTATCGTAGATACTGTGTTTTCGAAGGTCACTCGAGGCCTCCCCCTGTCTCTCTTACCGCTCACTTTTCCCATATAAATCTTTTTTACCATTCTTTCATCACTCATTCGTTCAACGTGCCCAAACCACCTGAGCACGTTCTTCTTCATTCTCACCGTGACATCTTCGCTAGTACCTGCCATTCTGTGGATCTCTTCATTGCGGATTCGATCAGCTAGACTGACTCCGCATATTCTGCGAAGAGATCGCATCTCCACAGCATTCATCTTTCTTACATTCTTCATCTGTGTTACCCACGTTTGGCTGCCGTATAACAGTGTCGGTAGCAAAACTGCATTGTGTACAGCCAAACGTGTAGCTATACTGACGTTTTGCCGTCTCAACAATGCAGTCAAAGCACCATTGACTCTGTTACCAGCAGCAATACGCCTTTCCACATGCATTTAGTATCTTCCGTCTCTGCTAAACATACTTCCCAAATATACCACTTCATTCACTTGTTCTATTATCTTACCATTCACGTTGATCTTACATTCTGTTCTTTCTTCATTTCTTTCAAATATCAGAACCTTCGTCTTATCTACATTCAGGTTAAGACCATTAATTTCACACCCATCTTTCAGAGTGGTGACCAATGCCTGCAAATTGCATTCTGATGATGCAATGAGCACTGCATCATCTGCATATAGTAAGCAATTGACCTTAAGGTCACCTACTTTCACTCCCATGTCACTATCTTTCACTCCTTGGAGACAACTATCCAAATACAAATTGAACAACCAAGCTGACATAGCGCAACCTTGCTTAACACCCGATTGAATGTCAAACCAGGGCGACATGCCAGCTCCTACTCGCACACAGGCTGAGTGATCTCGGTAAAGAGACCTTACAGCCTGTAGCAAGGGTCCGTTCACATTGTATCGGGGCAGTATCTCCCATAACTTCTTTCTTACAACCCTGTCAAACGCCTTTTCCAAATCCACAAAAGCACAGAAAACCTTTTGGTTTAGGGCCAAAAACTTTTCCGTGATCATGCGGAGGGAAAAGATCTGATCTATACACCCTCTTCCAGGTCTAAAACCTCCTTGTGCCTCCCACAACAGCCTTTCAGATCTCTCTTGCATTCTTCTCGCTAAAATTTTAGCATAAACTTTACCGCCCAAGCTAATCAAACTGATGGCCCTATAGCTTGCACAGTCTATCTGTGAACCTTTGCCTTTATACAAAGGTACGATGACTGCACTTCGCCAATCGTCTGGGACCTCCCCAAATTTCCAGCATAAATTGCATAAAAACCAGAAAAAGTCCCAGACGCGTGGCCCACCATATTTGATCATCTCGGCAGTAACTTCATCTGCTCCCGCAGCCTTACCACATTTCAGACTTCGAATCACGTTCTCTACTTCTTCTAAACTGATTTCACCATCGGCTACATCTTGACTCAGCATTACGCTGGTAGTCAAGACCGAGGCGTCCTCACGTTCATACATCTCCTTATAGAATTCCGCCCACCGCTGCAAAACGTGTGCTTGCTCAGTTAAAATTTCACCGCCTTTCGAAAGCACCCCTTTCATTCTACAGGTTACCGAACAACCCCGGGAACC
Organism: Melinaea menophilus ssp. n. AW-2005; assembly: GCA_918358695.1. Classification (NCBI taxonomy): domain Eukaryota; kingdom Metazoa; phylum Arthropoda; class Insecta; order Lepidoptera; family Nymphalidae; genus Melinaea; species Melinaea menophilus. The sequence goes on from OU911056.1 coordinate 11,976,356, forward strand.
ACTAACTTCTCGCCAGAAAAGCTTCGTGTTTTCCCGGAAGTTGTTCGTCAACCTTTCATCCCTTTCTCTCTCAGAATTTTCACGCTTCATCTTTATAAGTGCTTTCGTTTTGTGCTTTTGCAGCTTGTACGCTCTTTTTCTTATCTCTCTCATACTTTTATCCTTACCAGAGGCTTTATAATCCAGCCATGTTTTCTTCTTTAACTCTACAGCGTCTTTCACTTCATCATCCCACCATTCATTGCGCTTTTTACTAAAACCTCTTTTCCTTTTACCACATACTTCTGTCGCTACTTTCACCATACCATTCCTAAGGTTCTGCCAGCATAGTTCAACACTTTCATTTCCAGAATCATAGCTTTCAAGCTTCTTGGAAACCCTCTCTTGATATTCCTCTCTGATCGGTGGATCCTGAAGCTTCCAGCTTCTTATGCGATAATTCGACGCCAAGCTTGGACACGTCGTGCGGCTGCGCCAACCTGCGAACAAACCTCTTATTCTAGCAACGACTAGATAGTGGTCCGTTCCCAGATCAGCACCTCTGAACACTCGCGTGTCCATAACTTGACTTCGAATACGCTGGTCCACTAGGAATAAATCAATCATACTTCTTTCTTCCGCTCGCTCCCATGTGTACATGTGAATTTGTTTGTGATCAAACATCGTGTTTGCCACAAACAAATTTTTCTCCTTACAAAATTCCAAAATAAGCTTTCCAGCCTCATTTACCCTCTTATCACCATATTTGCCTAGCACGCTTTCGTAACCGCTTCGCGCGGTTCCAATCCATCCATTCATATCTCCACATACTATCAACTTTTCATTATCTCTGACACTACTTAGAACATCCCTGACATTCTCCCAAAACTCCTCGAGCTCGCTCATTTGAGCTGAGGATACTGGCGCATACATGGCTAACTAGAATACTCTTGTTATCCCCAGCTTAAAGCGAACCCAAAGAAGCCTCGGGTTAATCGCCTTGTATTCTACCATTGCATTAACCATTCGAGAGGACAATAATACGCCTACACCTTGGCAACCTCGCTCACCCTCTGGAACCCCAGCCCAGAAAGCGACCCGGTTGCCAGGCAAATCGGTCGTATCATTGCCTTTTCGCTTGGTCTCAGACACACAAATAACATCCAGATCTTTGTCATCCATCACATCTAATAATTCATTCATCTTCTGTTCCATTCCTCCTCTTACATTCCACGTAGCTATTTGTAGCTCCGTCCTCCACCTTCCGCCGTTCGGAACATGGCGTGTTGGTTGGCGGTTCCCAACGCCGCATTTGTTCATATTATATTACATATTATAAATATACATTTTATTTCAACATACAATTATAGTTTTAATTCTAAATACAAAATTTTAAATAAAAAATACAAAAATATTAATATTTTAAATTATTTACATAAATATATATATATAATAAAGTAAAGTAATAAAGTACTTTTTAAATTACAATAACTAAGTTTATAATATTTTACACATGAACATTTCGGTTGTGATAAACATATCAGTAATAAAATATTCAGTTTGATCATCATAATCATAATATATATTCTTTTCTTGCTTGTCCAAGGTTTCTTTTTTTTTGTCCAAGGGAGGCCCTTAGACAAAATATTCATTTTCACTATTTACACTTTAACAACACAATTCAACGTCTCACGGATCACGTCCGGCCCGAGATAGGTATTATGTGGAATGACCTATATATAAATAGGTTATAGGTTGGCAAACTCGCGTGTACCAGGTGGTGTCGTTCCCAGTATCATCGCCTGCAAACTTGCTAAAATCAGTCGTCGCGTGGTCGATACCAGGAGTGCAATGAAGTTCGGGAGTTCACATGTACGACGCTCCAGATATATTAATTTTTTTTTTTTATTTTTTTTTTCCATTGATTAATTTAAATCATTTAGACACATTTGACAAAAAACACGTAAAATATTGTAAATTAAAAATATTAACAAATTTTTTTATTTGACACTTGTCAAATTTCTTTTTAATTTAATAATATTAGGAAATATATTAAATAAATAAAGTAATAATTTTTTATAAAGCTGGGAAAGCGATATTAATAAAAGTTATTTATCTAAATAAATATTATGAGACTGTTATGTTCGGATCGTATTCTTGAATATTTTTTATTTCTTCATATTGATTGACCTAAAATTTTTCTACTCATCTTTGGTTGAAAGTTAATAAAAGAACTACGATTCATTACAATCTATATGACGATGATAATATAAATAAGAATCTCCGATAAGCATATTTTGCACTTAAGATTACATGCTTATATTAATACCATAGTCACAAGGGTAATCAAGAAGGGCGAACATTGACGAACCGTAGTCTGATGAACATATACATGTTGGAATTTAGATTTCTTCCTATTTAATTCTGATCAAGCAAGTCTCTAAAAGTAATATAATATTTTGAACCATTTGTATACAATCTTTCATAAAATTTCCCTAATCCAATTCCCAGTTGCATTTTGTTCTTATTAACCAAACGTAAGACCATTAGTCTCGTCGTTCGTGATCAGAATGAAAATCAGCGCTTGTCAATGTCAGAATGAAGAAATTATGAAAAAAATGTTATTTATTATTATATAACGAAAGCTAATGCTTACACAGATACTATTTTTTAAAGGTTATAATGGAATTGAAATCATAGACTATATATGCAGTGGCCAGGTTAATTGCGCATCTTGAGACCTGCTTCCAAAAATCGATTTATGTTTATTTTTAAAAAATTACACAACCGAATATGAAACTAAACTGTCCCAACTACGGCTGACACATAAAACATAACGCAACATTTGAACGGGATGTTCAAATGTTGCGTTATGTCGGCATTTAACATTGCTGAACACTATGAAATAGTACACTATGAAATAGTGACTGCTTGATTTACAACGTCTAAAAAGATCCTAGAATCAAAAACCCTATTTAATATTGAGGAGATAAAATTCAACAATAAAATTTGTATTATGAGTAAGATGATAGTATTTTACCTATTTTACCTATTATAGTACCTCGGTCACAACCGGAGGATTCAAAAGAATACAAATTTATTACTTAAAATTTAATCATTATATTTAAACTACAAACTACGTAATCCCTGCTCAAAGTTGGAGACAAGAATGAATATAATAAAATTAAATTATAATTAAAAGAACACACAGAAATAAATGGAACAAACAAGGGTTTCAGATTTAAATTACGTTCTAAGATTTTAACGTGATACAATGCACCTGTGTCTAATCAGCGTTTCCACGATTCGTGAGAATATAGTAAATGCGAATTTAACAATGTTATATATAAAAATCACAAGTATATAGGAATATAACACACTTTTTAAAGACCAAAATAAATACATTTTCAACAACTGTTACCAAATATTTTAATACTGCAATATATATATATATATATATATATATATATATATATATATATATATACAAATATTACACTTTATAAATAAGTAACTATGTACATATGTGCATAGTCATTTATTTTTAAATCAAATTCGCAATGAATTCTTACTTGATTTAAATGATGTTACTATTTTATTGCCTTATTGTAGTTTAATACAACAAGAGATATACTTGAACACTTCATAGATACTCAGTTGTCGCTGTGAAGACTAAACTAATATAATCTAAGTGTGTTATGTCATTGATTGATTGATTGAGATTAAGGGAATTCAGGTTCCTATCTAAAGGAAAATTTAGAGTTACTTAGCTGTTAAACTACATCAAAATTATAATACTTTCCAATAATTCCAATTGCTCATATTTAATTTCTTTGCTTAGCAAAAGCTTATAATTTGAAAAACAAAATACACTAAAGTATCGAATAGATTTAGAAACGCTAGCACTATTGCCAAATATGGGCTTATTCCCAATGCAGACTTTCCAAACGACTTCAAAAAGCTATATCTCGGTAGATTTAACAAACCGCGATGTTTTAACTTAAGCTCCAAATCGTTCGGAACAAACGAGTAAAAGGCATCAAGTCTAAATGTTTGTAAAAATACCAACTACCTTCATATTCAAGAGTGTACCTTTTCTATTGCGTTTTTATGTCATTAATATCAAAACCATTTAGAGTTAAAGGTTCATTAAATTTCTTTTCATTTCAAATAAGTTAATAAGTTATTAATCCGCTATTGGTGACTTTATATAATATATGTATGAGACCGAAGTTACCGTGAAACGCGTTCGTACATTCCCATGTTTTTTAAGTAATCCCGGAGCTTGAGACCGGTTTCACTAACGGTTTGAATTAAATTAATGAATTACCTTAAGTCTCGATGTTAAAACATTAGAAGCTTTTGTTTAATGATTATTTCGGAGAGGAGAGAAAGTCAAAAGCTTTTGTAGTAACATTTTTTTTTTTTCGAAATCGCGATGATGGCGCGGTTTTAAGGTGACCGTGACCATGCCTGTAAGGTATTTAAAAGTTGCCTCTATTTTACTAATATATTTACTATTTAATCAGTTTTATAGTTTGTAATATTTTAGAATAATATTAAAGGTTACTTTATTTTGGCCTTATCCCTATTCCATCATGCCATTGAATATCATCGATCAAGCAAGCATCTTATAGTTAAATTCATTAAAAGCATTCACGATGATGAAAATGTTTTTATGTGTTACTGCGTTTATTTTTCGTTTGTCTTCAAGATTTTCTTTCGCTCGCATGCCGGGGTCTGTGTGTACGCGCGGAACGACCTCTGTATCTTGCGTCTCCGTCACCTTGAAGACCCCACTTTTTCTGCCCTATGGGTTTTAGTAGACACAGGAAACGAAAAAATCCTGTATTCCTGTGTTTACCGTTCGCACAGCGATGACCAGGAGACAACTAGATTATTTGAGTATCTCGGTGAGGCTGCTGATTTGGCTCTACATCACTATCCTTCAGCACAGCTATCTTTCTGGGGGACTTTAATGCCTGTCATCAGGACTGGCTGTTCCCGTACCAGAAAACCGACCATGCTGGAAGAGAAGCGATGAATTTTACGTTGTCCTTCGACCTCTTTCAGCTGGTGAGGCAAGCGACAAGGGCACCAGATGTAGTAGGCCATACAGCCGATTGCCTGAACCTTCTGCTGACAACTGGTCCGAACAGGTATAGTGTTGAGGTCACCTCCCCCTTGGGAACCTCCGATCCGACTGTCCGACTGTCTGGTGAAATCTGTGTTTACATATTCCCCACCAGCTTTCGAACCACATGGTGTTAGGCGAGTATGGAAATACAAGTCAGCGGATTCGGATGAGATGCGTCACTTTTTTGCGTCTTATCCTTGGCGGCAGGTCTGCTTCTCTTCTTTGCATCCGTCGAGTGGCGCGGACGCTATAACCGATGTGGTGCATCAGGCAATGGAGTATTTCATTTCTTTTACTGACGTACCCATCGGTGACAAAGCTCACCTATGGTTTAATGCCGAATGTGGTCGTGCTGAAGACCGCAAACATTCGGCATACCTCATTTGGGCTGAGTCTCGAAGCCGCAAAGCTCCGGATGTACGTTCAAAGAAGAGTGCCTTTAAGCAAGCTGCCAAGTCCTATAAAAAGGCATTACGGAAGGCTCGACGCGATCGAGTCGCTAAGAATGGCGAAAAGCTCTCTGTCAGACCTACTGGCAGTTGAGCTTTCTGGTCTCTTGCCAAAGCGATCGAGTCGAACTTCTTCAAACCCTCACTGCCTGCTCTGCTAAAGCCGGATGGATCTCTGGCCTATACAGCGACAGAGAAAGCGAATGTATTTGCTTCTCTGTTTGCTGATAATTTGCATCTAGACACTGGCAATACTTCTCCAGCACATCTTCCTCACTGCGGTATTTCGATGCCGGAAATCCGCATCACTAACAAAGAGGTATAGAGAGCATTGTTTCGTCTTGATGTGAATAAAGCCAGTGGTCCTCATGGTATAACAGCCATTCTGCTGAAGACGTGCGCAGCTGAGTTGTGACACGTCTGTATCGCCTCTCTTTCAAGACTGGAATAGTGCCGAAATCCTGGAAGCTGGCAAATGTGCAAACAGTGCCCAAAAAAGGCAGCCGTGCCGATCCTGCCAATTATAGACCAATTTCAATCACCTCCATACTCTGCAAGATTATGGAGCGTGTATTGAACACGTGCCTTCTAGCGTACCTTGAAGGTAACGATCTCCTCAGTGACCGAAAGTACCGGTTTTGCCGAAAAAGGTCCACTGGGGACCTTCTAGTGTATGCTACGCACGTTTTAGGCGAGGCCATCGAGAAGAACGGAGAAGCGGTCGCCGTCTCTCTTGACGTCATTTGACAGGGTCTGGCATGCGAGCCTTATAAGCAAACTTTTAGCGTACGGCATATCTCCTGGTCTGATCGGCTGGGTAACGGACTTCCTCAACCAGAGATCTCTTCGAGTAGTTGTCGACGGGTCTTCCTCGGAACCCTTAACAATTAATGCCGGAGTGCCTCAGGGGTCCATTCTTTCAGCAACTCTTTTTCTGCTGCACATTAACGATCTGCTGAAGCCCGGTATCTATGGGTATGCAGACGACAGCACAGTTGTAGAAAGATACCTGCCGAATAGTCGGGCTAGTAGAGATCAAGTACAGTCAGAAAGGGAAGCCATGGTGCAACGTTTGAGTGACAAACTTCAGGGAGGCTTCGCATGGGGCAATGCCAATCTTGTCAAATTCAACGCCACCAAAACGCAGACGTGTCTGTTCACCGCCAAAAAGAGCCCTTTCACCTTGGCTCCTACTTTCCAGAGTGTATCTTTAGAATACAGTGATCGGCTACAGTTGTTAGGCTTAAAGATTTCCTCGAATCTCAACTTTGGTCGGTGTATTGAGTCCAAAGCAAGAGCAGCTGCAGGGAAGCTTGCCGTTCTTGCGAAGGTCCGTCAGTACTTTACACCGGGACACCTTCTTGTATTATACAAAGCACAGATCCGGTCGTGTGTACAGTACTGTGGTCACATATTCGCTGGTGCCGCAAAGTCTCATCTTGCGATTCTGGACTCAATTGAGAGGCGAGCAAAGAGGCTTATAGGCGATCCCGAATCGGTAGAAGACCACCTCTACAGCCTAGAACACAGGCGTAGAATAGCTAGCCTCTCAGTATTCTATAGGATACATTTTGGTGAGTGTGCGCTGGAATTACACGACTTAATTCCTCCGTCCCCCTTCCATCACAGGACGTCCCGACGCACGACAGGTATCCATCCTTACGTTGTGGACATTCCCCCTGTCCGAACGAAGCGCTTTGCTTCGTCTTTTTTAATTCGCACAGCGAAGGACTGGAACAGCTTGCCTGCGTCGGTTTTTCCGTCCGAATACAATGTGGGTGTCTTCAAGAGAAGAGTGAATAGGTTACTAAGTTAATGCGCTTTACCTTCTAAGACTACATTTCCACTTTCCAGAAGAATACAAAAAGAAATAAAAAAATATTGTACTTTTACATTTATTTTAAGTTTCTTATTTGTGTACTTCATATTTATGGCCAATTAGGAAAATTCAACGTTATTAAGGAGGGGTCTTTAATAAAAGCAACATTAATTTAGCAAGAGAGAGTGCTGTGAAAATAAAGATATCATTTAAGCGAAATTCCGAAATAAAAATAAAAAAGATAGATAGCGGTGTCGAGACTGATATTGTAAGTTATAATAAAATAAAGCGTGCACATTAAGTTACTTGAAAAAGCAAATTATTGTGTAGGTTAAGATAATAGAATTAGATCACTTAAATCTCATCTATGTTTGATAATAATCTTGCATTTTAATATTTGTTTTTATTCACTATATGATATAAGTAATAATTAATAGTAATAAATAGTAATAATTAATAGTAATAAAAAAGTTAATAGTAATAAAAGCCTTTGTCAGATGCTTTTTCACTTAAGCATTAAATGATAATGAATAGTACATACTTATAATAAAAAGGCTTTGATAAATTATACAATATAAAATTCTGATAAGCAAGTTCGTATTCATCTATAAATATTCCAAGTACAACTTGGCCTCTTTTAAAATCAAAGAATGATTGTAAAATTCATTTTTTTTTATTCCTATCAGTAATGAAAGGAGGGCTTTTAAAATCCATCTGTCCTCTTCCTGTTCGTCTTTGTACTTATTAATTGGAGAGTGTGGTAATAAAGTTAGAAGTAGAAATAAATTCAATTTAAATTATTATAATATTTTAAAATACTACAATATAAGATTCTTTAATATAAACTAATATTATAATTATGTAAATAATCTAAAGTACTTTAGTTTGAATAATAATTTGATTACAATATCTTCCGTCCGTCTGTTCGTTATTAACGGTTTCCTTCTGTAAATTGTAAGACATAATAGAGCACGCTATTTAGATATTGTAGACCCGGTATTATATATAAATCTTGTTCTGGTTAGCTGTAACTAATGGCCTGAGCAATTGTAGGTTTTGAATTAAATTTGTGTTGTTTCAGATATAGTTTATAAGACGCGCAAACATTTCTAGTAAATTTTAATTCTGAATGCCTTTTATAATGCATTAATTGACATAAAATATATAACCGATGGTGTTCTTTATAAGCTACATATATAGAACCAAAGTCATCTAGAAGAAGTTTTTAAAATATTTTACGATATTTAAAAAACTAATATGAACAGTTTTTTATACAATGTACGTAAAAGCTCTTTTTTTACTTTTTAAAGATAAAACGGTTGAAACATAAAATGTTACAAAGTTCACTATACAAGTAGCAGAAGCTTGTTTGTATGTAGCACGGCTGATAATTCAATTGAATACTCTACTGTATGTAAGTCACATTTTCTAAGATTGCCTAATTACAATAATTGGCAAGAAGAATTTTCAATCCGTTCTTTTAAAATTAAGACTTAAATTTATATTAAAACCAGTTCCTGGTTTTGTGACCTAGAATTTTAAGTTCTTTAAGATTTTTTGCAATTTAAATTGGAATTTTTATTTTTACTGTGTTCCTTAATTAAGAATTTGGTAGACGGAAAAGTAATTAGTGGATAGCTCGCTGTTGTGCGACATCTCGTTTTTTCACGACCCAAATAGGGAGGAGCGGGAGGGAGCGTGATGTGTGCAGTTAAATATTTTTTACAAATAATGTGGTGCATACGAAGAATCAAGACAAATCTTTTTTCTACTCAAATTCAATGAAAATACAACAATAAGTTTAAGGAATAAATCAATATTAAATTTTTAATAATACTATAAACTGTCTAGCGATTACGTTTAGTACGATTATTTCTATTATTTCTAGCCCGTCTCTCGTAAATTAAGGGAGTTCAGGGGAAAAGTTTAATACTTAATACTAGTATGTACACTTTAAACTTAATCTAATGAGAAGTAGGTAGAAAAACGAAAACAACATTTTAGGATTATAAAATACCTTATTAAAGCAATTCGCGGCACCATTTTCTGCTGAGTAATAAATTATTTGCACGAGGAATATCCAAACTGACTAAGATTCCTTCGACTCTGGAAAGGTTTACGGACGAAATAGCAAGTTAAATTTTTCCTATTATTTGTCTAACTTGTTACTTTGTTACGTGATTATTAATAAAGATTTGATTGCTTATTATTAGTAACATATTTATTTCATGTTGATGATTTTACTTTACGGTAACTTACCTAATATTTTTTCTTTACATGCGAACATAAAGTGTGTAACATGTAACGTGTGAATAATTACAATTACAATTTTTATGAACAATATATATTATATTGTTAGTAATTATTTATTAGAATTGTAGCTTTTCGTTAGTTATTAAAATCGTTTTTTTTAAACAAAAAGAGTAAATATTGTTATTTTTAGAAAAAAATAACAAATAATTTAAAAATAATACGAAAGATACAATTTGAGATGAAGATAAGGCTATAATTTAAAATGTCCTATTACTTTAAGGTTAGGTGTAAAGAAGAAATTAAATTAATAAAATCATGTTAGTATCATATACCTAATACTTGTTTATATAATTGTTAATAAATTTTAATTTATTTAAACGTATTTGGATAATAAATTAATTGAATGTATTACGTAATTATTCATGTAACATATAAATATATTATAGAAATGTGTTGAACAGTCATAATATTTTTATTTGTTACAAAAGTTCGAGTTTCAGTAAGAGACAACTTCAACTGACACGATTCAAGTTTTCCAGTGTTATTTTTTGTTGTCGACACAATAAAGAGTCCAAGTAACGATGTATTATTTTGAACTTTCTTATTTTTATGCATTTCGAAACATAATATAACTAAAATAATTATTGTGACTTTCTTCAATAACTTGAAATTGAAATAAGATAAGAAATCACAATTGAAAAAAATATTTTTAATCTTTTTGTTACTACTGATATTCTGTTTTTCATAAATTATAGAGAGATATTTAACGCTTATACTTAGGTTGCTAACTTTTATAATAACTACATAAATGTCTTTTAAAATAAAGATTTCTTAAATGGGATAGTTTGTAACAAGAATTTTTAGATACTTCTTGTAAATGTAGGACATAAAAATGGAAAAAACCTTTTAGATAAAAAACTTTAATACTTATAATGAAAATGTTGCTCTAGTTTATATTTCGATTTAAAGTTTATATCATGTAGCTGTACAAAATTATGTCAAAAAAGTAATTAGTAGATAGCTGTCTCTTGTGAAGCCATCTCGTTAACATGATAACATTACATGTCGAAATACTCTCTTCTTTAGGGGGGTGTATAAGCAGCTGGTCTTCCACATGATGGTGCCGTTGAGAGGGACAATTGCAAATTTGTTACCACAAACCCAGACCTTTCATCACAGAAGATTGATCAGCTGCGAGCTCTCGATTACCATACGAAACGAAGATACAATAGCTACCACCTAGCAATTCGTAATATCTCACTTCTACATTTTACTACGATACAATTTTATAATAATATATTATTTACTGAACGAATACTACATTTGTATTATTACTTGCTGTAAATGAAATGGTAACAAGACAAAAAATGTATATTCATATATATATATATATATATAGAAAAAAAAGGCTGCAGGATAAGTACATGATACAAAACTCAAAACAATGTTTTATTTATTATGTTTGTCTTTTTATCTCTCTACCTCTTTGATTATTAGCCAACAAAACTCTTGATGCGTTTAATTATGATTATACGTTATTGCCTTAATCTCATATAGCATACTCTTTACTCCGAGAAATTCACTCATAAAGTACAAGAAAAAAATAGTTTTTAATATTAATACAATGACATGTATAATATATTAAAGGTATTGTTCTAAACATTGAAATTCTGTTTAAAATATTTTAGGAATGAAAATAAGAAAGTGACAATAAGCAAGCTCAAGAAAGCAGTTCTTACTAATGACTATAAAATATTGCGATAAAGATCTTTTATGTGTGTGGGTGTGTGTGTGTGTGTGTGTGTTTGTGCAATTATGAGTGCGTGTGTGTGTATGTGTTCATGTAAAATGCAACCCAACCCAATAAATTAATTATTGGGTTGGGTTGCATTTTATGTATGAGTATATGATTCCTTCAATGTACGTAAACTCAAACATATTTTGAAAGTATTTTACTTACGTTAACACCTACTCGTATATATTTATTATAAATTTTATATATTAATTTTTCAACATTTTAATTCAAATAAATTCCTAACAATTGTTAAAATAATTCCAAAGGTGTGCAATTACTCAACGTCTTAGCTATATTCGCCTTAAGAAATTAGACGATCTAAAATCTACAAGATTTTGTCTTCATTGAAATGAAATCCCAGATTGGATTGCTGAAGACCTTTTGGATAGCCGACAAAGGATTTAATAATAATCAGTCTGTAAGTTTCACAATAGAAAGAGTGATTCATTGTGTTGGATTCATGTTGGTAGGATTACAACTTGTTTCCAATAATCGAAATATAATACTCTGTTTATGGATGGACTTATTCATGGTTATTACTGTATTGTTATCTATTTTTAGTTTCGTTTCGTTTCGTTCCGTAATAAAAACATAAAGTCATGTGATGATCATTTAAATAATGTTTTAAATTCACTAGGAATATATTAATTAAGTGTACATTAAATTGAATTTCTTACTTCTTACTTACTGTACAATATTTAGTGTGTATTGATGAAATGTTATTTTATATAGAATAAGATTGCAAGTACAATTCTCACATGGCACATATTTTATGTTTATTTATGATGAATTTTATGATCATACGCACATTAATTCTACAGGGATTTTAATGATGTTAATGTTCCCAATGACTTTTACAATGTAGCTGAAAAAAACCGACAAATGGATAAACAGAAAGATATTATAACTGTTTCCCTCGATTTAAATAAAAACGTTCGAAATTAAGATGAAATTACTTTAAATTTACTAAACTATTCTTTAATACGAAAGTTTTATAATTATACATTCATTAATACATTCCAAAAGAAATCTCATTACAGAGAATAAAGACGTAAGTAAAGAAAACCCGGATGGATTAAAAGCTTCGACCCCCCTAGATCATTTTGGACTCAGGGGGTCATAAGAAGACCTCCTGTGAAAAAATTTTCCAAAATTCGAAAGTCGGGTACAAATGAATGGGCAGACCGAATTCTTCGAGGTCTACCCAAAAGTGTACTTCACCTGAGGTATTTTTTATTTGATTTTAATTTTTACAGTTTACTCGATGTCATGCAATAGTCATGTGTAAATATTATTTTATTATATGTCCAATTGAAGTTGAGGTACTACAAAACATGTTTTTATATTTAAACACTGGATATTAATATTTATAACTTTTGGATGCTTGATATTTTATAAGACTAATATTTTTTAAACTTTAACAACTTCAATTAAATAATAGACAAAATACAATGAGACTTATTAGTATTAAAATACAAAATTATCAAAATAATTTAAAGCAGAATAATTAACACATTTTTATAGTTCTTTAATGACGCATGCATTATTATGCATTATAACTTGGTTTTCAAATATACATTAATATAACCAAGGGATTAAAAGTTTGCATTTAAGGTGTATTTCGAAACTTGGCTTAATCACATTTTCAAGGAGAGAAATAAGTCCTTTGTTGGTAAAGTTCTTTGTTGTTATTGTTGTATTTGTTTTAGTTGTTGTTGCTATATGAGGAATATAAGGTATCTTACTGGTTTTGAGGATCATAATAGTTAAAGGAAATAAATTTGCAATGATGACATATAGTGATTGTATGACTAAATCAAATATTGATGCTAATAAGACATTGGTTAGTTTAAATGTAAATTAACACGGCTGTATGGTATTATGTATTTATTGTGGACATAATTTACTTTTTCGTATGAATGGATCATTATTTTGGCAATAGTGAATTACTTAAAAGATACATGAATACTTTGCCTCTACATATTCGACGCTCTCAATCTCTGTACATTTTCAAAAATGATGTAAAAAAATATTTTCTTTCGAAGTAATTTTCTCCTAATAATAATATTTATTACTTATGATATTGTACTCTATTGTGTGTTTTGTATATGTTGTATTAATATTATTTTGTCAGTTGTACACCTCTTCCGTCTTTATTTGTTGCAACTCCTATGACGTTGGGGTTACCTGGAAGAGATCGCTTATTAGCGATAAGGTCGCCTTTTGTACTTTTTTTTTCTCTTTTTTTTTTCTTGCTGTTACTATGTGTTTTTATTACTTTTTGAGGATGTGCAATAAAGAAAATTAATATTATTATTACATGAAGTTGTTAACTTTTTGGTAGACTTATTTCAGATAAATATTACTACCATTTTATTTGCGTTACTCTTACGTTTGACATCTCATGTAAGAGTTTAAAGTTGGTAGAGAGTCGGTAGAGTGAGACTGTTTTTATTACATTTTGCCCCATTCACACATTTTCATTATAAAATTATACCCCATGACAGCGTAGCGTTTGGCACTCCGTCGTCTCTGGCTACCCCGCCAGGGATATGGCGTGAAGCGAAATAAATAATAAATAAATAAATATAAATATATCTTGTTATATCAGCTATATTAGTGTGTGTACATCCATTCTCAAAAACTTTCACATTTATAATATTTGTAAAATATAAACAAATTAAAGAATATATGAAAAGTGTAATGTCCTTTTTTATATATACACTTAGTTCGTGTAAGTAATGCTTATAGAAAACCTTAGACCATATGTTAAAGTGAGCAGTATTATGTAATATTAGTTTAATTGTTTTTTAATACATCCATTCTCAAAAACTTTCACATTTATAATATTTGTAAAATATAAACAAATTAAAGTATATTGGAAAAGTGTTATGTCCTTTTTTATTTATACACTTAGTTCGTGTAAGTAATGCTTATAGAAAACCTTAGACCATATGTTAAAGTGAGCAGTATTATGTAATATTAGTTTAATTGTTTTATTAATACATCCATTCTCAAAAACTTTCACATTTATAATATTTGTAAAATATTAAACAAATTAAAGAATATATGAAAAGTGTAATGCCCTTTTTTATATATACACTTAGTTCGTGTAAGTAATGCTTATAGAAAACCTTAGACCATATGTTAAAGTGAGCAGTATTATGTAATTCAAATGACTGTAGTTTATCCTGGCCACTGGTACTTTACTCTTAAATCTTTTTTGATATGAGTTTTATGCTAATAAATTTTAAAATTATTACAAAAATAACTACGTAACTCAAACAAGTTAATACCTTACCCGACCCGAGATACTGGTATTCCACATCATTTATCAGTATAGTTGCTCAATGTGAAAGGTAAGATATTGTTATGCGTGCTTAGTACTTTTAGCAAATATATTTTGGTTTTTGCAGCACACCTCTTATATTTTTCCTATACTGGAAATAAAAATAATGCAGACCCCGATTTCCACGCTATTGATTATCAGGTCTGTATAGAGATTATAGAGATTCTATTAAATACAGACAAAAAATATCATAATTCGTCCATCCAATTAAGAGGTATACACTTTGAAATACACATTACTGGAGTTATATATTTAGAGATTGAGAATGACTCATTATTGTTTCAAAAAATATAAAAGTTACAAATTCCATTAAAATTGTAAAGAGGACTTTATTATACATTGACGGCAAACAATAAAGTGGTTTCCGTGTTCTAACTATTATATTATGACGTTTCAAGAAATAGTATACATTTTCCAAAATAGTTTTAATAATAAATTTCATTTTTTGTTACTCCAATATCAATTCTTATCATTTACGTTGGCTCATCTTACAAATGTGTATTTTTGTAATTATTTTATACCAAATAGCAATGTTAGTGAGATTAGCAGAGTTTTATTGTTTGTTTGTTTGGCGTTTTCTTTTATTTTTTAGGTATATATTATTATCAGTTGTGATTTATAATGAAATTCATTAATATCTCGTCTTTCAAATCAAAATATGTTCTATTCATAGAAGTATATAATTATTGTCTTTAATATTTATATTATATTAATTAAATTGTTATAATGAAATACTAAATAAAACTAATAAATTCTTAGTGCAATCCCTTTATCCCTTATTAATAGACATTGTTTCTAAAGTGATGATAACCATTGACTGACTACAGCGTAAAATAAAATCTTCTGACTTAAATTAAAACATTTTATAGATAAAAAATATATACTATTGTCAAATACACTGTATTTGTAATCTCGTCCTCTTCGATTATTATATAAATTTATTATGATAAAATAACAAAGAAATATATATTATAATTGTATTTGCCATCTATATATAAAGTAAATCATATTACTAGAACATATAACCGTTCTTAAAAGATATAAAGCTTGGGATACCCGGAGCTAACTCAATATGATCTATATTCATGTTTAAATATGACCTATATAAATGTATTAGATGACTAGGTCTTTGTGATCCCGATTTCATTTTTACGTTGCTTTTTACATGTTCGGATATTTACGACAAACAGTTACTACTTTAGTAACATACTACGATGAACTACTGAGATAACTTTAGTACTATTGGAATTACGATACCTTCTATGTAGAGAGGGAGTTTTGTTTTCAAATATAACTCATAAAGACGAATACCAGAGCTAATTCCTAATAAACTTACAAAAAAACGTTTAGAAACAGATACTTTATTTTATACATACCACTTTCTTCAATTATATGCTTGATATCAGCTGACTTATATTCTTGTCACTGAATTTTAGTTTAAAAGGATTTTTGTAAATAGAAGTCAAAAAACTTCTCACACATTGTCAATTAAATAATGTTTAGTTATTACTTATTAGGAGTGTGAAAAATCTAATGTATTTGAATTTGGCTCGACTTAAGTGCTTGTTTTTTTTGTTATTTTTATATTTTTATTTATTTAGAAAACAAACAAAATTAAAAATAAATTTAAATTCGATAAACTCTAAGTGTAAGTTATTTTGTAATTGTTAAGTTTCAATAACAAAAGAAATGCAAAACTTATGGATAAATAGGTGATGTGTGTAATATGAAATATGTATAATATGAAAAGAACGAAAGTATAGTATGAAAGTGTATTTAGAAATATGTGAGGTTCAGGTAAACCATTCTTCTATCAGTTTTTACACTTATTATATATATTTTTAATGGTAACTTTGATAAATGTAAACGTGTTAAAATGCCAAACAACTTATATATTTATGTTATGATTACAATAATCTTTATTTACGTAAAATTTTTAACTATAATATAAATAATAATTTAAATATATACGGAAAAATATAATAATATATGCATATTCTCGTTAATAATTCTTACAAACTACAAGACTGAAGATATGAGCGTTACTTTATATATATTAAAAAATCTATGTTTCTAACATGCGATTTTGGATGGGGAAGAGACCCCCCCTCAAGAACCGTTTGATCGATCCTAATAAATAATAGAACATTCTAATAAAA
Source organism: Melinaea menophilus ssp. n. AW-2005 (assembly GCA_918358695.1). Lineage (NCBI taxonomy): Eukaryota > Metazoa > Arthropoda > Insecta > Lepidoptera > Nymphalidae > Melinaea > Melinaea menophilus. The sequence continues at coordinate 11,993,296 of OU911056.1, forward strand.
TATGATAATACTAGTATTAGGCTACGCTAATCCAAAGAGAAAGTAGACCCACAAGTTCGTCTGGTCTCCTTATGTAAAGAAAATACATCAATATCTTGGGTGAATTGTGCAATTAATTATGAACATGTTTAAAAACTAAGAGACTGTAAGAAAGATACTCGATAATTTGACGCAAAATTACAAATGTTAATATTTTGATTCCAGTTATTTAGTTGTTAGCAAACTGTGTTAGTTTATAACTATAGTATTAGGAATGGAAGTGGTAATATTAAATAGTTTGTACCGAGAATATTTATTCAATTAGAAACTATAGGTCCCTCGCGGGCTGTCGGGAGCATCTGCAACCTTTGACTCGCTTAGTGATATCGTTCTTAACATTCTAAACAAATGTACTTCAACAACTTTTTTCTAAAATTATTTAAGAATGTTTGTTAAAAAGGATGAAAATATTTTAATCTCAAAAGTTACCGAATTCTTTCACAGATTAAATTTGAGGGGATGAATATAGATCGTTTTCGGGATTAGTGAAGGATATCTTCGTTACATTCATTCTGAATTTATATATTTATTATTTTTTACAATAAAGGAATAGATATTTTGTTTTAATTTCAAGTAATTCCATATTCATATTAAATACGAAAAAAATAATTTTATACTGAGAAGTTTTAGTATTTCTACCGATTTTTTAACAAATAAATAAACTTTGATACAAGTATGTACGGCTTAATATAAACATAAGTTGAAAATGCAAACAATATTGTTTTAAATGTAAATATGTTAAGTTTTTTTGAATTGCAAAACCTAATAGATGACTCCATCCCGATAAAGGTATTATATAGGCGCTTAGAATGTGATAACTCAATTGTTAGAGTGATAGGACCGTGTATCAGAGGACGCAGCTTCGAGACAATGATTTTACCGATATATATATATATATATATATATATATATATATATCGGTAAAATCAATATATATATACATATATATATATTTAAATTTATAATAATAAAATAAGAAAGGTGTTGTTTTCTCTATAAAAATTTTTAATCATGTTCCTAATATGATTACTTAAGCTAACACTCAAGTTTGTTACAAGCAAAGGGATTATTTTCGAGTGAAGTAAAGGGAAATTAACAAAGGTAGATTTCAATAAGCAAAACAAATATGATATTGAACAGTTATATTATTATATTATTTTTTAACTCACCTCGTCTAATATTGTATCTTATTTTTATGGCAGAATTATAACATTATTAAAATTATTGTTGTTTAATTAATAGTTTTAATAAAAGAAATTGCAGAGTATATAACATTCCGTGTTTAATTACAATATACGAGTATGTATATAAATTGAAGCATATGAAATACTATTTTCGACAAATTTACCTGAGCGGAATTAAAGGTTATATATATTTGTTACTAATAAAAATAACAGTGTATTTGAAATTGGTTTCAGCTTTGATGCTTTGTGAATGAGGCTTTGTGCTAGATGTTATGTTACATATATGTATATGTACTAAATAATATATAATTTGCATGATAAATATTTTTGTTTATTCAAAAAAATATCCTTAAATATGCTTCAACACGTAATCAATACTTTAATGAAGTTTTGATTGTAATATGTATGTTTATAATAATACCTTCAAACTACAACTTAACTTGTAACGTAAGATGGTAAATAAGATTTTTTAAGTTCTCACTTAACTAGAACTTTTAGTATTAGCATATATTTAAGTTTGAGAGAGTATAACCTAAAGATCGGATTAGGTATAAATTTTCCTCTTATTATATTTGTTTAGATGAAAATTAAGGAGTGTAATAAATCTGTAAAGGTTCCAATTTAATTTGTTATACACTCAATGGGAACGCAATAATGAAAAAAACTTTTTTCCCAGAAATACTACAGTCTAAATTGTCTATAAATCATGATAATATATTTAATTAATTCTCAATTAATCGATTAGTTTAATCCATTCCGCTTTACGTAGTGTCAATTTATCTAACTTAGGCGATAGTTTATTAGCAGTATTACGTAAATTAATTACTAACTTTTGCATGTAAGTTTCTATAAAGTTTTTCATCTCGGTAACTTGAATTGAATTCATTTTTTAAAAGCACTCATGTTACTAATGCATCGCTCTATGGATGTAAAATTCATGCCCCCAACTGTCGTTAAAATATTTTAAGTTTAAATGTGTATTTTTGTAAAGGTCTCAATGTATTAATTATTTTATTCGTATGCTCTATTAGTTTTATTTTATATAAATTAATGTATTGATTTGTCCAAGCTGAGCCAAGTAAACTAACTAACCTTTATTATATTAAACCATTATTTACGGCATAAAATGTATCGTATTTACTATTAATTAGTTATATTAAATTATAGCCCCAATTCAAATGCAAATGAGATAAAAAGAATTGCAATAGAATGAGAAATAACCGCATATAAATTATTATTAATCAAAGTAAGTGATAATCAGCTCTTAAATGCTCTTATCTTAATACATCACCAACCGGTAATACCAAATTTGCTCAGTCCCCTTTAATAATAATAATGAAATTGTGTCAAGATCTGTGAATGACAAAAAGAACAATTTTGTTTCTTTTAAGCGTCGATCCAAAAGTAAAGTACTACGTACTTACTAGTTTTATTACAAACTGACATTAACTATAGATTAAAGGGTTAAAAAACGAATATATATATAAATAAAAAAGAACTAAGAACGCTAAGAGATAACAGCAGTCATAAAATATTAACGACGTAATAAGAGTTGTTTCATTGTATTTCTAATTGACTAATTGAATTTCACAATTTTGCAATGGAGATTAACTAGTTACCGGCTATGTTCTTGTCGAGTTTAATTTATTGATTCAAACGCTATCAAAGGAAGGGGCTGTGCTGAAGCTTCCAGTTCAGTTAATTCAGGACATGTTATGTGCTATCTTGTATCTTCAATATTGTTTTGGGATAAATTTACGTAGAATCGTAACATATTAAGCTTATTAGAGGTAACTATAGTTTTATTACAAATATTTTAATTACTTATCAAATTTATTTATTATTAAATTAAATATATGAATATTCTCCAATGGTTTATTTGCGTTATTTTTTAACAACACGTCAATCTTTATGATCTCTAAGTTATCTTAAGTTTATTGGAACTATCTCTATAAGGGTTTTGCTTAAAAATATATAACTCGTCTAGTTGTACTTTCGTAGGTACAGCTAGATAGTTCGTTTCGTTTTTTTTTTTCGCAGACTACTTATTAGTAGATCAAACATTTTGAGGTGCATATAGGCTTAAAAGTAAACGTATGTTTAAAATAACACGAATGCAAGGTATTAGGAATGTCAAAAATAAATTAATTTTATCATTCTAACCTTCGCAAAAGCGCAAAGATCATTGAATGAATTTTTTTAGAGAAGGTAACTGAGCATCGAATGAGTGCATGTAACATCCGAGGATTCACAAGTGCGCTGCCGGCCGTTCACCTAGGAGTATACCCCTTTTATGAAGGGGCCCATGTCGTATCGATCTGCAATTACCGGCGAAGGGAGTTCGTTTTACATTTGCGTTCTACTTTGAAGAAAGGACCTTGAAAATTTTTTGTTCACGCACAAAAAACTAAATCCTTTCACGTCTCTACGCAATCCTACAACCTAACGAAACGTCGTTGTATACGGTCAAAAAGTAGTAGCTGATATTGGAGCGATCCGGACCAGATATGAGAATAGTACTCCATGTGTAGCCGGACCTGCGCTTTATAGAGCGTAAGTCTTTGGCCAAGTCTGAAATATTGGTATGCTCTATAAATCACTCCCAATTTCATAGAGGCCAATGTAACCTTGCATGACTACGAAACTGACCATCGCTTTCAACGACGAGATCCAGTATATTGATACTGTCATGCTGTCATCCGCATAACAATGTATTTTGGAAATAATCAACATATCATTGATATGCAGGAAAAACAGAGTTAAGGATATCATGCAACCTTAGGGTACACCAGAACTCATGGACTTGGGGTCCGAGCAATAATCGTCGTGAAAAACGTCAAGATCCACTTGTATAAACCCTCGGTAAGCCCATAGGAATTAAAATTAAATATAAGTCTCTTATGCCATACCTCGACATTGACCTCGTACTTTCCGGAATATGTTGTCAGAAGAAGATCAACAAAGAGGACATTATGGCTGTCAGTTTCCGGTAGACGAGTGTGCGTATTATTGAAAGCTGGACTGCATTAGATTAAATCCCGATCTGTTTCAATAACAAAATAATGCTAAAGATTTTTTTTTCACTTCTCAGGTATGATTAAACTATAGGAGAGTAGTTTTTCTATATAGTATATTTAGAATGTAAACACAATCAATACATATAAATTTCTTATAAGTAATGAATTTGTACAAAATTACTTTTTTAAGCATTATTTAAACCATTTTTTTTATTTACTGTTTTCTCTTGTATCTGCCGATAACTACATATAATTTGTAGGAAATGGAATATTATTAATATTACAATACTCATTTGTTCACTTAACATTGACAATAGCTTACCTTATATATATATATATATATACCTTCTTATATATATATATACCTTATATACCTTCAGATAAACTTTATAAAATTCAGCAATTCAGTTTAAAAAAATGTGTTTTGCAGTTCATGATACCTATCGATACTTATTGATAATTCTACTTCTACTACCTATTCATAATTATGTTGGATAAAAAAATATGATTTTAACCTTGACGTATTATTTAATGGCTTAGGAAAGTTCGTTAAACTCACATCATTATTCAGATCAAGTGGAACGAGATTATTCATCCCCCTTATACCTTTTGCCCCCAAATTGCTTTTGATGATACTCGTCGTTTGAAGTTCGAATTTTGCTGATCTAATAAAATGTTATAGATATATTATATAGTTAGATATATTAGATAGTTAGGACGATTACGACGATCTTTTTTCTTGTTTAAATAAAACTTCGTTGTTATCAAATAATTATGAAACTTAACAAATAGATATAATATATTTCAAGCTTCAAGTTCCTTGGTATAAAAAAAATTACACAGAATATATATTGCTTTTCTTCTTTTTTATAACAAAATTTATTTTTAAGTCTGTTGACTTTTGACAAATATCAAATTTATTAATTATAAGTAATATTATAGTCGCAGTTAATCTTTTCATATTTACTTTATAAGACACAAAATCTTCCAGTTTCAGTAAAATTATCATTCTCTGCATTATACTTATTTATCTAATTATAATTATATAAAAATAATTTATTAGTATATTATAATATTTAAAAATAATTATATATTTATAATTTTCAATAATTTTCAATTTTCAAATTCCCAAAACTATAAAAGTGATTATCCTAAAATGCAAATCATAAAAAATATATGGTAATCTTTTATGAATATTTGAATCTAATTTAATCGTTTGTCTAGTACCTAATTTGGTTTAGTAATATAATTTTATCTTAATAAAAATTTGATTACCTAGATCTAGACCTAGACCAAACTACCTAGACCTTATTTCTCAACACTGTCTTCTTTGAATAATTGAACACAAGGTATATGAGAGAGTTTTATGAATCACTTATAGTTTTAAAAGTACTGAAAATATTGAATACTTTTTTCAGTAACTATTTATACCAAGAACAAAAGCTAATTTTTTTGTAACTAATTCATACATTTTTAATTTTTCAACCAAGTTTATTTTCTTTCCCGGATGCAATGCAAATCCATTTCCTAAGTGAAAGATATTTACGGCATGTACGATATATAATACTGTTATGCTAAAGTACTTACATGCGTTTTTCCTGAATTATTGTGTAGTCGCAATACTTTTTAAATGTAATCATATTTTATGTTGCACTTAGAATTCCAACTGTTAATATAAAAGGAGAAGCTCGCATACATTATTAAAGCCAGCTCCAATATCTTTAGTAATTATGTTTATGTTATAAGAGGAATAACTAGACGCTTAATTAAATAAAAAAAACAGCTACTCTTATTATTAAATATTAAACATCGTTCAAAAATATTATCAGTTTAAATAAATAAGCCTACGTAAGATCATAGGATCTTAAAAATATCAGAAACTTTTTTAAAAACTTCTGATTTTTTTTTACTTTGAGTTTTTCTTAATTGCCAATTTTTAAATCTGAGCAGCCACTTGTCAAATTATAAGGAATGAAGTAAATAAAAGTTTTCTATTGAACGTACCTAATAAGAAAATGTTACAGACTATTTCATGTTTTAAAAGAGTTGTAAAAGCTAACCTTAAAGTTAATTTTATATCCAAATTCAAAATCACATTTGTTATATACGTCTATATCACACAAAGTACTAAGATTGTCACCTCATTTAAAAGTTTAAAAAACCACTAGTTTAACTTAGGTATTTTAATTTTTAATTATTGAATTATTATAAAATGGTAGGTGTTTTATATCTAAGTTACAAGATATTGAGTTAAAATAAAAATATAACAAAAACAATTTTGCCTTCGTCAATATTCATAATAATATACCACTCTAATGGGTCGTTGGGATGGGATGGAATATTTGTCATGAACTCTTTACATATAATGTACACAAAAAACATTGTTGTTCTAAATTTAGTTGATTAATTACTATACTTAAATCCTCAACAGTTAACGAAATACTAAATATTCATGTATTTTAATTATGAATATAAAAAATAAAATTATAGTTTAATAAGATACACGTCAGACTAACTCAAACTTACGTGTTTAAAATTCATCAATTTGTCAACAAACTTAATGCAAACTTTACACAAACTTTAACAATTTAGACGTCTAGACTAACATACATTACTTTATTATGTGACTTAAGTATAATATAAATTATAATATTGTGCCTATAAAAATGTACCTTTAAAGTAATGCTGTGTAAAATCGGATTTAGAGAGTGAACATTTTATACAGTCAATATGTATTATGTTATATAAGTATATATGTTAAGTCTAGTGAGGAGACTACTACTACGTTTTAGTGTTTAGTGTGTGTGTGTGGGTGTATTTAAACTCCTGACCAGAATTCTAAGAATCATTCACTTTAGCAAATAAAAATGCAAGCATAAAATAAAAAGATAAAATGTTGGATCTTCTGATCCCGGTCATAGAGACAGTTTAAATAATGTGGATCAATATGATTTCTCAAGCAAATGCTCAAGTTTGCTACGCAGGAGATATTTTCGAGTCGAGTAAGAGGAATCTTTCTTTAAATATATTTTCTTAAGCAAGGAAAAATATATTTAACAGTTATAGTGCAACTTACTTGCTTGTATTATATATATATATATATATATATATATATATATATATATATATATATATATTTGTAATTGTAGTTTGTATTACTTACATTCATGATCCTATTTTGTATTTGATAATATTAATAATATATTAAAAACTAAACAATGCATAGAAAGGTCTATGAGTGTAATGTATTGTATACATAATACTTAGCAATACTTAAAACAGCTTAAAGAAAAAAGTATTTTAATATAAAGAGCTGAATTATTATTAATATTTCATTGCCTATAAAATATTGCATCATGTATAAAATGCAATGTTTATTTACTATAACTTGAAATTGAAGAACTTCAATAAATATTACAGAGTGACGAGTGCGATACTAGAAGTACATTGCACACCTATTTGGTTACCAATCGTAGTGTAGACTAGAATTTGCTTTTCGCTTTGATGGCTTATGGATGAGACTTCGTCCTGAGTGTTGTGTCATATATCAACGACACTTTTATTTATATCTGATTGAAAAATTACAAACTTAATAATATCTTTCTAAAAAAAATTATGCTATTTGCATGTTAAATAAAAAAAAATGTGTTTATAATTAAAGTAATTGACTAAACTCCGGCTATAGTTTACGAGTGACATTTTTAATTGCTTATTAATTAAAACATATTAGTAATTTGGTATTCCATGAAAGCCATGTTTCAAAAACACTCAAATTGCTGAACAAACCTTGCTATCTATGTCTACTTTAATATGAAAATATCTTACAAGATTAAAATTGTTTATTGTTATTTTTAGTTATTCATTAGGGATTTTAAAACAGACCTGGAAAAATGGCTTTAAAAGGAAATAAAAAAAGAAATATATATTTTTTTAATATAAATATAATTATTTTCTATCACTACCCATACAATTATCTTTTCTATTCTTTACAGTGTATATTCTGAAGTTACACGATTACGATATTCATACATTAAAGATTACAAATATTGCTATTATTTTGTATTATTTATTAAGCGGATATTCCACTGATGAATTGTCACTGCTCATAGATGTTTTAAATCATAAGTTTTTTTAATGGATTTATAATATGCAAGCGATTGATGTCGCTAGCCACTTATCCATTTCGTGTTAAACCGAAGCTAAAATATTTGTTATAAGAATATAAAAGCTGTCTGCCCAAACGTAGATATAAGTTTCAATTAGTTTTCTTCATTATTAATGCTTTGGTTAAATTACAAGACAAAAATAGTCGAAATATTATATGTTAAAACATGTTATATCAACAATACAGAGTAGGTATTGCGGTATATTTTTATTTAAATAAAAATGTAGATAATTTGATTTACTATTTATTTTATTATCACGATCACAAAACATTCTTTTTTCTGTCTTGATATTACAATTATACCAAAACCATCCACAAAAATCTGGGGATCATATGTAAAGAGCCTTATATGGGAAACGAAACCACGATCTTAGTCTCTGTATTCAGCGTCACTAACCACGTAACTAATGAGAAATTCTCACAAATATATAATATTTCTATTGTATTTGAAATTAAATGTGAAATAAATATAAAAAATCATAAATACCGAATTGCTTTTTAAAGCCTTGTTCTTGAGCATGTCAAGTGAGTACGTAATTGACGTGTTTTCTTTTGATGCTCGCAATAATACTCGTCAAAGTGTAAATATGCGAAGGTCGTGACGAGATGTAAATAATAATACATTAAAGAAACAACATAATATTTAATAAGATTTTTTGCGATTGAAATAAAAACTTAATGTCAAATGTTAAATGATAAATTCAAATTTGCTTTGGTTTCGGAATTCTTAAAAATCTTAGATAAAAGGCGATCCGATGTTATTTGAGATATCCTGACTGTTTTAACATTTAAGTAGCCTTCATTTTATAGTCGATAATAAAAGACAGATGAGATTCCCTTATCGCTTTATTTTAATGACTGCTTTATTTTAATGACTGCATTCTAATATTTCTTTTACATAATTTATACATTCGATACAGTCCATGGCTTAACAATATCAAGACCTAGCTGTCTAGCTTTTTTAATCAAGAAAACGGAGTAGTAAAAAGTGTTTTATAATTAAATTTGTGTATAAAATCTCTTTTTTATTACCAAATAGAGACGTAAGGAAAGACGTAAGTCGGACAAGTCACTAGAAGTAAATACTACGAGTATGACACCCAAATTAAGTGACCATGATAAAAATCTTGCCCGTTTCAATAAAATAAATTATAAATATATCTTATTTGTAAATGAACAACTTTTAGTTAAATAACACCAACATTCAACGACTAATTCGACTAACACTATATTTCAAACAGAAGGACTCTTAACTGTATCGAAATAGCAACTCATAATATTAAACGCACAGCTAAAGCTACAAACATAACAGATAGTTATATTAATATTAAATTATGTATTGTACAAGAAGTATTTAATGTAAATAACCTAATATGTTATTTACGATAATAAAATATGAATGTATTCTAAAATAATAAAGTTTGAGGTTTGGTTAAAATATATTTGTATGTGATGGTTGAAATTATTATAACAAACAATAAATAGTCTCTTAATAGATATACTCGTACGAGTACATGCAGTGATGGTGTGTTCTACAACATTTTTTCAATAGCGGATAGTGTTGTTTCTGTTCCGAGTTCGATCAGTAATTCTAAATTATTGGTTTGAATGTGCACCGCATTTTTATATCCAAGTGTAGAACGTGTATAATAATATAACTAATCAATAAATATTTCAACCGACTTTTATTTAGTCGATAGCTATAAAGAAGCTAAAATATACATAGTCATTAAAAAAACAACTAACCAATTAGTAATAGTAATAAGACTTGCCAATAATAATAATAATAACAATAATAATAATAATAATAATAATAGTAATATTAAAACTATAAAAATTTACGATCCATTTCAAGACGACTAACAATACTTTATTTTCATTAAACATGATATAGATAGCATTCAAATATATTTCTGTTGCCAGCTGTCATTCACCTGAGCGAGTGACTTCATTGTCTGTTTCGATTTGAGTGTGTGATAAAGAAATCATATTGCAAGCTTGATACTAAGTTCTAGCAGAATTTTGTTATTAATCATTATTAATAGTAAATTATCTTAAAAATAACATTTTCATTATTGTGCAAAGATAAGGTATATACTAGAAAGATATATACTATAGCGGATGTAAACTGTCAAACTTCTTTAACTTTAAAATTTGTTGAAAGTAAAGGAACGAAAAATAACTATAATAATAATAACGAATAAAAGTATAAATCTGTCGTTTTATTTATTACTATCGTATTTTATGAACATTGAATAGTACACACCAAAACGGTTTACTTGAACCGCAAAGAATTACGGACACTAAATCTTTTATATTTTCTCAGAATTTTCTTAAAATAAAACTGTTTTAAACTCGCGTATAATATTTTTATTATTTGCCCGTCTTTTAAAGCTCTTTGCAGCATTCGTGTTTCCGGAGAGACTAGATGCATACAGATGGAACTAATAGTCTTGAGCTCTCATAACATCGAAACTAACATTATAATATATTTTATATTTTATTCAGTTTTGTTTTGATATTGTTTTATTGAAGTAATTAATTTCTTTTATTACATAATCAAATCATGTTTACTTAATCGTGTAGATATATAAATAATAGGAGTCAGGGTCAAAACATGACAAGTGAAAAAATTATACTTTCGATTTATCTTTATTGTCCATTTGGGGAAATAGAATTGTTAAAAACAAGCATAATGTCATCTTATATTTCTATGTCTATAAAAGTACAATATTAATACATCATATTTGTAATGTTATCTAAGCTGTAACACTAAATAACTTAAAGTAAATAGTTACAAAACAATATATCAATAAAGCTCTGTGACAACTTATAAGAATATTATCAGTTTTGTTCTTCGAACATAATATAATACAGAGAAAATAATAGTGTATACAACGTTGTAACAACGTTTAACGTTAAAGTTACCTTTGAAAGAAACAGTGATCTTTAATTGTGCCTAAATTTGACGTCACAGTTGACGTAAAAAAATGGAACATAAAAAACGTGTGATGGGTTTAACCTTAACTTATTTTCGTTAAGCCGTCTCTGTTACGTGTAGCACGTGTGTACGTGTCTCTAACACGTGATCGAAGGTCTTCTGATAATTTTGATGTCAGATATGCTTTTTAAATGTTTATATTAATCAAATTATTGGAAAACAAAACTATTCTAATAGATTCAAAATTTAAATTGTAAAAGGAAGCCGTAAACCGACGTTTTATTTTGAATATTTTCACTTGTGTATATTAAGGGACGATTTGTAATGAACATTGTGTTTGTAACGTCATAATTTAGTATTGTGTAATCTATTGTAGTTGATAATGGAAGTTAAAGGTAATATTACGTAATTTTCCGACAAAGCACGTTAACAAATTGGACACACAGTTTAGTTGAAATTATGACTATTTAGTTCAAAGCTTGCTATGTCTGTATAAGTATGTTTGTGAAAGCTTGTTAGGTAATTTGATACAATAGTAGTGTAAAGATTTTCGGAAAAACCAGATAAAACCAAAAATCGTATATGCTGATATAAAATTAGCTTATATGATATAATATAGATAAAGGTATATTATATAGATTTTAGAAAAATAATAGTATTTTTATTTGAATTAGCCAAAATATATAAATAATTTCCAGTATTTATAGTTATAATTGATAAGTCGCTTTCTATAATTTAAGGCTAATTTATTAGGTATTGCATAAGAGGTTGAAGTGCTATATACAGAAAATTGAAATAATTCTATCTCACCTCTTTCTGTAGTAAAAGAATCGATTCTTTATTCAAATTAAGTTATTATATCTGTAACACTACAGCAATTATATACGCACCCAGTTTACTCATGTTTATATTTCTAAATTTATCTCAGTAATAATGCTGAACCGATTCAAAGTCCTTATCTTGACCTCGATGCATGTCTTGAGGTCATGAATAAGAATAGTACCTGACAGTACCACAGCATGAGCTGTTCACCTATTTCGAGACGCTACAAGGAAACTAATTTAAATTTTCAGAAGTATAATCGTAAATGGGAAAAAATCGAGACTGCTACTATGCTTAAAAACTTTCAATCTGGAACATTTTGCAAAGTTAACAAGCCTACATATATAAAATATGCATTTAAAATTTCTTTGACTTCCTAAAATGTTGAATAAATTATAATTAATATTTTCTTATAACAAGAAACTACTCCTTTAAAAGATATAGTTATTATACTTAAACATGTAATACTATTTCATTCTATGATTTTAAAGTGTAAGCTTTTGTTTTCCTGTTATTTTATACAAATTAAAAATAACATAAGTATCACAGCGAACTAAAAGACGATATAAGTATTGGTAATATCATAAAAATGTATTTTTATATTAGCTTTAAAATTACTATAAAATAATGTAAACTCACGAATGATAAGGAACGGTATTTCAAGTGAATGAAATTTTCACATATAAGAAATTATCGTCATTTTTCTATATGCTGGTTTGTAAGCTTGAACAGTTAATATGATTGTGAATAAAGTATACAATGTAATCTAAGAATGTAAGTTATTTTTTAATGGATTCTCCTCACATAAAATGAACACTTAGCATATTAATGATTTCGAGTCCATATCATATATCTTAAAATTCGATCGAGTATTCTGAGAAATTCTAACAGTGAAACAAACGCAGTCGTCGTCTTGGTCACACTAGCGAAAAGTCACTGATACCGGATGCTACCTTAAGTTCGTTAAGGCCGATTCACACATCAATAAAGTCATAGTTCCGTCAGGTCCTAAATAGTGCCATATTTTTTGTGTACTCATTCCAGTCAGTGATACTTATGACACAGTGTTCTCAGTGTGGTTATGAGCCTTTATTATTTTCATTTTGTTACGTTAAAACACCTTTATTATGAGCCACATTTAACCGAAGCGAAGCCCGGGTTTCATCTAGTATTTAAAAAAATGTAATTAAATAGACTACCATTTCTAATATTACGATGTTATGATTCTTGAAGAACTCTAATCTGCATTTATTAATGAGTTTTGTCGACAAAATGGCCTTTTACAATATCAAAAGCCAAGAGCACTTACTGTTGAGAATAAGAGAGAAATGAGAAAACAGCTTCCATTGCCTTCAGAATACAAAAATTGCGTTATATTTTAATAAAAGGAGGAAATCATTTTACATTCATTTAATATTCAATTAAGTTCTATAAGATATTAGAATAAAAATAAGGTTTTTGTTATATTAATAATATATTCTAATAACGTATTAATTAATAATTTAATAACTATTAGGTTTAAGTTAATATTTTCATATTTAATTAAACGGAATAGATGCTCATGAGAGAGATAAAGTCATATTATTTGTTTTCTACTCAGTTAACTGCATCGTTTAATCTGCTTGTAAACCGATATCAGCGTATAGGAAATAAAAATTGCCCCTTTGGACTTTATCTATTAAGTTTTAGTCTTCCTACTCTCTCATTATTTAATTATAAAGAACGCGCTAGTATATTCAATTAAGTCTCAATAGCTTATAAATGAAAAAAAATCAAAATCTTGTATATTTCTATATGAAAGATATAATAAGATAAAAATGATTCAGTTTTTGTAATATATCAAGAATTTGTTAACAATTTGTTGAAAAATGTGCGTATTTTGTTAAGTATTAGTAAGTAAGTTTAAGTAAGTTATTAAGTTTGAATACTGAACACTAGACTTGAATAAATATGTGTTGATTATTCAATATAATATAATAAATACAGAAAAACCTTCTGAATTTCTAATGCAAATATAATTAATATCTGATAAATACGAATTTAATATTTAAAAGACTCATTATTTATATTTTTTTTTTATATTCATAGCTATAAAAAGTTATTAATAAGAAGAATAAAAAAAAAAACCTTGTAAATTTTGAGTGTTACACAAATAATTTGTATGCTAAAGAGTAACAATATTCTACAGGCTCAGAAAATAGGGAGTGAATATATTTCCATAGCAAATCTGAATATAAGCCAAGTCTGTATCAACTCACCAGGATTGAACTTCTTTGTTTGTAACATTTTCAAATTGCAAGTTGACCTTTATGTCCGAGGTCTTGAAATCACAAGTAATGTTTTTTTTGTATTTTGGAAAAAACTTTTGTTTTATTTCCAGCAAATTAATGAAAGGCGTTTATTCCTACCTACAAGGCCGGCAACACTCTTGTAAATCCTCGGATGTTGCAAGAGTTCATGGGCGGCGGTGATCACGTCCATCCGTGACCCGCCAGCTCGTTTGCCCTCCTCTTACATAAAAAAAAAAAAATACTATGAAAGGTGTAAAGAGACAATTCTGCAATTTATTGCCTTAATATCGTCAGTTACGTATGATGTCTTAATCGACTTATTCTTTATTAAATACAAACACCATTTTTTGATTTGTAATCATTCTATTGCAAAATTTGGATAATATTTTTAAGAAAATCAGCATTGTAACATTTTAATTTTTTAATGCCAATTTTAGTAATGCCAAATTATTTGATGTTCAGAAGTGGTGGTAGCAGAGCGGATATTTCAAATTATTTATTTGATAATATTGCCAATATTATTTATAGTTTTTTTTATTAGTAATAGTTCTTTGTAAAAATAATGATATAAAAAAGAGGACAAAGGATATGTTTTTCTAATGAGGCAGAATCGTAAGAATACCGATCATCGTGGCGGTCTTTCGATGAGGCATAGGCCATGCAGTGGCCGTCTATAGGCTGTCAAGAAAATGAAGAAAAATTATTTTAAAGTTAGTCTATGTTTAAATTTGTACTAATATTAATATTACTTTTACCAAAAATCATCTCATTTAAATTATTAATTTTATTACTACATTACACAACATTGACATCTGAGAAAACAAGAACATCTCATTACTCAAGTAGCCATATTATTTCATCATACAAAAATATCCTTTTATATGCATATTTTTATATTAAGGGATAATGTTTTGGTAAAAGATAAGTTTCAATACATACCGAGTTCATCAATTACAAATTGTTTATTTGTATCATTCATCTTTATAATATAATTATAGATATTATAGAAGCGAGATAATAAAAAAAAAATACTAATCCAACTTCAATTATTATTATTAAAATAACGCGAAACGCCAACATCTCAATTAATTTAGTGAAGCAATAATTTTAAACAAGTAATATAAATTCAGAAATGTTTGTTATTTCCGGTATATGTATTATTTCTGGTATAGTATTTTATTTTGTATATATTATATAAATAAGATGTGAATCATGTGTATGCTCATGCTAAATGTCGGATCATAAAGTCTAGGAGAGTACTAGATAATGTAGGAAAGTGATTGAAGATCCTGATGTAAGTAATATAAATCTTATTCTGGTTAGCTCTAGATGCTATGTAAGATTTGCATTAAGCTGAGTGGCTTGCTAAAGAATAAAACTTAAAATGATGAGTTTTGTGGAAATAGAACATCAATGTTGTAATTTTACGTAATATATTTAAAATACATACATTTTACTATATTTTATTTATTAACGGAATATGTTTATTTATTATCTAATTAATAAATATAGCAGCAATTATTTATATAACGTTCTTAGAGAGTGTTATTATTTTTCAATAATATTGATTTATATTGTAGTTTACTGTGTTTAAAATATTTCCAATAATTAATGACTATTAAATACAATTTAAGATTTCCGGAACAATAAAATAATATAATAAAATAGTGAGAGGAGTGCAGTCTTCAGTATCAGCTTTAATTTATGTTGAATCTTGGAAATAATAATTTGACAATTATGAAATCTAAAGTATCACTTCTACAAATCGATCGCTTCCAAATTTTTGCAACATATTGAACTAAATGCGCAAATTTACTTTAAATGTTAAATATTATATAACTCGTTAATTAAGTGCATGAATAAATTCATATTAACTTTTAATATGGAAATTTATGTACGAAATAGTCGTTAATATAGTTTTGTAGATTGAAAGTTCCACGAACAATCAAGTAAAGTCCAAAAAGATACTAAACAGACTTATATTTTAAAACAATAGTTTTACACGTCATGAGGTTCTTATACTGAACACGTGTCGATTATTATTTTTAATAAGTATTTTATATAAGTTTTGGTCCTGTTATTGTAATAATAATTTCATTTTGAAATAAGCAGCGCCTTTGTACGAATCTTTAAATAACTCTGTTTTTATATATTTTGAGTCTACATAAATGTTAAATAAATAAATGTTTACTCATTTATGTAAATAATAATAATATTAGGAAATATATTAAATAAATAAAGTAATTATTTTTTATAATGCTGAAAAAGCGATATCAATAAAAGTTATTTATCTAAATAAATATTATGAGACTGTTATATTTGTATCGTATTCTTGAATATTTTTTATTTCTTCATATTGATTGACCTTAAATTTTTCTACTCTTCTTTGGTTGAAAGTTAATAAAAGAACTACGATTGATTACTATCTATGTGACGTTGATAATATAAATAAGAATCTCCGATAAGCATATTTTGCACTAAAGACTACAGGCTTATATTAATACCATAGTCAAGAGGGTAATCATGAAGGGCGAACAAAGACGAACTGTAGTCTGATGAACATATACATGAAGGAATTTAGATTTCTTCCTATTTAATTCTGATCAAGCTGTCTCTAAAAGTAATATAATATTTTGTACCATTTTTATACAATCTTTCGTAAAATTTCCCTAATCCAATTCCCAGTTGCGTATTGTTCTTATTAACCAAACCTAAGACCATTAGTCTCGTCGTTCGTGATCAGAATGAAAATCAGCGCTTGTCAATGTCAGAATGAGGAAATTATGAAAGAAAGCTATTTATTATTATATAACGAATGCTAATGCTTACACAGATACTATTTTTTAAGGGTTATAATGGAATTGAAATCATAGACTATACATGCAGTGGCCAGGTTAATTGTGCATCTTGAGACCTACTTCCAAAAATCGATTTATTTTTATGTTTAAAATATTACACAACCGAATATGAAACTAAATTGTCCCAACTACGGCTGACACATAAAACATAACGCAACATTTGAACGGGATGTCCAAATGTAGCGTTATGTCGGCATTTAACGTTGCAGAACACTTTGAAATAGTGACTGCTTGATTTACAACGTCTAAAAAGATCCTAGAATCAAAAAATATTGAGGAGATAAAATTCAACGATAAAATTTGTATTATGAGTAGAGTATTTTTTTTTCTCCAGACTGAAGAAAAACAAACATACATATAAAAAATAATAAATAATAGATTATTATCACTAATTACGTGGTTACAACCGGAGGATTCAAAAGAATACAAATTTATTACTTAAAATTTAATCATTATATTTAAACTACAAACTACATAATCCCTGCTCAAAGTTGGGGATAAGAATGAATGTAATAAAATGAAATTATAATTAAAAGAATACAGAGAAATAAATGGAACAAACAAGGGTTTCAGATTTACATTACATTCTAGGATTTTAACGTGTTACAATGCACCTGTGTCTAATCAGCTTTTCCACGATTCGTGAGAATATAATAAATGTGAATTTAACAATTTTATAAATAAGAATATAAGAAATATTTAATAAACACAAGTATATAGGAATATAACACACTTTTTTTAAGACCAAAATAAATACATTTTCAACAACTGTTACCAAATATTTTAATACTGCAATATATATATACATACATATATATATATATATATATATATATATATATATATATATATATATATATATATATATATATATACACTAATATTACACTATATAAATAAGTGACTATGTAGATATGTGCATAGTCACTTATTTAAAATCAAATTCATAATGAATTCTTACTTGATTGAAATGATGTTACTATTTTATTGCGTTATTGTACTTTAATATAACAAGAGATATACTTGAATACTTAATAGATACTCAGTTGTCGCTGTGAAGACTAAACTAATATATAATCTAAGTGTGTTATGTCAAATTGAAGAGATTAAGGGAGTTCAGGTTCCTATCTAAAGGATAATTTAGAATAACTTAGCCATTAAATAAACTACATCAAAATTATTAATATTTTCCAATAATTCCAATTGCTCATATTTAATTTCTTTATTAAGCAAAAAGCTTATAATTTGAAAAACGAAATACACTAAAGTATCGAATAGATTTAGAAACGCTAATACTATTGACAAATATGGGCTTATTCCCAATGCAGACTTTCCAAACGAATTCAAAAAGCTATATCTCGGTAGATTTAACAAACCGCGATGTTTTAACTTAAGCTCCAAATCGTTCGGAACAAACGAGTAAAAGGCATCAAGTCTAAATGTTTGTAAAAATACCAACTACCTTCATATTCAAGAGTGTACCTTTTCTATTGCGTTTTTATGTCATTAATACGAAAACCATTTAAAGTTAAAGGTTCATTAAATTTCTTTTCATTTCAAATAAGTTAATAAGTTATTAATCCGCTATTGGTGACTTTATATACTCGTACTCGTATATATGAGACCGAAGGTACCGTGAAACGCGTTCGTATCTTCCCATGTTTTTTAAGTAATCCCGGGGCTTGAGACCGTCACTTCACTAACCGTTTGAATTAAATTAATGAATTATCTTAAGTCTCGATGTCAATACATTAGAAGCTTTTGTTTAATGATTATTTCGGAGAGGAGAGGAGTCAATAGCTTTTGTAGTATCATTTTTTTTTTCGAAATCGCGATGAAGGCGCGGTTTTAAGGTGACCGTGACCATGCCTGTAAGGTATTTAAAAGTTGCCTCTATCTTACTAATATGTTTATTATTTAATCAGTTTTATAGTTTGTAATATTTTAGAATAATATTAAAGGTTACTTTATTTTGGCCTTATCCTCATTCCATCATGCCATTGAAGATCATTGATCAAGCAAGTATCTTATAGTTAAATAAGTATTAACGATGATTTGAAAAAGTTGTAACATAAAAATAACCAAAAATGTTTCTATGTGTTAGTGCGTTTATTTTTCGTTTGTCTTTAAGATTTTCTTTCGCTCGCGTGCCGGGGTCTGTGTGTACGCGCGGAACGATCTTGCGTCTCCGTCACCTTGAAGACCCCACTTTTTCTGCCCTATGGGTTTTAGAAGACACAGGAAACGAAAAAATCCTGTATTCCTGTGTTTACCGTTCGCACAGCGGTGACCAGGAGACAACTAGATTATTTGAGTATCTCGGTGAGGCTGCTGATTTGGCTCTACATCACTATCCTACAGCGCAGCTCGTCTTTCTCGGGGACTTTAATGCTGTCATCAGGACTGGCTGTTCCCGTACCAGAAGACCGATCATGCTGGAAGAGAAGCGCGGAATTTTGTGTTGTCCGTCGATTTCTTTCAGCTGGTGAGGCAAGCGACAAGGGTACCAGATGTAGTAGGCCATACAGCCAATTGCCTGGATAAGTCCTATAAAAAGGCATTACGGAAGGCTCGACGCGATCGAATCGCTAAGAATGGCGAAAAGCTCTCTTTCAGACCTACTGGCAGTCGAGCTTTCTGGTCTCTTGCCAAAGCGATCGAGTCGAACTTCTGCCAACCCTCACGGCTTGCTCTGCTTAAGCCGGATGGATCTCTGGCCTATACAGCGACAGAGAAAGCGAGTGTATTTGCTTCTCTGTTTGCTGATAATTCGCACCTAGACACTGGCAATACTTCTTCAGCATATCTTCCTCACTGCGGTATTTCGATGCCGGAAATCCGCATCACTAACAGAGAGGTATGGAGAGCATTGTGTCGTCTTGATGTGAATAAAGCCAGTGGTCCTGATGGTATACCAGCCATTCTGCTGAAGACGTGCGCAGCTGAGTTGTCTCCTGTATTGACACGTCTGTATCGCCTCTCTTTGAAGACTAGAATAGTGCCGAAATCCTGGAAGCTTGCAAATGTGCAACCAGTGCCCAAAATAGGCAGCCATGGCGATCCTGCCAATTATAGACCAATTTCAATCACCTCCATATTTTGCAAGATTATGGAGCGTGTATTGAACACGCGTCTTCTAGTGTACCTTGAAGGTAACGATCTCCTCAGTGACCGACAGTACGGGTTTCACCGAAATAGGTCCACTGGGGACCTTCTAGTGTATGCTACGCACGTTTAGGGCGAGGCCATTGAGAAGAATGGAGAAGCAGTCGCCGTCTCTCTTGACGTCTCGAAGGTATTTGACAGTGTCTGGCATGCGAGCCTTATAAGCAAGCTTTCAGCGTACGGCATATCTCCTGGTCTGATCTCCTGGTCTGGGTAACAGACTTCCTCAACCAGAGATCTCTCCGAATAGTTGTGGACGGGTCTTCCTCGGATCCCTCGACAATTAATGCCGGAGTGCCTGAGGGGTCCGTTCTTTCAGCAACTCTTTTTCTGCTGCACATTAACGATCTGCTGAAGCCCGGTATCTATGGGTATGCAGACGACAGCACAGTTGTCTTTCTACAACTGTCGAGTTTCTTTTTGTATTTTCTTTGGTTCCCCTTAAGTTATATGATGGGTCCAAAATTATTTGGCAAAATCCTCGGCCTTCATCAACAATGTATTGTCGCCCAATCAAATTTATATTTACTGAAGAAACGAACGACTTCACGTTAGCGGAGACAAACAGATTGTTGGAAGAAGTTAACGATCTTCTTCCAACACTTATCAAATTTGATGATTCTCAAATCTCTGTGGAACACGAACTTTTACTGACAATGACAGACAGAAAAGTATGCAACGCATTAACAGAAACTCGTTCATCTCAAAAGTGTTTCATCTGTGGCGCCACCCCCAAAACAATGAACGATGATCCCGCGAAGTTCAACAGCAATCAAGAACATTTTGGCTTTGGTTTATCTACACTTCATGCTTGGATTCGTTGCTTTGAATGCCTTTTACATATCAGCTACAAGTTGAATATAAAGAAATGGCAGGCTAGAAGCGATGAAGACAAAGCAGATATCAAAGTTCGTTCCGAAGAAATCAAGTTGAAATTTAAGAACGAGATGGGGCTTATTGTTGATAAACCAAAGCCAGGATTTGGTTCTTCAAATGATGGAAACACAGCCCGTCGCTTTTTTAAGAATGCTGAGATGAGTGCTCACATCACAGGGTTAGATGTTACAATTATCAAACAATTTGATGTTATTTTGAGGACATTGTCTTCTGGATTCGAAATAAACTTAGCGGAATTCAATAAATTTTGTCTCGAAACCAGAAGACATTATCTTAGTCTCTATTCGTGGTACTGTATGCCTGCTACTGTACATAAAATATTAATTCACAGTACAGAGGTCATTAAAGCAGCATTGCTTCCGATTGGGCAGCTTTCCGAAGAGGCTCAGGAAGCACGTAACAAAGATTGCCGCAGATTTAGGGAGTACAACACCCGCAAGTGCTCGCGTGTTGCCACGAATAGAGACTTACTGTCTATGTTAGTTATAACATCTGATCCTTTGATCAATAGCCTTCGAGAGATTCCCCGAAAAAAACCGGAAAAAAATATGTACAGAAGTTTTAAAGTTAATTGTAAGCCCTAGCATAGTAGAATCAAGGCCGGAATCGTCATCATATTGTCGCACAATGCCACAAAATGATGAAGATTACACTATAAAAGATTCATTAGAAGACTCTGATGATGATTATTAGGTTAATTTAGTATTTTTAATTTTATTTTTGTTGTTTGTATAATATTTTTGAATATATTTTCTGTTTTTATACCAATTTTTCGTTTTTTATTACAAAAACATGACTACCTATATGTAAAATTCTATACCTGCCGAGTAATCGGGCTAGTAGAGATCAAGTACAGTCAGAAAGGGAAGCCGTGGTGCAACGTTTGAGTGACAAACTTCAGGCAGTCTCCGCATGGGGCAATGCCAATCTTGTCAAATTCAACGCCACCAAAACGCAGACGTGTCTATTCACCGCCAAAAGGAGCCCTTTCACCTTGGCTCCTACTTTCCAGAGTGTATCTTTGGAATACAGTGACCGGCTACAGTTGTTAAGCTTAGAGATTTCCTCGAACCTCAACTTTGGTCGGTGTATTGAGTCCAGAGCAAGAGCCGCTGCAGGGAAGCTTGCCGTTCTTGCGAAGGTCCGTCAGTACTTTACACCGTTAGAGCTTCTTGTTTTATACAAAGCACAGATCCGATCGTGTGTAGAGTACTGTGGTCACATATTCGCTGGTGCCGACAAGTCTCATCTTGCGGTTCTGGACTCAATTGAGAGGCGAGCAAAGAGGCTTATAGGCGATCCTGAATTGGTAGAAGCCAACCTCCACAGCCTTGAACACAGGCGTAGAATAGCTAGCCTCTCAGAATTCTATAGGATACATTTTGGTGAGTGTGCGCTGGAATTACACGACTTAATTCCTCCATCGCCCTTCCATCACAGGACGTCCCGACGCACGGCAGGTATCCATCCTTACGTTGTGGACATTCCCCCTGTTCGAACGAAGCGCTTTGCTTCTCTTTTTTAATTCGCACAACGAAGGACTGGAACAGCTTGCCTGCGTCGGTTATTTCATCCGAATACAATGTGGGTGTCTTCAAGAGAAGAGTGAATAGGTTATTAAGTTAATGCGCTTTACCATCTAAGACTACATTTTCACTTTCCATCAGGTGGAATGTAGTCAAGCATTAACCTAGAAAGAATAAAAAAAAAAATATATTGTACTTTTACATTTATTTTAAGTTTCTTATTTGTGTACTTCATATTTATGGCCAATTAGGAAAATTCAACGTTATTAAGGAGGGGTCTTTAATACAAGCAAAAATAATTAGCAAGAGAGAGTGCTGTGAAAATAAAGATATCATTTAAGCGAAATTCCGAAATAAAAATAAAAATGATAGATTGCGGTGTCGAGGCTGATATTGTAAGTTATAATAAAATAAAGCGTGCACATTAACTTATTTGATAAAGCAAATTATTGTGTAGGATAAGATCATAGAATTAGATCACTTAAATCTCATCTATGTTTGATAATAATCTTGCATTTTAATATTTATTTCTATTCAATATATGATATAAGTAATAATTAATAGTAATAAAAAAAATCCGTGCCCGCAGGGGGACACGCGTGGGTAGACCTCGTGTGTAACTCGTTTAAAATATAACACACTACCTAAGAATAACACATGATGCCGATGTTTACATCAAAATTTTCAAGCACAAAGCGGTTTTTATTTTTTTTCTCGGAAAAGGTATCTTTTTAGCAAATACTTTTGGTACTTAAATTTAGAGTAAAAAATAATCTTTCTATTAAAAATATTGGCGAGGAGGAAATGTTGGCCAGAAAAAAATTGGCGTGGGTTTACCTACCTTAAATTTGCAAGCTAAAAGTGGTTTTTATTTTTTTTCTCGGAAACGGTACATTTTACGGAAAAAAATTTGATACCTAAATTTAGAGTACAAAATATCCTTTCTATTAAAAATATTTGTGATGTAAGAATATTTACCATAAAAAAGTTGTGATTTTTTTCCAAAAATTTTTGGTTTTTTTACCCCCACCCCTAAATTATTGAAGTTAGGTTTTCGGTTTATTTACATTAGTTATAGGTATTTATCAAAGACATCATATAATATGAACGCGTTTGATCTACTTTGTATAGGGAAAAAGTTATGGTCGAAAAACTGAAATCAGAATAAGTGAGGCCTTAGCGCCCCCTGTGGCCGGATTTCTCTGGTTAACGAACTTGACCTTCATTTTTAGATGGTTGATTTTCTTGCAAAGTTTGAAAGCGATTCGAGCGAAACTGCGGCCGCTATCGTGCTGACAATAGTCGAATCTGGACTGGATATTTATATATATATATATATATATATATATACTTTTTGACCAATGGTCATTTTGGACTCAGGGGGTCATAAGAACACCTGTGAAGAAATTTTTCCAAAATTCGAAAGTCTGGTACAAATGAATGGGCAGACCGAATTCTTCGAGGTCTACCCAAAAGTTAATAGTAATAAAAGCCTTTGTTAAATGCCTTTTCACATAAGCATAAAATGATAATGAAAAGTAGATACTTATAATAAAAAGGCATTGATAAATTATACAGTATAAAATTCTGATAAGCAAGTTCGTATTCATCTATAAATATTCCAAGTACAACTTGGCCTCTTTTAAAATCAAAGACTGATTGTAAAATTCATTTTTTTTATTCCTATCAGTAATGAAAGGAGGGCTTTTAAAATCCTTCTATCCTCTTCCTGTTCGTCTTTGTACTTATTAATCGGAAAGTGTGATAATAAAGTTAGAAGTCAAAATAAATGAAAATAATTACAATATTTAATCATAGTACAATATAAGATTCTCTAATATAAACTAATATTAAATTTGTGTCAATAATCTAAAGAATAATTACTTTAGTTTCAATAACAATTTGATTACAATATCTTCCGTCCGTCTGTTGTTATTAACGATTTCCTTCTGTAAATTGTAAGACATAATAGAGTACGCTATTTAGATATTGTAGACCCGGTATTATATATAAATCTTGTTCTGGTTAGCTGTAACTAATGGACTGAGCAATTGTAGATTTTGAATTAGATTGGTGGAATTTCAGATTTCATTTCTAAGATTCGCAAACATTTCTAATAAATTTTAATTTAGAATGCTTTTATAAGCATTTATGCAAACATTGTCATATATAACTGACGGTGTAATTCTTAATGAAAATATAAATATATTTTTTTTTTATACAATATATGTATAACAAAAAGCTCGTTTCTTACTTTTTTTTTTAAATAAAGTGGTTGCAACAAAAAATGTTACTAAGTTCGCTATACAAGTAGTAGAATCTTGTTTGTATGCAGCGCGGCTGATAATTCAATTCAATACTCTACTGTATGTAAGTTACATTTTCTAAGATTGCCTAATTACGATAGTTGGCAAGAAGAATGTTCAATCCATTCTTTTAAAATTAAGACTTGAATTTTTATTAAAACCACTTCTTGGTTTTACAACGTAGCATTTTACGTTTTCTAAGATTTTTTGCAATTTAAATTGGAAGTTTTATTTTTACTGCGTTCTTAATTAAAAATTTGGTAGACGGAAAAGTAATTAGTGGATAGCTCGCCGTTGTGCGACATCTCGTTTCTTCACGACCCAAATAAGGAGGAGCGGAAGGGAGCGTGATGTTTGCATTTTTCTTTTTTTTTCCAAATAACGTGGTTGGTGCATACGAAGAATCAAGACAATTCTTTTTTCTCAAATTCAATCAAATTAAAATACTAAGAATAAGGAATAAATCAACATTATATTTTTAATAATAATATAAACTGTCTAGCGTTGCGTAGATAGTAGTCTAGTCCGTGTCTAGGGAAAGAAGGGGAAAAGTCTAATACTTAATACTAGTATGTACACTTTAAACTCAATCTAGTGAGAAGTAGGTAGAAAAATGAAAACAACATTTTAGAATTATAAAATATCATTTTCCACATTTCTGCTGAGTAATAAATTATTTGCTAGAGAAATATCCAAACTGACTAAGACTCCTTTTACTCTGGAAAGGTTTACCAACGAAATAGCAAGTTTAATTTTCTCTGCTACTCGTCTAACTTGTTACTTTGTTACGTGATTATTAATAAAAATTTGATTGTTACTATTAGTAACATATTTCTTTCATATTGATTATTTTACTTTACGGTAACTTACCTAATATTTTTTCTATACATTTGAACATAAAGTGTGTAACATGTAACGTGTGATTAATTACTTATTTTCTATGAACAATATATATTATATTGTTAGTAATTTATTACAATTGTAGCTTTTCGTTACATATTAAAATCGTTTTTTTTAAACAATAAGAGTAAATATTGTTATTTTTAGTAAAAATTAACAAATAATTATAAAATAATACGAAAGATACAACTTGAGATGAAGATAAGGCTATAATTTAATATGCCCTATTACTTTAAGGTGAGGTGTAAAGAAGAAATTAAATTAATAAATTCTTGTTAGTATCATATTCCTAATACTTGTTTATAAAATTGTTAATAAATTTTAATTTATGCAATCGTATTTGGATAATAAATTAATTGAATGTATTACGTAATTATTTATGTAACATATAAATATATTATAGATATGTGTTAAACAGTTATAATATTTTTTATTTGTTACAAAAGTTCGAGTTTCAGTAAGAGACAACTTCAACTGACACGGTTCAAGTTTTCCAGTGTTATTTTTTGTTGTCGACACAATAACGAGTCCAAGTAACGATGTATTATTTTGAACTTTCTTATTTTTATGCATTTCGAAACATAATATAACTAAAATAATTATTGTGACTTTCTTCAAAAACTTGAAATTAAAATAAGATAAGATATTTTTCCACTTTTTGTCACTACTGATATTCTGTTTTTCATAAATTATACAAAGATATTTAACTCTTATACTTAGGTTGCTAACTTTTTAAAAACTACATAAATATGTGTATTTTAAAATAAATAAATATACATATAAATTATTGACCGAAGGACGAATGCTCAGTGTAGCGAAACGTTTGTCCGAAGGACTACCGTTTCCACTAGATAGGCCCATTCTGCTGTTTTTCCTTATGTATTTCAGCATGTTTGTTCCGGCGTAGCCGGCGTATTTTTCATTCTATCGACACGAAAATCGGCAGGCGTATTTTTTGAATTATTTGAATTTTTATGTCGAGCCGTTTTTTTGATTGAGTGAAAAAATCCAAAATGGCGGCGCTTTTTAGTTTTGTTTTTGGTGTAGCAAGAGAAAATTTTCATCCGATCGCAACAAAAATTGGTGATCATATTCTTTATTTTATTTTTTTTCTGGCCATTCTTCTTACTAGGAGGAAAAATCCAAAACGGCCGTGATTTAAATTTTTGTTTTGGCGTAGTAGACGTATTTTTTCATGCAATCGTCACGAAAATTGGTAGGTGTTTTTTTGAATTATTTACATTTTTATGTCGAGACGTTTTTTTGCTTGGGATTTCTGATCCGTACCATAAAACCGGACTAAGCGGTAGCTAGCGGGCTGAAATTTCGTCTGAGTATTCATTGCCAAAATCTAAGGTGTTTTTTTTTATTTCAAAATCGAAAATGACGGCCATAGCAAATATCAAAAATTTTGAAGTTGAATAACTCCGTTGTTATTTGCTGGAGCCAAATTTCGTTCGGTAGTTATGTACCTACATACATACATAGGTATATTTATTCCTTTTTGGAAAAGGCACTTAAAACATTCTCTCATCCCCTAACGTTCTGATGTCTACTATTCACAGAACGACTAGTAAATTATACGTTAAACAACAATATTGAGAGAAAAAAATATAAATATAAGTTAATAAATTTAAATATTGGATAATTGAAGAAATCATATTCTATAATTAAGCCATTTTCTCTCTAAATATTTCACTATTAATTAAATGTATAAAATTTAAATAACATTTATATTTTAGTATCAAGAAACATGAATGCTTACAAAAATCTGAGTGCAGCCTCTCAGGTCTTTAATTAAACAAATTTTGAGATACACAAGAAGAGCTCAACACGGCATTTTATTAATTAATTATTTTGAAACTAAAAATTTTTATTTTTAGTGCATATTTTTTTTGGTACTTTCATATTTAATTAATCTACAATATAATTTTAATGTTGTGTCTTTATTGCAGATGTTCTATCTAAATAAATAATATTTAGAAAATATTTTTGTTAAAAGCAGATTTAAACGGATAATAAAATTGCTACAAATATTTTTGAACACATTATATTATTATATATATTATAACACATGAATAAATTATTACCATGAAGTTAGTTTATGAGTTTGCACGTTAATTAAGAAAAACTAAACCACATAAGATATCGTTTTTTATATTAGAATACTTAACATTTCGAATGTGAATATACTTCGTATAGATCCCTAAATATTGAATATTAATGTCAGCAATGCTAGTAGCAACACGGTAGTTAAGTTAGCCGAGCAACAGGAGCGATATTCTATTCTGTTGGTCACTTTTAGTTAATTTGTCATTTTAAAATATTTATTTTCTTATAATTTCGATCTTTATGATTTATTTAAATTACTATCATATTACGAGATTTTCTCAGTCTTCGTATCAAATCTGGGCGCTGTCTATATAAAGAAAAATCGAACAAAAAAAAAATTCGCTAGATGAATGTAAGAACTCTTGGAATCTTAATATAAAAATTGTTTTTAAAATTAATATAAATATCGTTATTTCTATTAAAGCTAAAACTGATAAAAACATCACATAATTCCTTTTTAAAATCGTGTCGTGTCAAAATATCTTTTTCTTCTAAAACATCCTGTTTGTGTTCTCAAGAGAGGTAGTAAAAATACATGTTGAATATATTTAAAGCGATTTGTCTTTGTCGAAGCGAAGGGCTGCTCCATTCTTGCTGAAATAATGCAACAGCTTTTACTTAGTAATTTAATATAATCTTATTTGATTTGAATCTTGTATTTTGATAAAATTTATTATGATGTATAATTATTTAAAAGAATAATAACATAGTTCAATTTCTATTCAATTCAAACATAGTTTTTTGTTATAGTTACAGGATACTGAACCTTAAAATTTTATTTGTTTGATTAAAAATTGTTACTAACATCTGATCATTGTCATGGATATGGATGATATTTATTGACATACTTAATAAATTATTGTTATATAATCTAAAAAATATTTTCGTAATTATTATAAAAGAATAATAAAAACAAATAAAGCCACATTAAATGTTTTAATGCTCATATAACAATGAGTCTTATTTGTATCCAGCACAGATACTAATTTTGTTTCAATGCCTCGCTCTATATAAGTCATACTAACAAAGATTTCTTAATTAGGATAGTTTGTAACAAGAATTTTTAGATACTTCTTGTAAATGTAGGACATAAATATTGCAAGGGTTTATTGGCGACGGCGATCACGTATCATCATTGACCTGCACGCTCATTTGTCCTTCTCCTAAATTATAAAAATGTAAATTGTATTTATAAGTTCATAAAATGGCTATAATTTGTTGTATTTGTAAAACTAATTTCTAATGAAATATAATTTAAATAGGTATGCATTATTATGTCAAGTTATATTGATACATCATATTCATATTCTAAACTAAAAGTAATTACACCATAGAACGGAATTTTAAGTACCTATTAACAAAATTTATTTATACATATCAAATTAAAATAACACCTCAGCTTTTAGTGAAATGAGGCCTGACCTTAATAGAGATACGAGAGCGTAAAGGCTTTCATCTCAAATAACAAATTATGAGATATCGACATACTACTACTCTTTAGGGAGGTGTATAAGCAGCTGGTCTTCTACACGATGATGCCGTTGACAAGGACAATTGCAAATTTGTTACCACAAACCCAGCCCTTTCATCACAGAAGATTGTTCAGCTGCGAGCTCTCGATTACCATACGAAACGAAGATACAATAGCTACCACCTAGCAATTCGTAATATCTCACTTCTATATTTTACTACGATACAATTTTATAATAATGTATTATTTACTGAACGAATACTACATTTGTATTATTACTTGCTGTAAATGAAATGGTAACAAGGCAAAAAATGTATATTCATATATATATATAGAAAAAAAGGCTGCGGAATAAGTACATGATACAAAACTCAAAACAATGTTTTATTTATTATGTTTGTCTTTTTATCTCTCTACCTCTTTGATTATTAGCCAACAAAACTCTTGATGCGTTTAATTATGATTATACGTTATTGCCTTAATCTCATATAGCATACTCTTTACTCCGAGAAATTCACTCATAAGTACAAGAAAAAAACAGTTTTTAATATTAATACAATGACATGTATAAGATATTGAAGGTATTGTTCTAAACATTGAAATCCTGTTAAAAATATTTTTAGGAATGAAAATAAGAAAGTGACAATAATCGAGCTTAAGAAAAGCAGTTATTACTAATGACTATAAAATATTGCGATAGAGATATTTATGTATGTGGGTGTGTTTGTGTGTGCATTTGTGTGTGCGTGTGTGTGTATGTGTTCATGTAAAATTCATTTGTTGGGTTGGGTTGCATTTTATGTACAAGTATATGATTCCTTCAATGTACATAAACTCAAACATATTTTGAAAGTATTTTATTAAAGTTAACATCTTCTCGTATATATTTATTACAAATTCTTTACATTAATTTTTAAACCTGTAAAATTAAATAAATTCTTATCAATTGTTAAAATAATTCATAATGTGTGAAATTTCTCAACAAAGACTTGGCTGTATTCGTTTTAAGAAATTAAACGGAGTAGGATCTACAAGATTTTGTCATCATTGAAATAAAATCCCAGATTGGATTGCTGAAGACCTTTTGGATATGCGACAAAGGATTTAATAATAATCAGTCTGTAAGTTTCACAATAGAAAGAGTGATTCATTGTCACATGTTGGATTCATGTTGGTAGGATTACAATTTGTTTCCAATAATCGAAATATAATACTCTGTTTATAGATGGACTTATTCATGGCTATTCCTATATTGTTATCAATTTTATTTATGTGCCTTTTTTATATATTACGATTTTGTTCATTAATTTCTTGCTTCTTATTTACTTTACTACAATATAGAATAAGGTCGTAAGTACAATTCTCACACAGTACATATTACGAGTATCAACACATTATTCTTTTGTATCTAAGTGTACATTGTATTTTAGATTTTTATGATTATACGCACATAAATTTCGCAGGGATTTTAATGATGTTATTCTCAATGACTTTTACAGTGTAACCGAAAAAAACCGACAACTGGATGCACAGACGGATAATAAAAAACGTTTTCCTTGAAAAAACGTTCGATATTAAGCTTTCATTTTGATATGACCAAACTATTCTTTAATACAAAAGTTTTATAATTATACATTCATTATTGCATTCAAAAAGAAATCTCTTTGCAGAGAATAAAGACGAAAGTAAAGAAAACCCGGATTGATTAAAAGCTTCGACCCCCCCTAGAGGCATGTCGGAGGATGGAAGAGAGGAAAAAATAAAAATTATAGATTTTTTAATATTACAAATAAAAATTAGATGCAAGTATAAGAAAGATATATTGACTATAATGAACATATCTTACTTATCCTTGATCGCGTCGTGTTTCATAAAACACAATTGTCCGAACCTCGCTGTTCCGAGGTACAATAAACAAGATATAATTGTAATACTTCTCTTTGTTTAGATATTATTGTAATAAAAATCTATTAATTCACTTAATTAAATGTAACATACAAAATGTGATGTATGTTTATTTTTTTAATCAAACAAACCAATTTTAAGGTTCAGCATCCTGTAACTATTACAAAAACTTTTATAATTTAAAACTTATTTAACCCTAGATAACTAAACTGTTTTTATTGTAACATTATTACTACACCATCGTCCAACGGACTACGGAGTAAAACAATGAAATATAACAAAAAATATTTAATTAAGACAGGGACTTGTTTCATGGCAAAAAAGTAAGGATAATAGTAAACAAATTAAGTACTAATTAATATTGCAATATCAATCTACACAGTGATCACACATATCAACATTATGTGGACCACAAACAGCCTTTCTACATCGTGTTACGTGCTTGGTAATTTTCCGGGCCTTTGATGGACATAGGTAGCAAATTTAACACGAGCTGGACGAAGGAACAGGAGCTTCTATTGTTGAAGATTCGCCAAGAATATCCTCAATCATGACCCTTATATTACTCTTCAAACTCACGGTCTGTAATTGTTGCCGTAGCCAGGGTTCCATTTGCTGTTCTCCTAACTTCATTACAAAATCACGCCAACCCATTGGCTTTTTCTTATTTCTCATATTGTTACTAATTGTTAATTGTTAATGAATGGCGTAAGAATTAATAGAACCTGATCTCAGAAATCTGATCTTCTTGATTTCTGAAATCCATCTAAAATAAATATAAAAAAGTGAATACATCTACATAAAACAAACTAAAAATCTACTTACTACTAAATTTAGCATTAAACTTTTTATTTAATTCAATCCAATACATTAAATTAAAAATTCAATAAATACTATTCTATACTTATCGATAAAAAGCAGATCTACAATATGTAAAACAATAAATATAAGAATTTATTAATGTACGTACCGTAACAATAAAGTAGTTGTTATTACTAAACTTTCGTCGAGCGGACGACGAAAAGGTCACAGAGCACGTCCTATGATGCGCGTGGACCCAATAGCGACACGGGCTGCACTATTTACTCAAATTAATAAGGTAATGAAAGAGTCAAGGTCAGGGGACGCAGCGAGGTAGATGATTTCGAATTTCGTCAAGTGGCACGTCGTCGCCTCGACGAGTGATTAGTTATACAGGGTTAATAACAATAATTTAATAACTACTTAATTTCTCAGCAGAGCAAGTTTTAGCGATATAATGTTAAAATTTGAAGCCATACAATTAAACTAATTGTATGGCTTCTATATGTTACCTATAACCGACTGATTTTAATTTCCAATTAAGTTCTCATCAATAAAAAGATTTTAATTAGATTTTATAAATACTATATTTTTTGTTGCCTATTCAGTATGTATTAGGACTTTTCTCAAAACACCGACCACATTTGTCAATTATATACCATGTTATTTACTTATTGTATTTTTTGTAGATGCATTAGAATTGCTTAGAAGTTTTTATTATTGTCATCTGTAATTTTTATCTAATATCTGATTTTAGTTCTTTTTTGTCTTGACTTCTTGTATTAAGAATTTTATAACAAAACTAAATTATACTCTTTATGTACGAGTCATAGTTAATGTATACGTCTTAGTATAATGTTAAACCCTCCATAAAATATATAAAATCCAGTTCTCACCGAATAATCTATGTCCCATGATACGAGCCCAGTGTAAACCCGTTATCACATACAATAAAAGGATATTTACATCTTCGATAATAGAGAAGGATTTTTGTGAAAAAAACGTGGTGGAAATCCTCTAGAATATAAAGTGGTTCTTAAATATTAAAATTTTCTTTTCAAATTTATTTAAGATAAACACCCATGTTATTAAGAAGTTACGTTTTATCAAATACTAATAGGTGAATCACAAGAACATCTCTATGTTTAACGATACTGCCCAGAAAATAACTTTGATAAAATAAATAACTAAAAAAGAGTATCTCATATTATTTAAAACTTATTATCCTTATCCTTATACTAATCCTCATTCATATTCATATATTGTATACCAGCACCAGCTTTTAATTAAAGCTTTTAAAATGTAAGCTTAACTTAATATTCCTATTTAGCGACACATAATAGTAAGTTGTCGAAGAACAAAGTTAATAAATTCCAAAAATTAAAAATTATTAATGTGTAAAATTTACGAAATTTTAATTAATATACACAAATAAAAATAATAATATATTCAATTAAAATTGCAATATACACAAAATTGTTAACGGAAAAAAAAATAATCTTGCTATGTCCATCACTAAACTTCATAAAATAGGTAATTCCTTTAGGGTTAATTATGTACGCTTTTACAATAAACTCCAAAGTAAAGCCCTAAATTTATAATTATATAAATATACGTTAAAAGGAATTTGTTAAAAGAAACCGTTATTATATGATTGTATAAACAACGGTAAGGAATGGGAATAATTTTTATTTTAGCGACTTACTAGTAACCTACACATTTTTTTTACGCTGTTTGTTACTTTTGCTATATTTGCTGGCTGCAATACACGGCTGTTGGCTATCACACCGTTCCCCAAGAAATCATTACTTGTGGTAATGGGGATTGGTTTGCCCTCTCCCCCTCAATTATGGTGAAGGGGATGATGGCTGACCCTTGCCTTATGAACTTACTCGCGAATGGGTGCTTTATTTTTTTGTTATTAACTAATCATTAGGTCAAATTGTCGAATTGATTGCGATAGTTCTAGTTGTTCGTAACTTCCTAACTAAATATTAACGTTTGTGAAACAATGATCACAATAAAGAAATAACCGGCTGAGTTTATGTATGGTTTTTCCCAGACGAGGGCGTGTTTAAAATCCTCGTAGCTTAATTATAAGTTTCAGAGTCAGTTGCTGTCTTTAAACAAGGGCTTATTTTGATAAGTATCATATCAAAAAAGACACTCCTGATACTCCAATTTGAGGTACATAAGTGGTCCCTGTTGTATAATATTACAATAGACAAGTGAATACATATGGACATGCAGCATCATTAGATGTATACATATATATAAAAGATCATAGAAAACTATTACTAGTGTAAATTAAAAAATAAATTTGAATAATATCGGACTCTCAAATAAAAACTAATCTTTAAATGGCAAATTTTGTAATATTTGTCTTTATACTTTGTAAATAGATGATATTAATCAAAAATTCAAAACAAGTTCTTTGAAAGAAATTTTTCTTACAATATGTTTATATTTTACAGCGCTCCTTATCTTTATCGCACTCCTTCTATTGTAAGAGCAAGCTGAAATTGTGCATACTTGGTATGAGATCAAAGTGCAAATACAATATGGACAAGATCCTATTTACCGGTAGTTTATTATTGAACTTCTTAAAGAGTTTAAGATATTTATTAAAGGAAAGTAAAAAATATATTATGTATGTACTTCTAATTTACTTCACAAATATTTCCATGACGACAAAGACTTAGATTCGGACTGCAAAACTGACGAAATTAGTCTAGAGGATCACGGAGGGGACGGACCTTCATGTCACTAGTTGCTAAATAGTATGCAAGTCGCTCAAATGGCATGTAACTCCGTACCACTCACCGTAAATTCGGGGTGTGGGGCTGTGTTGAAATAAAATAGTTTAATCGTGTGGGACTGTGTTGGAATAAATTTATTTTGTTTACGTAAGAGAGTTTACGTATTCCTGATCCTTTCGGCCAGGAAGGCCGAGCGCAGCAAATTTTACTGTTCAAAATAAAATTTTGTTTCAGATTCAAAAGCTTCCCTCGAGGACGTGTGAGTTGTCAAAATGGCCGTGTCGCAGCCTTAGTATTCAGGCGGCATTTGAAGTTTCACACATTATTGATGGGACAATGAGGCGGTAATCAAAACTTCTTGGAAATGTCAAGTAGTTTGCTTGGGTGTAGTCGATGCATCGTGGTGTCATTACAATCGATTGACAGACAGCTGACAGTTGACTTTACTTAAAGGAGTGACTTGGATGGTGGAATCAGTTTTTGACGGAAGACGAGAGGAAACGTTTCAAATTTGTTAAGTCGCCACGTTGCTTCAAATTCACCGCATTTCCAATCATAATCGGAGTATATCAATTCAATCGTGTGATATTGCTGTAATCTGTACTGTGAATTGATTGAAACAGACTATTGTACTACGCGTTGATACTATTATTTCAAGACTACCTACTGTCGGACCGTCATGATAGTTAGGGGCCATATCTATAACAGTTGGGTAGACCTCGAAGAATTCGGTCTACCCATTCATTTGTACCCGACTTTCGAATTTTGAAAAAATTTCTTCACAGGAGGTCTTCTTATGACCCCCTGAGTCCGAAATGACCATTGGTCAAAATGTTTATATATATATATATATATATATATATATGCGTGCGTGCGTCCAGATTCGACTTTTGTCAGCACGATAGCGGCTGCAGTTTCACTCGGATCGCTTTCAAACTTTGCACAAAAATCAACCATCCAAAAATGAAGGTCAAGTTCGTTAACCAGAGAAATCCGGCCACAGGGGGCGCTAGGGCCTCATTTTTTCCGATTTCAGTTTTTCGACCATAACTTTTTCCCTATACAAAGTAGATCAATCGCGTTCATATTATATGATGTCTTTGATGAATATCTATAACAAATGTAGATAAAACGAAAACCTAACTTCAATAACTTAGGGGTGGGGGTAAAAAAACCGAAAATTTTTGGAAAAAAATTCATAACTTTTTTCTGGTAAACATTCTTACATCACAAGTATTTTTAATAGAAAGGTTATTTTTTTACTCTAAATTAAGGTACCAAAAGTTTTTCCGTAAAAGGTACCGTTTCCGAGAAAAAAAATAAAAACCACTTTTAGCTTGAAAATTTAAGGTAGGTAAAACCACGGCAACTTTTTCTGGTAAACATTTCCTCCTCGAAAATATTTTTAATAGAAAGGTTATTTTTTACTCTAAATTAAAGTATCAAAAGTATTTCCAAAAAGGATACCTATTCCGAGAAAAAAAATAAAAACCGCTTTTTGCTTGAAAATTTTTGATGTAAACAACGGCATCATGTGTTATTCTTAGGTAGTGAGTTATATTTTAAACGAGTTACACGCGAGGTCTACCCACGCGTGTCCCCCTGCGGGCACGGATTTTTTGATATCATTTTATATATATCAGTCTTAGATATTTGTCTGATACGATCCTACAATTTATTATTTAAATTAATTAAGGTTACACATAACAGTGAATAGAGGTAAAATAAATATTTGAAACGTTAATTTGTTTGTAACACAACTACTACCTTATATTAAAAAAATAATATAAAGCATAGTTGAAATATATTCAAAAAGTGTATGTACTTCACCTGAGGTATTTTTTAATTTGATTTTAATTTGTGTTTTACTCGATGTCATGCAATAGTCATGTATAAATATTGTATTTATTGTATGTCCAATTGTAGTTGAGTAACTACAAAATCATGTTTTTGTATTTTGATAATGAATACTAATATTTATAATTTTGGATGCTTAATATATTATACAAATAATATTTTTCTAAGGTTAATCAACTTCAACTAACTAATAGATAAAATACAATGACACTTATTAGAATTAGAATGTAAAATTATCGAAATAATTTAAAGTAGAATAGCTAACACATTTTTATAGTTGTTTTTTTTTCATGAAGCTTGCATAATATATAACATTAGTTAATATGTTAAGACCAAGGGATTAAACGTTTGTATTTAAGGTGTATTTCGAAACTTGGCTTAATCACATTTTCAAGAAAAGAAATAAGTCTTCTGATGGTAAAGTTCTCTCGTTGTTGTTGTTGTAGTTGTTTTAGTTGTTGTTTTTATATGAGAAATATAAGATATCTTACTGGCTTTGGGGATCATAATAGTTAAAGGAAATAAATTTGTAATGATTACATAAAGATTAGTTTAAGTGGTTGTGTAGCTAAATCAATTATTGATGCTAGTAAGACATTGGTTACTTGAAGTGAAAATTGATATTTATTTATAGTTTTATATATTGATTTTGTATATATTTAACTTTTATGGTATTAAAGGATCAGTATTTTGGCAATAGTGACTTACTTAACCCATTAGAAGTCACCGTACTCATTTGAGTACAGCTATATTTTTAGGCATATATTCCAGAACTCTTAAGTGTGCGTGGGGTACTTCATTATTTTACTTAATTGTAAGGTCCTTTAAGTGTATTCATAAATAATAAGTGAATAGTGCGCCATTTTTATTTTAAAAGTGTCGGTTGAAGTTGTGTTACGGAAACGTCATCGAGGTAAGTACATTATTTTAGATTTTTTAAAGTAATTAGTGCTTCTAAGTGTTTTATTTCGATTTATTTCGCTAGATTAGATGTAAAGGAAAGATATTAGAAACTGTTAAATTAATTACATATTACTAAAATAAAACTAGAATCTTGTAAATGTAACTGTACTCAGTTGAGTACACTGACAACATACGTAACTAAAATAACAGTTTTTTCTTTCAGATACTTTGCAATGAAGAAACAGCGATTTACAGCTCAAAATTGTTACCATAAGCTTCAGGAAGCTATCGAAGCTGTGTTACAGAATATTGAAGATAACGAACCTGACCTGGCTATCATACCACCTGATTCAAGTAGATTGACTGATGAAGAGGAGTATGCCGACGAGGATATGGGGGCGTTTCTCATACCGCAAGAAGTACCTGGTACTATTGAGATAATTATGCATCGAGAGGAAAATGGTAGCGAGGAATCTACGCACAGTGATGATGAACCACTTGCGTCAAAAAAATAGACGACTTGATGCTCATGCTACCCGCCAATCTTCTTTGAATCCGAATCCAAACTGGTGCAAATGTACCCCTTCATATTCTTTGACTTTTCAGAGTTCAATTGAAGTCTCTGATAAGAAAAGTGCTATTGATGAATAACTAAAGAGCCTCAACCCTGTACAAATACTTGAAAACATAATGGATATGATAATATCTAATAGCAAACTATACGCTAACCAAAACAATATATACGAGTTTCAGCTAGATTCCACTGACATGATAATTTTCTTTTGAGATTTTGATAATTTCTGGCTACCATAAGTTACCTCGAGAACCAATGTACTGTTCGTTAGATGAAGACATACCACGTTTGTTTTAAACTTATAATAAAAATATGGGAGATGTTGATGAACTTGACCAGTCTTTCTCATTATATAGATTTGGTGTTCACGGAACAAAACGTGGTGGTGGGTTATATTTACATATATGATAGATATGGCTGTTTCTAATTCCTGGCGCTTACATGTAATGTGCAATAATAATCCTATGGATCAGCTCATGTTCCGACGTCACATTTCACGATTTTATTTACGACAGGGTGAACAAAGAAAATCAAGGCAAGCTGCATAAATTGTCGAAGGCCTACGTCAAGATGAAGTTGGACAGTTGGAGTTGTAGTTTGAAGTTCTAGAGTGCTTTGGCAATGTAAGAAATGCCTGAAAACACTTTGTGTTGAAAAAGCGTGGTTAGATAATTTTCATACTTAGGCGGTCAGTGTACTCAATTGAGTACACCCCTATATTTTCGTGAAAAACAAAATTTTTCATATTTTTTTTAATTAATATTTTCTTTTTTACTTACTTTAATATAAAAATATAAAAAAATCAAAAATAATATTTGTAGTTTTCATTTGACCTTTAATGGGTTAAAAGATACATGAAGTCGTTTACTTTTTCGTAGAGTTATTTCAGATTATGTATCACCATTATACTATCATTTTCTTCACGTTACTCTTACGTTTGACATCTTATATCAAGAATTCAAAAATGGTATCTCTGCCATTTCTCTACAGAGTGAGACAATTATTGTTACATTTTGGCCCATTTACACATTTTCATTTTAAAATTATACCCCATGATGTCCTGTTATATCAGCTATATTAGTGTTAAGTTTAATTAATATTAGTTTCATTGTTTTATTAATACATTCAATCTCACAAACTTTCACACTTATAATATTAGTAAAATATTAAATTTAAGAATATCATAAAAGTGTAACGCACTTTTTTATATATACTATTAGTTCGTGTGTAAAGCTTTTATAAAAACGTACGTAAAAGTGAGCAGCGGAAGGTAATCCGAAAGACTGTAGTTTATCCTGGGCGCTAGTACTTTAGTCTTAAATCTTTTTTTATATGGGGTCTATGCAATAATTTTTTAAATTATTACATAAGTAACTACATAACTCAAACAATTTAAGACATTAATTCCCAAACCGGAATTTATGGTTAAATTCCAGAAAGTTTTTTTAAAACTTCACTTTAGATATGAGTGAGCAAATACTGGTATTCCACATCGTTTATCAGTATAGTGTAAATGGTCAATGTGGAAGCTAAAATATTGTTATGAGTGCTTGGTACTTTTAGCGTATAATCTTTTAAATTTATTTTTAACGGCACACAACTTATATTTTCCTTATTCTGAAAATATAAATAATGCAGAGCCTCATTGCCGCTCTATTGTTTACCAGGTTCTATGAAGGGATTATAGAGATTTATATAAACACACACAAAAAACATCAAAATTCGTCCATCCATTTAATAGGCGCTTATCACTGATGATTGAGAATTACTTATTATTATTTCAAGAAATGTAAATATTGCAAATGTAATAATATTCCATTTATTTCTTTATATGTTCTTATAGTAGAATTCTATTTTTTTTGTTCCTCCTGTTAAAATTTTCCATTAGAATTCTAGAGAAGTCTTTATTATATATTGACGGCAAACAAGAAAGTGATAGCCGTGTTTTAATTATTAAACTATGTCGTTTCAAGAAATAGTATGTATTTTCCAAAATAGTTTTAATAATTAATTAATTGCATTTTTTGTTACTCCTATATTATTTCTTATCATTGTGTTTGCTCATGTTACAAATGTGAATTTTTGTAATTATTTTATACCAAATAAAAATGTTAGTGACATTAGCAGAGTTTTATTGTTTGTTTGCTTGGCGTTTCCTTTAATTTTTTAGGTATATATTATTATCAGTTGTGATTTGTAATTAAATTCTTTCAAATCAAAATATGTTCCATTTATAGAAGTATATAATTATTGTGTTTAATATTTTTACTATATTAATTAAATTGTTGTAATAAAATACTAAATAATACTAATAAATTCTTAGTGCAATCCCTTTATCCCTTATTAATAGACATTGTTTCTAAAGTGCTGATAACCACTGACTGACTACAGCGAAAAACAAAATCTTCTGACTTAAATTAAAACATTTTATG
This sequence comes from Melinaea menophilus ssp. n. AW-2005, assembly GCA_918358695.1. NCBI lineage: Eukaryota > Metazoa > Arthropoda > Insecta > Lepidoptera > Nymphalidae > Melinaea > Melinaea menophilus. The sequence continues at coordinate 12,034,221 of OU911056.1, forward strand.
AATAAAAATATTATATAATAGTATATATATATATATATATATATATATATACTATTGTCAAACACACTGTATTTGTAATCTCGTCCTCTTCAATTATTTTTTAAATTTATTATAATAAAATAACAAAGAAATATATATTATAATTGTATTTGCCATCTATAAAGTATATCAGATTACTAGAACGTATAACCGTTCTTAAAAGATATAAAGCTAGGAATACCCGGAGCTAACTCAATATGATCTATATTCATGTTTAAGTATGACCTATAAAAATGTATTAGATGACTAGGTCATTGTGATCCCGATTTCATTTTTACGTTGCTTTTTATATGTTCGGATATTTACGACAAACATTTACTACTTTAAGAACATACTACGATGGACTAGTGAGATAATTTTGGTACTATTAGAATTACGATGCCTACTATGTAGAGAACGAGTTTTGTTTTCAAATATAGCTCATAAAGACGAATACCAGATCAATATTCTATAGATTGGCATCGCACGTTAGTTGGAGATGAAATTTTTATAGCAAAAATATTTCGTTGGTAATGGCTGGCTCACCAACATATTCTTCTAAATCCAAATTACGAAAGTTTATTATTTTGAAATAAAATAACACAAATTAAAAAATGATACTATTATTTTTAAAGTCTCATTCCTAATAAACTTACAAAGAAACTTTAACAAACCAATACTTTATTTTATACATACAACTTTCTTCAATTATATGCTTGACATCAGCTGACTTATATTCTTGTCACTGAATTTTAGTTTAACAACAGGATTTTTGTAAATATATAAGGAGTGTGAAAAATCAAATGTATTTGAATTTGGCTCGACATAAGTTCCTGTGTTTTTTTGTTATTTTTATTTATTTATAAAACAAACAAAATTAAAAATAAAATTTAATTCGATAAACTCTAAGTGTAGGTTATTTTCTAATTGTTAAGTTTTAATAACAAAATAAAAATGTAAAAAAAATGGATAAATGGGTAATGTGTGTAATATGAAATATGTATAATATGAAAATAACGAAAGTATAGTATGAAAGTGTATTTAGAAATATGTGAGGTTTAGGTAAACCATGCTTCTATCAGTTTTAAGACCTATTATATATATATTTTTAATGGTAACTTTGATAAATGATAACTTGTAATCCCAAAATATTATTGTTTATGTTATGTTATCCATTTCAAGTTACCTTATAAACGGATGATAAAATATATATTTAATAATAATCTCTTGACATCAAAGGATTTCTATGAACTTTAGTAAAAATATAATGATTATTAAAAAAAAATATTCTACACAATAAAAATTAGAAAGATATATACATTAATTTGTAAGCTAATAGGATTGTTTAATAGTAATGTCTACGATCCCATTAGGGATACATACATACACGTAACAGACACACATCACAACGGCTTGTACACAAGATTTTAATAACATTAAGGTATATAATACTTTGGTATAAAATATATAGGTATTATCCAATTTAATTTATTTTCAAAAAACTTTGTATCAAAATATAAACTTGATTTTGGGTGGAATAAAGGGGGCAATTTATAATCTCACCAAATACGAGATTTAAGAAGTAGAATATAATTATAGTATTAAGAATGTGAAAAGGTAATATTACGTAGTTTGTAACGAGAATATTTATTCAATCAGAAACTATAGTTCCCTCGCGGGCTGTCAGGAGCATCTGCAGCACTCGCTTAGTGTGAAGGATATCTTCGATACATTCATCCTGAATTTACTCGTACATATTATTTTTAGTAACGGAATAAATATTTTCTTTGAATTCCATATTCTTATAAAATATGACAATATAATTTAATACTGAGAAGTTTTAAGTTTCCTACCGATTTAATAATACAAATAAATAAACTTTTCGTAAATAATATCTTAATATACATAAGTTGAAAAGTCAAACAATATTGTTAAAATGTAAATATGTTAAGCTTATTTAAATTGCAAAACCTAATAGATGACTCCATCTCGATAAAGGTATTATACAGGCGCTTAGATTGTGGTAACTCAATTGTTAGAGTGATAGGACCGTGTATCAGAGGTCGCAGCTTTGAGCCAATGATTTTACCGATATTTTTTTTTATATATATAATATAAAATATATAAATATAATATTTATATATATTTTTATGTTATTGCTTAATAAGTTAACTTTTCTTATAATCTCGGTCTGAATTATGATAAGCGAGTTTATTATAAAATAAACTATATTAAATTATAATATACCATATACTACATATTTAATGTTAATTTAAAGTAAGTTTAGTGAGTACCGATCGTTTGATAGCTTTGAATATTCAATAATAGAAAACTCCGATGGCTGTTATTGTCCTAGTCGAGTAGCATTTTGAGATTTGTCATCAAAACATTTTCAATCCCATCGCAACACCTCTATAGTCACATATCAATCAGATTCCGTTTTGACGATGTATAACAACATATAGTTAACCAGTGAAGTTGTTAAGGTAAATAACAAAAGTAGCGTGTGTAATATTTTTCTTATAAATATAATGTTATTTATAAAACCTTATTTATAAAACATTGCTTTTAGCCCTCCTCCTTCATATATTCTTGAACTTGCCAAAATTTTGTGTTTAAAATAAGTTTTTCTGTATTCATGAAATGAACATTTCAGTGTATGGAGATAACATTTTATTTTTCATGTATTATCTTCAAATGTTTCTCAAAATTGAATTAATGCGTAAGTGCGAAATAATTTCGGCTGGTTTAAATAATTTAATTAACGTGGCATAATTCTTAATTGCATAGTAAAAATAAATATTTACTTATAAATAGTAGTTAATTTAAAAAAGGTGCTGTTTATAGAGACATTTTGAATCATGTTCCTAATATGATTTCTTAAGCTAATACTTATGTTTGTTACAAGCAAAGGGGACAAATATACCTGAGCGGAATTAAAGGTGATATATATTTGTCACTAATAAAAATAGCAGTGTATTTGAAATTGGTTTTAGCTTTGATGCTATGTGAATGAGGCTTTGTGCTAGATGTTATGTTACATATATGTATATGTACTAAATCCTTTATAATTTGCACGATAAATATTTTTGGTTATTCAAAAAAATATCTTTAAATATCCTTCAACACATAATCAATACTTTAATGAAGTTTTGTTTGTAATAAGTATGTATAAAATAATACCTTCAAACTACAACTTAACCTGTAACGTAAGTAAGATGGGCAATAAGATTTTTTAAGTTCTTATTTAACTAGAATTTTTAGTATTAGCATATATTTAAGTTCGTGAGAGTATAACATAAAGATCGGATTAGGTATAAATTTTCCTTTTATTATATTTATTTAGACGAAAATTAAGGTGTGTAATAAATAAGTTGTAAGGGTTCCAATTTAATTTGTTATATACTCAATGGGAACGCAATAATGAATAAAACTTTTTTCCCAGATATACTACAGTCTAAATAGTCTATAAATCATGATAACATATTTAATTAATTCTCAATTAATCGATTTCTTTAATCCATTCCGCTTTCCGTAGTGTCAATTTATCTAACTTAGGCGATAGTTTATTAGCAGTATTACGTAAATTAATTACTAACTGTTGTATGTAAGTTTCTATAAAGTTTTTCAACTTGAATAGAATTCATATTTTAAAAGCACTCAAGTTACTAATGCATCGCTCTATGGATGTTTAATTCATGCCCCCAACTGTCATTAAAATATTTTAAGTTTAAATGGTTATTTTTGTAGAGGTAAATTATTTTATTCATATGCTCTATTAGTTTTATTTTATTTAAATAAATGTATTGATTTGTATAAGCTGAGCTAAGTAAACTGACTAACCTTTATTATATTAAACCATTATTTACGGCATAGAATGTATCCTATCTACTATTAATTAGTTATATTAAATTATAGCCACAATTCAAATACAAATGAGATAAAATGGAATGCAATAGAATGAGAAATAACCGCATATAATTATTTATTAATAAGTAAGTGATAATCAGCTCTTAAATGCTCTTATCTTAATAAATCACCAACCGGTAATACCAAATTTGCTCAGTCCCCTTTAATAATAATAATGGATTTGTGTCAATATCTGTGAATGACAAAAAAAAACAATTTTGATTCTTTAAAGCGTCGATCCAAAAGTAAAGTACTACGTAACTATTAGTTATATTACAATCTGACATTAAAAACAGATTAAAGGGTTAAAAAACGAATATATATAAATAAAAAAGAACTAAGAACGCTAAGAGATAACAGCAGTCATAAAATATTAAGGACGTGATAAAAGTTGCTTCATTGTATTTCTAATTGACTAATTGAATTTCACAATTTTGCAATGGAGATCAACTAGTTACCGGCTATGTTCTTGTTGAGTTTAATTTATTGATTCAAACGCTATCAAAGGAAGGGGCTGTGCTGAAGCTTCCAGTTCAGTTAATTCAGGACATGTTATGTGCTATCTTGTATCTTCAATATTGTTTTGGGATAAATTTACGTAGAATCGTAACATATTAAGCTTATTAGAGGTTACTATAGTTTTATTACAGATATTTTAATTACTTATCAAATTTATTAATGAAGTAAGAAATTGAAAATTTAATAATAACCCGGATAATAATATCCGGGTTATTACTAAATTAAATATATGAATATTCACCAATAGTTTATTTGCGTTATTTTTTAACAACACATCAATCTTTATGATCTCTAAGTTATCTTATTGGAACTATCTCTATAAGGGTTCTGCTTAAAAATATATAACTCGTCTAGTTGTACCTTCGTAGGTACAGCTAGATAGTTCGTTTCGTTTTTTTTTCCGCAGGCTACTTATTAGTAGATCAAACATTTTGAGGTGCGTATAGACTTAAAAGTAAACGTATATTTTAAATAACACGAATATAAGGTATTAGGAATGTCAGAAATAAATTAATTTTATCATTCTAACCTTCCCAAAAGCGCAAAGATCATTGAATGGATTTTTTTTAGAGAAGGTAACTGAGCATCGAATGAGTGCAAGGCACGTGATCAAGGCCGCCCATAGACTCTTGTAACATCTGAGGATTCACAAGAGCGCTACCGGCCGTTCATCCAGGAGTATACCCCTTTTATGAAGGGGCCCATATCGTATCGATCTGGAATTACCTCCGAAGGGAGTTCGTTTTACATTTGCGTTCTACTTGGAAAAAAAGGTCCTTGAATTTTTTTTTTATAATGCGGTACACGCACAAAAAAACTAAATCCTTTCACGTTTCTACGCAATCCGACAACCTAACGACACGCCGTTGTATACGGTCAAAAAGTAGTAGCTGATATTGGGGCGATCCGGACCAGATATGATATGAGTACTCCATGTGTGGCCGGACTTGCGCTTTATAGTGCGTAAGTCTTTGGACAAGTCTGAAATACTGCCATGCTCTATAAATAACTCCCAATTTCATAGAGGCTAATGTAACCTTGCTCTCCACATGACTACGAAACTGACGATTGCTTTTAACGACGACATCCAGTAAACTGATACTGTCATGCTGTCATCCGCATAACAATGTATTTTGGAAATAACCAACATATCATTGATATGCAGGAGTAACAGAATTAAGGATATCATGCAACCTTAGGGTACACAAGAACTCATGGGCTTGGGGTCCGAGCAATAATCGTCGTGAAAAACGTAAGTCAAGATCCACTTGAACAAACTCTCGGTAAGCCCATAGGAGTTAAAATTAAAAATAAGTCTCTTATGCCATACCTCGACATTGACTTGGTACTTTCCGGGATATGCTGTCAGATTCTTCTGACAAAATATCCCGGAATTAGGAATCAACAAAGAGGACATGATGGCTGTCAATTTCCGGTAGACGAGTGTGCGTATTATTGAAAGCTGCACTGCATTAAATGAAATCCTGATCTGTTTCAATAATACAATAAAGCTAAAGATTTTTTTTCACTTCTCAGGTATGATTAAATTATAGGAGAGTAGTTTTTCTATATGGTATATTTAAAATGTAAACACAATCAATACATATAAACTTCTTATAAGTAATGAATTTGTACAAAATTACATTTTTGAGCATTATTTCCATTTTTTTTAATTTACTCTTTTTTCTTGTATCTGCCGATAATTACATATGATTTGTAGGAAATGGAATATTATTAATATTACAATACTCATTCGTTCACTTAACATTGACAATAGCGTGATACCTTCAAATAAACTTTATAAAACTATCTTCATTAATTAAAATTCAATTTAAGAAAATGTGTTTTGCAGTTCATAATACCTATCGATACTTATTGCAAGATTCATAATTATGTAGGATAAAAAAATATGATTTTAAACTTGACGTATTATTTAATGGCTTAGGAAAGTTCGTTAAACTCACATCATTATTCAGATCAAGAGGAACGAGATTATTCATCCCCCTTATACCTTTTGCCCCCAAATTGCTTTTGATGATACTCGTCGTTTGAAATTCGAATTTTGCTGATCTAATGAAATGCAGATAGTTAGGACGATTAATCTTTTTTCTTGTTTAAATAAAACTTTGTTGTTTTCGAATAATTATGAAATTTAATAAATAGATATAATATATTTCAAGCTTCAAGTTCCTTGGTATAAAAAAAATACACAGGATATATATTGCTTTTCTTCTTTTTTATAACAACGTTTATTTTTAAGTCTGTTGACTTTTGACAAATATTAAATTTATTAATTATAAGTAATATTACAGCAGCAGTAAATCTTTTCATATTTACTTTATACCACACAAAATCCTCCAGTTTCAGTAAAATTATCATTCTCTGCATTATACTTATTTATCTAATTATAATTATATAAAAATAATTTATTAGTATATTATAATATTTTAAAATTATTTTACAGAAATAAATTTTAAATTTTCAAATTTCCAAATCTATAAAACTGATTATCCTAACTAAAATACAAATCATAAAAAATATATGGCAATCTTTTATGAACATTTGAATCTAATTCTATCTAATTTTAATTTAATCTAATTTTATCGTTTGTCAAGTACCTAATTTGATTTAGTAATATAATTTTATCTTAATAAAAAATTTGATTACCTAGATCTAGACCTAGACCAAACTACCTAGACCTTATTTCTCAACACTATCTTCTTTGAATAATTGAGCACAAGGTATATGAGAGAGTTTGATGAATCACTTATAGTTTTAAAAGTACTACTGAAAATATTTAATACTTTTTTCAGTAACTTTAAACCAAGAACAAAAGCTAAATTTTTTGTAACTAATTCATACATTTTTAAATTTTTCTACCAAGTTTATTTTCTTTCCCGGATGCAATGCAAATCCATTACCTAAGTGAAAGATATTTACGGCATGTACGATATATAATACTGTTATGCTAAAGTACATACATGCGTTTTTCCTGAATTATCGTGTAGTCGCAATACTTTTAAATGTAATCATATTTTATGTTGCACTTAGAATTCCAACTGTTAATATAAAAGGAGAAGCTCGCATACATTATTAAAGCCAGCTCCAATATCTTAAGTAATTATGTTTATATTATAAGAGGAATAACTAGAAGCTTAATTAAATAAAAAAAAACAGCTACTCTTATTATTAAATATTAAACATTGTTCAAAAATATTATCAGTTTAAATAAATAAGCCTACGTATGATCATAGGATCTTAAAAATATCAGAAACTGTTTTAAAAACTTCTGATTTTTTTTTTACTTTTAGTTTTTCTTAATTGCCAATTTTAAGTCTGAGCAGCCACTTGTAAAATCATAAGCAATGAAGTAAATAAAAGTTTTCTATTGAAGGTACCTAATAAGAAAATGTTACAGACTATTTCATGTTTTAAAAGAGTTGTAAAAGCTAACCTTATAGTTAATTTTATATCCAAATTCAAAATCACATTTGTTATATACGACTATATCACACAAAGTACTGAGATTGTCACCTCATTTAAAAATTAAAAAAAAAACACTAGTTTAAGTTAGGTATTTTAATTTTTAATTATTGAATTATTAAAAAATAGTAGTTTTATATATGTTACAAGATATTGAGTTAAAATAAAAATATTACAAAAACAATTTTGCTTTCGTCGGTATTCATAATAATATACCACCCTAATGGGTCGTTGGGATGGGATGGAATATTTGTCATGAACACTTTACATATAATGTACACAAAAAACATTGTTCTTCTAAATTTAGTTGATTAATTACTATACTTAAATCTTCAACAGTTAACGAAATACTAAATATTCATGTATTTTAATTATGAATATAAAAAATAAAATTATAGTTTAATAAAATAAGATACACGTGAGACTGACTCAACCTTACGTGTTTAAAATTCATCAATTTGTCAACAAACTTAATGCCAACTTTACACAAACTTTAACAATTTAGACGTCTAGACTTACATACATTACTTTATTAATTATGTGGCTTAAGTAGAATATAAATTATAATATTGTGCCTATAAAAATGTTAATTTAAAGTAATGCTATGTAAAATCGGGTTTCAAGAATGAACATTTTATACAGTCAATATGTATTTTTTTATATAAGTATATATGTTAAGTCTTGTGAGGAGACTACTACGTTTTAGTGTTTAGCACCAAGTGTGTGTGGGTGTGTTTAAACTCCTCACCAGAATTCTAAGAATCATTCATTTCAAAAATGCAAGCATAAAATAAAAAGATAAAATGTTGGATCTTCTGATCCCGGACATAGAGACAGTTTAAATAATGTGGATCAATATGATTTCTCAAGCAAATGGTCAAGTTTGCTACGCAGGAGATATTTTCGAGTCGAGTAAGAGGAATCTTTCTTTAAATATATTTTCTTAAGCAAGGAAAAATATATTTAACAGTTATAGTGCAACTTACTTACTTGTATGATATATATTCTTAATTGTAGTTTGTATTATTTACTTACTATTTGAGGATCCCCCGGAGGACATGTATGAAGAGGTTGATGTCTGTGGCCGAGGCGAAAGAGGGTGCAGTATGCAGGGACCGTAGCGTTTGGCGCTCCGTCGTCTCTGGCTACCCCGCAAGGGATATGGCGTGAAGGTAAAAAAAAAACCTATTTTGTATTTGATAATATTAATAACATATTAATAACTAAGCAATGTAGAGAAAGGTCTATGAGTGTAATGTATTGTATACACAATACTTAGCAATACTTAAAAACAGCTTAAAGAAAAAAGTATTTTAATAAAAAGAGCTGAATTATTATTAATATTTCATTACCTATAAAATATTGCATCATGTATAAAATGCAATGTTTATTTACTATAACTTGAAATTGAAGAACTTCAATAAATATTTCAGAGTGACGAGTGCGATACTAGAAGTATATTGCACACCTATTTGGTTACCAATCGTAGTGTAGACTAGAATTTGCTTTTAGCTTTGATGGCTTATGGATGAGACTTCGTCCTGAGTATTGTGTCATATATCAACGACACTTTTATTTATATCTGATTGAGAAGTTACAAACTTAATAATATCTTCTCACATATATATAATATTTCTATTGTATTTGAAAAGAAATGTGAAATAAATATAAAAAATCATAAATACCGAATTGCTTTTTAAAGCCTTGTTCTTGAGCATGTCAAGTGAGTACGTAATTGACGTGTTTTCTTTTGATGCTCGCAATAATACTTGTCAAAGTTTAAATATGCGAAGGTCGTGACGAGGTGTAAAAAATAATACATTAAAGAAACAACGACAAGAAATAAAGACTTAATGTCAAATGTTAAATCAATAAATCTAAATTTACTTTTTATTTGCAAAACATAAAAATATTTGGTTAAAGGGAACCTAATGTTATTCAAGATATCCTGACTCTTTTAACATTGAAGTAGCCTTCATTTTATAGTCGATAATAAAAGACAAATGAGAAAATACTTCCCATTGCTTTAAGAGTATTAAGCGTCTTGCCTTATTTTAATGAATGCATTCTAATACTTCTTTTACATAATTTATACATTTGATAGTCCATAGCTTAACTATATGAAGAGCTAGCTGGCTGGCCTATTTAATAAAAAAATGGAGTAGTAAAAAGTTTTTAAATAATTTAACTTGTCTATGAAATTTCTTATTTATTATCTATTCTATGTAAGGACATTGTTTGAATAGTTATAGTACTTTTTCTAGTAAATTACTTATAGAAGGCAAGGTTTAGACTCTTCATCTTTAGCTAATGTTTTAACCCTTGTATTATGTTAATGATTAATTAGCAATGAAGTTAAATTTTATCGCTTAATCCATATTGACAAAACGGACACAACTTAATATCTCTAAATGACTCTCGGCCTTTTCAATCATTAGAAGGGCATTAACAATATACGATATTTATAGATTGGTAAAACGATTTTACAATAAGATATCCGTTTGAAAGTAAATGTAATGCTAGAAACAAATAACTTTTATTTAAGAAAACTATTCAACGATTCAATAGATTATTTCGACTATTTCAAATCGAAGGACACTTAACTGTAAATAACAACTTATGATATCCAACACACAGCTAAAATTGAAATCTTGAGAAATTAGTAATGTTAAAATTAAATTATGTATTGTACAAAAAGTATTTAGTGACTGTATGACGTGGACTTGCAATAAATTTTAGATGTTCATAAAAATAATAAAGATGTTAAAAAGCGATTTGAAAAAAAATGTTTGTGCATATGTATGAGACGGTTAAAGGAATTACAAAAAGCAGTAAATAATATTTTAATAAACAACGTACTAGAAGTGTATTTTAGAACATTATTTCAATTACGGACAGTGCTGTAAGTTATTCAGTTTAGTCAAATTATAATTTAATCACTCACTCACTTAATTTAATTCCAATTCATATTTTATTAATGATAATACATTATTTGAGTGGATACATAGCAGTTACATATAAATAAAAGCTAAAAACAAATATTGTTAAATCCAAGTTCAATAAGCTTTGATATGTTAAAAGTCATTTTTAAAGTTCTTCAATCTAATATATTGCTTCCGAGGTCCAAGTACATCTCTTTATAAAATTGTCTATTGAATTGGACTGTTTGCGGACTTGGACTTATTTATTCCTTTATATATTTATACGATTAAATCAATAACACTACATACTTTAAAGTAATTGGTTACAAAATTAATTTATTTGTGACAATAATATTTAAAAGTATATATGTTAATAAAGCCTTTTATTACAATGTAATTATTTCCTATTTTCAGTGTCATACTCAAGTATTGAGCTTTCATTGTTTCTTTGAGAGACCAGTCTCTTTTAGGCGTTGGTGATCGTTCTGTTTAATTTATTTACAATTTTGTCATTAGGGGCTATAGGTTGACCTAGGTACATGTATTCATCAACGAACTCGAGGATTTTTTGGTATGTATGTATGTTATTTTGGTGAAGTTACTCATTAGTATGGTTAATTTACAGTTTTCTAATGATGTTTCAATCGTCTTTTCTAGATTTACAGGTTTTTCTTAGAACAGGACGAGGTCATCAGCGAATATTAGATGATTTAACTGTGATTTATGTTAAAACGGGGAACATTACCAATTTAGGTTGCGGAATATGTTTTGTTAGACGACTGCAAAAACTTGGGAGACAATGGATCGCCTTGCCGGACTCCTCTTTCTATACAGATCTTTTCAACTTGTGGTTCCAATCGGATTCTAGCCTTGCTACTAGTTGGTTGTGGCTTAAGAGTATTCCATATGTATTTGTAGTGCAGACTATCAAAAGCTTTGGCAAAATGAATAAAAACAATGTTATTGTTTTGTTATTATACTCGTAGTATTTTTCTATTCTATTGAGGTGTGTATTTGTTTTATAAAAACATTTTCTGAATCCTGCTTGATCAATTGGTTGCTATTCATATATCATTGGACTGAAGATCACAAACATTTATGACAATAGAGCCATGTCAAAAATGATTTGTGATAACATACAAGAATTTAAACATGATTTGCAGTCATGAGTAACTTACTATTGAGAATAAAAGAAAAATGAATAAAACAGTTTTCATTGCTCTTAGAATATAAATATATTGGTGAAATAAAAATTAAAAATGGATAACTTTTTATTACATTGACAGGTTTCATAATTTATGAACATACTTTGAACATGAAAGAATGATTGTCAATGTTATCATCAGTAAGATTACATCTAATCCAAAGTGACATTTAATATTATGATGGTGAAGTTTAATGTTTCTATTTTATAATAACTGTTAAGCTTGAATAAATAACAGTGCATCACTTTCAAAGTACAATTATTCATAATTTGTTGTGAAATTTGCTTATTTAGTTCAGAGTTTATTAAGCTTCAATATCGAGCAATAGACATGAATAAATAAGTAGTGTTGACTATTCAAAATACCTTCATAAATACGGCAGAATATTCTGATAGTTTAATGCAAATATAACAAAGCCTGACTAACACGAATAGATTTAATAAATGACGCATTTAACAACTTATAAAAAGTTAATGACTGTCAATATGAAGAATATAATTTTTAGTAATTCATAATAAATGCATTTATTTGTATAATATCAAATCCACAAAAGGAATCTTAAGTTCTCACTGCAATATTGAATTTATATAATGTTAATTATTACTTTTTATGTTTATCTAACATAAGCTCTGACAGTACGATCTTTTGTTATATTTATGAAAATATTGGATTAACGTCGTCTATGGTTAAAGAACGCTGACTAATAAAAGTTGCTTTTATTTATTATGCGCTGCCACTATTAAATAAATATCAAATATATATTTGCAAATAAATAACATAAAAGATAAATCAGATGAATGAAGTGAAAACTTAAACAGTATTCTTTATATTATTTTATGGTATTGTGTCGCCTATGAACATATTCGTAAATGGAAAAATAATGCTAAGATATCTCAAATCATGGGAAAATAAATATGATGTGTATATTGTATTTTTCACACTAGGGATATATCTTATTCCTTAACCCTTTTCCATATATAGATGTCAATATAAATATATACACATAAAGTCAAAATGGAAAAGCTAAAATGCGAAATAAACACTAACAACGCTCGTAATGTATATATATTTTGAATGTGAAAATGAACATCTATAAACTTTTTTACAAAATAAATAATTGTAATACAAGTTGTTTTTTGTGATATACTTAATGTTCAACCGCTTATAATTAAAAATATTATTGGTATATCTATAAAACTGTTTTACTGTATGGATTCATTATCAATTATAACAAACTTTAAATGGTATGTTTCAAAAAAATTATCCATAAATGATAAAATAATTGTAACTTTACCACATTCATTGCTCCTCACTCGGACCCGAGTGGGACGAGGCCATAGAAATGTTTACCATGAATTACCAAATTATGAGAAATGATTAAGTAACAATATTCACAGAAACAGGTCGTTATCTTTTAGTTCTAATAGCAACGCTATGTAGGTGCTAAATTAGACTAAATCACTTCAAGGCCGGATCTCGATTAGATTATCTCTATTTCCCAATGTGTGACTTATTTGCACATCAATTACACCTTGGTTGGACAAAATATTGAATACAAATCATGTCCTTTATACGCAATATTGTATTGCGTAAAATATTATAATAATTCTATTTTAAATACCTAAGCATCAATTGATTTTTTAAAAATGGTTCAAATGAAAGATAAAAATAAAATATAATCAAGTAAAAAATAATTTGAACTTCTTAATGAAATATAAATATTCCTAAATATCAGTCTTGTAATTTTATAAATTATAAGCGATATAAAAAGTAGGTTGTAGTAGGTTGTAAGTTGTTGTGTTGTTGTTTTTCTTAAAGTTTCATTACTAACTAAGTATGAGGATACTAAGACATATAAAATGTTTGAATAAAAGATAATATGTAATGTTTAGGTGATCTATTCATACTGTGTAATGAATGTAAATCAAGTCAACATTCAATCTATGTATTTATTTTGAGCCTTACATTTAAGTATCTTCATACTTAGTTTAACCGAGATTTAATAAAGCGATATGGATTTTTCACCACCTAGACTTGAACTAGTCCACTGAAAAACTTAGAATGTGTTTTTAAAAGTTCTACTGTGAATAATTGTAATGGTTATTATATTATTAATAAATATATGCACAAAATAATTATAATTAATTACTAAAACGTTATGATTAAAGTTAATCTACCAAAAAAAATAACATTACATCTATTTATTAACTTTTTCTTCTTTTGTTGTTCAAATATAATATTCGAGGGTATTCTAGCTGTGATACCAAAATATTATAGTGAATTAATTTATATAATAATAATATAATATAATATTTATAGTCGATTTTCTAATACAAATGTTAAATTTAATTTAATAAAAAGTTGTGTTCCCCAAAAAGTTAAATTATTGTATGTACACATTGCCAGACCAGTCAAACTAAATTTTAATTTGTATGCTAAAGAGCAGCAATAAACAAAAGGTTCAATAAAAATAGACAGAGAATATATTTCCATAGTAAAGTACAATATAAGCCAAGTATGGTTCAACTCACCCGGCTGAGCGATTTACTTCTTTGTTTGTATTCTCAAATTGCAAACTGACCTTTATTCCCGAGGTCGGGATATCACAAGCAATGTTTCTAGTATTATGGAAAGTATCTTTTGTTTCTATTTAGAGTTATTTATTAAATCTGTAGACAAACAATTCTACAAATTATTGTTCTATACAAAACATGAAATATAAACGTAATTATTTGATTAAAAAAATATAATGTATAAGTGATTTTGGATTAATAACGGACTTTTATTTAGTTCCAATAAAAAACATTTCTAAAGAAATTCCGCATATTTTCCGCAGAATTTAAAATTTTTCATTGCTGATTTTGGTAACGCTCAATTGTTTGCTATTGTAAAATATCAAGCATAAAAGATTATTTGTAATTTAATATGATATGAAAATAAATACTGAAATATTGGTATAGGTGCCAAAAGTGGTGTTGGTCGTAAACAGCTCAGAAGAAGAAGTAGAAGTAGTAGCAGAGCGGATATATCAAAATTATTTCTTGGTTCAGATATATACCTTGGGTATCCAAGGTAATGCATTTATTGAATTACTTATTAGTTGCACTACTTTGTAAAAGTAATGCTATGTAAATGTGTCCAAAGAAAAGTATTTTACCCTGAAGAGGCTTAATCATTCCCTGCATTCAGAGAGACTACAAATATTCAGATATTATTATTTTTTATTAAATATCTGTACTCTAAAATGTAAAAAACAATTGACTAAATACGCACTAAGTATTAATTAATAATTTTCTATGACGGAGTTTTTTTTTTGATGTTCCAAGAAGAAAAAACATCTACAGTAACATAAAATTATAAATTCTTGTTTACAAAATATTACTATTTTATATTTGCATATAAAACATAACACAGTATTCGCACCCAATTATATTAACTACCCCTTTGACGTTAATGTATACTATGAAATAGTGACTACTTCATTTAAAATGTCAAATAAACCCTAGTAATTGACACTCTTTTTAATAATATTCTACATAAATATTGTTGTTACATATATTTATAAGATTATTTTATTAATAAACTCGTAGTTAGTAAAGGAATAAATCAAGTTGTAGTAATTGATTGAATATTTTGCATTAGTTTCTTGTGTGATACCGTAAATATATTATTTTGTTAAATTACATACTTACGTGATTTACATAACCTCACTGTTTAATTACGTTTGTGTAACATTGTATGTATCAAAGAGAAATACATCAATTAGGTAATCAGTTGTCGCTTTGAGGTTTGAAGCTTTGAAGACTAATTTAATATTACCCGAGTTTGATGTCCAATTAAAGAGATTGAGGAAGTTCAGGTTTCCATTTAAAACATAACTTATATTTAGGAACTTAGGCATTAAATAATAATATAATTAAGTTATATTCATCAATAAGTTTACTTGGTTGAGTACTAAAATTTTGTCTACTTTAGGAAAAACTTGTAATTTGTAAGTAGAATATACTAAAGTATCGAATAGATTTCGAAACGCTAACCTTATTATCAAATATGGGCTTACTTTAAAACACAGATTTTCCAAACGACTTCCAATAGCTATTTTCCGGTAGTTTCAGCAAACCACAGATGTTTTAGCTTCAACGTTCCGCATGTAAAAGGCATTAGATGTACATGTTTGTGCAAATACCAATTGCCTTAATATCCAAAAGCGTCTTATATTGTGCTTTTGTTCCAATAATGTTATTATTTAAATATAGTTGTCTTTATTTTATCTTTATAAAACAACATCGCAAAATTTATTGAAAGCATATATTTTTTCAAACATTTCTTAAATTCACAGTTTGCTAAATGATAAATATGATAATTGGAATATGAGAAAAGAAACTGTTAAGTAAATTTTACATAATTGTTAAGGGATAAAGAACAAATAACTTGATTGCAAGTTTATATAGACAGGGTGATTTATATGTCAGAGCTTAGTCTCAACTTTTTAATACTTATAACCACATAGAATACAGGTGAATAAATATTTAGTTCGTCTCTACGAATCTTAATGCAGCTTTCGAGTTATGATCAATTATTATAACTGATTCATAGGCTGCCATGTTAAGCTAGACCATTGATATTATTGTTACAACAAGATGGTATAATTCATATGTCATAGCTCTAGTGATATATACTCGTGGTATTTGATGCGTTCAATTAATACCATCTATAAACAAATTTTATTTATCGCAGTTCAACTACAATATCCTTGAAAGTAAATATTCTGATGACATCTGTACATATTAAAATAATTTATTCGATTTAGAAGTTATTTTATAAAATTTTATATTGGAGATAACATTATTTATTGACGGCTAATCTACTTTATTCTTATGTAAAAGTGTAAACGAATAGTAAAATAACATTTTTTTTATTAAATATTGATGAAAAACTTTAAGTGAAACTATTCGTTAAAGTATCTTTCCTCTTTCTTATGATAGACAGCATAGATGAAGGGTTAATTTTGTTTAAGGAACATGAGAATATAGTAACTGTTAGTTAACTCATGCTGTTCAAAAGCTGTATTAAAATCAACACTTGGATTTTTTTGATAGCATAAAGTTATGTTATCTGTTCGTTTCTTTCCACTAGTTCTATTCAGTAGTTTAATTATACCAAGTAAAACTATTGGAATACGATATTTAAATTCTTTAATACAACATATTTCTGTAGTTTTAATCGTCATTTTTATTTTTTCTAATTAAAAATTACATAACGACTTAAATTCTGTTTCATCGATTATCAATTTAGTAGATTGTCGCCTAAAATCTTATTATTTTGTCAAGATAATAATATTAATTTTAGAATATAAAGTAAAAAAAAATATTTGTCATTCATAAAATATTAATACTACTAAGCAGTTAAAGCTGAATAGGTTCTGCAAAATATTGTATTATGTTAATACCTTATATCCGTACGTCGCGAGCGTCATTAACATTGAAGAGCCACAATCATAATCTTCATATCAATAGCAACCAGGCACGTAGGCGGTTATTGGTTAATCTTACCTAGGCTACGGATTTATAATACTCTGAGTGAATAGTACCCGTTAACATAAATAAATATAGACTGTATTAAACGAACATCAGTAATTGTTGTGGTATAACTTATAAAAAACTAAGTAAACAATGGCGTCGTTTTTTATATAAATATTTATGAAAAAAGTAATTCTTAATTAAGAAAAGTTAATAAAAACAATGGATGTGGTATAACCCAAAATTCAACACAATAATTTTTTGTTTGTCTGTTTGTTAGCAAAAATAACTGAACGAATACAAATTGTCGAATAACATGTTAAGTCCTTTTTTTTTTTTTTTTTTTTTTATCGTTGGAAAAATCCGTTACGGATACCCGCCGACCAAGAAGGTGATGGCCGGAGAGTTATGTGGGACTACCCGGCAGCATAGAGGACGCTGCCATTTTTAAGGTTACCCACTAAAAAACCAACGGTTGCCCTCAACGCCTTAATGGGACGCCACGGGATCGCTTGCGCACTCACCGTGACGCTCCGGCGGTAACCCCCCGTGTAAGGGTGCTCCGAGCAACTAAGAGTACCCTCACGACGTAGGCCTGTAATAGGTGAGAGAGGTCACCCTCCCCTCCCACCAAGGCACTACAGCTGGGGAAGGAAGCGGCGGGCGTACTCCCGCCTCCTTCTTCCCAGCCTTCCTCTACGGAGTGGGTCAGCGGTGGAGGCCTGCTCCCTGACCCGCTCCGCGGCCTCCTTCGCGGCGATGACCTGCTCGCAGAAGGAGGCCATTGCGACCCAACACCTCTCGCTGCCGATCATTGTGCCTATAAGGCGCGGCAGCGAGAGGTCCCCGCCCACCACGGCCACCAGCTCAACACGCTGGTGGTCCCAGGCTGCGCACTCTGCCAAGGTGTGACGAGCCGTGTCTACGGCCTCGTCACAGTGGTGGCAGGATGGGGTCGCCTCCCTTCGTGCGATCTTGTGCAGATACTCCCCGAAGCACCCATGCCCAGTGAGCACCTGCACAAGACGGAACGTAAGCGTTCCATGCCGCCGGTTGATCCAACGATCGAGGTGGGGACGGATCGCCCCCACAGTCGTCAGTCCGGCGGCAGGGGACCCTAGGTCCCTCTCCCACCGTCGAATCAGGGCTCGGCGAGCTAGAGCCCTGACCCGAGCCACCTCGGGCCTTACCCCCCTGGCCCTGGCTTCTGCCCGGTGCCAATACACCTCGGCGAGCACTTCCGCCTGTAGCTCCCAAGGCGGATCACTCGCCAAAAGCGTGGCCGCAGTGTACGACACCGTACGATACCCCCGAATCACCCTTACCGCGAGAATCCTCTGCGTTCTCCGCAAGAGGGTCTTGGAGTCGGCGGTAAGAACTCCCGACCAAATTGGGGAACCGTACAAGGCCATGCTCCTCATGATGCCGGCATATAGACGCCGGCACGGAGCCTGCGGCCCACCAACGTTAGGCAGAAGCCTCCCCAAGGCAGCTGCGGTGGATACTAACTTCGGGGCCAGAAGGGAGAAATGAGCCCCGAAGTTCCATCTTCCGTCCAGGGTGAGGCCCAGATACTTCATCTGGGTCTTCACCACCACCTCCGAACCCTGGACGGAGATGGACGCCCGACGAGGGGGACCCCGGCGTGGGCCGTGGAACAGGATGGCCTCCGTCTTTGTGACGGAGACCTCCAATCCCAATAGCCCTATTCGGTCCGCTACCAACGTAGCGCCGACGGTAGCCAGACGGGCTGCCTCCGCAAAATTCCTTCCCCTGCAGGTGACGAGGGTATCATCCGCGTAACACAACACCCTCATCCGGGGCAGGAGAGGACAGCGGAGCAGCCAGTCGTAGCCGAGGTTCCACAACACCGGTCCCAACACGGACCCCTGTGGAACTCCACGGCATACGCTACGTCGGTAGACCCGCCGGTCGCCGCCTTCCCACAGGACCTCCCTGTCCTGCAGGTAAGCCCCCAACAGTCTACGGAGATAGGGAGGCACTCCATGGAACCGGAGCGCCTCAACCAATGTCTCGAATGGTAGACTGTTGAAGGCGTTGGCGACGTCAAGCGAAACCGCTAGGACGACGTCCCCCCCGCGAACAGCCTCCTGGGTCAGGTCTCTCAGAGCTCCCAGGGCGTCGATCGTTGAACGACCCGCCCTGAAGCCGAACTGAGCCTCTGAGAGATCAGGACCCACCTCTTCGAGGTGCCGGACAAGACGTGCAGAGAGGATTCTCTCGAAGAGTTTACCCGTCTCGTCCAGCAGCACGATTGGCCTGTATGCGGAAGGGGAATCGGCAGAACGACCGTCCTTCCTCAACAGGCACAACCTGCCCTCCTTCCAGGCTTTCGGGAACTGTCCAGTGCGCAAGCACAGGTTGAACAGTTCCCGAAGCCTGCCTCCCAAGTATTCTAGGGCGAGGAATAGAACTCGCCCCGGAATACCATCTGGCCCCGGCGCAGTGTTGCGGGCTCGAAGGCGATTCAGCGCGACCTCCAGCTCGGCCTCCGTGATGTCTGGGATAGGACCCACCCCCCCATTAGGAGAAGGGGAGGCCATCACGGGAGGTGAGTGGCCAGTGGACTCTGGGAATAAGTCCCCCACCAACCGCTCGAGGAAATCCGGCTGAAGGGACTCCATGACCGGGGCGCATGCGGCGCGGAGTTTATTCCGCGCGACGCGGTACGGACGTCCCCATGGGTCCCTATCGAGACCTGCCAGGATCTCCTCCCGAGCCAGGTCCTTTGCCTTCCGAATTGCAAGCCGCAGAGTCGATTTCGCCTCGTGGTATCGACTCCGCAGCTGGGCCTCCAGAACCGGGTCGAAGCCGTGACGACGGCGACACCGGACGAAAGCCCTGCGAGCCCTGCAACAGGCCGCCCGAAGTTCGGCAATTTCGGGTGACCACCAGTACACCGCTCTGCGCCGGGGCCTAGACCTCACCCTCGGCATGGCTGCATCGCAAACCCGTGAAAGTGCTTCGCGCATGCAGCCAGCTCTTTCCTCCACGTCGGTCTCCTCATTGGGCGGATCGGGAAAGGCCCATCCTTGTACGATGGTAGCCTCCTTTGCCATTTCCCGATCCAAACGTTTGATTGCCCAACGAGGAAAGCGACTCCCCTCCCGCGACATGTTAAGTCCTGGCATTACAGAATTATCAAAACATATTGAAATTTTAATTGAATTTTAAACAAGAACACTGACATTTTTATTCACTATTTATATTCTATTCTATTCGAAGATTATATATTAAAAACCTATAATAAATTAACAGAAATTCAAATTAAAATTAAAATTTAATAACATGTTAAAAGTTACGTACGTTGCAAGAATATTGTGAGTAAAGTATATATATACAGCTTATATATACAGCTTATCTCACGGCACCCTTTCTATTGTAAGCGTAAGTTGAATTATTGTGCATCGTATATCTCGTCGTACGTCGTCATCGTATATATCGTATATCGTAATCTTTACAACCTACTTGACTTCAGGTCAAAGTACTAAAACAACAAGCTATCATTTGCTGGTTGTTTAATTATTGTACTGTAATATCTCAGTCAAAGTAGAAGATTTAACAAAGTAGCGTTCAATTGTTATGATACTAGTACCTTGTTAAAGACCGAAACTCAACAATTATGATTCCGCTTCCGTGTTATTATCAATCCAACTTTATTGCCGAATCTATTTTTTATATAAAGCTAGATATTCTACTTTGGCTTTAGTTTATACAATACTTCATCTATCATAACTTAATATTTATACTCCTCCATACATTTTAGGCTTTATTGTAGTTATAATCTACACCAAATATTTACACATTACAATTACATAATTATCCAAACAGTTACTTACGTAGGTCGTATAACGTATATATTTAAAAATTCCTTCAAACTTAATTTCTTTTTACCATAAGACGCAAAAAATATTCCCTCATCAGGTTTTTTTAAATCTTGAGGCTTATAATTGTGTTTGTATCTTTTAACTTATTTTAACTAAACTACGTTAGACTCGCACCAGTGCAATTTACAGATGAAAGATAAGAAGTGCACTTCTGAATTTTTAGTTAATTATGAACTACTCATTTGAAATTGCCATAAATTTGCCATTGCCTTTAATATAAAAATGACTATTCATTTGTAAAACAATTTTTCTTTTAAAATTTTCATTTGTACAATTGTTGTTTCTTACAATTAGTTTAGTGATAACATAATTATAATTCTATTGTTTGTCGCTATGCAAATATTGTTTAACAAGGTGTATTTTGCAATATGATTAACAGTGTATTAGATCACTGAAAATAATACTCAGTTAAACCGTTTTATATAGTAATCAGATTATTTGGAATGCATTTAAAATAATTAATATCCTGTCAGACAAATATAAATATATTTAAATAAAATTAACAAAATGTACACTTTTGTTGAAAATCGTTCCAGTAATGATGTAACAAATCATTTAACAGGCTCTCCACAAACATGTATATAAGCATAGCTAAGTTTGACTGTATTGTCATAATTTGAACTAAACAGTGTGGTCAATTTGGTCCCGCTTTGTCACTGCGGAAAATTACGTTATAATACCTTTAACTCTCATTATCTTCGTCTTATGACTTTCTTTTTTTTATTTAATTATACTGGCGTCTACAAAATTTTTCATTTTTCCAATAATTTGATTCATATGAACATTTAAAAATTATATCTGACATCAAAATCATCACAAAACCTTCCAACATACACAGTATAGACGGTTTAATGACACTACATAACTTTGTGACTTCATATTCAGGCAAAAGGACAAAAGATAGGCTGTATAATATACAAACATATGAAACACATAAATTTTATGGTGTGTTAATAATTTAATAATGTTCTTTATTATTATCCTGAATTATATCGCAAGTATTTTATTTAAAAAAATGGGTCATTCAATTAATGTGGAATAAATTTATATTAATGGTACAATTTAAGTTTCCTTCGCTACAAAATAAACTATTTACCATGTTTTGTAATATTTGTATACGCAGTATTTTGATGGAACTGGAACGTTTCAAAGGTAGCTTTTAACGTTGAATACACCCGATGTCCTCTTTAGTATATTGTGTTAAAAGCACAAAACTGATTAAATTCTTGTAAGTTGTGAAGAGAACAGAGAACTTTATTAATATGACTCTATTAGCTTAAAAATATTTATTTTAGAATTATTTTCTTTAAAGTATTCTGTGTTACTAAATATGCAAAGGAATAAATAAATCCAAGTTGGCAAGCCGTCCAATTCAATAGACAATTTTATAAAGTCAAGAGATATATTTGGCATCTCGGAATCAGTTCGGAAGCAATATATTACATTGGAGAATTTCCAAATGAAAAATTACTTTAAACATCTCAAAGCTTATTGAACTTATCAGAACTTAACTTAAAACAAAATGTATCTTTTAGCTTTTATTTATTTTAAATTATTATGTACAACTCAAGAGTATATAATTATTATTAATAATATAGGAATTGGAGTTAATTTTTTTTGTAATTTGTAAAACTGAACATTTTAGAGTAGGCATGAGTAAATCATGACTTTAATGGTAATTACGGTACATCATGGCATGGCATATATGGCACGAATTAAAATTAAAAATTAAACATAACTACTCGACGTAACTTAAATATTGATGTTTAATATTGTTATTATTGAAACTTACCGTTAATGCATTTAAAATATATTGTATTTATTTTGATTCTAACTTACACACACGTGTAGATATTCCTCTTATATTCAAACACAAGTTATTTATCTCAACCTTGAATTCGCACACACACATGTACATTCGTAATTATATTTAATTAAGTATAATTAAGTATTGTACCAGAATATGTTCTCTGTAGCCACAATTAGTGCCTGTTTCCATAACGCTGATTTGACTGAAATTGCTATAACTATAGAATTATACCACAGCCTAGTAAAATAAGTATTTAAATAATCTGCATCTAGGATGTGCTAAAACTATATTAATATAGATATAGAAATTGTATTGTAACATAACAGTCTTTTTTATATTGATATTTACTAAATTGGACCATAAAAAAATGTAACCATACTCGTAAGTGTTTGCAACTCGCATTTAGCAATTTTTAACCCTGACACCTAATATACTCTAATATT
This sequence comes from Melinaea menophilus ssp. n. AW-2005, assembly GCA_918358695.1. Taxonomy (NCBI): domain Eukaryota; kingdom Metazoa; phylum Arthropoda; class Insecta; order Lepidoptera; family Nymphalidae; genus Melinaea; species Melinaea menophilus. Next base: position 12,057,956 of record OU911056.1, read on the forward strand.
TTTATTATTAATTTATTGATTTAAATTTTACTTAAAAATCCAATATTGTGTGTAGGTATTCTATAGATACTATAAACGCATTAAATTAATAATTTAATTTGACTAAATGACATGAATCAATGACTTATTAATATGGATTTTTAAGAATGGATTTTTGATGCAATGCTGCTAAGCCGTAGACAAAGTAAAAAAAATATTAAACGAGAGTTATAAAAGATTTATTTTATATATAGAAATCGAAGAAAATATTATTTTTTATAATAGAGAAAATATTGATTTTGGAAGTTGGAAAGGGACGATCATGTCTACGCGTGCCTCTACAGATCCCATAGTGGTAATGAAGAAGCGCATCAACTCTTGGGCCATGTCCAGGTAAAGATTGACTTCATCTTTATTCACAGACCTCCTTCGTCAAAGTCGTGGTCCTCGGGGACTCTAACGGAGACAATTCCGATTGGCTAGGATAACGTGCTACCGATCACGCATGTAGATCTGTTTATAACTTTGCTCTGGCAAATACACAGAGTATTTGTATTACATCTGATTAAGACTCACACTCTTCTATCGGACGTGGACAGCCCTATGCCCTTTTTTTGGTTATTTAGCTGAATTCATATCCTATTCAAGGTCAGGCTCTCACAAGTCCTGTGACCCGACACGTTTGACAATACAAGTCAACAGAATGGAATACAGTTCTTTTTACATCCTACCCAAGGTTTATTTTCCTTCTAATAATCTTAAATAATTTGTCCTCTTATAATCTTAGTGGCTATGCTACGGCTGTTATACTACAGGATGTGGAACTATTTGTACCAAGTTCTGTGGTTCTTCCAGTTGTTGAAAAAAAAACATTTCATACACTAAGTGAAATTGTAGTAATATTTTTTTTAATACTTTTTACTGTACCTTTTCTTGAAAATAATTTTTATTTATAAGACTGGTATTTTTAAGCTATCTATATGAAATATTTAAATAACGTAAAAGAATTAGAATGTATTGATTAAAATAAATTACTCATAACTCAATGGAAGCCATTTTTCCTCTCCTTTTGTGATTTGATGAGAAATGAAGACTAGTTCGCTGTCAAAACAGTCTGAAAATCTCGACTAATAAAATAATATTTTAAAAAATTATGAAATTGATATAATGTAAAATTAAAAGTAATTATAATATATATAAATATAATATATATAAATAAGGACAAGCTATAGATTTTTTTATTATTTTCAATCATAGACCTACAGAAGGGCTTATTTTGACAAGTACGGTATCAACATAGGCTTTCCGGACATTACCGTTTCACGGACATAAACGATCATTACTACTGATTTTAAGGGAAAAATTAATTAATTAATAAACTGATAAACACTATTTCGTTCTCTGCTTACATTTTTTATGTAAACAATAATTTTGTGAGAAAATTTTTATATTTTTTTTGTCCGTCCTTATGTTTTCCTATAACTTAAAAACAATTTTATTGATCTAGGTGACCATTAGTATATACTATTAGGGCATGTACCGTAACGTGACCGCGGCACCTTTACTTACTCTCATATATTATCAACTGGACAATATTCTAAGCCTTAAGTCACGACCCTAAAGATTCAGTTTTTATTCGTTTAATTTTCCTAAATTAATAATTTCGTTAAATAAATAAATTATAAATAAAATAGTAAGTATATAAATAAGAAATTTTAATTCTAAACTGCTTGGGCTTAGTCGCTGGCGGAAGATAGTATGATATAAAAATAATTAATCTTAGTAAATATGTTGATGTTTCTTTAATATATATATATTTTTACCTCTACTCGTCCTTCGCATATTTAAACTTTGAAGGTGTTATTGTGAGAATAAAAGAAAATCACGTCAATTACGTACTCACTTGACGTGCTCAAGATCAAAGTTTTGTAAAGCAATTCAATGCTTATGTTCATTTACATGAAATCCACATCCGAAAAAATAAATAAATATTATATACGACGATCTATAGCTTAGTGGTAAAAGATAATTGTAATTATAATTTATTTACTTACGTTACATATATTTATCACAGTCGACCTAATTTGTCACTTTCATCGTGATATAAATAAAGTATAACGAAATTAATGAATATAATAAAGAAAATTGTAATTTTATATATATTTACAATAGCGATTTGTGGTCAGCAATTAGAATGTTTTTTAAACATGTCTTCAATGAAATATCAAATTTCCAACGTGAAACTGTAAATAGAGACTTACATGCACAAGTAAATAAGTAATTTTAATGTTACTCATAAATTAAAGCTGGAGTTCCTTTAATTGATAATTACATATAAATTTAATTTAAACAGACTGTACCAATTTTTTTTTAAAGAAGACATTTTAAAGTTACTTTTTAGATAAACATAAACAAAAAGTATCTTTGATATATGACATAACACCCAGCCTGCAATCTCATCCACATGCCACCAAAGGTGAAAGCAAATTCTAGTACACACTTCTATCGCTAACCAAATAGGTGTCTAATATACTTCCAGTAATAAGTCACTCTGAAATATTTGCTGAAATTGTATTTTCAATGCTTCGATTTCGTACTCATAGTAAGTAAACATTGCTCATTTAATACGCTGTAATATTGTAGAGCAATGCAACTTTTTTATAATTTACCTCTTTTTACTAAAATATATACTAAATTTTGTATAAGTTTTTTTAAGCATTATTATTATTATTTATACAATACATTACTCACAGATGTCTTAAGACATTATATTTGATTTTTAAAATAATGTAGCTCTGAACATTTATAGGTATAAATTATAATTAATTGTATTAATTGGAGCTCAGCAGCAAAATCAAATTAAATAGATATTCAAAACAAGATTATACCTCGTAGGTAAATAATACGAACTACAAATATATAAACATACCGGCAGAACTATATATGCAACTATAACTATTAAATATATTATTTTAAATAACTCCTTTGTTCAAAGCAAACTTGAACATTCACTTCAGAAATCATATTGAAAACATAATTAAAACTGAGTATTCAAAGCAACAAAAACATTCTTTCTTATTTTATGTGTATATTATAAATAATGAAATCATTTGCAAATTTTACGAGCTAAAGTGTATGTTATAAATCTGGTGAGGAGTAAAAACATATAACCCTAAACATTAAATAAGATACTAAGATATATAAAACGGAGTAGTAGTCTTCTCATAATACTTAACACTTATGTACTTACATCGGATTTCAACTTTTTGCATTTTGCTAAGTTTTAAACCTGTGGGAGCTATACACTTACTATACTATAACAACGGTTAATATAGCAACAGTTACGATGACAACGGATAATATGACAACGGTTACCATAGCAACCTAAGTTCACATCCAAATTAATAGTGTGCCCAGCGAAGGGGGCGGGAATCAGCTTATATAGCAGTGTCTTATAACTGCCGGATATCAAGTGACGATGATGTCGTCATTGTAATGCCGTGACGTTATTTTGTTTACCATGGAATTTTGTTGTGTTGTGTAATTTTATTTATTTTGTTTTTCATTTGAGTATACAAACACCGGAATGATCGTTTCAGGCACGAAGTCATAACGGAGATAAAAAATATATATATACTTAATACATGTCTAAAAAATCTCTTCATCTTAAAACTAGCCTCAGGTTGGCACTGCCAATTATATTTTATAACATATGGAGTATGAATAATATCCTTTAGTGTTTTTAATTCTGATAAGTAAACATTCTGACATTTTAATTACTACAGTGGGTTATTTTTACATAACAAGAAATCCATTAAAAAAAATATTTGGTAAATACAATCGGTAGTAAAAGTATCATAAATTACAATTAAATGAGATGACAATCTCGGTACTTCGTATGACATTATCCTATATTAAAAATATGTGACTACGATTTGAATAAAAAATCGTGGTTTCTTATCAAACTTACAACCATAAAATATTACATGTAACACATTGTTATAACACAAAACCTTTCCTAATTACGTTCCTTATAGGTAGAGATTACAACTGACTGCTCAGATTTAAGAAATTGTCAATAAAAAGTCCAAAGTAAATAGTAGTTTAAAACAACAACATCTTTAATATAGTTATTGATATTTTTATAGTCTTATGATCTTCCCTGAGTTAGTTTATTTAAAATACTAATAGTAATTTGGTACTATATTTACCATTTAAAAATAATAATAATTTGTTTAATGCGTTAAGCTTCTTAGTTGTTTATCTAATAATATAAACATGAATGCTTAAGACAATGGAGGTAGCTTCAATGACTTATGCAATGTACTTTCAAATTAGCAGTATGAATGTTGAGTGCAACTTAAAATATGATAACATTTCAAATATATTGCTACTACACACTAATTTATCAAGAAATGCATGTACTTACTTTAGCCTCAAAGTATTATATATCATAAATACTATAAATATCTTTGATGACAAAAATGTTTTTGCATTGCACCAAAGATAATGAAATTTTAGTTAAAATTAGTTACAAAAATATAGTTTTTATGTATGATTCAAATAGTAAATAGTAAGTTACTTTTAAATACTCATACAAAATAGATTTATATAAAAATAGTTTAAACTGCTTTTCGAGAAATTCACCTAAATTCAAATTAGATCTTGATTGGATTACTAAGCAAAATCCTGACAAACTATAAATTCATTTTTAAAATTGTTATTATTATCTAACTTTTTAAATGACTGATTATTCAAAACCAACAAATACGAATTCAAATAAAACCAGTCAATGTGCAAATACTCAGGGTATTTCCCGAAAGAACTTTGACGAAATTATAAATGTTAATAAAAAAACAATTGATTTTTAAGTAAAATGATTATTATTTATTGAAGAAATGAAAATGTTACATACACGTTTATTTATAATTACTAAAAAAACAACAAAAAGTTTATTTACAAAGAAAAACAATATTTATAATAATACAAAATAGTAATATAATTAAATATGAAAATAAACTAAATCAGACAGACAGACAGTAATGAAAATTTTCCCTATCCTCAAACATCCATCATCCATCCGAGAAAAGTGAAAACAATACAAAAGGAACAAAGTTCGTTCGTGAAAATAATCAATATCTACACTTCATTAGATCAGTAAAAAGCGAACTTCAAACGACCAGTATCATCAAAAGCAATTTGGGAAAAGGTACAAGGGGATGAATAATCTCGTTCCACTTGATCTGAATAATGATGTGAGTTTAACGAACTTTCCTAAGCCATTAAATAATACGTAAAAGTTAAAATCATTTTGAAACAACAAAATATTTTTTTATCAAGTTTAAAAATGATTTTTAACACATACGAAATAATAAGTATCATTAGTTTATATGAACGACAATTTTTTTCAAATGAAATTATAATTAATGAACATTGTATTATAAAGTTTATCTAAATATAGGTGTGAATTATCTTAACGCCAGTGGAAAAGTATATTGTTTATCTGATACCAACTTCATAAGAATGGAACAATGCTTGGACTCTTGGATCATTCCATTTCCAGTGTTCCGTAAACTGATGAGTACTTAAAAAATGTCTGTGCTATTAATATTATTATTACATCTTCCTATTACTTATCGCGATTTATCACTCACTGATTCATCACGAAATCTCCGAAACTATTTGTCCGATGAACTTAAAATTTTACGTAATTCCTATCCCAACGGATTTTAACTTTTTGTAATTCGCCAAGTTTTAAAACTGTAGGAGCTATACACTGAACGCGGGGGTAAGAGTTACTATAGCAAAGTTTACCATAGCAATGGCTACGATGACAGCGTATAATATGACAAAGGTTACCGTAGCAACCTAAGTTAATATTTAAATTAATAGTGTGCCCAGCGAAGTGGGAGGGAATAAGCTAGTATATTTGTATAGTGATATACATATGTATTTATTACATTTACATTACATTACATTACATTCAATTATTGCAAGCACAATTTCACATGAGTTTTTTTTACATTTTAATAGCCCAATGTTTATTAAAATGGCTATATGTAGTATCGAATATCAATAATCACTTCTTCGTAACAGCGTTCGCTTTTATTTTTTAAGGAAAAGTCCAAATTGAGTTATTGTTAAAAGACCTATTGCGACTGAAAAGTGTATAGAAAATATTAACCACTATAATCACAAACACGTATAACATAAAATTCACTTTACTTTAATAATCTCGTTAATTTTTTATGCAAAAAGTGTGTTTGATAGAATGTCATATGAGAATAGAAACAGACTAATAAAGTTTTGAGGTCGGTTTCACAACAGCGGTAATATGTTAATACTAGTAAAATATGCTCATAAGATTACCGAAGATAACATTATATTCTTATCTCAAGTTGCTTATTCTGTATAACTTTATAAGGGTTGTAAAAAAATTTTCATAAAAGTGTTATAAAGCTGATAAATTATAAAAGAAAGACTATTTCTGTTAAGCCGATTTGAATTCGAAAAATATAATTTTAACGAATTCTAAAAACTACCTCGATCTATTAAAAAATAACTCTAAAACATTAAATGAAAAGACACAAAAATATCCCAATAACCTTGATCTATTTTCGTTTTTCCAAATATAATCTTTGGCAAGATTTAATAAACTTGAGTTTAAGCTTAAATAACTAAAGTTTTGAGAAATGTTATTAAATGAAGCTATAAGGGAAATATAGATTATTAATTCAAGAGATCGTTTTGTTACTGATTTGTATTACTAATTTACTTTTTAATACACCAATAATAAATATAATTAACGATAAAGTGTGCAAATAGGTAAAAAAACAAAAATGTGAATAATAACAGATGTTCAGTAAATAATGCTAAAAACCTAGTGTTACTTCATTTAAAATAAGATTCTTTCTAACACATTTCAAGCATATTCATAAGAAGTTTGTTAAGATATTTAGTTCATTATTTTTATTTAATATAAGGGTATATATAAGGGTATTAAGATTTAAAAAGTACAACAGCAATATAAGTTTTTTATTCATACCTTACAAAGTATCTGATCGATTTAGAGACTGAATATACCATAAGTATATACTCTATAATAAATTTTTTATCGCTTCATAATGTCATTGCTTCGAACATTGTTCAATATAAAAATGTTGTTAGTTTAAATATGTTTAGTTCTAAAGACCGTTGTATTAATCCTTACATAACTTTTATTTACTTAACTTTCTGTACTTTAATTTTACGCGAGAACTGAAAAAAACCTTTTTCTCCTTTTTTTATAATTGAGGCACAGAGCAGTTATCAAATATAAGCAGTGCATCTGTCAGTGGTTTTTCTTGTGATATCCTTGAAACTATTAATTTTAATAAAATGTTGCAGTTTGAACAATGAATCAAAATTGCTAAATTCTTAATCTGAAGACAATCTGACTTGTTATCACTACACTATAAAGGGAATACTACCAAATGTGCAGTGAGTTCACTGCACTTTTTGGAATACCTCAGTTTGTCTGGATTAATCGATTTCAAAATAATTTTTAACATTGGCAAATCTATAATGCTTTTGAGAAATATATGCGCTTCAAAAGGCACCAAAAAATTCCCGTAGTATCTAAACTGGAACGAGACGGGTAAAAAGCAGAGATTTTAAGTGAATGTGGTGTAGGTTAATTAGTTTTTATACAAGAGAAAATCGTTACTCCAATTAGTTTTCTGTTTACTTTAAAAATAGTACAGTTTCAATAAACCGTCTAATATCGAATACAGAGACATACATTCACGGTAAATTATTAAATAATAAGTTGCGTTCTGCGATTTCAGTGTAGTTCACATGGAATGAAAAAGTACACTATATGTATTTCTAGGATTGAAGCTACCTTAATACAAAAATTCATTATCCGTTAAGTAGTCTTTGCGCCTTTGCGATATTAGGAAAGGTATATTTAATAGTAATTTATTGCCGCCGTCCTATTACTTTATATTTCTGTTATATTCAATCACATCAAAAACATAACATGTAAAACATTTACAAATATCGCAACGTATTATGTAATTCTGACGTTAAAAGTTAAGAAATTCAATGTAAACCAAGTCGGTGAATTCAGTATAGCTGTCTGTGGGAGTATCTATCCAACTACTAAGTCATAATTGTTAGTTAGCTAACTAAAAAGCCTTATATATAGTTATACCTATTTTATATCTTAAAGAATAGAATTACTTGGCAAACGCACCAGCCGACATGAGTTAATTTCGACATAGAAGTGTCCCATATCTTTGTTTTTAAATCTAAATATCCAGACATCATATTTTATGAAAGATTGTTCGGTTATTTGATGTGAAGACATAACAAATAGAGTTATAATATTAATAGTATAGTCTGTGTTTATAACAACAGTCTAGTTTTTTAGCGATTGCGTTTCCCAAGTTACTCTATTCCATAAGAAATGAAAAAGGCTACGATGATGAACTCTGTACCGAATACGGTATGACACTGTTCTAATAATTACATTTTATTTTCATAGTGTAATCCGAAATACGTCAGCTCTTGCAGTCGACAATAAATAAAGAAAAATCGTTATATTACATAGTCATATAAATCAACTTTTATTTTTTAATCAAAATAAAATTTTTGGGAAGAAGAACTTTTTCTAAATCATAGTGTCATTTATACACTTTAATATTAAATGAATTTTCATATAATTTTCAGACCAATTTACAAAGAGTGTTTCTGGCGTTAGTCCAGGTAAGTGTTTATCCGTTTGCCAACATTGGAGAAAATACATATCCTCACTTGTAAGAGCACGAACAAGTAAAAAGTTTAAAATCGCCTCAGAGATAAATGTACACATAGTGGTCAGACTTTGTAATTAGTTTTGCACAGTTTATATGGAATACCAGGTAATTAATTACTTATTTAATAGTCAAATCATTTTCAATTTAGAATATGATATGAAATAAAACGTATAACGCTGATAAATCACAACGTTTTATAACGGGGTTATTATTACATTTTAAAATTGTTACTTTAACTTTTTTCCAAAATCGAAAATATCCGCAGTAAAACTCAAAACTTGTAAGCATAACACATTACAATTCTACGTACGTTTAACGTCAAAACAATATTGAAGATACCCGATAGCACATAACATGACTGAATTAACTGAACTGGAAGATTCAGCGTAGTCCCATCCTCTGATAATATTAGAATCAATAAATTAAACACGACGAGAACATAGCCAAGTAATTAGTTAATCTTCATTGCAAAATCATTAAATTCGGATATTAAAATGTAATTGTCATATACAATACAATTGTCATACATATATATATCAATTTCTAGGCACATATAAAAAACGACGTTGAAGTTACCATATTTTTTACAGTTTTTATTACTTATAACTCAACTATTTCAATAAATGCAAAATAAACAATAAGGTCTTTAAAAAAAATCACTTATATTATATTAGTATACGTCTTCTATTTGAAGTAATTTGTTAATCTAATAAAACCTTTGAATCGTTAAATAATTATCTCGTATAACTAAATGATACTGTTTTTTAGCAATATACTTACCGCCAAATGAATATCTAATTTTATAATTGTTTTGTAAATTTAGAAATATTTATATTAAGTGACATCTTTAAATATACGAGTAATGTGTACCTACCTACACCCCTTAACTCCTTAACACGATCACTGATATATTACGTTATATTATCTCCTACTAGTAACCTGCCACTTAAGGCAGGTATCTCACAGGTGTAATTTACTAATTAAGAAAAACTACGTTACAGTTAACGCTTTTGGAAAAAATATTAATTGTTACGTATCTGTTAAACTGAAAGATATATTTTTGATATTATGCTTTAAGATTATAAGTCTGGTCTCTTTCTTTACCGTGGATTACATGATAATAATAAAATGTAAAAAATAAATAAATAGAAATGATGACAAAAACTTAATTATTAATTAATCTCTGACACTAAATGATTCACAAAACTTCACAAATCAGATTTCGCTCGGGGTGGGGATCTAGAGCTTCAGCAAAGCCGGTACCCTCCTGGAGATATAATTTTCACGGCATCGCTTATATAAGGCAGGGGATCGGGTTGAGTTTTCGAATTCTGTCACTCACCTTCGGATAACCAAATTAATTTGATTACTTACACCTTGATTTCTATGAGAGGCTGGTCGTTCCCCGGTTGATCCAGCCCAATATGAGTTGAAGTCAGATAACTAAAGTAAGACTGTACCACCTGTCATTAATTTAAATAATAATATAATTTAATTTACAAGCCACATCTGTGAGCATTAAATAAGAATATCAAGTTACTTAAACGAAATCTTAATTTTAAACACAAACAAAAATAAAACTAAATTAATACCGCATACACATACCTTACGTCAACTATGTTTGTTCAATAACAAAGTAATCTTCTATAGTGTTTAGTACCTTGAGTGCTTTTAGAACATGAATTTAACGATATACTAAGTTATCAAAATTAAGTTATAGAAAGTTTCAAGCATAAGTTATTAATTAAATTATGTAGTGTTGGTAATAAACTGTCGTCTAAGTTCGATATATGGACACTACGTAAAGCAAAACGGATTAATTTCACTGATTAATTGATATGTTATCATATTTTTTAGACAATTAAGCCTTTAGCATTTTAAGGGATTTTTTTAATTATTAAAATTCCAATCCTAACCCAATCTTTATGAAATAGTCTCAAGAACTAAAAGCTGTAGTTTATTAGTCATAATTATTATAATTTTACTTGTTTTTAAAACAACAACTTACGTTACAAGTAAAGTTGCAGTTCGAAGGTATTATTATAAATGTTACAAACATAACTTCATTATAATCTGATATATTTGTAATATAACATCTATCACAAAGCCTCAAAGCTTAAACGAAATTCTAGTATACACTCGTATTGTTATTGTGTCAAATACACATCGCCTATTCATTATTATTATTATTTTATAGACCCAAAAATTTTTAACAGCATAATAAAATATTTTATTTTACTTACATAAATCTAATTAAAAGTAGTAGTTGATATACTGAGAAAGTAAAGCCAAATTGAATAAAAAACGAACACACACCCACACATAAATCGCACTATAACCATTAAATATTATATTTCTTGGTGAAATCTATCCTTAGTTCAATTCCCTTTACTCGATACGAAAATAATCTCTTTGTTTATAGCAAATTTGAGTATTCGTTTTAATAATAATATTGTGAACATTATTCAAAGTGTCTTTATTATCGTGCGGCTCAACTATTCAATTAAACATAATTTCACGTTAAAAAGCTTATTTAAACAAGCCCTGCACCACAGACACCATTTTTAAAGAAATTATTTCCTTATTCGGTAATCAAATGTTGAGAAAATTTTCATCCAAAAAAATACAATCTACCTACACCGAAATGAAGAGTTTATAAGAAATGTTAAATTTGTTTGATTTAGTGAAACACAAAAGCTTATTTTAAATACTAACTTTTAATAAGCAGTACATTTATGAACAGAATATTAATATGAATATACGAGTACGTATATCACATAAATATAAGATAGAAACAAATTAAATGACTAAATAATAAAGAGCAGTATGAATAATAAATGTAACAAGAGCATATCTTAATTTGAGAATTAAATATACGAAGTAATAACACTCAATGATAATTTTGTATAATGTATATATATATGTATAATTGGTAGTACTATAAAAACGCATAATGTAAATATAAACAATTAACTGCAACTTGTAAAAACAGTGTTATTTACTTTTTATTGGCTGAACTATAAATTCGTCTGGAATATAATAAAGAGATATTATATACAATTTTAATATGTTATTTAAATTTAATTCTGTAATATTAAATTAATTTAACTGCTAAATATTTACAGTGATCGTGTGTATTCAAAATAATGTATGTAGTGGATACTCGTATCCAGAGGATATAAAATATTTAAAATTTTTCTCATGTATTTATTTATATTACTTTTAGGATCATGACATCTAATCTCCGAATATTTACCGGTTCTAGCAAGAGGATCGGATTAACCGATATGATATTCAGGGTCAAGATGGGTAATGGTATTTCTTAAGCGCATTTAGATTTTATCTTAACTTATATTATTACCTTTTATATCATTTGAAATATTTGAAATAATTAAGTATTGTTGCCAATGGATTAGTCTCTTTAATTCGTCATTTTAAATCAATGATTATTGAAAATTATTGAAGTTTTAATCCTCTTTATATAATTTACACAGGATACCAAATATATTTACAAAAGGTTAAGATTTATATATTTTTTATAATAATGAATACCATAGCTTGATTTGAATTGAGAGATAAAGAGGACACATTGTCTTACTTTAATTTATATATGTTATATATGTGTTTGGTAACAAAATGTAATAAAAGTGGTAAAAGTAATAGTTTATGCATTTACTTTTTATACAAATTTTAATAAATCTGTGAAAAGATTCATATAAATATAATAAAAATATTTGTATCGGAACTGAAATGTTATTAATACGTGCCTTTGTACGAATCTTTTAAATAACTCTGTTTTTTATATATTCTGTGTGTACATAAATGTTAAATAAATAATTTAAGAGTATACATGAATAAGTCGTATAGCGAAACTAAATTACTCTCATAAATGCTATCTATATGCATATTTGAAATAAATCATTTTAAATGTGTACAGTATATTAATAAAGTATTCTTTATAGTATTGGTAATTTGAAATTCATATGTGAGAACTATTCCTTGTAGCTTCCAAGTTAAGTGTGGTACAAAGAGAAAATTAGAATATGAACCATGCCACTACTAGTTCTACGATGCTCTCTTGTTTGCTGAAAAACTATCTTGTACCCTACTATTTAATACTTTATGTTATTATTAGCTTGTTATGGAATTAAAAATAAATTTATTATTATTATTATTTACAAGGTGAAATGTCAGCGTTTTATCTTTGCGTGTGACAATATACAGAATACCTTGACACTTTTGATCACATTTGTAGGGAGAGACTTCGAATACAACATGCTTCCGTTATAAAGTTACACTGCTGACCGAAAAGTCAAAAACAATAGCAATTATTATAAAACTACAGTACTAAAATGTATAAAAACCTACTACCATTTATGCATGAAGACGATCAAAATCAAAATATGACTATTATAGCAATAAACTTGAAAACAGTCCTTGTTTGTGTATTGTGGTTGTTAAACTTAATATAACCAGATAATTGTCCCCAATATTATAATGTATGTGTGAGTTTTATATTATGAGTAATAAAAAACTATGATGTTTTTTTGTAGCAAATTAACAGTTAATTTAAAGTTTTATCTATTATTAAAATTTCATAACTTATATCCGAATGATTTTGGTGCCCTCGTTTTTAAATTCATAATATTCTTTACGTTGAAATAAAATTGAATTAATAAATTCGTTTGTCATTCCCAGAAATTTCTATGCAATATAATAGGAATCAAATTAGTATCTATTGTATTCCACAAGAGGTCGAGTGGTGCCGAATACCAAATGTAATTGAACTAATTCAATCTGAGATGACTTGGCTCTGTTTATGGTCTTCAGAAAAATAAAACGCAGATATTCTTTAAGAATTTTACGTATTTGTTTATTGGATCATTCACTTAAATGATTTTGATAAATCTGCAGAAACTTTGTTTCCTTTTCAACATTATTTGTAAAAGGAGTGCTGGAAGTGGAGAGTGCTCATTTATTTAGCACTCTCCACTTCCATAATTTATTTTATCGACGGAACAGAAAAAAAAGGGAAAAAGATATGGTTAATTTTTTACATAATCAGTCGATAATCAGTCATAATTTTTTTTATACATAGTAATTGAAAATACTTCGACATGGGAAGACCTAAACTGCGACTTCTGGTACCCGTCCCGACGATCTATCAATTGAGTTACCATGTTGTTATTTACCTTTATGAATCCAGGAATCTATTTTTAATGTCTTTATCGGGACTGAATTATCTATTAGGGCTTACAATCGAAACAAATTTAACATGTTTACAGACATTTAACACAATATTGTTTTATCTTAACATGTGTATATTAATTATATACGGCTATACGCAATTACTGTGAACGTTTTTTTTTTTTAACAAATAGATAGAAAACCTTTAACTTGTTAGTATAAAATTATTTTGTAGTCTATTATATGAATATAAAGCTATGAAATTCAAACTCAAGAATTTGTATTTTTTTCTCGATAAAATCATCTATTTCTTTACCATAAATATTAAATATGTAAATTTAGGTTGAAAGTAGCAAAGATATTCTTCACTAATCCCGAACCCTTGATCTATATTCAAGCTCTCAAATTTAATCTCCGATAATATTTGTGTAACGTTGGAGTCAAAGGTCTTGCTATCCTTTTTAAGAAACATATTCGAAATAAATTTTGGAGAATAGCTATAGTTCACTCAATTTGAACGGTTAAGGATACAAAATATAACTAACTTAGTAATATTAACATTTTGCTTTCTTAATACTATTATTATAAACTAACAAACTTAAGAAATAAAACATTTAACATTTAGTCCAATTATCAAGTATCTTTCTAAAATCTTGTACTTTATAACTATTTTTATAATGGGCTTATACTATATAATTGTCAATTATGAAATTAATGAGGTCTTTATTTAGAATCTAGGGAAGAAAGAAAACTTTGAAATTTGAATAACATGAGTGATTATTACAAATTAGTATAAAGAAAAAAAGACAGAAAAACCAGGCGAGGTGGTCGCAAATAGGAAATTATACTATAATTTTAGTTTAAAAGTATTCAATTACTATACTAGTAAGCTTAATAATATTTTTATACAATAAACAATAACTAATATGTCAAATATCATATCATACATCCTAGAGCGCACGAGATAGAAAAACAGAATAACGGATTCAAATACTGTTTTACGAAATAATGAAGAGTTAATCGATCTCTTAACTAGACCTATACTTGTGCATTACATGTTTAGAATATTGAAACTTATATTAAGATTGGCCAAAAGATTCCTGAGTTTTATAGATATAAAGAAAAATGGCTAATAAAAATAAAAAAGTGAAATTGGAAAAGTTTATTATTGATAAATTTGGTATAAAGAAATGCACCAATAGATTCATATGGAATATATATAAAATGTCGTCCATAAATAAATTTCACTCGACGAGTACACAGCCAAGTATATGTAAATAAAAATATTTAGATCATAAAAAAGACACATACGAGTAAGTAGATGAATTATTAACGTATTAAAACATTGCACTAATTTACCATTCCAGAAACAAAGAAGAATATCAAAAAGAAGCAAAAGAAGAAGCTTATCAAAAAATTTAATCAATAATAAAATAAGTTTATAGATGTGACAGAAGATTGGTACACCTGAACCATACATATTTCTATGTATACTTTCATACAAAAATATTACTTACATTGTCCATTTGCCTGGGGGCTTCGCAAAAAACTCTCATATTTAAACTTATTCCTGACACTTAGGAAATAAAAATAAAACTGATTGATTTTTTATAAATGCTACAAAAGAATTCAAATTATATGTATTTACATAAATGTATATATATTCTTTCAAAACTCCTAATAAAAATACGTGGAATGTTCTTGACTTCTTTCATACGCTCTACTGTTGATATAAAATATGTCAATATTAATATCCAGCGACAAGAATATACAGTTATATAATAAAGAATATAAAGTATATAAGAAAGCTTAATAATTATTTTTTTTTGTTAAAAAATAACAAATTACCCGGTTATTGCTATTGATATGTTGGTAAGCCAACCATTAACAACGAAATACATTTACTATGAAAATTTGATCGCCAGTTAATCTATTTATAGATTTAATTATCTATATAGAAGGCATTTTAATATCCCCAAAGTTATCTCAGTTGTCTATCGCATTTTTTTACTAAAGTCGTAACTAAGTTTGTCATAAATATCCGAACATAAAAAACGTCGTACCCGAACATATAAAATTAAAGCTCTGATTATTTTGACATAGTGATCTAATATTAGTCATTTAAATATATCATATTCAAACATGTAGAAAGATAATATTCAGTTAGCTCCGGGTCTCCCAAGTTTTAAATACTTTAACCCATTATCGGTCGAACACAAATGAAAAGCATTTTAAATTTAAATACGAACGAACGAGTAAACACGTATTTTTTAATTCAACAGGAAGTATAAAATAATAAAATAAACCAAAAAAAAAATATATATTGCGTTTCATATATATTTTAAAGTATAATATTTTATGAGTATAGTAGCCACTTATTAACAAAAAAAAAATCCAAACAAAACTTGTCAATACAAAGTATTATCAAATACTTTTAAAATTCCCATTGAAATGTTGAGTGGCATATGTCTCCATGCAACTATTTTTCCAAGTTTTTGAAGTATGACCTGATTCGTCATGGTGTAATCCAAAATGCAGGTCTTTTTGGGAATCATGCCGTAAAATTATCTTGTTATATTATGTCGACACTAAAGCTGGTCCACAAAAACCTTTTTTATTTGCTTTGCTTTGAACATGCAAACGCCAGGCATTTAAAATAGTCGAATCCACCATGTATGTGAAAAAGATCGTCTCGTCCACATTACTCATAACTTTCTTGATGTTTTGAAAAAATAATGGAATACTAACATCAGATATCTTTTTTTTCATAGCACCATCTTATTAGTGTCCATTGGCTTGAGATCACCATAAGTAGTTGCCATTGTGCAAACACTATTGTCTTTCCATCTAATCAATAACAGTTTATTTGTATCATATCGAAGTCGGTTCTCTCTTTTTTTTCATTTCTTTCGTAGAAGTTAATGGCTATTTCTTGGTATGTTTTTAACAAACTGTTCCAATAGTACAAAATCCCAAATTCAGCAACTCAATAATAACGTCGTATTCCCAATGGACCAATTAACTTTTTGTGGTCTAAAAGCTGAAATTCAAAGGCATGCCTATTTTTTTATTTGATGTGTGTCAACAACACTGCACTGTACAATGTACATTGACTGCAATGTACCATATGCATCAGTACATTTCAGTCAATGGCTCTTTATTGCAGAAAACATTTAACTATTTTATTAATCAAGTCAGAAGACTTAATTTTTATCTGTATCCGAAAGCGCGACGGTCCAGCTATCAGAGAATAGTAACCATCATTTATGGAATCAAAGTGTAACGATAAGGTACTTAAACTTTTGCCTTTAATACCAGTTTCACTTTATTTAAATTTTTATTAAAAAAGGTATAATATATTTAAGGTAATAATTTTAAAATCTTAAACTTTTATGGACGGACTCAATATATTTTGATTTGCAGGATAAAAGATATTACTCAATAAAATAATACATATAATAAGTTAGGATATTGCAGTAACAAAAAAGTCAATTTAGTAGTAACAAGTTTGTTGAAAAACACATACTATTTCTTGATAGGACAGAATGTAATAGTTAGAACACGTAAGCCATTTTCTTTTCTCCGCCAATATATAGTAATATCCTCTCCAAGTTTGTAATGGCAGAAGGTAATAAGAGTAATACTAAAAACAAATGAGAATTCTACTATATAAACCTATGAAAAAATACATAGAATAATAACAAATAACAAAATAATAATACATGGAATTATAAAAATGATAATTTGTATATTCCTTAAAATAATAATATTCCCAATTTTATTTATAAAATTCTACTGGATGTGTGTTTATCTCTAAATACCTCTTAAACGGATAGACGATTTTTATATTTTTACGAGTTTTATGCAATCCGTATAATCCCTTTATATGATCTGGTAATCAATAGCGTGATAAACGATTTCTGGATTACGTTTTAAGGAATTTATAATAGATGTGTACTATTAAAAATAAATTACAAAATATATTCATTGATATTGATAGTACCAAGCACTTGTAACAATATCTTAGCTTCCACATTCTATTGTAAAAAACTAATTCTCGTTACTCGTATCTTATATAAAGTTCTAAAATAAACTTCTAAAAAAGATATGTAGTCACTTTTGCAATAATTTAACAATGTCTTTGCATATAACCCATATGAGAAAAGATCTACGAGTATAGTACCACGAGCTAGGATAAATTGCAGTCTTTACTTTCTGCTCGTTTTAATATATGGTCTAAGGTTTTTTGAAAGTAACTTAATCAATATATTACACTTATATTAAATCTAGTAGGTGGTAGAGTCTAGCTGTAGTTATCCGACTACAGCTCGTATTGGGCTGGCTCGACCGGGGAAGGACCACCCTCTCACAGAAGACCGACGTGTAGTAACCAAATTCATCTGGTTATGTTCCGTCGGTGAGTGAGAGAATCCGGAAGCCCAACCTCCCCCCTGCGCCAAACATGAAAGCGATGCCTAGAAGAAAAATACCCCAGGAGGGTACCGGCTTTGATGAAGCCGGGGACCCCCTCCCCGAGCAAAATCGGGGAAATGCTTTTCGGATTTTGCTCGAGCTGCCCGTCGTATCTGGGGCGGGCAAAGTATCGCCTTTTGTGTTTTATGAGGGCAAACGACGAGTCAACGTAGCGGCACTCCGACCCACTCTAAATGTGGACTTTTGCAACATCCGGGGACTTCATTCCAACTTGAACGCCGTCCATTATCGTCTAGAGACGGCGCAGCCGGCCTTGTTGATTCTGATGAAAACGCAGATATCTCAACCTAGAGACACAGCGTACCTGTCATACCCCGGGTATAAACTAGAACACCATTTTATACCACACGCCGGGGTATCTGTGTTCGTAAGGGAGGATATCTGCTAACGTCGCCTTCAGGTTTTTGAAGGTCGGGACCTGTCTTTACTCTGGCTACGCGTGGACATGGACGACCATGTCAGATTCTATGGGTGCCTCTACAGGTCCCATAGTGGTAATGCAGAAACGGATCAACTCTTGGGCCATGTTCAGGCGAAGATTGACGATCTGCTTTCACAGACTCCCTCCGCCGAAGTCGTAGTCCTAGGGGACTTTAATACGCACCATGCCGATTGGCTAGGGTCACGTGCCACCGACTACGCGGGGAGATCTGTTTTTGACTTTGCTCTGGCAAATGGTCTGTCCCAGCTGGTAAAGACGCACACTCGTCTACCGGACGTGGACAGCCACACGCCCTCTTTGTTGGATCTTCTGCTGACTACACATCCAGAAAAGTACCAGATCACTGTCGAGGCTCCCTTAGGTTCCTCTGATCACTGTCTGGTACGGAGTGTAGTGCCCATTCAACGGTCGGCTCGCACAACACCTGCGACTCGACGCGTTTGGCACTACAAGTCAGCGGATTGGGATAGAATGCGGTCCTTTTTTGCATCCTACCCATGGGGGCCGATTTTTTCCCTTCCGATGATCCTAGTGACTGCGCTGCGGCTGTAGCTGATGTGATACTACAGGGCATGGAACTATTTGTACCAAGCTCTGTGGTACCACTTGGTGGCAGATCGCGGCCTTGGTTTGATGCATCTGTCAGGGCTGCAGCAGCTGGCAAACGGCAGGCTTATCAAGCTTGGATCAATGCGTTAGTCACTAAGGATCCGAACTCTAGAGTCCTGAAGAGGAAATATAATCGTGCCTCCAGATTCTTCAAACGGCAAATCGCTAGAGCTAAGTTCAAGTATGTCGTCAAAATTGGGGATCAGCTGGCAAAGTACCCGCCTGGCACGCGCAAATTCTGGGCGCTTTCAAATGCCACTCTGGGAAACTTTAGCCAGCCGTCCGTCCGTACCGCCGTTGCACATGGGGAATGACTCTCTGGCCCACACGGCAAAAGAGAAAGCCGATCTCTTGGGCACTCTTTTCGCCTCCAACTCGACTTTGGACGACCAGGGGAAGATACCGCCTATCTTCCCACGGTGTCAGAGCTCAATGCCGGAAATAGTTTTTCGGCAGAAAACTATTAGGCAGTCTCTATTTTTGGACGTCCTTGGACGTTCATAAATCGAGTGGGCCGGATGGCTTTTCTCCATTGGTGCTACGAACGTGTGCCCCTGAGTTGACTCCAGTGCTAACGCGTCTATTTCGGTACTCCTACCTTAAAGGCGTACTCCCGGTCACATGGAAGCGTGCCCTTGTCCATCCGATCCCTAAAAAAGGTGATAGCTCGGAACCAGCTAACTACAGACCTATCGCCATTACCTCTCTGCTCTCCAAAGTAATGGAGAGCATTATCAATAAACAGCTCCTAACCTACCTCGAGGATCACCAGTTGGTCAATGTCCGGCAATATGGCTTTCGCCATGGTCGATCAGCTGGTGATCTTCTGTTGTATCTTACACTCCGTTAGGCAGCTGTTATTGAAAGCAAGGGAGAGGGTCTGGCAGTTAGTCTGGATATGGCGAAAGCCTTCGATCGTGTATGGCACATGGGGCTTCTTTCGAAGCTACCTTCCTATGGGCTTCCCGAGAGTTTGTGCAAGTGGATCACCAGCTTCCTCACTGGGCGGAGCATACAGGTCGTTCTCGACGGTTTTTGCTCGGACCCCAAGCCCGTGAACGCTGGTGTACCCCAAGGCTGCTTGCTATCCCCAACACTGTTCCTCCTGCACATCAATGATATGTTGGATATCTCCAACATACATTGTTATGCGGATGACAGCGCTAGTGATGCGGTATATTCCGGCCGTGCAGGTCTCACTCGGGAAAACGTCGACGAGTGCCGAAAGAAACTTGTGTCTTCTATATAGACTTCCTTGGGGATGGTCTCTGAGTGGGGTGAACTGAACCACGTTCAATTCAATCCCGAAAAGAGGCAAGTTTGCGCGTTTACCACTAAGAAAACCCCATTTGTCGTATCACCGCTCTTCGAGAGCACTCCCCCCCATTGCCTCGCCAAGTATCAGAATACTGGGTCTCGACATTTCGAGTGACTGTCAGTTTCGTGGTCATCTGGAAAGCAAGGCCAAGTTGGCCTCGAAGAAATTGGGAGTGATCAATAGAGCGAGTCAGTTCTTCAAACCTGGCCAAAGACTTGCGCTCTATTAGGCGCAGGTCCGGCCACACATGGGGTACTGTTCTCATCTCTGGTCCGGATCACCCCAATATCAGCTTTTACCATTTGACCGCGTACAACGGAGAGCCGTTCGAATTGTCGGGGACCCGGTGTTCTGCGAACGGCTGGACTCTTTGGCATTGCGTAGAGACGTTGCATCTTTGTGCGTCTTCTACCGCATTTACAACGGGGAGTGTTCCGAAGAACTATTCGATCTGATGCCTGCCGCCGAATTTCATCACCGCACAGCGCGCCATCGCCTCCAATACCATCCTTACCACCTGGATGCGTGGCGATTTTCCACGTACCACTCGAATGTGGAACGAACTCCCTTCGGCGGTATTTCCAGATCGGTACGACATGGGTACCTTCAAAAAAGGCGTTTATTCCTACCTACAAGGCCGGCAACACTCTTGTAAATCCTCGGATGTTGGAAGAGTTCATGGGCGGCGGTGATCACGTCCATCCGTGACCCGCCAGCTCGTTTACCCTCCTCTTACATAAAAAAAAATAAAAAAAATAGTAATATTATAAAAGTGAGAGTTTGTAAAGATACATACTTGTACATAATACTCTTTCACGATGAAACTATTAATATATCTAATACATCAGAAAACCACATAAAATACCTTATTCAACTAATAATATCAACAACAAAAACAAGAAGAGAACTTTACCATCAAAGGACTCGTATCTCTCCTTGAAAATGTGGTTAAGTCAAGTTTAGAGATATAACTTAATTTTAAAATATCTAATTCACTGGTTTTCAAACATGAATTTTTATTTGTTATTATTTTATTCTATTGTTATATTTCTAAAATTATAAAATAAAAATTACAGTCATAGTAAAAACTATAAGTATATTATAATTGAGAATAATAACTTTAGAGGTAAACTTTTACACCTTTAAAATATCAAACGTCCAAAAGTTTGTTTTTAGTATCCTTTTTGAAATAGAATTTTAGAAGTAACTAAACCTAAATTTGCCATATAATAATATATATTTATAAGTAAAACGTGAATAGAGGTACAAAATTACATCAGGACAAGAGTCCTTATTAAATTCACATAAGGTTTGCCATTTCATCTATTTATTTATAGTTCTTTATTAGACAAGTGTTGTGGTTGTAGTAAATTTAGAACATTACTCTTGCCCCTATTCGCTATTATGTCTCCCCTTAAAAAAATGAGTAATTCGTAGTCATAAACATAAAAGATATAGGTTCTCAAAAAAAAAGAATTTTTGTTTTCTTTTCTGGAATTAAAATAGTTGTAAAATAACTTGGTACCTATAATTTATTTCAACCTTAAAATTTCAACTTGTATAACAAGTTTTAACCATGGCAAGAGAATAAATAGATTCTTATTTAACAAGATATTGGACATAGTTTTCTTAACGGCTATAAAATAACATCTAAAACTTGAACGAAAAAACTGACTCTTGATAGAAAATTTTATATTGTACATACATTTTACTATCTGAATATATATAAAATGAATTTTGCTTGACTGTATGATCAAAATAGAATCATCAAGAGTAAATTATGGAAATATTTCCTAAAATGGAGTAATAGCTAAAAGTGGAGGTCCCTAAATTTATCAACTTTTATATTCGATATTTGTTATTAAAGATATTACCAGATACAACACAGACACCTTTGTGGACGTATGTGTTACACAAATGTAGACACCAAAAATGTCATATACAAAGACGTCTCTGAGAAAAACAACGACCATAAAAATAAGTATGTATTTTTTTTTTATTCGTATTTTCGATGTTTAACTATAAACCTGGTCTATTTAACAATAAAAAATTGTAAAGATCTTTTCAGTTTCTCGACGTTTCGATCTTATTTCATCAGTCGTGGCTACGGAATAGACTGATATCAGCTCAGTGTCGTCTTCGTAAAGCACTAGTTGATAACTTTCCTCGCTCATCCTTAATTATTTTTTAATTGAGGGTATTTTGACACACAAAACTAACAACATGCATTTACTGACGCTTTAAGCCACATCGAGTATAATACTTAGTTTATACTTATATGATTTTTTTTTTCTATTGGTTTATTACAGATCAAGTTCAAATGTATTATGGTTATAATAAACCCGATATGAAACAACGCTCCAGTTACTTAAGTAGATGTTTGGAAGATAATTGAAGTAAATTAAAGTAAAGTAATTATAATATTCATGCTCAGCAAATTCTAAAACTGTTAGTTCATGTTGCCATATTAAGTTATAAGGCGTTAGTGATTAAAATGTATCTCAAAATCGATGGAAGTATTATTTAATAAAACCATTACCAGATTGCAACTTTGTAATAGTAGTAGAATTATACTTTTATAACGAAATCAACAATAAAAATACACACACAAAAATATATCCATCCACCCAAAATAAATCATCGTTTTTGACAGAAAAATTTTACTTATATAATGAAATATTTAAAAAATACAACAGACTTCTATATATATAATATTTATAAAACTTAAAGCTAATATAAAAGTATACTTATCGTGATAAAATTTTAATACATAACCAAGTGCATTATTAACTTTTCTTAAATACACAGAATATTTGTCTAAGCAAAGCTTACCCGTTCTTTAAAATTTAACTCTAGAAAACTACGCATCTTCAACTATAGAACATTTTTTTTGTATTTAGTTTAGTATGGAAAGCATTTATATTAGCTAGGTACTTATTTATAGTATTAGATACATACATACTTATAAGATCCTTAAAAACTTAATGACTGACAATGCACAGCAAAAAAACGAAATGTAGACAAAAATGGAACATAGTTTTTTAAATAGTATAAAAATCCTTATACTTAAAATATTGTGTATGAGCCTCTATATAAATGCAATATAACTAATTATTTATTCAAAAATGCAGAAATCCATCTCCTATGAAAACTAAATCAATGAGCTAGTTATATGTGATGTTACAGTTCAATGATTTGTGAGAAAAAAATTATGTATAATTTTTTTTGTACAATAATAAAATAATTCAAGTTGTTTGCAATCCCTCAAGAACGGTGAAGATTCATTTCCTTAAAGGAATCAGATGGTCCAATGTCTCGCAAATGTTACCTAGATTCAAATAAAACCCTGAGATTGGATTGCTGAAGACCTTTCAAGCCACCGACAAGGGAATTAATTAGATTCGTATTACATAATAAAAAGAGAGAGAATAATTGTTTTTAGTGCTAAGTATCTTTTTTTACTTTTATATAAAGTTTTTTGCCACAATATTGTTTCACCGTCAACCGTATATTAACTATTATGTGACGAAATTAAACTTCTAGTTCCTCAATTGTCGAATCAAAGAACTTCAAATAGACTGCGGCAATAGAAAAATAGTAGCAAACAGATACATCAACTAAAATTCTTCTATTCCTTGCTTTTTAGTTAGGGTAGATTTACAAATTTGTATATATTTTTCTGATTTGTTAATAGAGACATAACCCAGTAATGTTATTTAATCTTGTAATTGTACAAAAATATATATATATTTTTTTGTTGAATTTTTCTACATTTGAAATATCATTTATAATATGCTCATAGAATATTTTTATATAATTTTATCATTTCTTTCATTTCCCCTAGGTATGAGACTTTAAAGCTTTGTCGAAATCAAATACACCTCGAACTACATTTATGTATTAGGGGAGATGTAGGTAATAGGGATCACTTAAGCGAAAATGAAAAAAAAAGCAAATCTATTAATCAACTATTTATTGCTCTGTTCTTATAATAAACTTTACTTTCTTAAGTATCAATTGAGATCAACTTTCATCACTTTGGCTTAGTAATTTTGGTACAATGAAAAATTAAAAAAAAATAAGTTCGATCCCCATTGTCAGCATCGGTTGGCAATGATGATCAGCATGTGGGCAATGGTGATCAACACATATCGCACACATAATTGTCCGCAGAGTCCCATCCAGTACAGTCGGCATGAGCCCAGAACCCATTTAACCATAGTCTTCATCTGAAAAAATATTGGGATTCATAGGAAATATGCCCGTTGCTTTGAATCCAGCTTCACCCTTGCTCATGGAAGCAACATTAGAGAATGCTTTTTTGACCAATGAAGCAACATCATACGGTGTTATTCTTTGTAAAAGCTGGCTCTTCATGAATAAATCGCATTCCCTTCTATAAGCTGGTTTAAATGGACCAAAGAAGGACACATCCAATGGTTGCATACGATGTGATGTATGTGGTGGTAGAGATAGCATATGGACATAGTTTTTCTTACAATACTCATAGATGGCCAGAGAAATGTGGCTTGTATGATTATCCAATACTAATAAAATCGGTTCTGCTGCAGAAGGTTTGGTATACTTGGTAAAGTGCCGGAGCCATTCAAGGAAAACTTCTTCATTTATCCATCCGTTGTCCGAACATTTATATATTGCTCCTGTTGGGCCATCCTTTTCCAGAGTTGGGGCCATTCTCTTTCGAGGGAATATAAACATTGGCGGGACATATCCACCTGCAGCACTCATGGCGCAGAGCAGAGTGATGTTTTTGCCTCTTTCCCAACTTGTTACGGAACCTACTCTTTTTTTGTCCCGTTGCAGCTAATATTTTTCCAGGATCTTGGACGGTGGATATGCCGGTTTCGTCACAATTGTATATATTTTTCGGTAAAAATTTGTATTTTTCCATTAGTTCTTCTAACAGCTTGTAGAATCGTTGAACTTCAGTTTTGTTGAAGGCTGTAACCCTGTTGATGCTAGTAGTTTCAGGCTTCCGCACAGAAATATTATTCCTGGTAATAAATCCATCAAACCAAACACGACCAGCCAATCTCGAACTTGTATTAAAATTGTGTTTCAGCTTTAGGGCTTCTGCATATTCAAATGCCGTTCTTTTTATTTCGTTTGGGGTACACCCGTAGAATACGTTGACCATAGTCTTGATTATGTTAGCTAATTCTTCTTCCATCTCTGGAGTGAAGACAGTATTACGGCCGAGACGAGGTGCCTTAATTGTATTCTTTTTGTACCTCTTGTGAAGACTGGCAAATGGAATGTTCATGGTCTTCGCAGCTTTCCTTATTGAATAATTCTGTTCATCGATGAGCTTCACAGCTTTTTCCAGGTGGTCTATAGTCCGGTTAGCTTTAGTAGTCTTTCTAATACGAATTTTCGGCATCTAAAAACAAACAATAATACTGTTTTATCGAGGTTATGTAATGTGGGCAATGGGGATCACTATGTAGGTAATTGGGATCACTCGACTTCAATTACCTACATGGGCGAAGAGACGGCAAAATAAATTCTGACGAGAAATTTCAAGTTATAATAATAAGATGGCTGTTGAATTGCATGCTAAAATGTTGCGATTATTACATATTATAAGTACAGAAATAAATATTTGTTATTTTGTGACTTTTCTCCGGATTTATCAACTCGAAAAATTAGATCAAAATGGCGCGAAAGTTGCACACACCAGTCACTCACAAGCGTGTCGCGCGAACTGAGTCAGTCGCCGGTCGCGCACGAGAATGACGTAATGCTAGCGTGTAGGTACATTAGCATCGCTTAGTCGCGTTCGGTTTTTGTTATTTTGAGGTGATCACCATTGCCAACTGACTCCCATTGCCTACATCTCCCCTATATGACACCAAGATAAATTACAGTATTTTATCTATATAAAGAACCTTAGGGCTACACTAATGAAATACATCTCTGCGCTCAGAGAGAGTAAACTTTAATTGAATAGACTACCTTTTGATAACTAGTTAATATTTCTCTTATTAATATTAAAATTTCATTTCATCTATATCTACAAGTATACCTATATTTATTATTGTAAGTTCTGAACGCCTTTTTGTTTTATTTCTTTCTCTATATCTAACACTTATTATATTTTTATAGCTTTTATTTCAGAAATTCATTTTATTAGAACTCTGTACTTACTTTGTTAGTTTTAAAGCGTCAATCTTTATTTTTTTAGTTTGTAATATAACTTGAAAACACTGAAATATTTTTTCTGTTATATCGCAAAAACTTATAAAGATAATAGCATTAAAAAATAATAACCTGTAAAAAAACATAGCAGAATCCATGTGCGTGTGATTGTCAAAATCTCAAACACAAATTACACCTAAACTCAAAGCAACAATCTGTGAATTACATAAAATATATCCCGTTTGGGAATAGTACTCTCAACCTTCGGCTATATAAAAAAATATTTCAATAAAACACAACAACATTTTTAAATTAATTAAAAAGCAATCAATTCACAAACAAGTTTCGTAATATATATTTTCTTTTGCAGTCGAGGTTAGCTGGTATATTTAAATGTAAACGTATCCAAATACTTCTCAATCCAGTAAAAAACCATTTTTTTGTAAAATCATCATCTATTGTATACGTGCTCCAAATGATGATGAAATATGATGAAATAGGGGAAATCTACTGTTTATAATATTTTAAGATAAACATAAATTAATTATAAACTATTATTAAGGGCTGTTCCATATAGAGATCAAAAATCGGCACTAAAATAAAATAGGTAATAAAATAACATAGGAATAGCAATAAATAAGTATATCCATAGAAATAAGTATTCCATTTTCGATTATAGGACCTACACGATAAATCACTCAAAAGCATTGTAAAAACTTACGGACTCATTATTATTAAATCCTCTGTCGGCTATCCATAAGGTCTTCAGTAATTCAATCTAGGATTTCATTTAAATCTAGGTAAAATTGTGCAGACCCCAGATCATCTAATTTCTTAACGTGAATATAGCTTCGACGAGCTTAAAAAATGTATGAACGACGTTAATTTCATTGAAATGTAATTAAATATTTATGTTAAATACTTTCAAAAGATATTTGTGTTTAGATGCATTCAAGATTTTATCTACTAATCATGAAACCCTATTGTATTGAGATCTGCGTCATCTACTTAACCCGAAGCAATCTTTTTTTCAATATAATTTTTAATAATAATAAACAGAAATGCTGTATTAGTTCAGATAAAACAAAATTATTATAAATTATACTACAATATCAAAATATAGAGTAAAACTATTGTTGTAACTGTTGAAGCTACGTTCCGTAGGTGGTTGAAAACTGAAAGCTGATCAATCGTCAATGATGATTAGGATGTGTTTCTTAGAGTACATAACACGTATCATAGAGTACACATTTCGTTAGGGAGGTAATGTATAACACAATTATCCATGGTCAATGGCAGAATTCACCATGAGGAAGAGGAGCTACTTATTATATCGTTACAGCTTCATGTCTTTCATTTATACATTTACCGACCTCTGTGTTTCAAACATATTCTTACAGACATCTGGAACTCAACAATACCTTTAAAATAATGTCTGTTGTTGTAAGACAGGATAATTTTTTTTAAGTTAATAAAATGCATTTTATTTTATCTCGTTAATTGTTAATCACAACGGAGAAATACTAAATAAGAATGGACTATCTTTAATAAAATCTATATATTCTTTACATAGCTTAGAATTATTAATGGTAGTTCCATTAATAATTCTAAGTTACTCGTTTTCACTATTAGAAAATTAGAGATCAAAGCAAAAGAAAAATGGCTATTTCATTAAAATTTACATGCATTTATAAATAATACAAACTAAACGAATAATATTAAAGGACAAAAGAATACCTTACATAACTTCCATTATATTTTTATTCTAATAATAGAAACTGTAATTTAAAATGATATTTGCCTTTCCTGTAACCGTTTGCAATTTTAATTCTAAAGAGGACATTATTGGTGTAAATAAGGAAATGGCTTCTTCGCTGTGTTGAGAAATATTATGTGAATTTTTATTTTATAAGAAATAGTTTCACGGTGAGAATGAAAAAGAACGTGCTCAGGTGGTTTGGGCACGTTGAACGAATGAGTGATGAAAGAATGGTAAAAAAGATTTATATGGGAAAAGTGAGCGGTAAGAGAGACAGGGGGAGGCCTCGAGTGACCTTCGAAAACACAGTAGCTACGATACTGGAGGAAGGTCACGTAAAAAGCATGAGGACCCCCCGGAGGGCATGTATGAAAAGGTTGATGTCTGTGGCCGAGGCGAAAGAGGTATGCAGAGACCGTAGCATTTGGCGCTCCGTCGTCTATGGCTACCCCGCAAGGAATATGGCGTGAAGGTAAATAAATAAATAAATAAATAGTTTATATTTTAATAAACAGTACTATATTATTGATATTGGGTCCTTATTAAATCAGCTTTGAAGTAAAGTACTTTATAAGGTATTTTCTTTGTTAAGAAATTTCTGTCTCACAAGGAGTTTCACAAGTAAATAAACTTAGTTTCGGAACAAGACATTGTGGATTACCCCTGTAAGAATCAAACCCATGACCTTTGGTTCAGTTATAAAATTCACTAAAAACACGGCATCGAAGCTAATCTACTCGTCTGAGTGAAAATGAAAAATAAGTTTCATGTGTTCACAAGAACACATGAAACTTATTTTTCATTTGTGTACAAACACAAACAATAAAATAATCCAATCGAGAAACAAAAGACTTACATAAAAATGTTGTAGATACACATGTTTGAGAAGAGAAAGATTTCATAAATATTTTCTTAGTTATATCTTTAGCACTAAATAAATAAAGTTTTACGGAAAAGCCTTTGGTCGTATGTTACCGAGAATAGCGGAATGTAATTCTAAAGACTGTCATTTATCCTGGTCTTTAGAATTTATTACGTGAACCTTTTCTCACATTAATTGTGTGTAAAAACGTAGTAAAATTATGTAAATGACAGTTTCATAGCTTGTTGTTTCTGATATTAACAAACAAATAGCTTTTGTTAACAAACTTCTAAATTATTCCTTTATAAGCAAACATAGACAAAAATATGTTCAATGAAAATAAATGTAATTGATTTATATACTTTATATGAAATGCATCAAGATGGGGACAGCTCACATTGAAGATATAAGGCGGTATTAATTCATCCAGATTCAAAGAGTGAATTTCACTCAGGATTTTTTTTACATACATTATGTTTTTTGCATATTTAAATAATCTTAACAAGGTTAACTTTTATGAAATTCTATTACTTAGCACTATGTTAAATTTAATCCCTATATATATATATAAGCGATTTACCACTCACTTACCGATTAACTTAAAATTTTACGTAGTTACTTCCTTTACGACGTAGACATCCACTAAGAACGGATTTTATGGAATTCCTATCCCAACGGATTTCAACTTTTTGCAATTCGCCAAGTTTGAAACCTGTATAGCTTACATACACTTAATGCGGGGGTAAAAGTTACTATTGCAACGGTTACGATGACAACGCATAATGTGACAAAGGTTACCATAGCAACCTAAGTTCACATCCAAATTAATAGTGTGCCCAGCGAAGCGGGAGGGCTTAAGCTAGTAGGAATATAAATAGTTTAAAATGCTATTCGTGCTATATGTTCGTTATTTTCAGCTCATTCACTTTTTATAACCTGGAATCGTACAAAAATATTTAAAAAATGCTTATCGTTGAATATAGCCTTTTGAGAGATATAAATTACGCTTATAAAGAATTTTCAATATTTTCAGAACGAGAAACTATTAACGGTGCAAAAATTATTTATTTGTTTTTCATTTAACTACATTCAATACTTCAGTGCACGAGATTGAACGTTTATAAATTTCATAGCAAGTAATTTATTATTACTAAGTATTACGAAATCTGAGAACAAAATTATTTTGCAACAAGCGAGCGAAAGATGGCGGACGTTTTAAATTGCTAATTGTCTTCAGTTAATGAATATGATATCTTCAGGTAGCAGTTATATCTAAGTATTATAATAAAAATAAAATTTTCACTACAAATTATTGTCAGAATATTTATATTAAACTTTTGCTCATATGGAACATGCGTCTCTTTGATACTGAACTCGACACGACTGAACCAATATTAATTACATTTTTTTTAAATACTTGATACTATCTAACTGTACATTTGAATGAAATTGAGTTTAAATTGAAAATGGAAAAATAGAATATAAATTTTCGCGAATTACAGTTTATAAATCGCCACGAGATGGCACTGTACGTTAAATAAAATAAAAATTCAACCAACCGCTGGGATTTATGGGTACTCGAATATGGGAAAAAATGCTATATCCAATTTATTGTTATTTAAGAGATGCAGCGCTGTATTTCATATTATATACTGTCGCAACGACCTACATCAATATTATGCCCAAGCAATATTCTAATGTATTTTTTTGGTAAGATAACTGGTTTTTTTAAAACCAATTTTTACGTTTTTTATATATCTTTCAGCAGCTAATGTGGATAGCTGCTATTGACAATTGGAAACTCTGGGAATTTGGATTTTATTTTATAGACAAGACAACTCCTGAGCCGGGATATTATAAATATATTAGAAAGTGTTCATTGCGCTTTGCGTACTTTAGTTTTAATAACTTAATATTTAGTTATTAGTTAAAATTTTCAGAAAAAATCTTGCTGTATTTGTTATAAAATTTTTAAAAAGTGTAAGGTTTGTTCCGAAAGTCAATTTGGTATATTTTATTGCAAAAAAATGGGTTTCATGGAAGAGTTATGTTTTAAATAGTTATTTTTAATTATCATCCAGGACAACCGTTTACAAATTAATAATAATTACAATGTGCGATTACTTGTTCATGTATTGATGACATATAATATAACGTTGTTGAACTTACATCATACACATAATGCCTTAAAATAAAAGCATTCATGAAGATTTCGTGAACATTATGAACAACGCTTATTTATCCTTGATTGTGAAGTTGGTGTTTCATAAAATACACAATTGTACCGACCTCAATAACGTTGGTCCGATGAACAAGAATCAAGATTTAATTATAATACTTCCTTTGTTGTGGTATTGTAATAATATAGCGATATAAATTAACGTCATTAAATAGGAAATATAACTTTTATATATTAAAGATTTTTCGAAATAAAAATATTAATTGAAAACTATAACAAAAATACATTAAAGTAATATATTTAAATATAAAATATGTATGTATATAATCTTATTATTTTCTAATCATCTTGTTGAATGGAACTTTAGCGCAAATATACATGAAAAGTAGATAATTTATGACATTTTTTATAAAAAAATGTCATAAATTGTTTATTTATATCGTAAAAGGAAGTCATCCAGCTTGGAAGTAAACCAATCGACAAACCAGTGCAAATACCAGTATTAACTACTTAACTACTATAAACGTTAATATTTTTCTAATAAGCGCACTTATCGTTATTCATTAGTAAATTTCCCTAGTACGTAGTAGTACTAATCAAATGCACTAGTCTATTAATATAATGAATAAGTTATAAGGTAAAACCTGTAAATATAGAAAAATTTTTGAATGTTGGTCGAACTTTTCATACATAATGAATTTTGAAATAATTTTATGAAATTACTAAATAAAAATCCGGCTGCGACCGGGTGAAATGTGTCTCATGCACACTTTTAAAAATGTAGGTAGATATTTTTGTAGTTACAATTTTCTTATTTTTTTTCTTCATGTTTAAATCTCAATAATGGCAGTTTGTATAACGTACGCATATAAAATATAATATATAATCTTGATAGAAAGGTAAATATTTATTAGTTAGTTATATGTGTGCAAATTTTTGGGAATGGGAATGCTAAATAGTATTTTTTTTGCAACGAATTGTTGTGAAGTGGAAATAAGGATTATAGTTAATGTAATTTTTGAAAAAAATACTACAGTTAGCTATGTTATTTGATAGTTACTCACTGATGCGGTTAATAATAAATATTTAAGTATAAAAATAATTATGAATTTAACTGATTTGACCTCGTTACGAGTAAAAATATGAAATACGAGTAAGACAAAAAAATAATAATTTTATGAAATAATTTTCATTAGTTTTAAATGTTCATCCGCTATTTGAAAACTTCGGTACATAACGTAATTCTGGTCGACCAGCTCTTTGGGATTTGTCGTCAAAATGTTTACAATCCTAGGTAGACATCAAACAGAGTCCGTTATAACGATGTATAAATACATTGTATCCAGTATACATTACACATTTTATCTAACAGAATAAAAATTAAATGATATACACGTTTAATAAAGTTTACTTACACTTACTTATAAATTTCATAATTACTTAATCTTGTTTATTGACAGTTCATAATTTTAAATTGTAGACAATTTTACGTCCAAACTTTATTAAATTAAATTTAACATTAATTAAATTAACGAACCTTTAAAAAATATAATTTACTAAGGTACTTTAAAATCACATAATCGATTACATTTTCATAATCTAAAAATGTACGATTTTATTTCATTACACTTTCTTAAAACAATATGTAAGAGATTAGGTCATGATATGGCTAAAGAAAAGCTGCTCTTTATATTTCTTAAGAGCATAAAGAACGTCAAGTCATCTTAGATTGCATTACTTCTATTACATTTGCTACTCGGCACCACTTATATTATAATACTTCCTTTGTTGTGGTATTGTAATAATATAGCGATATAAATTAACGTCATTAAATAGGAAATATAACTTTTATATATTAAAGATTTTTCGAAATAAAAATATTAATTGAAAACTATAACAAAAATATATTAAAGTAATATATTTAAATATAAAATATGTATGTATACGAGGGTCAAACTGAAAGTTCTTAGAAAATCAAAAACTAAGCATTCTAGCATGTTATTAGTTTTATTGTAACTTTTCAAAATAGCGTCCATTTACATCAATACATCGCTGCATTCGATGGAACCATTGAGAAAAGCACCTTGCCCAGTCGGCCTTAGGGGTCTCTTCGACGGCGTTTTGAAACGCAGCCACTGCTTCTTCGGCGTCTATAAAACGTTTTCCTCGAAGTTTTTCTTTTATTTTTGGAAATAAATAAAAATCGCAGGGTGCGAGGTCGGGGCTATACGGCGAGTGACCCAGTAATTCCACGTCTGAGGTCACCAAATAGTCGATCGTTTGCCTGGCGGTGTGCGACAAGGCATTGTCGTGATGAAGGAGGATCCTGCTGCGAGGTCGTTTCTCTCGAACTTTTTCCAAGACAAGTGGCAAACAATTGTTAGTATACCACTCTGCATTAACCGTTTTCTGATCCTCTAAGACTACTGTCGCGTAACGACCTGTCTTTCCGAAGAACGAGGCCACCATCTTTTTTCCAACACTTCGACCTCTCTCCACTTTAGTTGGCAACTCTTCGGAAGGAAACACCCACTGAGCAGACTGTCTTTTGGTTTCCGCATCATAACAGTAAATCCAGCTTTCGTCACCCGTTAGTATGTCGAACACAGCATTTGAGTCACCTCCGTTAAATTTTTGGATCATTTCTCGGCACAAATCAACACGGCGGAGTTTTTGAGCCTCGGTCAAATTATGCGGTATCCAGCGAGCACAAAGCTTCCTGACCGCTAAATGTTCATGGAGGATTTTGTGCACTTGACTCATACCTATGCCTAGACTTGTCCGAATCTGCTGATAGGTCACTCTTTTGTCAGTCTCTATCATACGCCGCACAACACTGATGTTATCTTCAGTCGTCGCTGTAGAAGGCCGTCCCTCACGCAAATCATCGGTGAGATTAGTTCGACCACGTTTGAATTCATTAAACCAGTTGTAAACTGTGGCACGAGATGGGGCTTCATCGTGAAAAGCCAATCGAAGTCTATCATAACTTTCTTGTTGACTTAAACGACATCGAAAGTCATAAAAAATCATTGCACGAAAATTTTCTCAGCTTAAATTCATTCTGACGTGCACAGACAATTTTCAATTTGCCGCCAAATCGTAAAACAAATGACAAATGAATGAAATGTACACTCAATAATATTGGTAAAGAGTTCTATTTTCAAAATTTAAACTATTTTTTTTAATATAATGCTTTTAAGTGGCCAGTTCTAAAAACTTTCAGTTTGGCCCTCGTATAATCTTATTATTTTCTAATCATCTTGTTGAATGGAACTTTAGCGCAAATATACATGAAAAGTAGATAATTTATGACATTTTTTATAAAAAAATGTCATAAATTGTTTATTTATATCGTAAAAGGAAGTCATCCAGCTTGGGCAATTAATATCTTTTAATT
Source organism: Melinaea menophilus ssp. n. AW-2005 (assembly GCA_918358695.1). NCBI lineage: Eukaryota > Metazoa > Arthropoda > Insecta > Lepidoptera > Nymphalidae > Melinaea > Melinaea menophilus. Next base: position 12,093,142 of record OU911056.1, read on the forward strand.
ACAAATTCAGCAAAGAAAAACAAAAAATTGTGTTTGTTCCTATAACTGTAAGGCGCATGGATAAGTTTAAAAATAATATTTTGGCCAAATGTTCATATCTGGAATATAATAAAAATCCTTCACAACTGTTTGATAAATTTTTCAAAATTATTAATAGTGAATTCAAATCGACATTCTCCTCTAAAACTTGCACTTTGAGAAATCACCTTTCTTTTAATGAGTGGGCGACCCCAGGAATTCATAAGAGTAGACAAAAACTGTTTGAACTCTACAATGAGAGGGAGCTCAATCGCAGTGACTCGTTTGCTCAACATATTAGAAATTATTCTAAATTATTTAATAAAGTTTTTTCACAAGCCAGGTCATTACATATTAGAAACTTAATTAGTAATTCTTTAAATAAAATTAAAATGACCTGGAATATTATAAAGTGCGAAGCTGGTAAAAGCAAAGCTCGCAACTCCAAATTTTCTCTTCAAATGGACAATCAAGTAATAAAATCAGATAAGGAAGTTGCCTCTGCTTTTGAAAATTATTTTTAAAAAATTCCAGCTTCTACCACTTCTTCTTTAATTTCTTCTCCTGTAGTCGCCGAGTCATTACTACAAAAAAATGTAAAAAAATGTAACATTCCTTTTAAATTTAAGAAAATTGAAACCAATGATATAATTAAATGTTTTAGGACCTTAAATATTAAGAATACTCCTGACTTATGGGGAATATCTGTTAAGGTGATTGGCTCAATAGTGGACCTCGTTGCGCCTTACTTAGCGACCATTTTTAATGACTGTATTTCTTGTGGAGTATTTCCTGACCTAATGAAACACAGCAAAGTAATACCACTCTTAAAATCAGGCAATAATTCAGATCCGTCTAATTACAGACCAATATCAGTATTGACTTCGTTTAGTAAAATATTTGAAAAAATCATGCTTAATCAGCTGATAGACCATTTTAATAAATATAAATTGCTTCACCATAAACAATTCGGTTTTACTAGAGGTCGCTCTACTACGGACGCCGGCGTCTTTCTTATAAAACATATATATGAGGCCTGGGATCAGTCACAGGAAGCTCTTGGAGTATTCTGTGATTTATCTAAGGCCTTCGACTGTGTTCAGCATGAAACATTGGTCAGGAAATTGTACCACTATGGCATTAAGAACATTGATCTCAAACTCTTGATTTCTTACTTGTCTAATAGAATTCAGAGGGTAGAGGTGAATGGAAAAAGATCGGCTGGGGCTCCGATTGATATGGGGGTCCCTCAAGGTTCAATTTTAGGTCCATTTCTCTTCCTGGTTTATATAAATGACCTGCCTACTTTTGTAGACAAACATAATGAGATAGTATTGTTTGCTGATGACACTTCTTTAATATTTAAAGTAAAACGGCATCAGGTAATGTATGACGATGTAAACAAGGCTCTCTCTCGAATAGTGCATTGGTTTAGTGTTAACAACCTGTTGCTTAATAATAAGAAGACTAAACATCTTAGATTTTCAACTTCTAATATTAAACAGGTGCAAACTAATGTACTTTTAAATGAGGAAGCGATGGAAGTGGTGGAATCCACAGTTTTTCTAGGAATCACTGTTGATGCTAAGCTACAATGGGGCCCTCATATAGCTGGATTGGCTAGTAAACTCAGCTCTGCCGCGTACGCTGTTAAAAAAATTAGATCCCTAACTGACGAGACTACTGCTAAGTTAGTGTATTATAGTTATTTTCATAGCATAATGTCTTATGGTATCCTACTGTGGGGTAGTGCTACTGATATAAATACCATTTTCGTTATACAAAAAAGAGCTGTCCGTGCAATTTACAATCTGGGCCCTAGAGATTCTTTAAGAAATAAGTTTAAGCAAATTAATGTACTTACGGTCGCCAGTCAGTATATTTTTGAAAATCTTAAATATGTACATAAAAATACTGACAATTTTTTTAAGCATAGTGATATACACACTATAAATACCAGGAACAAACACAAGCTCGCGCTACCTGTTACTCGACTTAAAAAAGTGAGTAAATCTTTCATGGGGCAATGTATACAGTTTTACAACAAAGTCCCAGCAAACGTTCAAGTATTACCATTTAACAAATTTAAGAGAATAGCTAAGGAACGTTTGTGTGCAAAAGGATATTACAATGTATCTGAATACTTAGAGGATAATGCACCGTGGGTATGAAGCGATCGCTGCCAGGCTGCTTCAAGATTATTTATTTAATATTGTGTAATGTATTTATGTTATTTGGAATTTAAGAAAAAAAAAAAACAAATCATGACAATCCCGCTGAGTTTCTGTCGCCAGCTCTTCTCAGGTCTGTGGAAATAATTTTCCGAGCTGGTGGTAGCTTTGACAATGAAAAAATGTTTTGTATGAAACTTATTTTCAATAAAGATTTTTGATTTTGATTTTTGATTTTGAAGTAAACCAATCGACAAACCACTGCAAATACCAGTATTAACTACTTAACTACTATAAATGTTAATATTTTTCTAATAAGCGCACTTATCGTTATTCATTAGTAAATTTCCCTAGTACGTAGTAGTACTAATCAAATGCACTAGTCTATTAATATAATGAATAAGTTATAAGGTAAAACCTGTAAATATAGAAAAATTTTTGAATGTTGGTCGAACTTTTCATACATAATGAATTTTGAAATAATTTTATGAAATTACTAAATAAAAATCCGGCTGCGACCGGGTGAAATGTGTCTCATGCACACTTTTAAAAATGTAGGTAGATATTTTTGTAGTTACAATTTTCTTATTTTTTTTCTTCATGTTTAAATCTCAATAATGGCAGTTTGTATAACGTACGCATATAAAATATAATATATAATCTTGATAGAAAGGTAAATATTTATTAGTTAGTTATATGTGTGCAAATTTTTGGGAATGGGAATGCTAAATAGTATTTTTTTTGCAACGAATTGTTGTGAAGTAGAAATAAGGATTATAGTTAATATAATTTTTGAAAAAAATACTACAGTTAGCTATGTTATTTGATAGTTACTCACTGATACGGTTAATAATAAATATTTAAGTATAAAAATAATTATGAATTTAACTGATTTGACCTCGTTACGAGTAAAAATATGAAATACGAGTAAGACAAAAAAATAATAATTTTATGAAATAATTTTCATTAGTTTTAAATGTTCATCCGCTATTTGAAAACTTCGGTACATAACGTAATTCTGGTCGACCAGCTCTTTGGGATTTGTCGTCAAAATGTTTACAATCCTAGGTAGACATCAAACAGAGTCCGTTATAACGATGTATAAATACATTGTATCCAGTATACATTACACATTTTATCTAACAGAATAAAAATTAAATGATATACACGTTTAATAAAGTTTACTTACACTTACTTATAAATTTCATAATTACTTAATCTTGTTTATTGACAGTTCATAATTTTAAATTGTAGACAATTTTACGTCCAAACTTTATTAAATTAAATTTAACATTAATTAAATTAACGAACCTTTAAAAAATATAATTTACTAAGGTACTTTAAAATCACATAATCGATTACATTTTCATAATCTAAAAATGTACGATTTTATTTCATTACACTTTCTTAAAACAATATGTAAAAGATTAGGTCATGATATGGCTAAAGAAAAGCTGCTCTTTATATTTCTTAAGAGCATAAAGAACGTCAAGTCATCTTAGATTGCATTACTTCTATTACATTTGCTACTCGGCACCACTTAAACTCTTGTGAATTAGAATAATTATTTTTTTTTAAAACAAATTTAATTTTCTTATGGTTCCAAGAGAATTTAATAAAATTGCAATCCAATTTATTATTTTATTTTATTTTAAAGCAAACAATGTAGCTATTAGATACATAATTTATGCTCGTGAACGGGCGCTGCTTGCGGTGACTGGTTGTGTAGCAGGCCTATTTTTATTTTTTATGATTATTATGATTATTATCATTTTTTTTTTTTTTGCTATTATTATTATTTATTTTTTTATTTTTTTCATTATATTGCGACGGTTCTAGTTGTTCCAAAATAGCTTTTAAGATTGACATTTGTGAAACAGTGATCAAAATATAAAAAAATATATATCCGGCTGAGTTTGTTGTGTGGTTCTTCTCAGACTAGGACGCGTTTGGAACCCTCATAACTTTAACATTAAGTTGGACAGTGCTTTTACAGAAGGGCTTATTACGATAAATCTGGTATCGAAATAGGTCCTCCTGACACTTCCATTTTGACGTACACAAGTGATCACTGATAATGATTCAACATGGAAAAGATATAAATAAATAAATATGTTATTATTGTTTCTGCGGGATAATATTAAATAATAATAAAAGTACATGAAAATCGAATCGAGCGACTGAACATCAATTGTACATTGAATTTTATCAGTGTCATTAATTTCTCTGTAATTTTATTTTTAATACGTATATTACAAATAATATGCATACATAATATTATTCGAGAACGACAAAAGATATTAATATTAACGAACATATTAAGCGGACAGTGAAATTTTCAAACATAATGGCGACAATAGTATTCTATTTTAATTGTGAACATATCCATGTATAAATTTGATTATGTATATATATTGTTTGTAGTTTACCAAATAATATATATATATACTCTCATTGAGTTGAGAATATTTATAATTTTTATTAACTTTTCCTCCGACAAGAGAGGTTTAAAAAAAAAATATGGTATTCAATCTCACACAGAAATTGTTTGCAATCACGTGACAATTGGTTTGTATTTTAAAATTTGCAATCTAATACTAAGAATAATAATATAAATAAAAAGAAACTAAGCCACTATAGTGGCTTAGTTTCTTATTCTAGCCTTCTCTTTAAAGTACGCTTTACTTCAATTCATTCATATACGAATTATATATATATATATATATATATATATATATATATATATATATATATATATATAAGTTTATATATGCTATAAAAAATTTACATAATAAGTTAAAACAGTATTCATTAAGTATTTCTTCTCCTTGGTACCGTGCAACTAGAAGCTGCCGTTTCATAAGTGCAATGTACCAAATAGAAATGAAGATCTTTTGATGAGTTTTAAATGAACGGATTGGATGAGGACGTGACAAATTTTATTTTTTACTATCACTTTCCAATTTTATATTATATTTAATTTTACAAACGTTGTATTAGACAATAGTTTCATAATCTGCTATTAATATATTTTAACTAACTAGACTGTCAATACATAGCTTCAAATAAAATTATTTTTAATGCATATTTAAAGAAATTTAAAATTAATATAGAAGTTAATCATTTCAAAAAATTCGCTATGCAAAGTGGTATAACAGATTTTAATTCCAATATCAAAATAAAAATTTTGAAATAGTTGTGTTTTTTAATTTGATTACATAAATAATAGCATGAATAAACCCAGTTTAAATAATTACAAAACGTATTAGAATTTGCATTTAACTTTGCTACTTTGTGGATGACACTTTAGACTAGATATTGTGTCATGTATGAAAGATCAATTTTCATGATTGAAATTTGATTTACGCTTTAAAATGTCTACGCTTTGGGGCTAAATTCAATAATAAATAATTAAATTTTCTTTTAATAGCTAAATTATCTTTTATTATTCTGACCTCTTAGTATTTTTGTACATAAAAAATAGTAATAGTGCTGCAATTAAGTGTTATTTAAGACTATTTGTGAATTGCTGTCACCATCGGTACTGTGCAATATAATTTGACGAATAATTCTTTATATTAAGACTGTTACAGTGTTGTGAATTTATTTGACTATCAACTGTGAGATACAATATACCCACACAAAATTTTATGACATTGTTCTCGGTTTATGTGAGTGTTTAGTGTAGTTTAGTTTAGTTTATAATAATAATAATGATAATGATATTTTATTTGACTTCTTCAAATATTTTATAAACGAACTACATTAAATTAAAGTTAAACCTTTTATTAACATTATAAATATACAAAGATTGTGATCTAGTGGCCATCTTGAGTAACTGTCTATTATATTTTATACGGTACAATTCTAAAATATCGGTGAAGTCTTTGATATGTATCAAAGACTTCACCGATTGTTTCTCGGAGGCTGAATCGGACGTCGAACTACAGTTGGCCGCAGTCAAAACCAACAGAAGTGAATATCGACGCAGAACAATACAAAATAATGGTTTTAAAATTGTCATCTGAATCCCGCGCTGCCATATCTAAGATTGTCAACATCACAGAAGGGGTCGCTTTATCTATTGACGATATTTTATCAATTTTGGCAAACCATATTAATAAGCAAGTAAATAAGAGATTAATTGGAAATAACTTAAAGACCGTAAGAGAAATGGGAAAGAAGAAAGAAGAAAGTTTTTCATAAAAGACAATATGAAGGTCTCAATTTCGTTTATAACAAAATAAATTAAAATAATATTTACTCTGTGTATCGAATTAAGTTGAAATAGTAATTCAATATTTATGAATCAATTTTTGACATTATTAAAGCCTCAATATTAATTTTAATTATTATTATTGAATTGAATTAAATTAATTGTAATATTTATATTTTTAATTGTTATTTGCATCTTTTGTAATTGTTTAATTGTTATTAATGAATGTATTGAAAATATTTAATTTATTTTTGTTGTTACTGTTATTTAATTTTTTGTAATTGTTATGTTATTTATGTTGTATATTTTTTTTGTAATTTAATTTAATTATTTTTCCCAAGGATTGGCGTCAGGCAGGCGGCCGGCCGTAAAACAAAGCCAAATCTTTAAAGCAGTATGGTAATACCGGTGCCACGCGAGAAGCTAGCCCGGGAACAAAGGGATGTAAAACTGAGATTTGGAAGTTGGAATGTTGGTACGATGACTGGAAGAGGAAGAGAAATTGCGGATGTGCTGAAAAGAAGACGAATAAATGTAGCATTGTTTACAGGAAACGAAATGGAAGGGATCAAAAGCGAGAGAGATCGGTGAGGGATACAAGTTTTATTATTGCGGGAATGATGGAAAAAAGAATGGTGTTGGAATTATGCTTGATAAGAAATTAAAAGAGTGTGTGACGGGGGTGAACAGGGTAAATGATAGAATCATTGCTGTAAAAATTATTTTTGAAGGTTTAATCATTAATGTATTAAGTGTGTATGCTCCTCAAACCGGGTGTGATGATAGGATGAAAGAGAAGTTTTGGGACGATTTTGATTCTGTGATGATGGATGTTCCGGACAATGAGCAGGTACATGTGGGATGTATGAATGATGGTTATGAAAGAGTACATGGTGGTTAGGGTTTCTGTCACCGTAATGACGAGGGTGAGGCCTTGCTGGAGGCCGCGCTAGCCTTCGATTTGGCTATATCCAACACTTGGTTCAAAAAAAGGGAAAGAACACTTAATTACATACAAAAGTGGCCGCCATAAGACGCAGATTGATTATTTCTTAATAAGAAGCAATAAAATCAATTGCGTCACAAACTGCAAGGTACTGCCGGGCGAAAGTGTAGTCTCACAGCATAGGCTCCTCATCATGGCAATTAAACATGTAATGCGTACAAATATGTTCAAGAAACGACCCCCACCTAAAATAAAATGGTATTTGTTAGAGAAGGAAGAATGTGCGAGTAAATTTAAAAAAAGAGTTTTTTTTTTATGTTAGAGGAGGGCAAACGAGCTTGCTGGTCACCGTTAGTATGTGATCACCGCCGCCCATGAACTCTTGCAACATCCGAGGATTCACAAGAGCGTTGCCGGCCTTGGAGAAAGGAATATATGCCTTTTTTGAAGGTACCCATGTCGTACCGATCTGGAAATACCGCCGAAGGGAGTTCGTTCCACATTCGAGTGGTACGTGGAAAAAATGTCCTTGAGAACCGCACAGTGGAGGATCGCCACGCATCCAGGTGGTAAGGATGGTATTGGAGGCGATGGCGCGCAGTGCGGTGATGAAATTCGGCGGCAGACATCAGATCGAATAGTTCTTCGGAACACTCCCCATTGTAAATGCGGTAGAAGACGCACAAAGAAGCCACGTCTCTACGCAATACCAAAGAGTCCAGCCGTTCGCAGAACACCGGGTCCCCGACAATCCGAACGGCTCTCCGTTGTACGCGGTCAAATGGTAGAAGCTGATATTGGGGTGATCCGGACCAGAGATGAGAACAGTACTCCATGTGTGGCCGGACCTGCGCCTTATAGAGCGCAAGTCTTTGGCCAGGTTTGAAGTACTGCCTCGCTCTATTGATCACTCCCAATTTCATCGAGGCCAACTTGGCCTTGCTCTCCAGATGACCACGAAACTGACAGTCGCTCGAAATGTCGAGACCCAGTATTCTGATACTTGGCGAGGCAATGAGGGGAGTGCTCTCGAAGAGCGGTGATACGACAAATGGGGTTTTCTTAGTGGTGAACGCGCAAACCTGTGTCTTTAGGGGATTGAACTGAACGTGGTTCAGTCCACCCCACTCAGAGACCATCCCCAGGGAGGTCTCTATTGAAGACACAAGTTTCTTTCGGCACTCGTCGACGTTTTCCCGAGAGAGACCTGCACGACCGGAATATACCGCATCCCCAGTGCTGTCGTCCGCATAACAATATATGTTGGAAATATCCAACATATCATTGATGTGCAGGAGGAACAGAGTTGGGGATAGCACGCAGCCTTGGGGTACACCAGCGTTCACGGGCTTGTGACAGATAAAATTATAAATGTGAGTAGTGTAGAAGGAAGATCCTTGAACGATAGTTGGAACGAAATAGCGGGATGCATAAAAACTGTGGCAAAGGATGTATTAGGTGAAACGAAAGGTGTGATAAATAAGGAAACGTGGTGGTGGAATGGAGATGTGCAAAAGATTCTGAAAGAGAAGAAAGATACGTTTAAGCAATGGCAGGAAGTACCGGATGATAATGAAAGTATGAAAGAGGAGATGAAAATAGTATATAAAAGATGTAAGAAGAGAGCGAAAGTAGCTGTAGCCATTGCTAGAGCTGAAGTGCAAGAGAAGTTATATAGGTCGCTAGAGTTTCCTGCAGGTCAAAAGGAACTCTACCGTATAACAAAGCGTAGGGAGAAGAATGCTAGAGATGTCATACATGTAAAATGCATAAAAGATGATACTGGAAGGGTGTTGATGAGAGATGAGGATATAAAAAAGAGATGGAAGGTATATTTTGAAACATTAATGAATGAAGAAAATGATTGCAGTGGAACTTTGAAAAACCAGCCGGTAAATAAAGGATTAGTGAAAGAAGTGACCGATGATGAAGTGAAAGCGGCTGTGCAAGGTATGAAGAATGGAAAAGCTGTAGGGCCGGATGGGATACCAGTGGAAGTATGGAAGGTTTTAAATGAATATGGGTATAAGTGGCTGGCTTTATTTTTCAATAAGTTGTTGCATGAAGAAATGATCAATGATGAATGGTGCAATAGTGACCTAGTGCCCATTTATAAAAATAAAGGTGACATACAAGACTGCAACACTTATCGGGGTATAAAGCTCATGTCACATACTATGAAATTGTGGGAGAAAGTGATAGAGAAAAGAATGCGAGACGAGAGTGTTGTTTCAGAGAACCAGTTCGGTTTTATGTCTGGTCAGGGTACGACGGATGCTGTATTCGCTCTTCGTCAGTTGAGTGAGAAATATAGACGAGCCCATTAGAACCTGCACATAGTGATCGTTGATCTCGAGAAGGCATACGACCGGTTTCCCCGTAATCTGATATGATGGGCTTTGAAAGTATGTCGAGTTGGTTCGTGCAATGTACAGTCGATCTAGTACACAAGTCCGGTCGGCCGCTGGAAACACCGACAAGTTCAATGTGGCAGTAGGTCTGCATCAAGGGTCGGCTCTGAGTCCCTACCTCTTCTTGTTGATAATGGATGCTTTGACATTGGACATACAGGAAGAGGCACCCTGGTGCATGCTATTTGCTGATGATATTGTTCTTGTCGGCGAGGATGGAACTGAGATGCAGAGTAGACTGGTAAAATGGCAACAAAAGCTGGAGAGTGTCGGCCTGAAAGTAAGCAGAACAAAAACAGAGCACATGTTCTGCGATTTCGGCGGTGTCTCCGGTTTTGTTCCTATTTTGTTCGACGGAGTACCGTTACCAGTCTGCTCGGAGTTTCGCTATCTTGGTTCTCTGATTCAGAGCGATGGCAATATTGACCGTGACGTAAAGCACAGAATCAACACGGGATGGATGAAATGGCGACAGGTAACTGGGACGACATGTGATGCCCGAATTCCCCTTAAACTAAAGGGGAGAATTTATAAAAACATCATTAGACCTGTCGTTATGTATGGATCTGAGTGCTGGGCGATGAAGGTGATGGATGAAAAGCGTTTGCTTGTAACGGAGATGCGACTGTTAAGATGGATGTGTGGGGTGACAAGAAGGGATAGAATAAGAAATGAGTATATTAGGGGAAGCTTAGGAGTAGCGCCAGTGACAGAAAAAATTAGAGGTAGCCGTCTGTCATGGTATGGGCATGTTATGAGGAGGGATGAAAGGCACGTGACCAAAAGAGTGTTAGGTATGGTAGTGGAGGGATGGACAGGTAGAGGACGGCCGAAGAAAAGATGGATGGATTGCGTGAAAGACGATATAGAGAAGAAGGGAGTGTGCACAGAGATGACGAGTAACAGGAGAGTATGGAAGGAAAAAACATACTGTGCCGACTCCAAAATGGGATAAGGGCAGGAAGATGATGATTAGTTGTTTCGAAAATGGTATATAATTAAGACCTTAATGAAATCTTGTTTTTTAAATTTGTATATATATAAGAAGTAGTTGTAACTTTATATGTAATGATTAAATAATTAAAGTAGCAGTAATAAAATTATATAAATTTCTTATTAGTTTAAGTTCATAAAAATTAAATTGATTAATATGATCAAAAGGTTAGAAATTATTGTCAGTCATGTTGTATTTTGATAATTTTAAAGTGTGACTGCAAAATCACATCTGCATTGCTAAAATTGACTATGGAGCACTGTTCATTTATTGTTTATTTTAAAGATAACTTCGGTCATTATGATATTAAGCAATGGATGGATAATTTATTAAAAAATGCTAGGAGATATATATTCATAATATATTATATTTTATATTATATGTATATGTAATTCCGTATGGCATGAAGTAAACATTAATAGATACAGAAATGATTACACATCACTTCTTATGAAACTAATAGATATTTTAGAATGGAACAAATATTTAAAAAACATTTTTAGCTCGTTATAAGTTTACCACAAGTCAACAAATTTTTATTCAAATCGAGGGAAGGAAATTTAATATCCTTTTATCGAAATTTCTTCTGAAGATTCAATTAAGAAACTTAATTTTCATATCATTGTTGACGAGACTAAGTGAAGTCAAGACGAATAACTTTCCTGCATATAGATTATTACAAAACAAAGCAAAATGTATATAATTTATTCCAAGTATTTAAAATTTTAAATCCTTTGTTGTTGTTAACTATGTTTCTTTTTGTAAGATTTTTAAGCGTTTTCATTATATTTTTCTCTTAATATCCCACACTTTTATTATATTTTATATCTTTTATTGAAGTAAATATTTTATTAAAGCTTTGTATTTTCTTCGTCAGTTTTAAAGAATCATTCTATATTTTCTAGTATGTATTGTCATTTAAAAAGACGTAAATATTTACAGTTAAACTGTTAAAGCCATGACGGTGAAATATAACTACAGAAAAAAAAATCATATATGTGTAAATAGTCATCAAAATCATAATAATTAAATAATTACGTCGTCTTTGGCAACCCCGATAGAGCAAGGGAGTAAAGCCAAAAAAAAAAAGAATTCTTGTGTTATTTCCGACCTTTGGTTATAAAACGTGACAGTTGCAATAATATGCTATAACAATTTTTCAAGTAAATAAAAAGCAAATTATTTAAATTAAATTCATTGACAAAGATGGCCAAGATATATTTTTTTAAACACACTCAAATACTTAATTAAGTATAATAATAAACATGTTTAAGTGATCATAAAAATGCACATGTCCTCCAAAAATTTTTCGAAATGGACGAAATCCAACTCACATAATATTTTAAGAAAAGCGTCAATTAATTATAAGCCTTTCAAACAGGTAACATGTAGATAATAGAACAAAAGAACGAAAAAAGTATTACTTTCCATTTTCAATGACTGCTAAAAAATTGTAATCCTCGTGCACTACGTACAAAGTAATCGATCTTTGTATTGTGATAACTTACAGACTTATTATTATGAAATCCTTTATCAGTTATCCAAAAGATCTTCAGCACTTCAATCTGGGATTTCATTTCAATAGAGGTAAAATCTTACAGATCCTAGATTATCTCATTTCTTAAAGCAGATAAAGTTGGAATGTTGTTGATAAATTGCAAACAGTTTGAATTATTCTAACAGTTAATTATTTTGGTACGAATTTATTAACCTTAACTTCATGTCTATATTTGGTAAGATGGGTTAATCTTTTACTCTTTATGAGTACACGCTGCATTCCAGGGGAGAAAAGCGATGGTTATGTGGGACTCCCACCCACTAAACCAGATGGTCACCACCTCACCGTATAGAGGAGCACCACGTTCCGTGTTGCTCTAACAGTAGGCCACGTGAGTGACCACCACCTCTACAATTAAGTGGCGCAAACTGTTGACACGAATGCGCCCCACTCCGGTGACCGACTTGTTTTGGCTTAGATGCTTCCATTAAAGTGGACTAATAAGCAGTTTTAGTTACAAATTCACGTACGTATCTACAATTATTCAGATTACATATTTTCATTTGTATCGGCATCAGCTAGTAAATTGTATTATATATTTTTTGTCGAATTTTTTTCATTACTAACATTTCATATTTGGTGTACAAAAACTCTTTTGTATCTTTACCGCACTTACACAATTTTTTCATCATTTCATATATTTTGTTTTTGTTCATAGGTTTTATTAAATAAAAATATACATTTTATTATTTTATATATTTAGCACTAAACAAATATTGTGTTACTAAAAAAATGCAATACTTTTTTATATAAAAAACACGAATACTTTCAAGTATTCAATATATTAAAAAAATATATTAAAAATAAAAATACACATACGTGACTGAAAGATAGTAGATAATATTTTTTATTAATTTGTGAAAAAGCGTTCTAAAATTCCTTTCATGTTTTTATTTTATTTGATTAAATTTTGTAATTTTATTGGTATATAAATCAGCATTAAAACTAGAAGTACTTATATTTTCCCATACATGGGAGATTTGAAAATAAAAATTAATTTAACTTAGACTTTATATCATGACTTTATATTGCTACTTGCAAAAAGTTCTTACAAAATATTAAATGTACACATTTTATTTTATTCAAATTTTATTATAAGTTTACTTATTGATAGTATTGATATTATTAAAAATGTTCAACAATAACAAAATGCAAAAAGTATAGCAAAAGCATACAAAATAGTTACTTGAAATGAAACTGAGGCGATAATTTTCCTTAAATGTTTTCCATACAGGTTTTGATTTACAAAAGTAATAAAAATAAGATGACATTGCAAAATTGAAATCCTATTACAAAATGATAATTATTTTTACATTTTCGGACTCGACTAATACAATCATACCATATATTTATACAGGATTCTGTCGATCAAGTGTTCCAGCGTTGCCGTCTCGTATACTGTAACTTGATATAAATGTCTTTTACTGAATCACATGTCTTCAATAATAACGATAAGTAGTAGCTCAGGATTCGTTTATTTACATAAAAGTGTGTTTTATATTTACAAAACCCAGTATTCCTTCTAAATTATCTAATACTACTTGAAGTTAAAATGAGCGGGTTATAATTAAAATGTTCTTTGGTTGAATTAGAAGTCAGCTGATGTATTTGTGTGTATTTTGGTTTCGAAAATGATGTGAGCCAGAGCTATATACGAATATTTTTATTAATAAAACCTATGAACAAAGATATATGAAATGATGAAAAAAAATGTGTTTATGCGGTAAAGGTACAAAAGTGTTTTTGTGCACCGAATATAAAATGTTAGTAATGAATAAAATTCGACAAAAAATATATAAATATTTCAAACAGACTTTACAATACACAGTACACCTCATACAAAATGGCTGAACGATATGTTTAATATGTTTTTTATTGGTCGCTGAACTTACAAAACATTAATTAAAATTTGTTGTAATTAAAAATCATCTACTTTAAGCGTTATAAGCTGATACCTGATGCTAAGCAGTAATTAAATTAATTAATAAATACACCTTATTATTGTTTAAATTTCATTACTTAGAATCCACCTCTATGTATAAAGATAAGTCTGTGAAGATATGCAATAATTATTATAATGACTGTAAGTATGCCGACTTAGATCATACTTTATTTTGCCGTAGACTTTGAGTACATTTGAGTTTATTTAGTGATTTCGTAGCGTTGAGTTTAGCATTCAAGAATTCGGGTACTTCCAATAAAAGTAGCAAATTATCATCTCAAGATTAGTACTTCTTTGTCGATTTTATAGACAATTGACAATTTTATTTCGATCGGGATTAATGGGATATCTAACACGGACATTATAGTTACATTACATACTGTATTAGTTTGGTATACAAATATAATCACTCATAAAACACCTGTTTCTATTTTATAGATTAAAAAAGCAAGTGCGAACTGTGTTGTGTATGTCATAACGTTTGTAATTATACTATTTTTTTGTGAATTGGTGGCAAACAATTGGATGGGCCACCTGGTGGAAAATTGTTGTGCATATTCATAGCGAGCTTAATTCTGCTAATATTTGATAATATTAGCAGAATTTACATTCTAGCTCCCAGCTTTTAAAACATTTTTAGAGGTTGCTTTAAGTATAAGTACACTATCGTATTAATATAAACTAAAGCTTGTTCCTTTACTACAATTTAGAACCTCAAATATTTTTTTTAAATAAAGTCAAACAGTATATGTACGGATAATTTTATTAAGCACAAACATCATTATATTATAAAGAACAAACACAAACATGCTCTACTCGACTGAAAAAAGTATGTAATTCTTTTATAGGGCAATACATACACTTTTTCTACAATCTCCTAGTAAATTAAAATTTTACCCTTTAATAAATTAAAAAAAAAACTTGTTAAGGAACCTTTGTGTGTTTCCGAATGTTTAGAACATGATGCACCCTGGGCATGAAGCGATAGCTGCCAGGTTACTTTAAGATTTATTATAAACTTAATTTAGGTCTCCAGTATATTTTTATTTTGGTTTTGTACAATATTTTCCTAACTTATAACAATTACGAAAATGTATAACACAATCACGACGACAATAATTTATTATTAATATTTTTTCCATGTCGTAAACGTCATTTTCATTGGCATTGAAATATTAAATTTTATTTGTTAATGTGGTAAAGGAGTAAAGTTAAGGCAAGAAGTTGCCTTTCTCCAGTAATAAAACAACATTAATCAGAAAACAGACAGTTTGAGTGCTGCCACCGCAGGGTAAACCTACGCTTTTCTTGTAACAAAATAATTGTCTACGCCAGAATTAAGTTGAAAATCAGTATATAAAGTGTAAAACAGAACTTTTGATCAATTTATCTTTCGTGTATTTGATTCAGTTCTCAGTTTAAACGTGTACTTTATCATTAAAAATTGTGTTAAAGGAAAATAGTGCAGTGAACTTGTGTTATAATTTTGTTCATTTACCCACATCAGCTGTTATTTACGTGGAAGCGAACTGGATACGCATTATAAATTTCGCCTTTTCTGGCTATCTGAAAGATTGGTGAAACGGTTACATATTGGCATTGTAAACGTGTAATCAATCGCTCGTTCGATCCCAACACGATGGCAACTTTTTAACTATTTTTTCACACACTTAAAATTGGACTTAACAAATACAAGAATTGTAAAGAGTAATAGCTAAAATGAAATAGTAATTGGTATTTGATTTATAGTGCAATTATTTTTGAAATAGTGATTTAATTTATTAAAATTTAATTGTATAATAAATAATTGTAATGTAAAGGAAATAAAATGAACGAATACGACGTTGGAGACCGCCAACCAACACGCCATGTTCCGAACGGAGGGAGGTGGAGGACGGAGCTACAAATAGCTACGTGGAATGTAAGAGGAGGAATGGAACAGAAGATGAATGAATTATTAGATGTGATGGATGATAAGGATCTGGATGTTATTTGTGTGTCAGAGACCAAGCGAAAAGGCAATGATACGACCGATTCTGGGGTTGCAGAGAATGAGCGAGGTTGCCAAGGTGTAGGCGTGTTGTTGTCCTCTCGAATGGTTAATGCAATGGTAAAATACAAGGCCATCAACCCGGGGCTTCTTTGGGCGCTGGGGATAATAAAAGTATTCTTGTTAGCCGTGTGTGCGCTAGTATCCTCAGCTCCAGTGAGCGAGCTCGAGGAATTTTGGGAGAGTATCAGGGATGTTGTAAGTAGTGTCAGAGATCATGAAAAGTTGATAGTATGTGAAGATATGAATGGATGGGTTGGAACCGCCTGTAATGGTTACGAAAACGTGCTAGGCAAGTACGGTGATAAGAGAATAAATGTGGCTGGAAAGCTTACTTTGGAGTTTTGTAAGGAAGGAAGTTTGATGTCTGGCCGAGGCGAAAGAGGTATGCAGGGACCGTAGCGTTTGGTGCTCCGTCGTCTCTGGCTACCCCGCAAGCTTAATAAATAAATATAAATAAATATGTGAATGTATACAACAAACAAAGGCCGAAACCAGACTGATGAACTCATAATTACAAGTTATCTGTTTAGACGATAGACTGACAGTAATTCAACTTTAATATCAGATTTATTTATTATTAGGGAGGGGTTAGCATTAGCATGTGTCCATGTATAAATATATTTATTATCTACCCTGTGGCATTATAGTTCCCAAATTAATCATTTTGAAAGCAATTTATTTAATAAATTTCATCTGCGTCAAGGTGGTTCTTGAAGGTAAAAATAAAAGCAGTCTTTAAGATATTCAACTTTCATTTTAATTAATGACAAGTTTTTGTATATTATATTTTTTGCTACACTTTACCTACACGATATAATATAAATACTTGTAGTTAAATCATAATGTGTCAGCATCTACATGTTTTATAACAAATATACATTATATATATTATATTGTTTTAAAAACAAGCTAGCTAAACAATCAATAAAAGATTATTAGAATTTATAGTAACCTCCCTCTGGTTATAAAATTAACAAAGTTAGTTATTCTCTTTTATCAGAACTAACTTGGTTAAAGTTTTTTTGTTTATTATATTCTCTCATTCAAATTACCGTAATAATTACTTTAATATAATATTTATTCCCTACATTATAATCTTATACTTGTAGTGTAGGACGACACAAATGCATATTAGAACTACGTTAAGAAATATGGAATATACATTGTGTCAAAATAGAGCCTGTATAAAATATCACATCTAAAACCTCTAATACTATGAATATAATCGTTTATTAGAATACGCTGTCAATTCACATATACAAATTTAATTCCTTTCCTTTATTCTAATCTTTTGCTGGATGAAATTTCCTAAAATAGTTTACTGGATGTTTATTTTAAAGCAGAGCCTAATTATTAAAATGTATTTTTTATAGATTATTATCCGGGCCGACATTCTGTCAGTAAGAACAGCCCCATAAAGCGGTAATAGCAGTAAAATGTTGCTTAGAAATTATTTTTGTGGCCTACGATGATCTTTACATTTAATTGTTTAAACATCGGTATAGTTTTTAATATTTTATTTATTCTCTTACTAATTCCTGTCCTCTTAAATAAATGTACGGGGAATGTTACAAATAAATAATAAACCAGTGAAGTTGTAAATACCCAGGGTATTCCCGAATAAACTTTGACAAAATTATAAATGTTAATAAAAAACAATTGATTTTTAAGTTAAATGATTGTGAAAATAAATATTTGAAAGTAATTATTAAAGATAACATAGACTACACACAAAAATAAATTGTAAATAATATTACTTTAATTTTTATACACAATAATTAAAAAAATAAAAATTTTACAAAAAAAAAAATATTTTTTATTAAACTCAGCAAGACCCAATAGATGTTTTTCGATCATATAAAAAAGTCCCTATAAATTTTCAGGACTTCGAAATTTTTTCCTGTCCACAGACATCTATCCATACATCCATTCATCTATCCGAGAAAAGTGAAAACAATACAGAACGAACAAAGTTCGTTCGTGAAAACAAAGTACACTGAAATTTTGAACAATATCCTGCTGATTCACTAGGTAGGTGACCACAAACCCTTTCACTTTACCGATAGATGATCGAATCTTATCTAATTATCGGAGTGAAAAAGAAAAATTGGTTTCACTTTCTCATGTTCACAAACAATCAAAAAGTCCAATTATTATTAATAATTGGTGTTTCCATTATCCTATTTGAGAAGAAAATATTTCCCAAAGTAGGTGTCTAGTTATATATTTAGCGCAAATTAAATAAAGTTTTACGGAAAATGCCTTTGGTAATATGTTAACGAGAACAGCGAAATATTATTCTAAAGACTGTCATTTATTCTAACCTCCGGAATTTACGACGTGAAACTCTTTTATTCATAAATCCTATCTAAAGACATAGTAAGATTATGCAAAAGATAGGTAGTAGTCGTACTAAAAATACTGTTTCATTACAATATAATCCATTTATAAGTAAAGACAGTTATGCAGACGATATTCCAGCGTCCAGATTTGAGTCCTATTCGTGTAGTGCATTTTACAAACTATATTTATTTACATGTTTCAATAAGTAGTAGGGCTAACTTATGTGTAGGCCATTACATATTTATTTCTTTCTTTCTTTATATGGTGGGTCAGTTATAATATATTATATTAGACAAGTCATAATTATGGCCGAGTTCTTATTTGAATAATATTAACACAAGTAGTCTAATAAAACATTAAATTCTGAATATATAATAATTTTTCATTCCGATCGAGTACTATTTATAACCAGGAGAATAAATTGCTTAATGTTGAACATCATTGCCTTTTTAGAGATATAAATTTCACTTTAGAGAAATTTAATATTTTCAGAAAGAAAAGCGATTGACGGCGAATAAAATATTTAGCAGCTCTTCATTAAACTAAATTCAATACTTTAGTGCACTACATTCAACGTTCATAAATTTTATAGCAAGTATATTATTATTACTAAGTATTACATAAACTGTTTTGAACATTATTTTGCAACGAGAGATCGAACTAAAGCGGGAGTTTTAAATTGATCATTGTAAAGAGTTGATAAACATTTACTGTGTAGGAGTTCTAGTACATTAAAAATATTTTGTAATAAAATAATATGGACTATTTTAAATGAACCCCTTATATGGAGTATATATAAGTTTATTCGTTTACATAGCTATAATGATTTCAATGCTAGTTTTTGGGCAATATTTGATTTAATCCTTGGACGTTGCATAATATAGCAACTATATAAACTACCTTCATCAATATGTTTGTATATATTTTTGTGCAACTAATTTGGATTGTATTTACAATTGGAACCCATGGAATTTGAATCTACAATCCCTTGTTGGTGATGATTACAAAAACTGTTTTTCTCATGGTCAATTACATGTGGCACATTTTACTGGTCCATTAACGAACCGAGTCAGTTGTTCCTGCTCCTGATAATAAAACAGAAATGTCGTTTATCATAAGGTGTTTCACTGGTAAGGGCAACCTACTGGGTCAATAATGTTGGCATGTCAAAATACTTGATTTTTATAATTTATTGAGCGAAGCGAGCGTACCGAGCGGAGCGTTCTACCGGAGAGTTTTTGATACTCACGAATAGGCTCGAAAACTACTTGACGGAGAATTATGCAATTTTGCAATCAAAAAGACAAAAATTAGGTGATGGTTTTAAAAAAGAAATTGAAAAATGTCGTAAAAAATATTATTTTAAAAATGTATTTTCAAAAAACTGATATCCCATTGAAGTCAATGAGAAACGATGAGTCATTATACTGGGCTCGCTTCGCTCAATATGCAAACGACACCCGAGATTTCGCGAGCGCAGCGAGACGAAATTGAGGGTCTGTTGGCGCCCCTAGTATTTTATGTATACTATTTATCCTGATACATTGAAATATGAACTTAATAATTTTGTTTTAATTATTAAATTCTGAATTTAATCATACATTGACAGTTAAGCGTAACGAGGTTTTCCGAGTAAGCTATTTGGAAATGTAAAAGAAAAAAATGCACTTTTCCAAGTGTAGTTCTTTTATCTAATATTTTATTATTAGTACGAAGTTTCAATAAAAATCTTACACAACTTTTACATATACTTTTTTAAATAATGTAAACTTGATTACGAAAAGTCTACTTGAATACCTACCTATACGTATAGTTTTATGGGTATTCATCTGCTGCTGAAATGTCATACAGGAGGACCATCGAATAATATAAGAAAAAAATAATATAAGAAAAAAGAAAAAAGGTTAGAAATATATTCAAGTCTCAGTACCAAACTGATGATAAAATTCAGGTCATACCAATCGTATAAGACTCTCTAAGGGGATAGCTCAAATCAGCTGTTAAATATTAATTAAGCTTATAAAAATTACATTTTATTGTAGGTATTAAAAAGAAATAAATATAAAAGAAATGGATGTCATGTAATACAATAAAAGAAAATAACTGACTCAATATGAACTTCATTTCAATCGTTAAAAAATTATCAAAGAGAACTAAATATACTTACGTAAATTTTAATTATCAAAACCATACAATTTGCAATGTATGATATGTTGTCGTTTGTGAAATATATATTTTGTTTTATTATAATGTGTTAATAAATATTATATCAAATACATTATGCCTTAAGATAAAAGACATATAGAATATAAATGGAGATAACATGAACATAATGAACAACACAAGTATCCTTGATTGCGTCGTTAGTGTTTCATAAAATACAAAACTGTCCCGACCTCAATAACGTTACTCTGAAGTACCAACCAACATTTAATTATAATATTTTCTTTGTTCAGGTATTGTAATATAAATATAAAATAAAAGTCTTGTTTATTAACTTTTCACAAGTGAAGTGTAATGTTAAAGGCGTTGCGTGTTTTAAAATTCTTAGAATTTTCCACTTCCCTTCACTTGCTTCGACCTTAATAGCTTTTCTTCTAGTGTTAAAACATCTGTAGAAGAAGGCAGACGTGACATCAAAGACGGTTAACATTTAAGTAATATTAATTAGATAATTGGCCGTAGCCTGTATATATAGAATATAAGTCTGTAGTTGTTGTTTTGAACTACTGTTTTATTTTAGTGAAACATGGCAAAAAACTCGAGGAAACTTCAACAACAGTGTATGAGTTTAGGAAAGAAAAAAATATTACAAACAGACCATTCAACGTTTAAATGCCCTTATGCTGGCTTGAAACAAATTTCATAATGAACGTAATTTGTTAAAGTGAAGATCTAAAAGAGAATAATCCAAAACATTCTCCTTTAGATCTTCAGTAGACAGCAGCTCTAATATATCTACTCTATCCAGATCACTTGGGAGGAAGTTAGCATCGATAGTTCTTACAATGTCGTTCCTCTTTCGGAATTACATAAATCAAATTTACATTACGGGAAAAATTGTTACTTACTGTCAAAGACGTCTCCTAATGTTGGCACACCTCGAAATTGACAGACGAGAATTAATGTAATTAATCTTCTTGATATTAATATTAAATTATTAATAACGATATTGCCCAATAGATCTACTATTCTTCTGACTGTTTAGGAACTGACTTTGGATCAGTAGTAAAAAAAATACTCATAATATCATAGTAACTGAAATGGAAATAATTTTATCCCATACTAATATCAACATATATAAATATGTATTTAAAGCGATGTTTCTTTTACAATAAAATAATACATGAACATTTATAAGCATCACTAGTTATTAATATATTTTCCAAAATGTAAAAATAATTACCAGTGTTCGGAGCAATAATTGCAAAGTCATCAAAAATCCTGTTATCTAAGGCTAATTCAGTATGTTCTGCACGACATGTTAGATTTGTATATTATATATTATTTTATATAAAATATTACTAATAACCGTATCTAAATTCTCTCTATAGTAAAAGTATCCATTCCTTATATGAACAAAAGAAAATGATATTATAATAATAATAGTAATACTTAAGCAATCGCTCAAGCTTTACATGAAAAACTTTAAATTATATTGCTTTACTATATAAGTACCCAAAATACTTATTTCGTATTTTTAAATTTATTTAAGTAGTAGTGCCAAACCAATTCAAAGGCTATATTCATTAGTTCGAGGCATGACAGAACATAAACGAAAGTGGCAAAATTGTAACATTAACAATACATGTAGGCAATTTTTTTTCAGCACATATACTTTTTCAACATTAAATAAGTCTATATGAAATAAGCATTTAAACTTTATTTAATTTCCAAAAACTTCCGCTTCAAAAAAAATATAATTTCACTCTCTGGTTTTCAAATCTATGACTGATCCTAACATTATTTTAAATTATATAACAGGAAGATAAAAGTATCACAGAAAAGTAAATCATCTTTTTAAAAATTTTATGATCTTTTGAAATCACATATAAGTAATTATAGTCACACAGATTCTCTTCACATACAATAAATTCGAAATGTAAGACTAAAAATGGAGTTTGTTAATCGAATAAAATCAATTGCAGTAAATATATAAATGTTTGTACAGCTTTATCGCAAAAATTTCAACTGACTATACTTAAACCGATGCACTACTTTTATAATTAGTTACACGGAATAGTAAATCAGTTGTGAGTGGTTACTTCCACCTTATAAATCACGATATTAATATTTAACAGTTCCAGGCAGCGTCAAAGGCGTCGTAAATTTTGCTCCCGTGTTAGTGGTACCTTATGTTTTATGTCAAGCCTCATTCCCAACAGTTGAATTTCACACTTTATCTTCTGTGAAATATAGAAAAAAGAAATTCAAAGGACAGTATAAAAATTTATTTAGTTTACTATTTTCACTTTTATACACATGCTTGTTTTTAATAAGCTTATATACATATAGTTATTTTTATTTTTTATTTTTATAACAGTACAATTTATTACAATTAAGATATTTCTCCCTTACCAATAGAGCCTTTAAAATAAGTATCACTCATTTTTCAATGATACTATTATATACTACTTTAAAGCTGATTTTAATCTTTCATTTAATATTTTTTTATTTAATTTCTTGATTGCACAAAAAAGGTACAAATGGTCGGCATAACAATTGTCTGCAGCACATTTTCTACCAGACAACTCAAAAGGTATACTAGTATATACAAATAATAACAATTCTAATCTAAACAACATTTATTCCAAAACTCAGGCAGTAAAAATAGATGAATTTCCGATACAATCATGCATAAATAATTGCATTGATTGTATCGGATTGACGCATGATATATAATTGAAGGCCCCAATCGAAGTTAGCGGTAACAATTTTGAATAGATTTTTTGTTTACACTTTAATAAAGACGTAAATATCAGTTTTATCAGCTTCATAAAAAAAATATTTGTTCATTTCTAATTCTTTATGTTATTACAAATTTTAAAGTTTATTATTAGTTTAGTGATGTTAAAATCGTATTTTATTTGATAATAACTGTTAAGCTTGAATAAATAACGCTGCAGCAAATATGCGTATTACGCAATACACAAATTTGTTGCAATGTTTATTACATCTTAACATCGAGCACTAGGCATGAATAAATAAGTAGTGTTTACTATTTAATATATCATTATTATATTTGACAGAAACATCTGATACGTTTATTCAAAAATAATATAATATATAATAAAACTATGATTAACATATTAATATTTAATAATTCTAATACTCATTACTTACATTTTTATACATATTTAACAAACAGTTGATAATGTTATAATAAGAAGAATATAAAAGGGAAACCTGACGATTTTGAGTGTTTCATAATAAATGCATTGATTTGAATATTATCAAATCCACAAAAGGAATATTTAATTTTCATCGCAATATTTAATTTTTTGATGTAATCATTTACTTTTTGGGTTAATTAATATTTACATGACACAAGCTCTGACACTGCTTTCTTTGTTTACATTTATTAACGTCTTTGTTGAAAGAACGCTGCCTAATTAATGCAACTTGTACTTGTATTTTGGGCTGCCTCTCTAATATTCTTAAGCTGAACCTTGAAGCTGACCTAGTTAAAAATTTTACTTGTATGTTATTAAAGAGTTGATTTTTAATGGGTGTTTAAACTGTTATTCTGTTTTGATGTTTTTATTGTTTTTATGCTTAAATATTTTTTTTTTATTAATATTTTACACTAGCAGACCCGGTCACGCGTTGCTGTGGCTATTATTTTTGATATATTACATTGTACTAAACTATTTAAGGGGTAACGTTCAGAGTACATCTGTCATGAAAACCATAATGTTTTCTTATAGTCGATATTAAGCAAAAATCAAAACAAAATAATTATAATTATTTTTTTAATTTTATCCAAGTTTATAACACTATTTGTATATTACAAAGTTTTTAGTAAATAACTTGGAACACTAAACTTACGAATGAGGTAGGTAGGGTAGATATCTCATTCGTAATTACTCAATCCAGTCAATAGATACCGCCATCTTTTAGAATTGTTAAGAGCTAACTGCAAAATGATAAACTAATAATTTGCAATAAAATAATACTGCGACTATGAATTGAGTTGAAAATTATTATATCTTTTAAGTTAGGTCAAACTGTACGTGGTGTGTAAATTTATTTAAATCAGTTAAGTAGTTTAGGAGTCCATCGCGGACAAATAACGCGACACGTGATTTATATATATTAAGAATTCTGGTGGATTTTTTTTATCATTTAATATTATAATAAATAAATCGTAAAATTTTCCTTTTTTTTAATATGTTACTTCATCATTTTATTAAGACGTTCATAATTAAAAGTATTTGGTGGTTTTTACTAATACATACAATGAAAGTTAAACTCAAAACATTTAAATTTTAAAAGATTTTTTTTTTTTAATAAATACAATTTTTATACAACTCGGCAGAATTCGTTCTGTCAAATAGATTTGGAATGTGGCAGTTTATATTTCGACCTTTAGATGTTTTTACTCTGCTGATCCTCACACATCGCCCTATCATCATGGTGACGGTTCTGTTCAGGAGAATTAAAGAAAAAGGTCAGCTCGGGTGACTTAAGTATCTTAGCTTCCACGAACTTTGGTCACCCTTTTGAGACCCACTAAAAACCGTGATTGGGATGTCTGCCAGAGGGCTTCAAACCAAGAGGGGAACTTAAGGTTCAAACCTGATTGAAAAATAATCTAAAGGGATAGTGGGAACCTAAAGGTGACAAATATTTATAAAGTGGGTGCTTCAATTACAAAGTATAGAGATAATTAATTATTTATTACTATTATTATTAACATAAGGTTAATAACCGATGAAATAAAGAAAAATGAAATAAAACGTATATAAGTATTTTCAGTAATTGATCGGGGAATCACTGGCAATGTTTGACGAAAATCTCCTGCTAATAAAATCATTGCACCACCAAATAGGTTATGATTGCTCCATAGATCTTGTAAGGTTCTATTTAAAGCCTCCAAAGATTTTTTAAGTGCCATAGTGCATTCATCCCAAACAATCAATTCACATTGCTGCAAAACCTTTGCCATTGCAGAGTTCTTCGAAATGTTGCAGGTTGGAGTTTCGTTGCTTTGCATGCTTATGTGGCAATTTTAGTGCTGAATGAGCTGTTCTACCACCTTCAAGCAAAGTTGCTGCGATTCCCGACGAAGCGAGTGCAAGCGCAATTTCATTTTGTGAGCGAATTGTTGCTAATATCAATAAAATCAAAAAAGTTTTTCCTGTACCACCAGGTGCATCTAAGAAGTAAATCCCTCCTCTTTTATCATTTAATACTTTCATAAGTGTATCAAATACATACCCTGTTGTTCATTGAATATTGGAAGGTTTGTTTGAATTAATTCTTTCAAAGTGTTGAGATCATATAGTTTTTCTCGGTGCAACTCTTGGTTAAAAGCATTATGCATTGGACGATCAGGCGCGGCCAGTCCTAATTGAAATAATAGTTTGTTTGACATCATCAAGCACATGTCCTCAATTGAAATCAATACTTCATTGTAAATTTCTTCGCTTATTTGTATATTTGGATTTCCCCTTCTAATCCGTATTTGATACAAAATATCATCACACATATTATCTTTCTACTTGATCCACAAATCCTTTGGGTTTGATGGGAAGCATGTAGATATGATTATAGAAAACAATGTTCGTATTTGATGAGCTTGTGATGATATTACAGCATCATTGAGAGTTTGATCCCAATGAGCATCATTTTCTAGCAATCGCAAACGTTGGCAAGCTTCTCTGTATGATCCACACAAATCACCATTAACAGTTCGTACATGTTGGAACGATGTTGGGCCACGTACATTGACTAATAGCAGTCGTAAATAAAAACATTCATCATTGCTTGGATGTACTGAATGAATTCGACCAATCACATCGGTAGAATATACATCTGGGTATCCTGTAACTGGTTTTCCTTGTTTCCGTCGTATAAATCTCCTTGAGGATTGATTCCAAGTATAATATTTTGGCATTTCAGAATATAACAATGTTTGAGCAAAAGCATCGTTTTGGCATGTCTCAAAAAAACTGGTCAATGTAGTAGATGGTGGCTGTACAGCTCTTTGTACTGCGTTCTGTGCTGTAAAATATACTCTTTGTCCATTTTCTAAATGCACAGCTAAATGAACAACAGTAGGGTGTCTCTCATGAATAGGAAAAGAAAATATTCGCCAAACTGCTTCATTACTACTAACATAGCGACCCATTTGGTATTGGGTAACTTCATCATTGGAATTCTCTGCATTAATACCAATCACAGCCATATCACTCCCTTTGGTTACATATTTGCAAATGTATTTAATAGATTTTACTGAATGGCAAGATTCAACGTTGATGTGTGCTTTGAAGGTCTTTGATAAAATGGGTGAATATGGAACAATCCAGCGATTATCTATTTCAATATCTTGTTGATTTAATTTGACAATAGTTGATCTTTCATTTTCTGCTGTCGATCGGCGACGATACAAAGGATAACCGTCAATACCATGTTTTTGATAACTACCTCATGCAATCCAGGATCTACTTCTACATTAGGGATTTCAGCTGTTATTACTGCATCAACTTCATTTGACTTTATCTTGTCAACTAACCAAATCAAAATATGTGCATGTGGCAATCCCCGTTTCTGCCACTCCACAGAATGCATCCAGCGGCGTCTCTCGAAACACATAATGTTTTACAACGAAATCCATTAAAGATTTCAACTTTTATATAAAGACTCTGGCTGTGTCTATTTCTATCCAGTGTGGATTGCATGTAAATGTGATTAACAAATCTGCTGTACCATGAGACAAACATATGACATGGCATTTTGAGCATATTCATGCATATGTTGAGGGCTTACGATGTATGTTGCTGGAAGAATAGTTATTCGACTAAGATTCTGTGCATTACCATCAGTATTAATCGCATCTCGAAGGTGAATATACTCTTCAGATCTGAGTTTTGTCTGATTCAACCTGATGAATGTTAATCTCTCTGTTTCAATTTTAACATACATGTCTACAACATACTTGTGATATAATCGCCGACGTTTGAGTATGTGATTGTCATCATTAGGCGGTAGGAATAATAGTTCATTGAACTGACTTTTTTGTTGGTTTTAGAAACTGAAAATAGATTTTTGTTTTCATAACATTGAAAATAAAAAAAAAATATATAGTGACTGATAATATATCTCCTTGCTAAACTAATATTTTTTATTACCTGTAATGGGATTTATCATCTTGTTTGAGAAATCATAGCCATCTTCACCTTGCCAAAATATAATGAGATATTGCAATGCGTCATATGAGCGGTGTGTTTCCTTTATACGTTGTAATTGTTCATTCCGACGATGTAAAACAATATCAAGGGATTTCAAGTTTTCTCCAACTACAACGATGGCAACTTCATCAATAGTTGGTGCATTAAAACGTCTTGCATGTTGGCCAACAGGTGTTTTAAACAACATAATCAATTGATTGTACTCATGAAATAAAGTTTGTAATTGTTCTACAATAGACCTCTTTACTGAATTGTTATTTGAACAACGCATATCAATTTCTTGTGGTAAATTGCCAATGAAATAAATTTGCAGAAATTTGTAATTGGTATCTGATACTGGTAACAGTGAACCTGCGCTATGATATAGTTCGCCTTGTATCTGTAAATTAAAAAAAATGATTTTTGTCAAATATAAATAATATTTGTTCGTAAAAAGTATATCTGTCTCCTAATTTGAATCCCCAATTTATAATTGATATGCTTAGGTATGTCAATATGTAATAATTAGTTGTAACTAATATCCATAATCAAATAATTATATTGTGTTTCAAAATAATAAAAGTATTGCTAATACTGAATCACCAAATAATATTATGACTAAGTAATATATTTCTTGGGGATTAAGGAACTGAAGGTTAATGACAGACCTTTACTTAATTAACAGGAAATTTTGTTCACTAAAATAATAATGATTAACTTCTATAATACCTACCTTAAAATTTGGCATGAAATTTTCCCGAACTACGTTTGTTGCCCCAAATGACGTCATTTGAAAGCAATTGTTATATTGTTGGATATTTAACAAAAAGTGTATGGAATCTGGTTCTATTCCTGAAACCAATGAGTACAATGGCTCTGGTGGTAGATCCAATGGTATCAATTTCACTTTCCCATTTGCGCAACACAATCCATTGGCTTCATTTGCCTTACAATGAGAGCAAACTAAGTTCATAGATTCAATAGTAAAACATTGGTGGTTACTGTAGTCAAGTGACAAATCATAATTGAAAGCAGCTCGATTCAAACTTTCGGGATTATTGATTGAATCTCTCGCTCTCGCTTCCCGCGTTCGTGATATACGAATTCTTTCACGTTCTTTTCGGTCGTCACGTTCTTGTGCAGTATGATAAGATCGGTAATTAGTTTGGTTTGTAGCATTTCGGGTTCTTCTACCTAAATTACTTCGTCTTATAGGAAGCATATCGAATATACTCACCTAAATTATGTCATATGCAATAATTATTAATCACAGGTATTGAAACACGATATAAAACAATCAAAATTAATTATTAAA